>OX336396.1:7204996-7804934 GCA_946902985.2 Meconema thalassinum
GCATTTTTTAATGTTCATAGGGGCTCTGAACTTAAGTTCACCTATAGGACTTTAAATAACCTGGTGATCACAAATCCAACATGGCGGTGACGCGAATTATAAATATTTAAATGGACGTTTCTCGCAATTTAACCATCCGCGTGCAGTGAAACTTGGTACAGTAAAGCCTTATCCGAATGTTAATCCACTGGCATCTAATTTATTTCAATTGTTTCCATAACCTCAAGATGGCAGCTGTGAAAATTTTTAAATCACCTTGTTTTTTCTTGTGTCCTAATTATGCGATTGAAGTTTGAATACTACACGTTCACAATAATCTGCATGTAACAGTACATAACTCTAGGACCTACATATATATAATCCAACATGGCAACCATCCGAAATATTTAGTCGGTTCTCAATATCTACGAATCTATTACAGCAATCAAACTGAAATTGTGTATGTTGATAGTGGCAATTAACATAAGTAGGATATATAAAAAAGGCTGTATATTCTTCACGGAACTACTTGTTTTTATCTTGTATTCATTACCCATGATTTCCTCCATTTTTGCTATTATTTGTTTGAGATTTTGTTCACTATTTGAAACTATGGCAATGTCATCTGCAAATCTAATCATATTTATTTGTTCACCTTGTATCCCTATTCCTAATTTCAAATCCTCTCGAAGCTAATTCAATGCATCCTGGATGTAGGCATTAAAAAGCATGCAAGACAAAGCACACACAGCCTTGTCTATCTCCTTTCCCTATTTTTGCTTCCTCTATGAGAATATAATTAATACTCCAGTCAGTGATTTTAACCCATCATGCCGAGACGAAAAACGGATATATGTCGGAGTTCATTGACAACGAAAAAAAGCGCTTATCACGTAATGCATTCATAACTGTTCCCGGGCGAAGCACTAGGGAATTAATAATTAATTCCCACCCAATCTTATTGGTGTTGACCGACTGAAAAGCTTAGAGGCAACTCTCTGGTGTTTCAATGTAGTTTTGAGCTCAACATTTGCCTGGGATGTCCGGCCTTGCTATCATGGTGAGCGATTGGCACCGCAGGGGAGCTGCCCTCCGGGAGGTCTCGTGGTACCACCACTTTCAATGTCGCTAGCAATTATCACTCAGCTCGAACACTTGCTGCTAATTTCATGTTGACAACAAGGTAAGTCCGAGGGCTTTCTGAGAACTCGCTATCTTTCAGTGACATTGAATTTGCTATGAACACAAAATAATGACCCAATCATTGGTAAAACCACACGAAAACACGTAATAGGCTACAGGAAGTGACGTCATTAACACATGTTACTTCCGTTCAGTGGAGAATACTACTGCCAGTAAACTAATTCACACATAATAATTATTATTATTAAAACTCAGCAATTGTTCCAGGTTTGTGCCGTGTCTTGTGTGGGGTTTCGCCTAGGATGGGGATACCAAGGGCCCGCTGATGAGCCTGCCTGGTGTCCTAAGCGAAACTCCACACAACACACGGCACAAACCTAGGAAAAATGCGGAGTTTTAATTCACTGGCCGTGAAAGCCAATATACCAATAATAATAATAATAATAATAATAATAATAATAATAATAAATCGAAATTTGATGTTTTTCCGTATGTCAACACAATTGTACCCAATTGATATGGGTTATTCCCCAATCCAGAAAAAAATGCATGAGATTAATAAAGTGGTTGGTTCCTCAGTTTAGGGGCGGTCATGTAGCCCCGTGTACTTTGGGTGTGTGTAGAATCTGTCTGATAACCGGTGTTAGGACTGCAGACAATCAATTTCAAGTAGTTCCTACTTTTCCTACCAAATGCTACCGTCCACGACATGTAGCTGTGAACTTGGCTACTAGATGCCATCGCAACCAGCACCTGGCCGCGAAGGTTGGAACTAATATGGCGTTAACAAATCTAACCTACAAATTTTAACTTCACACACGTGTAGTTAGTGGAAGGTTCTTTTACATTCCCTCCGAAGGAAGGCATATTGAGGGATTTTTTTATGCTCTTAGAAAATCTGACGACTTTGGCCGGGTTTGAACCCGCGACCTTGGGCATAGAAGCTCAGCATGCTAACCACTACGCCACCGAAGCCGCCTTTATTAAAGTGTATTTATTAATCTCATGTACATTATTTTCAGAATCAGGGAATAACCCATCTCGTGTTGACCGACTGAAAAGCACCAAACTCTCATGATAAGAAGGTCATGTCAATTCTGGCGCCAAGATTCTGCTAATCGCGGCAACAATGCATAACATTGCCTGGCAAGTCACAATCTTCACCTATTCTGGCGCCAAGATTCTGCTAATCGCGGCAACAATGCATAACATTGCCCGGCAAGTCACAAGCTTTACCTATTCTGGCGCCAAGATTCTGCTAATCGCGGCAACAATGCATAACATTGCCTGGAAAGTCACAAGCTTCCCCTATTCTGGCGCCAAGATTCTGCTAATCGCGGCAACAATGCATAACATTGCCTGGCAAGTCACAATCTTCACCTATTCTGGCGCCAAGATTCTGCTAATCGCGGCAACAATGCATAACATTGCCTGGCAAGTCACAAGCTTCACCTATCCAATAACAATCAGTCAAGGTACGCTTTAAGAACATTAACTACGACGTTCGATCTCGTCCGATCTTCCAGTACGGCGAAAACCTTTCTCCATTACATTGAAAGCAGCTTTAAAAAAAAAAAATTGTTAAACATGATCAAAATTTAGCAGTGCATTTTTATTTTACAGTTTCTCAAATTTGAATTTGTCTGAATACGGTTTAAAAAACGTGTACTTTGTTTCGTTCTGAACAAAATATCTTAAGGAGTGAATTGGATACTTCTGTTAAATGCAGCTACCACCTGATGTGATTCAATTTGAGATTGATCAAATAGATCGTATTCTATTGTGGTTCAACCTCGGATATCAATTGTTTTGAATCTGATTATGATCTTTCAACGATAGAATGACCAATTAGATTCGGCGGGGAGTTAAAATTAATTTCCTAATTGGATCTATTTAACCCTGATTAGTGTTACAACTGTATGATTAAGTTAAATCATTTAGGTGAATGGATAACTATCAACAACAATGAGAAAATAGCTTAGAGAACCGAGCAAATAAAATGAACGTAGCGTTTCAGATCACGAGAAATGTATACAAGTAGAAGGCATTATCATGGGACACTAAAATTAAACATTACAATACTGTGGTCAGACCTGAAGCACTCTTTGGAGCTGAAACATTAAAGTTAATGCGGAAAGGTGACATAAACAAAAATCATGCTCAAGGAAAGAAAATTGGTTCGATGCATCCTTGGCCCAAGGAAAACAGAAACAGTCCATATAACACACCTCGACCTAACAAGGAAATATACACCCATGTGCAGAACATAATTCACAACATGCGCAAAAGACGAATGTCATTTTTGGGCATTTAAATAGTATCAATAATGACAGGCTAAAAAAACAAATTCTTAATAAAATTATAAAACTTAAAGTTCAACCAGCGTGGTTTACACATACATTAAGGGATCTTAAAGAAGCCGACATTGACATTACAGATACATATAATAGGAATTTATTTCGGGACAAAATCCAAAAAGTGATCTTCAGGGAGGAACAAGAAAGATAATGAAAGCAGCCACGTAACATGGAACAGCTCCGAAAGCAGAGATCAGAGAGGATGCAGCGAATGTGGGCAAAGAGGAAGAAGACATGTGGCAAGATTTGAAGTATTGATTTTACGTGCTCTGCAATAGCGCTATTCGTTTAAATAAAAAATAATAAGTGTATTAATTGGGCCAACTGAAAAGGATCTACCAATAGATAATTTAGGCAAACCCCCAAATAATATTTCTAATATTTCAATATAACAGCCAACTGCGATACACACCCAAGTAAACCAGACTAAATAAAGCAATCACAATCCCACTCATTGTTAGAACTGCACTACGTTCTACTACTGCGCAGAAGTACAACACACATCGTCATGGAAGAAAAAAGCATGAACACAACTTAGGGCAGGCAAAGTACTTAAATATTCCGTGAATGAAAATGGTGGCTGTTGATTAAAGGGGTGGAACTACGAGGTAATCTGCCCATTTACAAGCTAAGCTCTCACGTTTGTTAACACGCATGGTGACACACCAACCTTCCTCTTTGGACACATTCGTTATGGATAAATACGCAACCACGTACATGAATGAGTAAATGATATGAATAGGAAATACCAATGAAAATAGATACCTTTCAAAGCCCACGCAGCAATGTACACTTATTATTTCCAGAGGAAACATAGACCTTGCCTTTCCTGGTTCACAACATATGTTTTGCTAGAACTAATGGAGTATATTATCGATAAGGTGGAGCGCGATAAGTGTGTGTATAAAGCCGGCAGCCTTCAGAAGGAGTCACATTGTCCAAGGAGAACACACAACATGAAGACCATCCTCAGTGTACTACTCCTAGTGCTCGTCATCTCCATGGCGCATGCGCAAGTCGATGCAGTGGCTAGGACTGCAGCCAATGACGTCATGACTCTATTCTTCAATGTGGTGCGCAGACTGCTTCGAAGCTTCCTGGCTATGATATCAGTAAGTGTTTATATCTTATGAACTCTTTCACAATTCGAGTTTGGCTTTAAGCCCACATGACTCAGGGCGCGCAAGTGGTTTCCAAATGGGATGCTCTTCGGCCTTGAATCGCCTGCCGAGCGCTAACCAATCAGGAACCCGCAATGGTTTGTTGGGAGAGAGAACGAGCAATGGATTAGATAGCGATCAGCAGAAACAGTTTGCCATTTGCAAAACACTACAGATAGCGAACAGCCCACTAGAAGTATTTCAAACTTCAAATCCATTAAAATTCCGATACTGCTACAACGTACAAATATAAATACATCACCACAAAAACAATCCTTCTATTTCTAACAAACTAATAGGCTAATGAATCAATTATCTTTAACATTATTATTTATAATCGACCATCGCTCTGCTAACGTTCCCAACCCCCAAGGGAGTGGCTGCTGTATTCTCAAATACTAACTGCACATTAAATAGCATTTACTTAACTTCACAAATATCACTACCTAACAACAACAATGCTTTGTTAAGTTGGTATCCTTACAATCACTGAACAGAGATCAAATCTATATCTAAGTTATTTAAATTGAATTTCAACAAGTTGTTTGAGTAAACACCCAGATCAGCAGCCACAACCAAGGTTTCTTCGTACAAAGTGGGGGGTCTTCCTTTCTCGTTAGGTGCGAGTGTGTGGATCTAGCTAACAAGGGGAGAATACGATGTATGGGTCACCGATTCGAACCATCTTTTGTAGAAGTGTGGGACATGTTGTTGTTGTTGTTGTTGTTGTTTGAGTCTTCAGACTTTTGACTGGTTTGATGCAGCGCTCCACGGCTCCCTGTCCTGAGATAATCGTTTCATCTCTACATAGCTACCACACCCTACATCCAAGGCAATCTGTTTAACATACTCCAACCTTGGTCTACCCCTACAGTTCTTGTCCTCGACCCTTCCTTCCATAACTAAGCTTGCTATTCGTGGGTGTCTTAGTATGTGTCCTACCAACCTATGTCTTCTCTTCATTAGCAGTCGCCAGAAACATCTCTCCTCTTTCACTCCTCTTTATACCTCTTCGTTTGTAACCCTATCTGCCCATCTGATCTTCATCATTCTCCTGTAACACCACATTTCAAACGCTTCAATTCTCCTCTTTTCTGCTGCACCAACAGTCCAAGTTTCACTTCCATAGAGTGTGACGCTCCAGAAAAAGGTTTTCAAAAATGTTTTCCTAATACCTAAATCTATATTCGATGTCAACAGATTCCTTTTCTGTAGAAATGCTTTCTTTGCCTGAGCCAACCTACTTTTTATATCCTCTTTGCTTCGTCCATCACTGGTTATTTTGCTTCCTAAGTGACAGAAGTCTCCTACTTCCTTCAGCTTTTCTCCTGCCAATTTGATGTCCATAGAGGTTTCTAATTTGTTTCGGCTGCATTCCAATATTTTTCTTTTTCATTTATTAATTTTCATCATGAATTCTTTCCTCAAGTCAGAGTCCATACCATTCAAAAACTCTTTCAAATCCTCAGGCGTGTCGGCCAAGATGACGATGTCATCGGCAAATCTCAGAGTTGAAATTATTTCTCCTTGAATCTTCACTCCCACATGACCAGGCGTATATCAGATGCAACTAGTAAGGTGCGCTTCTCAGCCGTTTCCGAGAAATTAATTAATTGCAATTGCATTGCGGCGTCCATGTGCGTTGTACGCTAGCAAGAAGACAACAAGCGCGTGGTGCAGCGGTAAGAGCCCTGCTTCGTAAGCGGGGGATCGCTGGATCGAATCCCACCGTGTGGTTTTGCAGTGTGTTGTGTTTTTGTTGTTGTAAACATTGGCAATTCGTACAACTATAGGTGTCGTGAATAATATTTATTTTGCAGTCAATTGTGAGCGGGAAAACAGATTCTGCAATCATCGAACGGGGGTCAACGTTTGTGACATTACATAATGTACAGTATCGGCATTACAAATACATTGGTATTATACACGGTCAGGTGTATACATTTATATATTGAAGGCCCAGTCTGTTCCGTTCATTGCACGTCTGTGAACCACTAGACCACCCCGTACCCCGCAAGCATTGACTCATGCTATGCGTATAGGTTGGAAATTGCCAATGGTTAAAGAAAAAAAGGAGAAACATAACACACTGCAAAGGCTCACTGGTGGGATTCAATCCCGCCCTTACGAAGCAGAGCTCTAGCCGCGTCACCAAGTGCTCGTTGGATTCTTGCTAGCGTACAACGCACATAGACGCCGCACTGTAATTGCAATTAATTAATTTCTCGGAAACGGCTGAGAAGCGCACCTTACTACTTGCACTTGGTATACGCGTTGTCATGCCCTACACGCGTACTAAAGATGGTTCGAATCGGTGACCCATACATCGTATCCTCCCCTAGTTAGCCTACACAAAATGATGTACTCCCTCGGTGACCGGAAGGAGCTCCGCCACACGCGAGTAGTTCACTTTACCGTATTAGGTTACTCTAAATTTTATTGGTAGAGGGTATTGTTCGCATTTCTGCAAGTTGGAACAAACACAACCGGTTTCGTAAACAATTATTCCACATTGTAAGACTAAACACAACACCAGAATGCAGAAAACAAACCGACCCTATTTATGTTGGTCACAATGGGAAGCACTAGATGTATGTTGGAACAGATCCTAATGTGTTTATGTTGGTCACAAAGGGAAGCACTAGATGTATGTTGGAACAGATCCTAATGTGCTTGTGTTGGTCACAATGGAAAGCACTTGATGTATGTTGGTCACAATGGAAAGCACTAGATGTATGTTGGAACAGATCCTAATGTGTTTGTGTCATTTTTTTTTCAGAATCGAGCAGGCTGAGTCAAAACATCTGAACTCCTAGTTATTGATACTCAAAAAAGTGATAAATAAAGACAATGATTGTGCTTGATTTTTATTTGAGGTCTTTGATTACCGTTTTTGTTCCATCTCCAATCCCTAAAAGTGAGCATCAATGAGAACTATATTGGTTAACAATCAATATTTTTAGCCTATTTTCATATATGAAAAAAATAGTCTTATGAGATCACCTTTTGTCCGTGTGGGTGTGTGTGTGCCCCCCTAATAACTTCTAAAAGCTGGAGTGATTTCAATGAAACTCGGTAAGGTCATGGAACTATTTTGGCCGACCATGACCGTGCCCTTTAAATTTTATTGCGTCTCACCAATCCAACATGGCGGCTGTGCGAAATATTTCACCGGCATTCTATATCTCCGAAACTATTACTGATATCGCCTTAAAATTATGTACGGTGATAAAGGGTACTACTAGAAGCTTAGCGGAGAGACTTCCAAACACCTATAAAATACAAAACGAACATGGTGGCCAAGCGAAGGTGAAAAATTTGATAGGCTTTTCTCGTGATTTAACCATCTGAGCGCAGTTAAATATGGTACAGTAAATGTTTATACACATTGTAATGCACTGGCATCTAATTTAGTTCAATTGTTTACATAAGGTCAAGATGGCGGGTATGCGCAATTTTAAAATTAAGTTCTTATTTCTTGTGTAATGATGACAATGTCTAACAAAACCATCTAACACATTTCCCTGACAATTCCCTGATTTTCCAGGATAAATCAGAAAATTCCCTGAGTATCAATAGCGGCCATAATAACTATATAACAAAAGATTGATGCCTTTCAGTCCGTCAACACGATTGTACCCAACATGTATTCCTATCTGGATTAGATAATAACCCATCTCTTTTGGGTACAATCGTGTTGACTGACTGAAAAAGCACACACTTTTGTTTACGAAGGCAACACTGAAAAATGGCTTCAAACACCATAATAAATATATTGTTGTAGCCCCAACCCTCATACAAGGGTTGGGCCTACACCTACACCTAAGTTATTTTTCTTAACCTTACGCCTGATATTCGGGACTTGCCTATCCGCTTCCACGGAATTTATTCTCGAAAAAATATTTCTACTCTGGGGTGCTCGGCTTTGCAAGAGTTTGCCGGTGACCGTACTACGGAGTTTGTTGTTTGAATCTCCTGAACCGTAGTATCCGGCCCCTCCACCACTTTGTTTTACTCTTAATGATGGTAGAACTGTGGGGTGAGGGTGTGTGGAGGGTAGTGTATAGCTAGAGGAAGTGTGAAGGTTGTTTTTGGAAGGGTGGGGCTCTCTGCGCGCGATAGTGAACCGTAAGGTGTTGGGGAAATGGGCGAAGCGCTATAAGTTATCGGTTATAATGAAAGGGGTGCGTTTCCTGAATGAAGGTAGCGTTTAGCGAGCTAGGTGTGAGACGCGCTGATCAAAGTAAAAGGACTGCTGATAGCGCAGTTCTGCGAAGTGTAACTTACGCACGTGCTTACTTAGAGGGCAATGTCAAATTGTGACAAACAAGCTGATATCGCTTACGCAGCGATCTTATGGTAGGCCGGTGAATTATAAAGTGTATTTACGTCTCATGACAGCAAAGAGAAATGACATTTGGCATGAATTTTATACGACGGACGCTATGTCTACACAGGACTGGATGCAAGGATCCTACGAGCTGAGACATATCTTGACGCGCTTTGCGGTCCCTGGATTCCACCACCGGATCTGCATGAGAGACGTCTAACACCAACCAGACGAACTATGCGTGTGCAAGCTTTGTAAGGGTCCTTGCGACAGATACCACGTGAGGACGTGCAAGTGCAGAGAGGTGTCTCTGACGAAATTCTGTGAAAATTAGAAATAAATGGACACCCCTCGGAAAGAGGCATTTACAGTGACAACGACAAAATTTTGTATTAATTATGGTTCGTAAGAACCACGTTCATGCACATTGTGCGCAATAAAGTATTTATTATAAAGTGTGGACAGGGGGATCGGGCTGTGTTCAGTGAAATAATAAACAAGTAGGCAAACTGTGATAAATGTGATGGTTTACAATTTAGTGTATTAGCTCCCCAACTGTAGGGATAGCTCAACAATGCGAAATGTAGTGTAACAAAATAAACAGGTGTGATAAGGGGTAGGATGTAACAAATTGTTTAGGAGGCCTGTGAGATACACTCACCTGGTGCTCTTGTCGTCGTGTCTTAGTCGGGCAGCGTTACGGGGTAAACAGATATCCCCCTCTGAGTGGGAGGCCTATTTAAATGTTTTGATGTGCTGACCGTTGCGAACTTGCCACACTATTGTTTTAGGAAGCAGTTCCTCTATAATTGTTGATGTATGTCGCAAGCGCTTATGCAAGAGCTGTAGTATGGCTCTGCTGGCTTGGTGTAAAAAGAAATGTGTTGCTGTTGCTGCCTGCAACTATGGGTTGGCTTGAAGGGTGAAGTAGTGTTGAGTCTTTGACAGATATGTGTAGGTGGCGTAGATGGTAGGGGTGTAATTTTAGATGTTTGCAGACAGCTGGAGTGTAGAGTTAGCTGTAGATTAGTCGTAGATTTGTAGGCAAATGTGGATGTACCTCTTAAGGGCACTATGTGACCTTAAAGGTGCAACAATATAAAACAAAGTTAGTACTTAAAGAGCATTTCAAAAAGTGCTCGAACAATAAAGGGTAGCATGACAAAGTTTAAAGAAAGAAAAAGTTTTCTCTATTTTACCCATCCAGAAAAACTATTGTACTTGCGAGTATTGAAATTAGCTCGTCAATAGTAATGCTCTCATACAGTAACACATTTATATACAAATGCACAGTAATGTATGTGCTCTAAGATAAGATAAGATAAGATAAGATAAGCCCGTAGAGGGGCAAGGGCCTCCT
Organism: Meconema thalassinum; assembly: GCA_946902985.2. Taxonomy (NCBI): domain Eukaryota; kingdom Metazoa; phylum Arthropoda; class Insecta; order Orthoptera; family Tettigoniidae; genus Meconema; species Meconema thalassinum. The sequence goes on from OX336396.1 coordinate 7,215,326, forward strand.
ACCGGAGTGGTAGGGTTGGCTCAAGTAGTCTCCCAAGAGGAGCCAGTTCTTGAGACATGTCTTTCCTATATACATATTGACACACATTAATACAAAATAAATTAACACTCATCTTTACTACGGTATTTACATTGTTACACTATTACACTGAATTTCCTTCCATAGCTTTCTATCCCTGGCATTTCTGGTCCACGTGACACCTGCCTCGAACCTAAATTTGTCCGACCATCTGCGTCCTCTGCTTCTCTTGCCAGCTCCTGGATCCCACATAGTCGTGGAGTAGGCCCATATATCCTGGTGCATTCTGGATGTGTGTCCACCCCAGCGCCATTTCAGTTGCCGACCTCTTGTTGCTGTGTCTTCCAACCCACTTCTTTTTCTCAGATCCGTGTTACTGATTCTGTCACTTAGCTTAACGCCTAGGATTCTCCTTTCCATTTCCCGTGCTCTATCTTGCCAGAAATGAGAGCTAACTGATTTAACGTCAGTACGAACATACGCCTACCACAATCATCACCACAATATACTTTACCCCATCAACATTTAAATGCTTTAATTTCCAATTATTTAAGGTTGGACCCTGATAATTCCCTGAGTTTTGCCTGTTTTCCAGAGTAGTAGACACCCTGAATGACCATGCGATCGAAGTGAACGTTTGAATAAAACACCTACACAATAATATTTATGTAATAGTGCATAACTCTAAGGCCTACAGTACATATAAATATCCAACATGGCGACTAACTGAAAAATTTAGACGGCTCTCAATATCTACGAATCCATTACAGCAATAAAGCTGACATAGGTTGGTTGGTTGTTAAGTTTAGGGGCTGCGACAACGTTGTCATGTAGCCCCGTGTACTTTGGATGTGAGTAGAATCTGTCTGATAACCGGTGTTAATTGTGATGACTGTATTAGAGTGTGTTATCTGTTTTTTTAATTCATTTAAGGACGACAGACTTTTGATTTTTAAAATAGTTCCTACTTTTGCCACCAAACGCCACCGTCAACGACTACTAAGTCAGAACTTAGCTACCAGACGCCACCGCAGTCGGCTCTTGGCAACGAACGTAGAAACCTAAGAGCGTTGTTTACATTCTTAACCTATACAATTTAGCTTCACACAGGTGTAATTAGTGGAAGGTTCTTTTAACACACCATAAATATATGACATGGGACCTCCGGCTTTACTTCTCCTCCGAAGGAAGGCATACTGAGGGATTTTTAACGCTCTTAAAAATCCGACGACTTCGGCTGGGTTTCAACCCGCGATCTTGGGCATAAAAGCTCAGCATGCTACCCACTACGCCACCGAAGCCGCCTGACATAAGAGGCAATTGACATAAGTAGGATATACAGGGTCATTCATATAAAATAAGAACGCCAAGCGGCTGCTTTGTTCTCCGCTGTTGCGGTGACCTTCACCGAGCATGTGGCGCGCCACGGCCCCCTGCTTTAAGCGTGTGTACAATGCTGAAATCTTACTTCAGTTAATTAGTTAGTTATTGTTGTTTTAAAGGGAGGAACTACGTGGTCATCTGCCCCTCTTAACACAGATTAAAGTATACAAATTTGGAATTAAATTTAAAATTTAGAGGTGGAAAGACCGAAAATTAATGAAACAAAAAAAACTAATAATTATAAAAATAACTAAAATTTACGGAAAAACAAAAATTCATCATTAAAAAACGAACAAATCGTTGAGTCTTACCTTATAAAAGATGTTGTAAGTGTCGTCCTTCCTGGGTTATACAAGCATTGTATCTGGTAACCACATTCTGGCTGACGCGAGCGAGTTCTGCCACTTTAATGTTCCTGATTGCCAGCGTAATGTTTTCTTTCAGTTCCTCCAATGTGTGAGGATTTGTTCGATACACTTGTTCTTTCAGTTTACCCCACAAGTAAAAATCACACACTGTTAGATCTGGAGAACGAGGGGGAAATAGACCAACACTGATCACTCTGTCTGCAAACACTTCCGAGATTGTAAGAAGGTAATCTTCTGCTGTATGAGCAGGGGCTGAATCTTGTTGAAACCGCCCTCGCGATTTTTCTTCTTCCGTTAACTGAATGAAGAACGGCTTCAAAATGTTATCTTGCTACCTCTCTGCATTTACTGTCGTCTCGAAAAAAATTGGCGCTATTATTCTTTCGGCACGAACAGCACACCAAACACCGATCTTCCTATCATAATGAGGGACTTCATAAACACCATTAGGGTTTTCTGCACACCAATAGCGAGAGTTATGACTGTTTACACGCCCATTTAGGTGAAACCAGGCCTCATCCGAAAAGAACACAAGCTGTGGGTCAAATAAACGATCATTCAATGATGCAAGATACCACTCCCAATATCTCACTCTTGTGGCTGGATCAGAAAGTTTTATACATTGGGCCCGTGTAAACTTGTACGGTTTGATATGTAACAGCTTTGTAGCTCTGTATGCAGACGAAACCGAAAGCCCTACTTGTTGTGCTAATTTTGTGAGTGAATTATTCGGAGACCGTTCAAGATTCTCGCCAATGTCATCTAACTTATCCTCTGTTAAAACTGTTCGTGTGCGCGTATGTTTTTTATTGAGCACCGAGCCAGTAGTGTCAAACTTATTTGCAATTACGTGAATCTGTGCTAGTGAAGGTGGCACTTCATCAGGAAATTGCTGAACAAATGCTTCACGTACCCGCCGAGCCGACTCGTACTTAAAATACGTTTTACATAAAAAATACGATGTTGCAATGATAACTGTCTCACCATGTTAGCACTTGAGGTTTAGACTGGCGACTGAACACCTGCACGCTTATTGCAAGGTCAAGTTTGATAATGTCAATCTGTTATTTTTATACAGTTCATCGGAACAGCCCTCGTATGTACTATGGGCGCGCTTTCAATACAACAGCAGGGGGCCGTGGCGCGCCACCTGCTCGGTGAAGGTCACCGCAACGGCGGAGAACAAAGCCGCCACTTGGCGTTCTTATTTTATACGAATGACCCTGTATGAAAATAGGCTGTATAGTTCTTCACGGAACTACATGTTATTAAAGAAAGTTTTTCAGTCGGCCAACACAAATTTGGCGGGAAAATATTGTCACAAAACAAGATGTTCAGTAAAGAACATATAGCCTAGTTTCTCCTAAATGTATGAGTATAGTTATAACTCGTTGTTATTATCAAAGAGTATAATAGAACTATTCTTTGTTGAAGACCTTAGAAACGATTTACCTCTACCAAACGCCACAACCTAGATAAAAACTGCTACCATCATTGAAGAAAGAAAGAAAGAAAGAAAGATAAGAAGTATATCAAGAATGTTATGGATCTGGAGACATAATCGACCGGACTGGCTGCGTGGCTCAGCGGTAACGTTCTCGCTTGCTGGGCCCTAGGTTGCAGGTTCGTATCCTGGCGCAGTCAGCTGGCATTTGAGGGTGCACAAATGCGAGGGAGCCGTGTCAGTACATTTACTGGCACGTTAAAGATCCCCTTCGGGCCAAAATTCCGGCACCCCGGTGTCTCTAAAAGCAGCAGTAGTTAAAAGGGATGTAAAACCAATAACATTATTATTATAATTATTATTATTATTACATATACGACTTGCCGTGGGCAACATCCAACTTTGAGTTGAGGCATGTCTTTACACGACTGGTTCTGCATGGCTTTCACAACCCTAATTGAAAAAAAAAGGAAGGAAGATTGTAGTTTTACGTGACCGTGAATCTTGTGATTATGAGCCACGGGACCTCCTTTTTACGTGGAATCCGAACCACAGGACATGGCATTTCACTTCGAAAATCTCACATGCATTGACCGGGAATCGAAAACCCTAATTGAATTAACAAATCTTTCCATGCCCCTACAGAGACGTGTGTATACAAACTATGTGGATATTTTCGATTGCTATTTGCCTGAAATAAAAGTAGTAATTAATAAACTGAACTAACACCAACGGCTTGAATTTAGTTACTATGTGAAATCGTTTTGTTCTTTACTTCAAATAACATTTTCAAGTAACGCAAAATAGGCTGTTACAAACCCTTTAAAATAAAAAGTAAAAATCTATCGTAGTATCATCTTGTCATTCTTCAAATTCGATGCGCATAGAATGCCAATGGTATAGTAATCAATGGAGCCCCACGTAGACTAGTCGTGACATCTAGTGGTGAAATATCGAACAATATAATCCTAACAGAGCGAGTGCATTCTAGCGGCCAGAAGAAGAAACTTTTCAATAAAATCTGGAAGTTAATAAGTAGGTCGGCATGCAGTTACCTTTTTGGCAGCTAGATGTCTCGAGTAAATCTGCTGGCGAATTATGTTTTACTTAAATATATATTTTACACCATAATATGCACAATATAACGCTTAATTTTAAAACATGTGAGTCATTACAAAACAATAAACATATAACATTTCAAGCAAAAATCCTAGCTCTGATCGGGTTTGAACCATAGGCATTTGAGCGATAGGCTAACGCTCTACCACTTTTTTTTTATTAGCTCTTTACAGAATTACAGAATTTTCAGAGATGATAAATACCATACTATTACATTACAAGAAATCCAGATAGTGTCCATATTTATCGTACAATTGTCCACTTTCACTAAGCTTCCAACGCTCTTTCTGCAGGTGATACCGGAGATCCAGGAACGAGAAATGTTGATCATTGTCCATCACGAAGTGTACATATTGGCCCATTATCCACACAATGGCAGTCTGTTTAATTTGGGGGAAGGCGGTCATCGACAAACGAATCAACTTCCTGTCATCAAGGTCATCCGTGGGCACATTTAATAGTTGACATACTTTTCCCTTACACCACAGTCACGTGGAGGCAACTCGCGTGCATGATGTGAAGCGGTGTATCGCCGTATCAGTTTGACCACATATAGTACACCATGGGTAAGCTTCAAGACGGATGGTATATCGCCGTAGAGCGGTTGGGATGAGATCGTTGAGGAAGATAAAAACCTGGGAGTGTACAGCAGAAGAAATGGTTATAGCCCCAAAATTATTCCAAACAGTGGGCCAATGGACGTAGAGGGTGGTGGCCTCGATTCGCGGTTTGGAGTGTACCACTTGCCGCAACATGTTATAAATACTTTTCGTCGTTGGAACAGTCCCTGAAGGCATTTGGCGAACAGTTTCCAGAAGGTGCTGTTGATGGTCCCGAAATATCTTCGGCAAAGCTCTATCACAACCACGGGCTGTGTTTCGAATATCTTTGTATAGCGCTTTCGTAAAAGTGTCATGTTGGGAAAGAATGGTGATATCGTTCTTGCAGAGGAGTGCACGGCATTTCATGCCATGAGCTGTTAGCCCTAGCCCGCCTTGCCGGGATGGGAGATACAACTGTTCCCGTTGTACTCGGAACAAAAATCCTTGCCATATAAACCAACCTGTATATTTTGCCAATTGGCTCTCAAACATTTTGGGAAGTGGGAAAAGTTGTGCGACATACCATATTTTAGAGAGCGCAAACACGTTGAGGACCATGACCCGTTGCACATTATTGAGGTTTCTTTGACCAAATTGGATCGGCACTCCCCTAACTTTGGCAATGACCTTAGTCCAGTTTGCCTGCACTGTGTCCAGAAGCGATTGCTTCCAGATAATGCCAAGAATTTTCACCTCATTTACTATCCGGAACCAGGGCTGTTGGGTAATCACTGAGTTAGTATTGAGCGGAAGCAAAGCAGTTTTCTGGGGGTTCGATTGTGCTCCAGAGGCGATATGGTAGAGCTGAAGGACGCTATCGATGTGGGAGATGTCTTCATTATTGCGGATCAATATTGATACGTCATCAGCATAGGCGCACATTCCAAAAACATGTGTGGACAGTTTGTAACCCTGTAGCTTCACCTGGGTAGTCCGAATGAACGGTTCAAGGCCAATGACAAAAAGTAGCATAGAAAGGGGACATCCTTGCCTAACTGATCGTTGTATTGGAATCAGAGGGGAAAGAAAACCGTTGACGAGCACTCGAGACGTAGCATTACAATTTATCATACGAATGTAGTCAATAAGGATTTCAGGAAATTCGAAGTGTTGCAAGACCATGTACAAGTATTCATGACTGATGCGGTCGAAAGCTTTATCAAGATCTAAGGTGAGAAAACTCATTGGCTCAGTGGGGAGCATTTCGGCTTTTAGGTGTAGGTCCCGTAGTATCGCTAAGTTTGTTAACAGAGTTCTTCCAGGAATACTGCAACATTGTTCATCACCAATGATATCAGGTAGAACAGTCTTCAATCGGCATGCAAGTACTTTGGTAAGGACTTTATAGTCACTGCAGAGCAGAGTAACTGGTCGGAAGTCACCAACTGCCATGGGAGAGGATGTTTTTGGTATGAGGACTATGGTACCCTCGTGATGTGATTGACAAAGAGCACGACGTTGGAGAATGGTACGCAGGACATGACAAAATTCTTTGCCAATGAGAGGCCAGAAGTGTTTATACATTTCATATGGCAGTCCATCAATGCCAGGTGAGCGGTTGTTTGGGAGTTGCTTAACCACAGAGTGAATCTCTTCATCCGTAATATCCGCGCTGAGCAGAGTTTTGTTGTCCGGAGCTAGTTGGGTACTGCAAGATGACAGCAATAGGGTCACCTGCTGTGGATCAATGGGAGCCTTAGCGTAGAACCGTTGATAAAATAATGATATTTCACTACGTGTAGCGTCAGGGGAGGTGACGACACTTCCAGTACTGGTGCGGAGGCGGTGGATATATTTACGTTGCCGCTCACGTTGTCCTTTGGCGATATGGTATACACTTGCACTTTCGTCCGGGAGCACTGTACGATCTTTTAAAGCCACGTTTATATGAGCGAGCGTTCGTTGCTGTAGAGACAGGAGCTTGGTTTTAACTTCCCGGATCTGGTCATATATACGCTCCCCAGCATCAGATCTTTGCTGGAGCTGGCGAAGAACTCGATAGTAAAATTCAACTGTATCCCGTCTTTCCCGACCTCGTTGGTAAGATATGTTCTTAAAGACTCGGCGGATCCCTGGTTTAACTAAAATATCCCACCAGTCTGCGCAGTCGCGAAATTTGCATTTTTGTTGGACCCATCGAGTCCAGTGTTGTCTGAAAATATCTTGGCATTCCTCCTCCAGTAACAGCGAGCAATTCAGCTTCCAATAACCTCTTCCTATGTGAAATATGGGATGGGGGTAAGAGATTGTACATACGACAGCATGATGGTTAGTGAAACTGGCAGGTATCACTTCATATCGTCTAGGCTGGATAAGTTCCTGTGAAAAGTAGATGCGGTCAAGTCGTGATGAGGAGTTGTGACTTATACAGGTGTAATGGGGGCAGGGGCACCCTTAAACTATCCACAGCATCAATGAGGTGTAGGGAGGTAAGAAGGGTCCTGAGAGCCGGGTTGACACCTCGGTATGAGCTAGTGGAATCTTCTGGGCGTTGAATACAATTGAAATCCCCTGCAAGAATAAGTTTTTCCTTAACGTCGTGCAGATGAGGCAGTATACTCTGTTGAAAGAACATTTTCCGTTCCACACGTTTATTGGACCCGGATGGGGCATATACATTTATCAGGGTGGTATTGTTTATGTGTCCAGATATTATGCGTCCTGATGGATGACATAGCACACCTTCGAGTGGTATATCATGTCTTATGAGGAATCCGGTCCCTCTATTCGTATAACCGGTATTGATGTATTGTTTGTAGAAAGCAGATATGGGCAAAGAGGGTATAGCAACTTCTTGAATGAAGGCAATGTCAATGTCTGCATCTCGAAGGAATCACTCCAACAGTTGAAATTTCAGAGGGCATTCTATTACATTGATATTCACAGTGGCCACAGTGAGAAATTGCGCCATTAAGAGAAGTATAAAAGTTGTGCTAGACATACTGGAAGGTGGACTCGAGAAAAAAGAAAAAAGAAAAAAAAGACACAGGTGAGAAATATACTGGTGCACTATGTCAAATTAGGTTGAGATAGTTCCTTATGTCTGCCATTCATAGGCCGGCTGTCAGCGGTTGAGAGCGTTCGTGGGTCCCTAGATGACGTAGAATGAAGATTTTGTTCCTTTTTCACAGCTGCGGGAACGTTGGTAGAGCCAGTTTGATTCTTCGGGGCTGGTACGGCAATCGAGGCATTTGTTTTAATCTTCTTAGAGACGTTCTCGGATCCCCGATCAACCTGCGTAAGTGAGTCGGTAGGGACCAGCGAAGGTGGGGGCAGTGAAGACAAAATTTCTGTGGCAGCCTGTAGTGACGGCATAGTCGGTTCTAAGTCTGCGATACAGGTTGCCGATAGCACAGGGGCACTCTGTTGCTCACTGCTCTGGTCAGGGCAAGGTACCAGTTCTGCGTCATACGTATCCGAGGTCACTTCTGGTGTTGTCCCAGCTGACTGATCAATAAGCATGTTTTCATATGACGTTTGCTGCGTCACAACTTCCGAGTATTGTACACGTCGTTGTTGTGTAGGAGTTATACCAAGGGGAATCATTTTCTTTGGGCAGTTGATACGTAGATGTGTGGTAGCATTGCAAATTTAACAGGTCTGTTTCTGTCCATTATACGTTATATAGCCAGAATGCCCACCAAAAGTCTCAGTGGAGGGGATATCTTGTTTGATTTCCATTGTGACGGCACGTATTCCATTATACACCGGGAACTGATAAGCAGAAGACCATTGTTCTTTCCTGACGTCACTCACAGTGCCATATTTCGACAGGACGGATTTGAAAATTTCAGGAGGAACTTCGAGTGGGACATTAAATATACGCACTGTGGTAAAATTGGAATCCGCTGTGGAGAGCTTAACATTTGTCATTTCGCCTGAGTCATACTGAAATTTAATAGGATCTGCAAAAGTATTTAACAATTTCTGATAAGTAGATATGCTGATTACCTTGATGTACATGGTTTTTGTCGTGCGCATTTAACTGGATGGCTTCTACTTGGTCGACAGTCAACCGGAGGGTATCGCCAATCCAGCGGTGAATTTCTCCTGGTGAGGGGCGAGAACTCTGCCTGTCCCATTGGCAGCGTACGGTGTTCTTCCTCTGGTATCCGGACATGATTTTCAGCGGGGTTTTCTGGGTTTCTGGTTTTGTTGTCCTATCTGGAACACTACTTGAAAAAGTATTGTCCGAATGACACATGGAAGGTCAGTACACACGTGGAACTAAGGAAGCACCGGTATTAGGAACCGTACACTCTTCCAATGCGGTCACACAGCGCGCACACACGTACCTCACTCGGCCACGACTAGTGACCAACTGAACCACTGAGCTAATTGTGTCAACGAATATCGTTCTATATAGAATGACTTACATAGAACTTGTTAGCAAATAATGATTTATACTAAACGATTTCATCACTGGAGTATATTATTTATATATAAAGCATTTCATACAAAGTTTATTTATTTTGTATCAGTACGCTATATTGCATGCACTACTCAAATTAGTGAAATATAAGTCAGGCACAAGATATCCGCTGCCATCTTGTCTTATTACTGAATCAGCTGAGCTTTTTAAAATCACGTCTGCACTATAGTATTACAAAATAAACTTTTAATTTCGAACGTGCCTCTTCCTTTAGAACAGTTAAAACGATTCTCGGCTCGATAATCGGAACTGGTGGGTCCCATGATATGGATTATAAAGTTTGCATAATTCGCACGGCCGCCATCCTGAAATGGTATGGCGGACGACCTTGTAGTTTGGTCACAAGACGCACCCTATACGAAGGTATGTTTTTAGCAAATTTGGTAGAGATCGGATGATTTGGTTAGTCGTTATTTGATTTTACGTTTTGAACGTTTGAGTGGCCGCCATTCAGTTTTAGTAAAGATGGCGGCGATATAAAACATGACACTGAGGTGTCCTTTGCTAGTGCTACCTTTGTACCAAATTTCGTTCAATTCGCATTCACCGTGTTCGAATTGATAGGGGGGGGACAGACATTCAGAGTACACACACTCACACACACACAGACACACACACACACACACACACACACACAGACTCACACACACACACACACAGACTCACACACACACATACACACACACAGACAGACACACTTTTTTCGCCCTGTGTTGATCTCATAAGTCTACTTTCATTTTTTGCAAAAATCGAACGTAGGCTAATAACACGCCATCATCTAAGTGAGCAGGGCCCCCTTTTGCTTTCTAAATAATAGCGTGTTACAAAAGTTTGGTGCTTTTCAGTCTGTCAACACGAATGTACCCAAAAAGAGCTGGGTTATGCCCTAATCCTGAAATAAATTACATAAGATTAACAAGAAGTTCCGTGAAGAACTATACAGCCTACTTTTCATGCCAATGATTATTCTACAGAATATGAACCTATCTAGAATAATGACGAAATTCAGTTGCTAATATCGAAATTTCCAATTAGTTCGAAATACTGTATTCCTGGCATAATGTATCCTAATAGAGCACTACAGTTGGCAGCCCTGATGACTGAATATATTCTTAGTTCCGTCTCTTAAGGTACAGAATACAAAATTTGGTTGAAGTCCAATGAATAGCATGGACGTTACATGCAGTTAAACATTGGATCTAACAGCGCGCGTAAAATCATGTTGGCAACAATGTCATGCATGTATTGGTCAGAAATAATCTGAAATAATATGATCTATTGTTGTGCCAATTTTGAATGAAATCCATTAGTTAGTATAGAAGTTACATGCATTTTAAAATTGGACCTATCAGCAGGCTTAGAATCATGTTGGCAGCACTGACGTATATTAGTTACTCCAAATTCGTCTAGAATGCCAGGTACTATACGTGTGCAAAGTTTAGAGCTATTGGCTTGCATACTTTCTGATATATTGATATTAGGGTAACAAAAATAGGGACAACACATATTAACAGTTGGCAGCACTGGTTGCTCCTTAGAATACGCATAGTCATATCTGTTATGGTACACATAGCTCATACGAAATTTGGTTGAAATCCAAATGATAGTATGGAAGTTACATGTATTTAAATTTGGACCTGTCAGCAGGCTTAGAATCATGTTGGTAGCACTGACGTATATAAGTTACTCCTAATTAATATAGAATGTCAGGGACTATACTTGTGCATAGTTTAAAGCTGTCGGCTTGCATACTTTCTGATATATTGGTATTTGGATAAAATAAATTAGGAGCATTTATTAACAGTTGGCAGCCCTGGTAGGTCTGAAGAATACGCTCAGTCATATCTGGTTATGTACACATACAACATACGAAATTTGGTTGAATTCCAATTGATAGTATAGAAGTTATATGCATTTAAAAATTGGACCTATCAGGAGGCTTATAATCATTTTGGCAACACTGCCATGTTTAGCCTCCTGGAAATTAAACTGAAATATTATGATCTGTACGTGTGCCAATTTTGAAATAGCTCCCATTCATACTTTCCAAGATATGCAACATGGAGCTCAAATTTCAATTGCGATTTTTTAGCAGTTGGTAGCACTGACATCATTTTCAAATATGGCCGTGAGATATTCAGGTATAGATATTTACTCCTACCAAATTTTGTTTCGATTGCTGCAGCCGTTTAGGAGTTGATAGGGGGGGACACACACACAGCCAGACAGACAGACAGAAGGACAGACAGACAGACAGACAGACAGACAGACAGACAGACAGACACACATTTGCCCGATCTCATAAGTCTACTTTTTCCTCATTTTTGCAAAATGTGAAAAGTAGGCTAATAAATACACTAGGATGACCAGTTTCGATCGTCAAGCGATCATCATCAGATCCATTACACTTAGGCTATAACATCTATGTTTGAAAATACAGGTGAAAAATATATACAATATGAACAATTATTTAGTTGCTGTGTTGGTAATGCAACTGTCAGTGTTTGCTAAATGTAGTATATCTAATGTTAGGTGAACTTCTAAAATGGTGATAAAATCCGGAGTTTGTCTGTTTGGTGCGATTATATGGTTGTAGAAAATCAACTGTGGTTATGCTGTAATAATGCAGGCTGATACTTATCCGGTTGTTTTCCTGGCTGGAACTTCAAGCAGTTTCGTGTTCACTCTGGCACCAGTTGTGATCGATTAACCCGGGTGTTAACTGGACGAAACTGGTTTTTCCCTTTCTCCCCCTTTTGTCCCTATGTTCTTTCTGAGGTCAGTGCCATGTTTATTTGTGTGGCGTTGCCAACGTTACCGACTGAAAAGCAACAAACTTTTGCTTACTTAGGCAACACTGAAAAATGGCTTCAAACCTCACAAATAGCGTGTTATTTTATGATAAATATTGTATGTAATATTTCTCTCAGGTTAGTTGTAGTTGATTCTTTAGGGACTATGTGACATAGTGGTCTTGTAGCCACATGTACTTGGGCGTGTGTACAATTTGTATGATAACTTGTGTCACTGTGATGTTTGAACTAGTCCGTGTATTTGTAATATTGAGGTAGGGTTTGGGTAGGAAGCGGCCGTGGCCTTAAATTAACTACCATCCCAGCATTTTCCCGGAGTTGAAGTGGGAAACTACTGAGATAGGAATCTAACCCGCCTCTTCTCGGTTATGCCTCACGAGGCTGAGTGTAACCATTTCAGCCCTCAAGCCTGAATTAAAATTCTTGGCAGAGTCAAGAATCGAACCCGGCCCTCCGCGGTGACAGCTGCGCTCGGATGGTTCAACCGTGTGAAAAGTGAATTAAAATGTATCAACTTCACTTGGCCGCCATGTTGGTTTTGTGATTAACAGGGTTTTCAAAGTTACATAGGTGAACTTGTAGTAGTGCCCTTTATCACCGTACAGGGTGATATCAGTAACAGTTTATGCTCAAGGTCGTGGGTTCAAACCCAGCCGAAGTCGTCGGATTTTTTAGGAGCGTTAAAAATTCCTCAGTATGCCTTCCTTCGGAGGGGAAGTAAAGCCGGCGGTCCCATGTCATAGATTTATGGCATGTAAAAGAACGTTCCACTAATTACAATTGTGTGAAGTTAAATTATAGGGTAGATTTGACTAACGCTCTTAGGTTCCTACGTTCGTCGTCAGGAGCCGACTGCGATGGCATCCAGTAACGAAGTTCGCAACTAGTTGTTGATGGTGGCGTTTGGTAGGAAAAGTAGGAACTAATTGAACATTGAATTTGTGCAGTCCTTACTTGAATTAAAACAAATAGCACACACTAATAAAGCCATTACAATTAACACCGGTTATCAGACAGATCCTACACACACTCAAAGTACACGGGGCTACTTGACCGCGTTGTCGCAGGCCCTAACTGAGGAACCAACCAACCATCAGTAATAGTTTCGGAGATATAGAATGTCGGTGAAATATGTCGTACAGCCTCCATGTTGGATTCGTGAGATGTAATAAAATTGCAGGCCACTGTTGAGGTCGGACAAAATAGTACTATTAACTTACCGAGTTTCATAGAAATCGCTTGAGCCGTTTAGATTTTATTAGGGACACACACACGGACAAAAGGTGATCTCATAGGCCTATTTTTTTCATAAATGAAAATAGGCTAAAAATTAATAATGTTGTTCGTGTCACACTTCTCGGTCCCCTTAATCAGTCGATAAATAATAATTTCCAACACTACCCTGAGGTAAAGGCTAACTATCACTGTTATTGTACAGAAAACGAGCAATATGGCGGTATGCTCTAACGCACACAGAGATGAAGAGGAAGTTAATGATGATGATGGTCAATAACAGCCCTGAGCTATCAAAGATTGACACAAGGGAAAGGCGGGAAAATAAAACAACTACAGTACATTCAAATTATTATTATTATTATTATTATTATTATTATTATTATTGATTTTTTAAATTAGATTGTTTATACCCAAATGATTTCATTAAGCAAATTATGATCTGTTACTGTTCTTCTTGTTCTTCCAGAACTCCTTCATCATCTCATTATTATTATTACTATTATTATTATTATTATTATTATTAAAACTCAGCAATTCTTCTAGGTTTGTGCCGTGTGTTGTGTGGGGTTTCGCCTAGGACACCAAGCTAGGCTCATCGGCGGGCTCTTGGTGTCCCCGCCCGGACCCCCACAGGAGTGACGAACTGCGCGCCACCTCCCTTTATATAAGGTGCAACTGCACCACTTGACTACGAGAACTAAAAGTTCAAGCAGCCTTAACCTCCCTATGAAGGCTTCCAAAAAGATGGTATATTGGCTTTCACGGCCGGTGAATTAAAACTCAGCAATCCTTCTAGGTTTGTGCCGTGTCTTGTGTGGGGTTTCGCCTAGGACACCAAGCTAGGCTCATCGGCGGGCTCTTGGTGTCCCCGCCTGGACCCCCACAGGAGTGACGAACTGCGCGCCACCTCCCTTTATATAAGGTGCAACTGCACCACTTGACTACGAGAACTAAAAGTTCAAGCAGCCTTAACCTCCCTATGAAGGTTTCCAAAAAGATGGTATATTGGCTTTCACGGCCGGTGAATTAAAACTCAGCAATTCTTCTAGGTTTGTGCCGTGTCTTGTGTGGGGTTTCGCCTAGGACACCAAGCTAGGCTCATCGGCGGGCTCTTGGTGTCCCCCGCCCGGACCCCCACAGGAGTGACGAACTGCGCGCCACCTCCCTTTATATAAGGTGCAACTGCACCACTTGACTACGAGAACTAAAAGTTCAAGCAGCCTTAACCTCCCTATGAAGGCTTCCAAAAAGATGGTATATTGGCTTTCACGGCCGGTGAATTAAAACTCAGCAATTCTTCTAGGTTTGTGCCGTGTCTTGTGTGGGGTTTCGCCTAGGACACCAAGCTAGGCTCATCGGTGGGCTCTTGGTGTCCCCGCCCGGACCCCCACAGGAGTGACGAACTGCGCGCCACCTCCCTTTATATAAGGTGCAACTGCACCACTTGACTACGAGAACTAAAAGTTCAAGCAGCCTTAACCTCCCTATGAAGGCTTCCAAAAAGATGGTATATTGGCTTTCACGGCCGGTGAATTAAAACTCAGCAATTCTTCTAGGTTTGTGCCGTGTCTTGTGTGGGGTTTCGCCTAGGACACCAAGCTAGGCTCATCGGCGGGCTCTTGGTGTCCCCGCCCGGACCCCCACAGGAGTGACGAACTGCGCGCCACCTCCCTTTATATAAGGTGCAACTGCACCACTTGACTACGAGAACTAAAAGTTCAAGCAGCCTTAACCTCCCTATGAAGGCTTCCAAAAAGATGGTATATTGGCTTTCACGGCCGGTGAATTAAAACTCAGCAATTCTTCTAGGTTTGTGCCGTGTCTTGTGTGGGGTTTCGCCTAGGACACCAAGCTAGGCTCATCGGCGGGCTCTTGGTGTCCCCGCCCGGACCCCCACAGGAGTGACGAACTGCGCGCCACCTCCCTTTATATAAGGTGCAACTGCACCACTTGACTACGAGAACTAAAAGTTCAAGCAGCCTTAACCTCCCTATGAAGGCTTCCAAAAAGATGGTATATTGGCTTTCACGGCCGGTGAATTAAAACTCAGCAATTCTTCTAGGTTTGTGCCGTGTCTTGTGTGGGGTTTCGCCTAGGACACCAAGCTAGGCTCATCGGCGGGCTCTTGGTGTCCCCGCCCGGACCCCCACAGGAGTGACGAACTGCGCGCCACCTCCCTTTATATAAGGTGCAACTGCACCACTTGACTACGAGAACTAAAAGTTCAAGCAGCCTTAACCTCCCTATGAAGGCTTCCAAAAACATGGTATATTGGCTTTCACGGCCGGTGAATTAAAACTCAGCAATTCTTCTAGGTTTGTGCCGTGTCATGTGTGGGGTTTCGCCTAGGACACCAAGCTAGGCTCATCGGCGGGGTCTTGGTGTCCCCGCCCGGACCCCCACAGGAGTGACGAACTGCGCGCCACCTCCCTTTATATAAGGTGCAACTGCACCACTTGACTACGAGAACTAAAAGTTCAAGCAGCCTTAACCTCCCTATGAAGGCTTCCAAAAAGATGGTATATTGGCTTTCACGGCCGGTGAATTAAAACTCAGCAATTCTTCTAGGTTTGTGCCGTGTCATGTGTGGGGTTTCGCCTAGGACACCAAGCTAGGCTCATCGGCGGGGTCTTGGTGTCCCCGCCCGGACCCCCACAGGAGTGACGAACTGCGCGCCACCTCCCTTTATATAAGGTGCAACTGCACCACTTGACTACGAGAACTAAAAGTTCAAGCAGCCTTAACCTCCCTATGAAGGCTTCCAAAAAGATGGTATATTGGCTTTCACGGCCGGTGAATTAAAACTCAGCAATTCTTCTAGGTTTGTGCCGTGTCTTGTGTGGGGTTTCGCCTAGGACACCAAGCTAGGCTCATCGGCGGGCTCTTGGTGTCCCCATCTTTTTTGGAAGCCTTCATAGGGAGGTTAAGGCTGCTTGAACTTTTAGTTCTCGTAGTCAAGTGGTGCAGTTGCACCTTATATAAAGGGAGGTGGCGCGCAGTTCGTCACTCCTGTGGGGGTCCGGGCGGGGACACCAAGAGCCCGCCGATGAGCCTAGCTTGGTGTCCTAGGCGAAACCCCACACAAGACACGGCACAAACCTAGAAGAATTGCTGAGTTTTAATTCACCGGCCGTGAAAGCCAATATACCATCTTTTTGGAAGCCTTCATAGGGAGGTTAAGGCTGCTTGAACTTTTAGTTCTCGTAGTCAAGTGGTGCAGTTGCACCTTATATAAAGGGAGGTGGCGCGCAGTTCGTCACTCCTGTGGGGGTCCGGGCGGGGACACCAAGAGCCCGCCGATGAGCCTAGCTTGGTGTCCTAGGCGAAACCCCACACAAGACACGGCACAAACCTAGAAGAATTGCTGAGTTTTAATTCACCGGCCGTGAAAGCCAATATACCATCTTTTTGGAAGCCTTCATAGGGAGGTTAAGGCTGCTTGAACTTTTAGTTCTCGCAGTCAAGTGGTGCAGTTGCACCTTATATAAAGGGAGGTGGCGCGCAGTTCGTCACTCCTGTGGGGGTCCGGGCGGGGACACCAAGAGCCCGCCGATGAGCCTAGCTTGGTGTCCTAGGCGAAACCCCACACAAGACACGGCACAAACCTAGAAGAATTGCTGAGTTTTAATTCACCGGCCGTGAAAGCCAATATACCATCTTTTTGGAAGCCTTCATAGGGAGGTTAAGGCTGCTTGAACTTTTAGTTCTCGTAGTCAAGTGGTGCAGTTGCACCTTATATAAAGGGAGGTGGCGCGCAGTTCGTCACTCCTGTGGGGGTCCGGGCGGGGACACCAAGAGCCCGCCGATGAGCCTAGCTTGGTGTCCTAGGCGAAACCCCACACAAGACACGGCACAAACCTAGAAGAATTGCTGAGTTTTAATTCACCGGCCGTGAAAGCCAATATACCATCTTTTTGGAAGCCTTCATAGGGAGGTTAAGGCTGCTTGAACTTTTAGTTCTCGTAGTCAAGTGGTGCAGTTGCACCTTATATAAAGGGAGGTGGCGCGCAGTTCGTCACTCCTGTGGGGGTCCGGGCGGGGACACCAAGAGCCCGCCGATGAGCCTAGCTTGGTGTCCTAGGCGAAACCCCACACAAGACACGGCACAAACCTAGAAGAATTGCTGAGTTTTAATTCACCGGCCGTGAAAGCCAATATACCATCTTTTTGGAAGCCTTCATAGGGAGGTTAAGGCTGCTTGAACTTTTAGTTCTCGTAGTCAAGTGGTGCAGTTGCACCTTATATAAAGGGAGGTGGCGCGCAGTTCGTCACTCCTGTGGGGGTCCGGGCGGGGACACCAAGAGCCCGCCGATGAGCCTAGCTTGGTGTCCTAGGCGAAACCCCACACAAGACACGGCACAAACCTAGAAGAATTGCTGAGTTTTAATTCACCGGCCGTGAAAGCCAATATACCATCTTTTTGGAAGCCTTCATAGGGAGGTTAAGGCTGCTTGAACTTTTAGTTCTCGTAGTCAAGTGGTGCAGTTGCACCTTATATAAAGGGAGGTGGCGCGCAGTTCGTCACTCCTGTGGGGTCCGGGCGGGGACACCAAGAGCCCGCCGATGAGCCTAGCTTGGTGTCCTAGGCGAAACCCCACACAAGACACGGCACAAACCTAGAAGAATTGCTGAGTTTTAATTCACCGGCCGTGAAAGCCAATATACCATCTTTTTGGAAGCCTTCATAGGGAGGTTAAGGCTGCTTGAACTTTTAGTTCTCGTAGTCAAGTGGTGCAGTTGCACCTTATATAAAGGGAGGTGGCGCGCAGTTCGTCACTCCTGTGGGGGTCCGGGCGGGGACACCAAGAGCCCGCCGATGAGCCTAGCTTGGTGTCCTAGGCGAAACCCCACACAAGACACGGCACAAACCTAGAAGAATTGCTGAGTTTTAATTCACCGGCCGTGAAAGCCAATATACCATATTATTATTATTGTTGTTGGTTTTAATCCAGCTGATAGTTTTTCCCTTTCTCTCCAGTGAGAGTGGTTTCCGTCACTTATTAGGCACTTTGGATTGTGCGGACCAATAGTTGACCATATCACTAAATTAGGACTGACATTGGACGTCAATGTCAGATATAATGTACTCGTCACAAATTCATACAAAGCAAATTGAAAGTGATGGGGTAACTGATAAAAGGAACAGCTCACAAATTAACACCCAATGCTGAGCAAATTATTTCGCTGAGTTGACAGAGAGAGATATGCATTCAACGAATCAGTCGACAGATCTTGCCCAACCAAGGTGTTGTAAAATCTGGTGCCAAGATTCTGTTAATCGCGGCAACAATGCATAACATTGCCTGGCAAGTCACAATATTCACCTATCAAATAACAATTAGTATAAAATACTGGCGTCAAGGTACACGTTAAGAGCAATAACAACGACGTTTGATCTCGCCCGACCTTCCAGTACGGAGAAAACGTTACCTTATTGAAGCGCAAACAGCTTTTTCATAACTTGTTAAAATATGAGCATAATGTAGCAGCGCATTTTCATTTTATAGCTTCTCAAATTTGAGATTTGTCTGAATACGGTTAAAAAACGTGTATAGTACTTTGTTTCGTTCTGACCAAAATACCCTAAACAGTAAATTATCAAACAACTATTGGATATTTCTCTTAAATGCAGAAATAATGTAGCTATGTGATTCAATTTGAGATTGATCAACAAGTTAGAATTTATTTAAGGCCTTCATCTTAGAAACTTTCAACACGAGCGTGCCCAACTGGATTGGATCCAATTAAAAAAAAACCATTTGTGTGAGAAGTGTTTTATTAAGCTTATACATAATTTATGTATTTATTTACTTGAAGCACTAGGAAATTAATTGTAACCTGGCGCCCAAGCTAATTGTGTTGACCGGCTGAAGAGTTACTACTAATAGATTACTTAGGCAACACTGAAAAATACCTTCTAATATAACACAGGTTATCAGCCATTTACACCCAAGTAACGTGGACTATGGAACAATCACTATTCCACCCCTGTTAGAACTGCACATGGCAATGGTACAACACACATCGTCATGGAAGAGCGAAGCATAACCACAACTTAGGGCATGCAAAGTACATAAATATTCCATAAATAACATTGATGAATGTTGTTTTAAGGGGTGGAACGGTGAGGTCATCAGCCCCTTCATAAGATAAGTTCTCATGTTTGTTAACCCACATCAGTCTAAACCCTTCATGCAATAGTGGGGTGTATATTAACCACCTGTCATGAGGACAGTTTATGCTTTAAAGAAGCTCATAGTTGAATCTTCCAGCCACATTTCGGAGAATTTTCATACTGAAGTGCTGGTATTTCTCTTCTCGTCTTCAAATATTAATCTAATTATATCTCCTTTCGTTTATGTATTGACTAAGGAGGATGTATAATTGTTGTTAAAAACTATTTATCAAAAGGAGCCAAGCAGTAACGATTTGAGTGAGGAAAAAAAGTCGACAAAAGCCTCGCGTCCGTGCGCATTTTAAGCTTACGCTGGGCAAACCGTTAAAAATATCAATATATGTAGTATGAGTTTAAGAGTTGTTCAGTATGAAAAGTTGTACAAAAAAAGTCCGTGTGAACATATCTCTATCTTCAATACATCGCCCACTATTACTGAGGGGACAGTTTACGAGCTAACTAGGGGCGAGTCTATCACCCAAGTTACAGCCTTCCCAGCGGGCGAGCCTATTACCCTAGTTACAGCCAGCAGCAAACTGTCGAGTCGTGTTGAGTTAAGACTTCAGACAAGAGTGGTTGTGTGGAAGTGCAACTCGGGTTTTCTTCATTTCACCTGTGAACTTTTCGTCCCGCAAAATACACAGTCAAGTTTAGATTGGACGGAAGGGGGATTTGTGTTTCATGCAACTCGCCATTTGGCATACTTAAATTACGTCTGACGAGAATTTGTTGCACATGAATCTCTCTCTCTTCTTAAGTATTCAATCCATGGATTGGTCTGCGGCAGTTCTCCAGTCGGCTCTATTTATAGCTTTCCTCTTCATAGTTTCTGCATCCTACATCAGACATGATTTGATGTATATATTGTAGGCGTGGTCTTCCTCGACATCTTTTGCCTTCAACCATTCCCTCCAATACCGTTTTCAGCAGGCTATCGTGTCTCAGAATGTGTCCTATCAGTCTAGTCCTCCTCCTCTTGATGCTTTTCCATAAGGTATAATTTTCCTGCACCTTTTTAAATATTACAGCATTCGTTACTTTTTCTGTCCAGCTAATTTTTAGCATTCTTCTATAACACCATTGTTCAAAAGAATTTAACCTCCTTTTTTCTTCTTTTCCAATTGTCCACGTTTCGCAACCATAAAGAGCAATGCTCCAAACGTACGTTTTTAATAATCGTTTTCTGGTTTTAAGATTAATGGAATTTGTAGTGAATAAACGTTTCTTTTTGTGAAACGCTAATTTGGCTTGTAAAATTTCTACGAATCAAATATTATAAACGTATCTACTTGACGTGATGACGTATCTACTTGACGTGATGTGTTGGATAACATTTTAAGAGATTTAAAAAGTAAAAACTTTTATAGTCAAAGTGTAAAAGTAAAATATAAATATAAAAATAAAAATCATAAACATAACAATAAGGAAATTATTAAAATAATTGAAGAAATCAATTCAAAATTGGTTAATTAATTAATTCAATAAAAATATCAAAATTAAAACAATAAGAACATAAATTGAAAATAAAAACAAGTAGTTCCGTGAAGAACTATACAGCCTATTTTCATATATCCTGTTCATGTTAATTGTCGATATTGAGCAGATGGGCTTGGAATGACGAGTGCGAGACAGCTTTCAGGAAAGCTAAACAGATGCTAGTAGACTCAATTCAGTTAGAATATCCAGACTATTCCCGGACTTTTATTCTAGAGACTGATGCATCTGCGATTGGAATAGGAGCCATCCTACTGCAGGGGGATGATGAGAAGAAACGTCATTACATCGCTTTCTTAAGTCGACGTTTGAGAGCGCATGAATCTCATTATTTCACCACTGAGCTTGAAGCACTTGCGATTGTCTACGCACTTGAGTACTGGCAGAAACTTTTGCTAGGCCAGAGGATTATTGTGAGGACCGATCCCCATGCGCTGACCTTCATTTTACGAACAAGACTGGCAAGCGACAGGATCACACGTTGGACGCTGTTTCTCCAACAGTTTGACTTGGAAATTGTTTACCGACCAGGCAGAGAGAATGTGTTGGCCGACATTCTCAGCCGGAATCCTGAAGCCACTGTGAATCCCATTGACATCGAGGGAGGATGCGAGGAACACCTTCGCCGACTTCGTCATCTACCTGAAGGACAACGACGTGAGGAGGAACTAAGGCATATTATCCGTTTCCTGGAACGACGAATGGATCCACAGGATGCTCACTATGCGAGGATTGCTGCTCTTGCAGATGATTATTTGATCTATCATCGTGTCTTGTATAAGTTTGTGGACGAGGACCACACTCAACTGCGTGCAGTCATTCCGAGGAGATATCAATAATCTGTTATTCTTATGGTTCATCTATCCATTGGACATGGTGGGACTGACAAGACCATTGCAACCATCAAGGAGTCTTTTACTTGGAAAAGGAAGGAAGGAAGATTGTAGTTTTACGTGACCGTGAATCTTGTGATTATGAGCCACGGGACCTCCTTTTTACGTGGAATCCGAACCACAGGACATGGCATTTCACTTCGAAAATCTCACATGAATTGACCGGGAATCGAACCCGGACCGCCTTGGTGAGAGGCATTCAGCTAGACGGCTGAGCCACCACGCCCTATACTTGGAAAAGGCTAGGAACCACCGTTAGACAGTGTTTACGTGCTTGCGACGCATGCCAGCGGAACAAGTACACGTCACACTTGTTGAAGGAACCTCCTAGGCCAATACTCCCAACTCAACCTAGAGAGTTATACGCACAGGACCTTTATGGTCCAATACCTAAGGCCCGTCGTGGGAATCGCTTAATTGTTGTAACCATTGATGTGTTCACGAAATATACGATGCTTCATCCGATTCAGAAAGCCACCGCACACCAGATTATCCAGAGAATTAGACGACAAGTGATACCGGAGGCAGGAAAGCCACAATTCCTGTTGACTGATCATGGATCACAGTACACCTCTGCAGAATTTGCCAATGCTATGAACGAGTTGGAAATAGGTCATGTTTTATTGTCTATTCGCCATCCAGAGAACAACCCAGCAGAATGCGTAATGTCTACTATTGCAAAATTCTGTCGATTGTATTGTCAGGAAGAACACTGGCGATGGACCGAAGTCCTGGTTATCATGGCGAGATGTATTAACTCAACAGTCCATGAGAGCACTGGTCAAATACCCATGGTTTTGCATTTGAACCAGATGCAGACGAGAATATGGAATCGTGTGATTGTAAATCCACCTTGTTTACAACCATCACACGCCAGCAGACTTTTAGCTGCAAGGGACACCTTGGACAGGCAAGCTGCCAAACGCTTGAGAAGAACTAGACGCCAGAGATTCAGAGAACCACTAGTCGCGGGAGACCTTGTCCTTATAAGGAGACCCGGAATTTCAAGTTCTATAGACCATATATATGGGAAATTTCTGTCTTTATATTATGGCCCCAGTCGTATCCGACAACCTCTGAACAATGGAAGTTACGTGATTGAAGACATTCGGACAGGAGAGCGCATTGGAACCTTCAACGCAGCTAATCTAAAAAAATATCACTTATGAATGAACTTTGAGTCAAATAAAAATGTCGTCCCAACATTTTATTTGAAACTACGGAGAGGCAGATGAACCCGCTGAGCTAAGGTTCATGTGATATTTTTCATGACAACACATTTATGATGGGATGTAGTACCTTGAACACACCCAGAAAGCTACGAGAAGCCGAGAGCTTATACAATTCTCTTTGAAGTAGCGGAGAATCGCACTTTTGACTTTGGTGAAGTCTGCTAATTATTTATCTGAGGTCTTATTAATCAATTTTTATCTTTCCACGAGACTCAGAATGTTCCATTTCGTCATTCAGTATTATTGAAACATTTTGGAGAATTTTTTTTCACTTTAAGGTAAGGTAATATCATTGCAGATACGCAAACAGGAATGTAAGTAGTCGCTCAACGACTTCGTTTGACGACTTGCTTCCACGAGGAACGCAGTTCCTTGCACTACGTCTGGAGAATCCACCGTGTGTAGGCGTGTAATTATATCCGTCGCATAAGACGTGGCAAACAGTCCGCTTTTCTGCGTGGAAATCATTATCGGGTGCCATCGAGCACTAAAAAACTACGAATCACTGTTGTTGATGTGCAGTGATCAACACAAATTCTATAGTGAATTATATGTCAAGTATTGTGAAATTTACGACATTTCTGTAGCACCACATTTTTCACCCACGTGTTTGTGGAGGGCCGAGAGCCTGGTGCGAAAATATACAGGTAAATGTGAAATTATTACTTTGAACAAGTGTGATTATAAAAGTACATGATATAGAAATTGCTGCGGTGAACTTATCGATAATAAAACGACGCCCATTTCACGGATGCCACGTGATAGAAAAAGTAGCGTCTGTACACGTGTAGAACCGTAGAACAGTGCATGGCCATTTATCATTTACATCTGCAAAGTGTAGAGGCTGTGTTACCAGTTATATTTAAAGCCTGTGATATCTACGACGAATACTGTAATTTTCAAGTGATAATAATGAACTACTACAAGTCTTATTCTACCGCCCACGTGGTAAACTTTTTCAACACAATGTTCGAGACCGAGACCATGGGCTAATACCATTATGGTATGAGGGAGATGTCTCGGATGGGACCAGCATGATTGAGGAACTTCTAGAACATCAAACGAGAAGGAAGGAACCGAGGATGCCTTTCCTAGGCATGTCCAGTCCATTCACGAGGTCAACTACAGGGACGAACCGAACCCTGGTCTTTGGGAGAGCCCAGATGGAAGTTCTGATGAGGACGATGCCAACCCTGAAAGCCAGAGGTGCTTTTGTTCAACCCTTGTTGTTGGACAGAGAGCTGAGTGTGGGCTCCTTCATATCGTGAGTTTTGTACAACCCTTCCTTGTTTTAGTTTCTGGTGGTATAGTTAGATTAGTGTAGTTTGTGAACCAACCGAACTTAGTGAGAGCCATTTCATAGGTAGGGAATGTTATTTAGTCTAATTAGATGTCATTTATCTACAGTGATTGTGAGTCACCCTTGGGTCTGACATTTTGGACAACCCTAGTGCAGCTTGATAGACGTCGTAGGACGCCAATTTCTGCCTATTGCTAAACGTGACTGTAGTCATTTTGAGGCTACTTTGTTTAACCCTATCTGGGGTGATTTTCAAGTCTTTGCAGACTCTAGTTATGGCAATCTGATGCCATAGTTATATTTCTTTAACTACACTTTTTGCAACCAGTCAATGTTACACCCCTGACTTCGTAAGAGTAGTCGTATCATTTGGGTAATCGACTGTAATTACCAGTTTTGTAACTGCATTATATTTCATTTGAGATGAGCTCTGATAGCCATCCAGGTCATGTGTAGACCTTATAAGTAAAAGGGACGTTTTGTCGTTGCCTAACATCGAACCCAGTTCCCCAACGTATCATTAAGCAAGTCCAGCAGAAAGTGGTATTTGCGCCACAATTATTATTTTGTTGTGTCAAGTGTGATGACGCGTGTTTATATGATGTTTGATACAAGTCAGGAATAGAGTATTTTATCTTTGAGAGCAGAGAGCTCCAGCAATTAGTGACATTGCTACCTTTTAAACGTCTTTGTTGTGAAAGACAGAGTTATATGATTGTATTCAGATTTATAGCGTGCTTTTTATGCACATATTCTTCGAGGTTTATAACCTATGGTTAAGGTATTATTATGAGGCCAGTTTTACAGTTATTATCTTGCTTAAATTGCCGGCCTAGTTAGTGTGTTGTGTCATACAGCGCAGGAAACTTGTAGCCTGCGGCGACACGAACAGGTTTTGTGAATACTTCTCAGCGCCCGTGTGAGAGCGCATGCTTCTAAGTGAGACGGACTGATATTAACATAGGACAGAATGCTTTTAGCATTCACTTTCCCTTTCATTGCAGTTATAGCTTATGGAACCCAGTGCCCATTCTTGTACCGTTGTTTTGATGAGTACAGTTATGTCAGGTTTCTATAGTACGTTGTAGGCTAGCCCCGTTAGGGAGGTTTTTCATGTATGAAGGTATTTCTGTGTACCATGTCCGGGACTGTTCCCGTGGACCAGATATTTAGGGAGGGTAACTGCTTGTGTCCAGGCCCATCTCAGAGTTATTGAACGCGAGCTGTGCGCCGCTGGTAACTTGTGTTATTGTGTGTCCGAGTTGTTATTGCTCGTTGATTGTATTCCGACTTTTTAGTAGAGGCTTTTTGGCAGAGATGATCTCAGGGGAGACGCTCCGTGCCCAGGCATGTCAGTATTATTCGCCATAAACCAACGATAACCTAAACCGACATCTTAATAATAAAAACGCATAATTTTGATAAACAAAAGCTAACTAATGAATCCTTTCTGCTTAACCTTGTTCATTTGCATTTGGAACCTGCTGACATAGCCGTGCTAATGAAGGTATTTCCTGGAGGAAATGACTTGAGGACAGCTGACACTTTTTGTTGTGACTGAAGCTTGCTCGAACCTTGAGTTCGTAGCTGGTGGAGCGCAGGCCATACGATGTTAGACGTAGTCTTCACTACGCAGTCGTCACCGTAACTACACACATTAGATGACTATGGCTTACAAACAGTAAACCAAGGTGTAGGCAGGCATTTCAATAAAACTGTGGTCTCTTATTTATTTAATGATGTAAAAGTGTACGAATCCTCTATGTTACCCTTTTGTGTGCTGATTAGCACTTAGTTCCTAAGAATGACTTAGATGTTTTTTTCTATGACTGATCACTTAGCTTTGAATGTAATTGTTTGATATTACGGACGTCACCGCCGTAAATTTTGTTATTAATTGATAGGACTTAGCTAGATGAATTAACGTTAAATGTAAATGTGGAGATGGTATCATCCTAACTTAGATTCGTTTTGCTACCCTGTTAAATGTAAATTCTGATATTAGCTTGATCTTGTAACTTGACCTAGGGATTTGCCTCGTACCATTTTCCTAGTGTTGCTGTTGTTGCTTTATTATTGTGAGACAGATCTTTCGCGAGGGTTTACTGTAACTTCTCAGGTAGGGACCTGCTCTTTATTTTTGATTATTTATTAGCTTGCGGATTAGCCGATAGAAACCCTCCGAACTAGGATAGGGGTTTGTAAAATTTACAATAAATTTTCACGGTGTTTTACATAAGTCTGGATGTTTCTTTTCTCAGTCTAGTTTTTAAGGTGAACCTTTCCTTAGGCAGTCTATGACCTTCGTCACCATGTACCACGATCCCCGTGGACTACAGTTTCTCGTGCCGCTTTGGCCTATTTGGAAGTTCACCTGATCCTCACGGCAGTTAGGTCCGATGGATGAGATGTTAGGGAAGTCATTGCGGTTGTTGGCTATCCTGGCAGCTCCTCTGACGGGCTCATACACTATTAATTTTTAAATGGCGCCCAACTCATGTGCCGACGTTATCGTGGTGACCGTCAGTTCCATGTTATTTAAGAGGATCTTAACGTTGATTAATGGTAAATTGACCGGACTGGGACGAACTTAGAAAGTCGTACTGCAGATCAATTAACCGCATGGCAATCATGTTTGATACAAGTCCATGGGGTGAGGCTTTTGTGTTAGATAAATGATGGATAGGATTTTCTTTGATGATGCCTCATCCTGAGTAAATGTAATAGTTTGCTTTGCTCGCCGTTGTCTTTGTAAATGTAGAAGCACTTAGTTTGCATACTCCAGCAGTACTCGTGATGTTTGTTTAAATGAAACAAGCTTTATACCACCAAGTAACTAATCATAGCTGTAAGTTCCATTAGAGATTGATCCCTCTCATTCTCAAATAATTTTCTTGTCATGGATGAGGAAACAATTCGTCGTGTGTTTGGGGAGATGATGGCAGGTGTCAATGCCAATCTCCAGCCGATTACTGCTGACTTAGGTGAGAATACCCAAGCTGTCAACACTGTAAGTGGTCATGTGGACCAGGATAGACAGGAAATTAATAATGTCCGGGGTGATCTTGAAGTTAACACCCAGTCAATTAACAATGTAAGTGGTCATGTGGACCAAGTCAGAGATGAAATCAATAATGTTAGGGCTGATCTAACGCAGGTCAGGGCCGACATTGCCGCTCATAGAGTAGAGGCTAGGAATGATCTTACGGCAGGTTTAGCGGCTGTTAGAGTTGATGTTATACGACACCATCAGGAAGCTAACCAGCGTATAGATAGTTTAACTGATCAGATGAATAGAGCTAGGGAGGACGTGCAGACCCGATTATAGGATCACACCGCTCAGATCCAGACAACAATTAACAGAGTCCAGATCGATATGAGGGCCGACTTGGAGCACACTCGAGAAGAATTTGGGACTCGTTTAACTCACGTCGAGGGATTCATGGATAACGTCAAGAAGGACATGGCGACCATTAATATAGGACTCATACTGATGAGAGGTGCAGCGAACGCAGTCAACAACAACGTCAAGACGATCGTCGATGGTATGATCGAGGTCAAGAACGAGTTGAACACAAACCGAAAGAATATTACGGAATTGACTGAGACAGTAACAGGGCTACGTGAAACGATTGACGTTCATCGAGAAGAGCATAAGATCGATGTCATGATGTTAAGGGGTGACCTCAATGAAGTATGACCACTATGGAGGCAAAGGTAGCCGAGGTCAAAGATGACGTTGGTAGGATCCAGGACAACATGTCAAAAGTCGAGGAAGAAATCGACTCCCTACAGAAACGATTCGAGGAATTCGCGATAACCGAGAGGTTAGACCTCAGTTATAACTTGAGGACGGCTATTCGCGAAGTCGACACGAACCTCAAAGGCAAAGTTGAAAGGATAGAATTGCAGCTCAACGATCTGGGAAATAAGGTCGCAGCTAAGACTATCCCAGGACTCGAAGTTATCGCGAGACGTCTCGACCGACTGGAGACGCATCCACGAGAGACACGTTTACCTTCACAGATGGGAGAGGCGACACCAGGATCGCAATCCGCAGGGATAATGCCCGCACATTTTCAGCCTAGCGCACCCATGGAACCGCAACCATTTCAATTTACCGGTTCAGCGCAGAGTCAAGCGTTAAACTTTGACGCACATCCTTTCCAACCCGTACCGAATCGACCAAGTCAAGAGACGAGTACGCCAACGCATAATTATATGCCGAATTCGTTCAGACCCGCGCACACGCAGGGGAACGTGACTATCATCCGTTCACGAGAGGAGCAACCAGCTCGATTCTCAGGCACTGGAAGTGGCATCACTCCAGTTGAGTTTTTGGCGAATGTAGAAAGCTACTTGAGAGACACAATGGTAACTCCGGAGAGAGAACTCCGAGTTATTGAGCGTTTGCTTGAGGGGCAAGCCAGCACTTGGTTTAGGGCCTTCCGTTACTCATTTGTAGGCTACCAAGACTTTAAAGAAGCCTTGCTAAGGACTTACTGGTCAAGCGACATCCAGCAGAGTATCAGAGCTGAGATGTACACTCGCCGATACAGCTCAAACACTCCGACGCGCTATGCGAAGTACTTCGCAACCCAGCTTGCGAAACTCCGTTGCTTGCAACCCCCACTGTCAGAGCAAGACCTGGTTAACACCATCGTCTGGCAATACCCTGCAGACGTGCAACGTGTATTGATCGCTGCTGGAGCATCTACTTTTCAGCAGTGCGACCAAATCTTGCGACGATTGGACGCTAACACCGAACAGTTTCCGACACACCGTCAGCAGAAGGCTGACAGGCGTGAAGAGCGACATGTCAACTTGACAACTGTGGACAAAGTGTGCCAGACGCCACAGCAGACACAGACTCAAGAGAGCTCTGGACAGCGCAATGACTCTAGTCGTGGTCGGAGAGACTGGAACAACACTCCATATGCTAGAGACCAGAGAGATGACCGTCGTAGTCACTGGAATCGACGCTTCGATCGAGGGACGAACGAAGACCGTCGTCACGATAACGACCGCCGAGGAAATAATAGCCGGAACCCACAGCACGGAAGTATCCGTAGGGATTACCGCTATAGCAGAGGTTACAATAGAGATCGAGACCCCAGATACCAAATCGATCGAGACTGGAGAGGAAGAGCACGGGAGAGTCGTGAATATCTTCAGCAACTCCGAGAACTTCAAGAAATACAAGAAGGGGGAGATCAGAACCCGACTTCGAGGGAAACACGTAATAATACGGCGGAAGAAACGGAGCGAAACCAGCCCGGTACTTAACGCCAAGAAAGAAAAAAAAAACAACTCCGAAAAACCAGTAGATTCTTACCCGATTGAGCACAGAGTAACTGCCACCATCTTACTCTGAGAGCCAATTCAGGAAGATCTATTAGACGAACGACGAACGACGAACCACAACTACGAATTGACGCGTCTACCGAAGATTGTAACTACCCTGAATGGATGTAACGTAGTCATTCTCATCGATACTGGGGCGATGATAAGTGTCATTTCCGCCGATTGCCATGCCAGACTGAAAGCCAACTCTGAGGTGACAGAGCTGCCAGTTTCTGCAGTACGAGTCAGAGGAGTCATACCTGACCGTGTTGTAACGTGCAAAATCCAGATTCTATGCACTTCTTGTGATGAAAGGCTTGCATCATGATGCCATATTGGGTGCAGACTTCATTCGGAAGTATGATGGAATCATTGATATGGGACGTAATACGGTCGAGTTTAAGCCGAACGAACCCATTCAAATGAACTTAGTAGAGGAAGAACCGGAATTTGTATCCGAAGTCAACGTTGTTGAGAATTTAAATGGCAAGGAAATTGAGGAGACACAAGATGCCGACGAAGAGGCAGAACCATTATCAGCACCCATACGAGAGAAACTAGATGCAATAATAAGCTAATACCAGGATATATTCGACACCACACCTGGTGAGATATTGGACTACGAGTACGATCTTGTACTACTGGATGATTCCCCATTCCAGAAGAAGATTTATCCTATCGCCGAGAAACACCGCGAGGAAGCTGCTAAGAAGATCCATGAGATGGAAGCAGCAGGTACAATCAAGAAGTCACCGACTCCTTTCTTGAATCCTATAACACCTGTGGTTAAGGTGGATGGAAGCTTGAGACTTTGTCTCGATGCAAGGGCCTTAAACGAACGCTTTGCTCCTGAGCATGACAGACCACCCAAGATCAGGGACATCCTCAGGAAGTTTAAGGGAAAGAGGATATTTTCGTCATTGGACTTAGTACAATCCTACTACCATATAAGGTTATCTGAGCATACTCAGAAGTATACAGGGTTTCTGTTCGATCAGACCACCTATGTCTTTAGAAAACTACCCTTTGGAGTGAAAAATGCCGGAGCTGCATTAATTAGAGCACTTGATGCGAAGCTGACTCCTGAAATGAAACAGAAGGTGATATGTTACGTGGATGACATCATCATAGCTTCGGAAACGGAGGAAGAACATTTAACAACCTTACGCCTTGTTTTTGAGAATCTTTGACAGGCTAATTTCAAAGTGAAGTTCGACAAGTGTCGATTCTTCCAGAGAGAAGTCAAATTTGTGGGACACATAATTAATGGAGATGGATACAGGCCGAATCCGGCAAAGATCAGAACCGTTGCTGCATTTCCAACGCCAACCCTTGTGAAACACGTGAGACAATTCCTAGGAATTCTCCAATTCTTTGCTGCTCATTGTGAGAGGTATTCTGAGACTGTCGCACCACTGCAAGGTTTGCAGATGGGCTCACTATCAACATACAAAATTTCAGTTTAATTGCTGTAACAGATTCGTAGATATTGAGAACCGTTTAAATATTTCAGATTGTCGCCAGGATGGATTTTTATTTTTGTACTATTACATTAAGATTATTGTGTACGTGTGGTATTCAAACTTCAATCGCATGATTAGAACACAAGAAGTAAAAACGAGATTTTAAAAGTACGCACACCAGCCATCTTGTGATTATGCAAACAATTGAAATAAATTACATGCCAGTGGATCAACATTTGTATAAGCATTTAACGTGCAAAGTTTCACGGCACTCGGATAGTTAATTCGCGAGAAACGTCCATTTAAATATTTATACTTCGCGTCGCCGCCATGTTGGATTTGTGCTCACCAGGTTACTGAAAGTCCTATAGGTGAGCATATGTTCATAGTCTCTATGAACATTAAAAAAATTAGTTTGGTTGCTGTAAAAGATTCATAGATATTGAGAACCGTCTAAATATTTCGGAAGCTCGCCATTTAGGATTGTTATATGTATAGGCCATAGAGTTATGCACCATTCAAGGACAATTATTGCCTAGCTTCATTATTCAAACTTTCACTTCGATCGCATGATTACGACACAAGAATAATAAATTAATTTTAACATTTCGCACATCCGCCATCTTGGGGTTATGTAAACAATTGAATTAAATTAGATGGCAGTGCATTACAATCTGCAAAATCATTTACTGTACCACATTTCACTGCGCTCAGAGAGTTAAATCACGAGAAAAGTCTATTAAAATATTTCAAATTCGCTTGGTCGCCATGTTCGTTTTGTACTTTACAGGTTTATGAAATATACATAGGTAAACCTGTATAAGTACCCTTTATCACCGTACAAAATTGCATGGCGATATCGGTAATAGTTTCGGAGATATAGAATGTCAGTGAAATATTTCGCACAGCCGCCATTTTGAGGTTATGTAAACAATTGAACTAAATTAGACGCCAGTGCATTACAATGTGTATAAACATTTGCTGTACCAAGTTTCATTATGTTTGGATAGTTAAATCGCGAGAAATGTCTATTTAAAAGTCTCAATTTCGCTTGACCGCCATGTTGGTTTTGTAGTCACCAGGTTTTTAAAAGTCTCATACGTGAACTTCTAGTAGTGCCCTTTATCACCGTACACAATTTCATGGCGATATCGGTAATAGTTTCGGAGATATTGAATGCTAGTGAAATATTTCGCACAGCCACCATGTTGGATTGGTGAGACGTAACAAAATTTGAAGGGCACGGTCGAGGTCGCCGGAAATAGTGCTATGAACCTACCGAGTTTCATTGAAGTCACTCGAGCCGTTTAGATTTTATTAGGGGGACAGACACACACACACACACACACACACACGGACAAAAGGTGATCTCATAAGCCTATTTTTTCAAAATTGAAAATAGGCTAAAAATTAGGCCTGAAATAATTAGAGAAACAAAAAATAACAGTATTTATATTTATAATAATTAAAATAATTAAAACGTAGAAACACATAAAAGTAAGCACTAGTTTTCCCTATAAAGTGTTAAAGCAACCTTGCTCTTTAGCCACATTCGTTACGGTTCAATCATGTTCAGGTTCATGAATGAGCAAATGATATGAATACGTGCCAATCACTCATAACATAACAAACACATCAAACATACAACATTACATAACACTATCCTAATCATCACACAGGAGGCATAATCCCGATCACCTGCTGCAACATTCTCAACACCCTATCCTTCCATCTTCTCCTTGGACGGCCTCTTGGACGTTTGCCAAACAGCTGAGCATTGAACACTCCGTTAGGGATGGATTTCACAGCTCTTACGATATGTCCCATCCACTGGGGCAGTCTTCCTCTGATGATCCTACCCA
This sequence comes from Meconema thalassinum, assembly GCA_946902985.2. NCBI lineage: Eukaryota > Metazoa > Arthropoda > Insecta > Orthoptera > Tettigoniidae > Meconema > Meconema thalassinum. The sequence continues at coordinate 7,248,503 of OX336396.1, forward strand.
CATCAGCTTCCCCAAAACGTTGGTTTAAGTCCTGTTTTTTCCCTCCTTTCCCATCTTCCTTCTGCCCTATTGTAAATAGGTCGATATATCTTTCCGAGCACTTTCCTCTCAAATGCACAAATACGCTCTTCCAGTGTTTGTGAGGTCGCCCATGACTCGCATCCATATAACAGAACCGGTTTCACTAGTGTCATACAACTTAACCTTGCTGTTTTGTGAAATTAAGCGTGACATAAATAAGTTATTGAGACCAAAGGCGGTACTATTGGCACTAATAGTCCTCTGTTGGATCTCTTTTTCAATCTCACTTTTACTAGATAAAATCGAGCCCGAGTATTGAAATTTCTCCACATGGCAATACGAAATAGGCTATACCTTACAAAGCCCACGCAGCTATTCACACTTAAACTAATTACTTCCAGAGGAAACATATGTCTTTCCTAGTTCACGAGATATGATGTAATGGGAACTCCAACACAGTATTGTATCTATAAGGTCAAGCGCGATAAGTGTGTGTATAAAGGCGGCAGCCTTCAGAGGGAAGTCACATTGTCCACACAACATGAAGACCATCCTGAGTGTACTACTCCTAGTGCTCGTCATCTCCATGGCGCATGCGCAACTCACTACAGTGGTTAGCAATACATTCGGTGACATCACTGCCCTATTCTTCAATGTGATGCGCAGACTGTTGCAGAGCTTTGTGTCTCTGTTAAGAGTAAGTGTTTATATCTTGTTTACTAAATATAAATATGTCAGCACTAAAACAATCATTCTATTTAAAACTCAGCAATTCTTCTAGGTTTGTGCCATGTCTTGTGTGAGGTTTCGTCTAGGACACCAAGCTGGCTCATCAGCAGTGGCGTAGCTACAATGGGGCAAGCGGGGCACCGCCCTGGGTCCCCTGAAGTTAAGGGGCCCCCAGACCCTAAAATAAAAAGAAAAGTAGTACTAGAAAACATATTTGGGGATTCAATTTAGTTCAGGGGCCCCAATTGTATGGAACTACGCGTCTAAACTTGTGTTTAGATACTAGTCACGTTCAGTGCAAGTTATATCCATCCGTTTGTGTGGTATTCTATGAGTATTTTTTGATAGCCGGGCGCCTGACCCAGCCGCCGGGCAGACAATGCATTGTTCCCCATTCAGCGCATGACCATGACTCATCGTTCCCCCTCCACTGCGCCATCACACCACAGCAATGCACAGTAGCAGTAGTGTAGTTGGTACGTCGCCACAGCGGTTCCCGGTTAAGTGACTGAACTTAAGTTGTGGCTTCCATTGTGCTATTTTTTAACGACGCTATGAAACGTACTTATGAAAGTGTAGCTAAAAATGGAAGGATAAAGGAAACAGAGAGGAGACGGTTCGTGCTTGTACTAAATCGTTAACTGCATGGTTGCAAAGTCAATCAGGTTAGAGTACGTTTCGGTGCAGAAACAAGATCAAAACGAAGAAAATTAAAAGAATGAAGGTAAGTAGAAACCAAAGTAACTATATTGTAAAAGTGTTATAAGTTGTTAAGCAAGGTAAAATTATTGTTATTAAGAGTTCCATTAACAATTTGGTCAGGACGTAATATTTTATAACCAACTAATATCATATTACGTTAATATTATAAAAAGCATAGAATGTGTAATAAAGAAAAACAATGAAGCAGTTTGCGACGACTATCATTGGTGACACAGTCTTTTTGTCCCGTTAACCAACCAATAATCAGTTAGTCGGCTTAGTTCAACAGTTAGTTGAATCTGTTTCTACAAATAAAACATTGAAATGAACTATAAACCACTACACTAAATTTTATTGCTCAATATTATTCACTATGTATTTTTTTCAGATGTTGACTCTCATCAACAGTCTGAAGTACATGCAATCGATGTTCCGACCACTCACAGTGGCCTTTCATGTCTTGATCAGTCAGTCAATAATAACAAGGACGCAGTAAGCTTGACTGAAACTGGACACGATGAAAATTATGTTTTGCAAGACAAAATTGAATTTCCCAGTCCCGTCAATAATCCAGCAATGAAAAGGTTAATCATAGCATCAAACTCGTGGTCCTTTTCCAAAACAGCCTCATGGACGAGGAAGTAAAAGATCCTTTTCCACTATATGTGGTTCTGGGATGAAATGTAACAAACTCTGGCTTTGCTATTTGCATAGGTTAGACCATGTCTACTGTCAACCATGTTGGCTATTCCCACAACATTCAGAGAACACTTTCGGTAGTACGGGACTAAACGACTGGAAACATCTTTCTGATAGAATAAAAACTCATGAACAATCGGGTGACCACATATTTTCTTGTGTTATACTTGAGAAATGGAGGAATGATGAAACAATGAGTGACGCTTTAGAAAAACAGTGGTAAATGATGAAAAAAACAAAACAAAGGAGAGCCCTGTATTTCATATTTGATTTCTTTCAGTACTTCATTTTCCATCAATGAAATTACTTCATTTTGGATGCTAGGGTTTAAATAGTTTACACTTCCTCCAGTAATTTTTCTCTTCTTATAACTGTTTATTTTCAAAAGTTGAAGATCAAAGTGCATTTGGTATGGCAAGTAAAATAGTGGAATCTATTAAAGATCAAGGTCTTGAATTGAAAAACATGTCATGGCCAAGGTTATGACGGCACAAGCGTAATGAATGGAGTTTACAATGGAGTGCAGAAAAAGATTCAAGAAGTTGCGCCTCGTGCATATTTCGTACACGTCACAATTTAAATCTGGTGTTGAAAGACGCTGTAGAAGCCAATCGAGACATATCGCAGGTTTTGAGGATGTACTAGAGGTCTACAACTTTTTGGACACAGTATCCAACACTGGCTGGTGCTGCAAGATGCATCTGAAAATGCAGACATAACGTTAAAATCACTCAACCCAACAAGATGGTCGGGAAGGTACAAAGCAGTTTTTTCTTTAAATGAGAGCTCTGGCGATGTATTAGGAGAGCTATCCAAACTTATTTTGACAAGTAATGTGGCAAAAGAAAGGAATGATGCAATAGGATTGAAAAAGAAAATTGAAAGTTTTGAATTTGTGCTTCTGTTAGTTGTACAAACAAAGATTTTGCAGCAACTTAACATCGTATCTAAATGTCTCCAGATGACGAACTGTTTAAGAGGCAAAAGGTTTCGCTGAGACTTTTTCTGATGATGTGTTGCCAACATTTCCTGCACAAATTTCCACCGTGCGTGCATCTTTTTCCTCTAAAATTAGGAAAATATCGACTGTTAAGCAACTGATAGACCACCTCAACATTGAAAATCACATTCTGATTGCAAGCTATCTTGACGTATGTACTGCTTGTTTTATGTTCTTGACTGTACCTATCCCAGTGGCTGAAGCAAAAAGATCTTTTTCCAAGCTGAAAATTATAAAGTCTTACCTAAGAAGCACAATGAGCCAAGGACATAAGTGGGTTGGCCCTTTTATGGATTGAAGATGAAAGAGCTCGAAAACTTAACTTCTCACTGTAATTAACATGTTTGCAGATGCAAAGAGTAGGAAACAAAGTTTTGTGTAAATTAGGTTAGTTGATAAGTTTATTTGTTTTAAATAGTTTGTTTAATAATAACTCAATAAGATATTTTGGTAAACAATGAGTAAAAATGTATTGATTTATTTTATTTCAAGTTATTTGTACAATACATTTATAATTTTGAGCTTTCGACCTGGCGTGTATTTTATTTTTAAAGTCTAATACTTCATAGACGATCCTATCTGTTCCCTTTGTTTTCTACTCTACCGGTGGCTTCATTATTGTCAGTAATAAAAGAACAAATATGTGTAATTATAACATATATTTACATGCAGTTTTCTTCTCTTTCTAATTGATATTTGTGTAGACGTATTTTTCTTATTACGATATCTCAATTTCACTAATTGAAAAGCTATACTGTAGCAATTATTTATCATAATTTTATAGGACGTTTTATGGAGCTAACAGCCAAAGTGTAAATTAAATATTTCTAGAAAAAGGGAAGTGGCAGGGGGGGGGGGGAGAGGAAGAATTCGAAAAGTGCATAAAGTCACTTTGATAAGTTCTTATTTTCGAATATTATTCATATTAAAGGCCTGCAGTTAGGTCAGGTTTTCAAAAGATAGTGAGGGGGCCCCATTTCAACTTCTTGCCCCGGGGCCCTTCAGGTCTAGCTACGCCACTGCTCATCATCGGGCTGTTGGTGTCCCCGCCCGGACCCCACTGGCTGTGAAAGCCAATATACCATCTTTTTTCATAGGGAGGTTATGGCTGCTTGAGCTTTTAGTTCTCGCAGTGAGGAGGTGCAGGTGCGCTTCTTATAAAGGGAGGTAGCGCGCAGTTCGCTACTCCTGTGGGGGTCCAAGCGGGTACACCAAGAACCCGCTGATGAGCCAGCTTGGTGTCCTAGGCGAAACCTCACACAAGACATGGCCCAAACCTAGGAAAATTGCTAAGTTTGAATTCACTGGCCGGGAAAGCCAAAATACCATCATTCATTCTATTTGTAACAAACTAATAATGAATCAGTTATCTTTATCATATTATTTATTTATTTATTTATTTATTTATTATTCGCTAATCGGTCAATCAGGGACCACGATAACTTCCACTATACCTTCTGGCGTTTATTCAATTTACGATTGACCCAGTAGGTTTTCATTAGCTTGCTGTGACAAGCACAGTGTTCATCCGACCACTTTGCACCGGTTGTCCATTTCTCATCTCGGAAAGTTCCAAAAGTCACGATGCTTGTTCGGAAAAGGTCTCGTTTGTGTACGTCATCTGGTCGCAAGCCCATTTCTTGGAGGTCTTTCTTGACGTTAACGTACCAGGGAACTGTTGTTTTTGGTTTTTGAGTCGAAATTGTTAAATATACGTTTTGTCCATCTGCAGTCGTCCATCCATCGCAAGTGACCGTAGAAGCGAGCCCTGCTTTAGCCCATTGTGTCTGTGTTTATCATATTATTATTATTATTAATCGACCATCACTCTGCTAACATTCCCAATAGGGAGGCGATGGACGACCCCAAGGGAGTGGCTGCTGTATACAAAGTATTCTCAAATTACCAAATAATAATTGCACATTAAATAACATTTGAAGCCTCCGTGGCTTAGGCGGCAGCACGCCGGCCTCTCACCGCTGGATCCGTGGTTCATATCCAGGTCACTCCATGTGAGATCTGTGCTGGACAAAACGGAGGCCGACAGGTTTTTCTCCGGGTACTCCGGTTTTCCCTGTCAACAATTCATTCCAGCAACACTCACCACTATCATTTCATTTCATCTGTCATTCATTTACTCATTGCCCCAGAGGAGTGCGTCAGGCCTCGGCAGCCGGCACAGTTCATATCCTCGCCGCTAGCTGGGGGCTTCATTCATTCCATTCCTGACCCGGTCGATGACTGGAAACAGGCTGTGGATTTTCATTTTTTTTTCAAATAACATTTATTTAACTTCGCAAATATCACTACCTATAGAGGTGCGCATCATCAAACACAGCATTTAAATCACTTAGATTTCTTTTTGATTCAAAATCATTTTATTGAACAACGGCTGACATATTGTATCCCCCTACTTGGTGAAGTTTTCTCCGCTGTAGACTCATAACTTTCCCTGTGAATTACGACTGAACATTTTCAGAATTGGGTATTCCGAGGGATAGCTGAGCTAGGTACGTTTTCTCTTGTTTCATTGACTTCGGATTGTGGCCTCTAAATCAGACGATTTCAGTGCATGGTCCATGACTCTTTGTATGGATCAAGAGCGGTTGATCAGTATAAAGACTATGAATTCCTCCGCTCTAAATTCATTCGAAACGCGGAATAGAGTAATCAATACAAAACTTGTGGCATTTTGCTTAAACGAGGTTCATATTTTAGTGGAAATTCTATAAAATCATTTTACTATAAGATAAAATGTAAATCAGACTAATGGTAAAATATTTCTAATAACGTCAGCGCCTTGTAAATATATTTAGTGCATTAAAAGTATAAATGGATTTTTGAAAAACTTGCGTTGAGTCTAATAATTTGCTCACCCCTGTAACAACAACAACAACAACAACAATGCTCCGTTAAGTTGATAGACTTACAATCGCTAAAAAACTAAATTTCAATTATTTAAATTAATCTTGAAAACAAATTTAATCTTAACCATCGAGCCCACTGGCTTTACTTCCCTTCCGAAGGAAGGCAAACTGAAGGATTTTAAAGCTCTCAAAAGTCCGTCGATTTCTGACGGGTTTGAACCTGCTACCAGTGTTATACCTCTCGTGGTGTGAGTGGAAGTTGCTGAGATATGTTGTGATTCCCATAACCCCGTTATTTCAGAAGATAAGAGAGAAACGTCAATACTTAAATATAGTGACTCCAATTACTATCTTAAAACGTAAACAGAAACTATCAACAGGTCTCATTTAAAACATTAAATACCTTTTAATAACAACATAATATTAATATTAAATCACACTTGAAATACAAATGCAAACCTTATATACAGGATCCCAGTGGTTCCGATTTTCATCTTCAAGCACACTCATCATCCAACTTATTAAATACCATAAGGTAACATCTGTCATGAATTGCCCAAACTTGGTGTGACCTATAAAATTGTCAGAAGGCAAGGGATGAATTCAACGGGGATCAAAACCATTAAATCAGATAATATTTTGTGGACCAAATTCCGTAATCCATTTCATCCGCCATCTTGGACCCAATCTCATTATTAACACCGTCACGGCTGCGTGGCTCAGCGGTAAGGTTCTCGCTTGCTGGGCCCTAGGTTGCAGGTTCGTATCCTGGCACAGTCAGCTGGCATTTGAGGGTGCGCAAATGCGAGGGAGCCGTGTCAGTAGATTTACTGGCACGTTAAAGATCCCCTTCGGGGCAAAATTCCGGCACTCCGCCGTCTCTAAAAGCCACAGTAGTTAAAAGGGACGTAAAACCAATAACATTATTACGGCAAAAGATGCTCGAAGGAGCAACCCCAAGGAACAATCCCCAAAGAGAAAACAAAAACATGAAAAAGATAAAACGAAGTCCATAAGGGACAAAACGAAAAGAAAGAATAACTAAATTAGTAAGGAGGAGAACCGTACTTGGTGCAAGCAGGTCGAGTTAGGGCAAAACAAATCCCCCAGAACACTCGAATGACAGCGAAAAGAAAAATTGCTCTTCCGGAGTTTACAATAAAGAAACAAATTTAAAGCTCCCAGAATAAGGTAGATTCGCACGTCACTCAGTCTTTTCTTCTTAGTAAAGGACCAATTTCCAAAGACACAGTTTCATCAATAAGCACAAGTCAAACAATAAATACACAAATGTTTTATACATTTTCGTCGCTTGCGATCATTTCATAATTTCTTCCGGGCGTAAGGAACATCCGGATAAGCTTCCGGCACAATCTTGGGAATAGCAGTTAAGCATGCTACGGACTACGCCAATGAAGCGGTTAACATTTATTTGAAACTGTTTGTAAAACATAATGAGCGCTCTTTCTTGAAGTTAGAGCTATAATTAGTGCATATTATCAAAAAAATTACCACTGTTTGGAGAATGGTGTAGCCCGCAAAAGGACGGCTAGCTGCTGGTACGAGTTCCTCTGGTCGAAATGAGAACTATTCTTTGTGTCACGCTGTCAGCCTGTTTGGTTGCGCAGGTAGAATAAGACTCAGCTCCACTCGCCGTGGTGGCAGGAACTCCCATTACGCTTATCTGTGCTGCACAGCAAAACAATTAGAATAGCACCATTCTTAATTCGCCGATTATGACCGGAAAGAGCTCCACGTTGTAACACTAAACACTACAACAGGATGTGGAAAATAAGCGGACCCTATTTATGTTGGTCACACTGGAACACTAGATGTATGTTGGTCACAATGGAAATCACTAGATGTATGTTGGAACAGATCCTAATGAGTTTGTGTCACTCTTGTTTCAGAATAGAGCAGGCTGAGTCAAGACATCTGATCTCCAAGTTGTTGATACTCAAAAGTGATAAATAAAGACAATGATTGTGCTTGATTTTTATTTGAGGTCTTTGATTACCGTTTTTGTTCCATCTCCAATCCCTAAAAGTGAGCATCAATGAGAACTATATTGGTTGAAATAAATCAGAAACTCCTAAGGACATCAAATTGGCAGGTGAAAAACTAAAGGAAGTTGGTGACTTCTGTTACTTAGGAAGCAAAATAACCAGTGATGGACGAAGCAAAGAGGATATAAAAAGTAGGTTGGCTCAGGCAAGGAAAGCATTTCTACAGAGAAGGAATCTGTTGACATAGAATATAGATTTAGATAAGTCATTTTCGAAAGCCTTTGTCTGGAGCGTGGCGCTCTATGGAAGTGAAACTTGAACTATTGGTGCAGCAGAAAAGAGGAGAATTGAAGCATTTGAAATGTGGTGTTACAGGAGAATGATGAAGATCAGATGGGTAGATAGGGTTACAAACGAAGAGGTATTAAGACCAGTGGGAGAGGAGAGATGTTTCTGGCGACTGCTAATGAAGAGAAGTGATAGGTTGGTAGGACACTTACTAAGACACCCAGGAATGGCACACTTATGAAGGGTCGAGGACAAGAACTGTAGGGGTAGACCAAGGTTAGAATATGCTAAACACATTGCCTCGGATGTAGGGTGTGGTAGCTATGTACAGATGAAACGAGTAGCTCACGATAGGGAGGCATGGATAGCTGCATCAAATCAGTCAAAAGACTGAGGATTCAAACAACAACAACAACAATTAATATATTTATTGAATGCTTTCCAGTCGGTCAACACAAATTGTGCTTAATTATATTTGGCGGGAAAACAAGTATTTAAACACCCTAACCTATTACATTGTCATAAAACAAAAAACAAATAAAAAAGAGGCGAGAGGTGTACTTAATTGGAAGACATATTTCGATCGTCATTTATCTAAGCCTAAATGAGCAGGATCTGACGATGACCACGTGACGATCGAAATATGTCCCCGTCCTTTCTTGTACATAAGAACGTGTTATTTCGTGTATATTTGTTTCAGGTTAGGTTATATAAATAAAATGGGCACAATTGAAACTCTTTCATTAATAGAACTATCGCTTCAATAACAATGAATATTCCGTGTTGCTTTACGATCTCAGTAAATATTGCTTAATGTTCCGAAATTCTTTGAACATGTTTCGAACCAGTTAATTCTTCATCTACAACATTGTGGCATTACTAAAACATAAACAAACTAATGAGATAAAGGTTACAGCTAATACAAAGAAAGAATATTTAGAAAGTAAAAACTAACAATGTTTTGAAAATAATGTCAAAAAATTGTTTTTTCTTTTTTTTTATTGAAGATTTACTATTCACTAATAATTTTAAATATTTTCAAGATACTCCGAAGTTGTTTGTTATCTTTTCTGCATATATCAATAATTTTATTGTTTAAAAGCTTTCTTTTATGTACCTAATATATTTCTTTAACTGAATTTTCGTTAAATATTGTCAGTTTTTTTTCAAGGCCTCCCCCGCTCCACATGGTCAAAAAATTAGTTTTTATTTTATTTGATGTCTGTTTCTAAATGTTCTATTTGCCATTAGTTACCTAAGGTTAATATAATATTTTAGTAACAATACAATGTTGCTGATAAAGGACTAACATCGTTCGAAATATGCCCAAAGTTATTTCCTAACATTTTGGAAGCATTAAGCCAACTTTCAGTCGGTTAACACAAAATAATTCCAATTATTGGAATATGACGCCGGGACGAGAACTCTACTAAGATAAGTAAACATTACAAATAGAATTTCTAATGCATGACATTTTGTTAATTTTATTTATTTATTTATTTATTTATTTATTTTATACTAGCATTACCCGTCGCGGCTTCGCCCGCGAATATTCTATTTGTAAAGAATACACTTAGCAAAATCTCAATCATGATTGCTGTGACTGATTTATCCTTGGTATGAATAATCAGACTTTATCAATTCAGCTACTGGTGCAGTGGTTAGGGGTTTGTCATTCCTTCATAGGTATATCAGAGCGAAGTTAGTTTTCTGGGAATATCACAGACACTGTTAATTTAAGGGCCTTTAAATGTGGTTTTCGGAGACCCTTTATAGTCGGGTGAAAAAGACCTTGCGTACCACACTCGCACGTGAAAATTGCATGAAAAAATTCTAGAGTGCCCCTTGACCCCCTTAAGCGCATTATACTGTATGTATTGATGAATTTTACAGCTTAATTTGGTTCAGTGATAACCTTATAACCGTCTGGAAACTTTCACAGTAATGTAATAATTGGAATTGCATTGCGTCTTACAGAAATAGATTCTGTTACCATGGTTACCGTGTTGCATTGTTTAATTATTTCATTGTAAATATACATGTTTTAAGGTATTTATTTAACTGTGAGGCATTTAAAGAGTAAGTGAATGCGTTCCGCTTACGCATTGGGTTATGCTGAACCTGTTGGTACCCCATATGTGTAAGTTGGTGTTAATGGGACCTTATTTCCGGTACAAAACTGGAATGGGACCTTAGCAAAATAATATAGGGAGGGATTGTGTTTTTCTAAATTGTATACACCTAGATATATAAGGTACCACTACTCGCGTACATCATAAAACCTTTAAGACAAAACAACCCAAGTGTATAACGAGATCAAATTGCGAATGGTATTATAAAACACCAAACACACAATAGTAGCGTAAAATAGTACATTATGCAACGAGCCTATAATGGCAATAATTAAGACACGAGTATGTTTATAAAACGAGCGTACGCGACTTTATAATTTATAATTTCCCTACGAGTGTCTTAATTACCATTATAGGCGAGTTGCATACAACTATTTATGTTCGACGATAATTATTATAACAATTTTATGTTCTAACATAAATATTCTCTCGAGATTTCGGCAGTTTTAAGTACTGAACAGAGCGCATGAGACGCAGAGAATGCATTGTATTTGACCATGGCCTCCTCGATTACCCTACTATGTCACTAGGCCACGCAGTGAAATTTAAATTAGAAGGCTGTGGAACTCAGGTGCGATCTATCCTTATCTAATTGGTCACACAACTGTTTCTTGAGCTGTGATTGGTGGGAGAAACTGTTTCATAATGCAAAATAGTGTTATAATGAGCCTCATTATAGTACAGTGTTCTGACATATAATATTCAGGCTCGAACATAGTGCAACATAATCTGATGAAGGTAGAAACGTGTAATCTTAAATTTGCCTAATTTTAAATAGTGATGTTAAATACATGTGATTTTTTTCCAGGAGTGTGTTTATAGACTACATTTATATTTTGTAACCCCCTCATTGATTGGGTAAACACTTGGCACGGTGGGTGAGTGGTTATCGTGTCGGGCTACCAAGTACCAACCCCCCAAGCTTGCAGGTTCGCTCCTGGGCGTGGTAAGTGATTTTAGAAAGGCGACGAAAATCACGAAACGCATGCCATACGTTGTTGGCATGTAAAAGAACCCATTTGAATTCAGTAGGCCGTGTTCATAATGGCAAAATAAATCTCGGGATTTTTTCGCCAACACAAAGTTCCTTCTTTCTCTACTAGAAAGCGCTATAGTGTCCAGGAGCTTGCATATGTAACCTCCGTGACTTTCATAGCGCTCCAAGGAACGACAAAAAATTGGGTAAATTCCTGTTGACCGACTGAAGAGCTACAAATGACAGGATTTTATATATTGTTATGGACTATTGGAAAATGAGAAAACTGAGAAATGACATGATTCGGGCACAATGCGAGCATCATCAGATCCTAATAATATCGTATGGCCTCGGGCGCCGGGTGCAAGCTTTGTTATTTGACACCCAGAGGGCAGCTTGCATGTCGAATTTCGTTGTTCCTTGAAGCGCTATGAAAGTCAAGGAGGTTACATATCTAAGCTCCTTGACACTATAGCGCTTTCTAGTGGAGAAATGAGGAACTTTGTATTGGCGGAAACTCCCGAGATTAATTTTGCCATTATGAACACGGCCTACTGAATTCAAATGGGTTCTTTAACATGCCAACAACGTATGACATCCGTGTCGTGATTTTTGTCGCTTTTCAAAAAAAAATCACTTACCGTGCTCAGGAGCGAACCTGCAAGGTTGGTGTTGGTAGTCCGACACGGTAACCACTCACCCCCCGAGACAAGCACCTCTGGGGTGACATCCAAGAATGTTAGTCACTACTCTACGAGGAGGATGTCCCACTGCCATACCCGGGGTTCGAACCAGTACCTAAAATGAACCACCTTCATGTGACCCATATACAGGGTCTTTCATATAAAGTAAGAACGGCGAGCGGTGGTTTTGTCATTCGCTGCTGTAGCCGGCTTGGCCAGGCTTGTGACGCGCCACGGCCCCCTGCTGTAGCCGGCTTGGCCGAGCTTGTGACGCGCCACGGCCCCCTGCTGTAGCCGGCTTGGCCGAGCTTGTGACGCGCCACGGCCCCCTGCTGAAGCCGGCTTGGCCAGGCTTGTGACGCGCCACGGCCCCCTGCTGTAGCCGGCTTGGCCAGGCTTGTGACGCGCCACGGCCCCCTGCTGTAGCCGGCTTGGCCGAGCTTGTGACGCGCCACGGCCCCCTGCTGTAGCCGGCTTGGCCAGGCTTGTGACGCGCCACGGCCCCCTGCTGTAGCCGGCTTGGCCAGGCTTGTGACGCGCCACGGCCCCCTGCTGAAGCCGGCTTGGCCGAGCTTGTGACGCGCCACGGCCCCCTGCTGTAGCCGGCTTGGCCAGGCTTGTGACGCGCCACCGCCCCCTGCTGAAGCCGGCTTGGCCGAGCTTGTGACGCGCCACGGCCCCCTGCTGTAGCCGGCTTGGCCAGGCTTGTGACGCGCCACGGCCCCCTGCTGAAGCCGGCTTGGCCAGGCTTGTGACGCGCCACGGCCCCCTGCTGTAGCCGGCTTGGCCAGGCTTGTGACGCGCCACGGCCCCCTGCTGAAGCCGGCTTGGCCAGGCTTGTGACGCGCCACGGCCCCCTGCTGTAGCCGGCTTGGCCAGGCTTGTGACGCGCCACGGCCCCCTGCTGTAGCCGGCTTGGCCAGGCTTGTGACGCGCCACGGCCCCCTGCTGTAGCCGGCTTGGCCAGGCTTGTGACGCGCCACGGCCCCCTGCTGTAGCCGGCTTGGCCAGGCTTGTGACGCGCCACGGCCCCCTGCTGTAGCCGGCTTGGCCAGGCTTGTGACGCGCCACGGCCCCCTGCTGTAGCCGGCTTGGCCAGGCTTGTGACGCGCCACGGCCCCCTGCTGAAGCCGGCTTGGCCAGGCTTGTGACGCGCCACGGCCCCCTGCTGTAGCCGGCTTGGCCAGGCTTGTGACGCGCCACGGCCCCCTGCTGTAGCCGGCTTGGCCAGGCTTGTGACGCGCCACGGCCCCCTGCTGTAGCCGGCTTGGCCAGGCTTGTGACGCGCCACGGCCCCCTGCTGTAGCCGGCTTGGCCAGGCTTGTGACGCGCCACGGCCCCCTGCTGTAGCCGGCTTGGCCAGGCTTGTGACGCGCCACGGCCCCCTGCTGTAGCATTGAAAGCGCGCGCATAGTACAAACTTGACCTTGCAATAAGCGTGCAGGTGTTGTCAGCCGCCAGTCTGAACCTCAGCTGCTAACATGTTGAGACAGTTATCATTGCAACATAGTATTTTTGTATGTAAAATTTATTTTAATTACGATTCGGCTCGGCGGCTAAGTGATGCATTTGTTCAGCAATTTCCTGATGAAGTGCCACCTTCACTAGCACAGATTCACGTAATTGTAAACAACTTTGTCACTACTGGTTCAGTGCTCAATAAAAAACACAAAATAAAAAATCAGAAAAAATAAAGTGGCATGACTCACTCGCGTCAGCCAAAATGTGGTTACCAGATACAATGCTTCTATAACCCAGGGAGGACGACACTTCCAGCAACTTTTATAAGGTAATATTTCATAGAGGATTGTACACGCGCTTAGAGCAGGGGGCCGTGGTTCGGTCAAGGCCACCGCACTAGCGGATAACAAACCCGCCGCTTGGCGTTCTTACTTTATATGAAAGACCCTGTACAGCAGTTGACGGTAGCGACCGAGAGCCTGCATCAATTTGATTAGTAATAGGCGCCCCAGTGCCCTCTGTATATGAGATGGGAATTAAATAACAAAGCCGAGGGAAATTGATTGGAACATTATTGACGTAATTCATTGATTATTAGAAATAGCAATCACATTTCCCAGCAGATATCAACATGTAATATAAATGCTGATGACCATACAAATATTACCTGAGCTGAGTGTTCCAGGATATTGATATCACATACAGTATTTGTATGTTACGAGACATTGAACCAAGTGTCATTGTAAATCGACGCATACATTTCTTCGACACCATTCGCAAATTCTGAAAACATGAATTCAAGGATATAGCATTTGCAAATAAAAGTGTAGCAAGAATAGCCACCAAGATTCCTCCGGTGACGTCATTAGGTTCAGCTCGTGGCCTCTTCAGCTCTGCACTGTGCGTGTTGTGCAATGTTGAACACCAGCAAATTAGTCTACTCATCCCTCAGCATAGCATCATTAAACAAGAATCTCATCTCAGAGTCTTGAACCGTTGAGATGTTCAGTTATGATAATAATAATGTTATTGGTTTTACGTCCTTTTAACAATTGCCGCTTTTAGAGACGCCGGGGTGCTGGAAATTTGCCCCGAAATTCAATATACAATCATTTTGGAAGCTTTAATAGGGAGGTGAAAGACTGTTTTAGCCTTTAGCACTCGCAGTAAAGTAGATGACGTGTTCTAAATAAGAATTGCTACTCCTTTGGTAGTCCGCAAATAAACCACAAGAGCCCGCTGATGAACCATCTCGGAGTTACTAGGCGTAATCTCGCACAAGTCACGGCATAAACTTAGAAGATTTTTCTGTGATTAATTTGTTTTTGTTATTATTACTTGGGATGATTAAAGTTTGTTCCGTTACTGTTTCTCTTTATCATGACGGTATGTACTTTCCGCAATATTACTTATTGCGGATATGATAATTGCTATCAAGTTTGATGTATTTTTAGCATAATGTTTATATGTTTATATATATTATGAAGACGTTAAACGATAGGTGTTCAATATTTAAGACAGGTTATTTAACTTTTACTACTTAGAAGCTGATATTTATTTCCAATATATAAACGCACTTTCTCACCTACAAAGCGGAGACAGACAACTTTTCTACCGGGTACCCCGGTTTTCCCTGTCACAATTTCATTCCAGCAACAATCTCCACTATCATTTCATTTCATCCGTCATTCATTTAATCATTGCCGCAGGGGAGTGCGACAGGCTTCGGCAGCCGGCACAGTTCATATCCTTGCTGTTAGATGGGGATTTCATTCATTCCATTCCCTGACCCGGTCGGTCGACTGAAAGCAGGCTAAGGATTTTCACTTTCCTACCTCTGATTAATAATTTGGTGAGTGAAAATGCATGTAGCCTACACATGTAGTTGGTAACATGGACATTACATAACTACATTAGGAATGAGTGATTATATACAGTATATTAATGATTTAGGCCAGCAAGTACTAAAAGTTCACCCTAAAAAGCCAGCTGACTGCACCAGGATACGATCCTGCAACCTCGAGCATATCAGACGAGAACGTTACCGCTGAGGCACGCAGCCAGACCTTACATAATATACAGTATAAACCTATCCAATGGGAGATGGATCATCATGGGAATAAAGCACTCAACAGCAAGGTTGTAGATTATGTAGTGTTGCGACAGAAGTTGTAGGCTCGTCTTGTCTACTGGACAAGGCACCGATTGGTCTTTAACTCTTGGTAGCTTATCTCTGCACGCCAAGCCAGTTCCTGTGGCAGTATTTACATAAAATCTAGCACAGCCTTCTCAATTTAATTTCACCGAGGGCCAGATAGATTAATTTTACGATTATTTAAGGTATTCGGGGACCCGGAACTAAAATACAACAAGCAGTTCCTTGAAGAACTAAATAGCCTATTTTCATATATCCTGCTTATATTAATTGCCTCTATCATCATAAAAAGAATTCAGTTTGATTGCTGTAATAGATTCGTAGATATTGAGAACCGTCTAAATCTTTCGGATGGTCACCATGTTGGATTGGTGAGTCGTAATAAAATTTGAAGGGCTCGGTCGTTGTCGGCGGAAATAGTGCTATGGCCTTACCGAGTTTCATTGAAATCACTCCAGCCGTTTAGAAGTTATTAGGGGGACACACACGGACAAAGAGTGATCTCATAAGCCTATTTTTTTCATAAAATGAAAATAGGGTAAAATGGGTCTATTACCTCTAAACTGTGACTCAGTCTCGTCAACCTGACAATGCCATCGTTGAAAAGGATCGGTTCGTCCCCGAAGTGTTGTGTGATGGTGGAATTTGAAGGAGTCATTCACTGGGAGTTTGTTCCAAACGGACGTGCAGTCAATGAAGATCTTTATACTCAACAACTGGAACGAGTTCATGAAATATTGAGACGGAGATACCCAGCACTACTGTCGACCAAAGTATTATGTGCGCTCGAGTTTGAAGATTGTTTGTGAAGTAACCAATATACCTACATAAAATCCAATAACATAATCACTTTCGTCGTTCTATTTTACGTTATTTCATGTAGGTTTGGAATTTTTAATTTATATTTTAATATTTTTTTATCCGAGTTGGAACACAAAAAGTGCCCGTTTTTAAGCGTGTTTCAACCATGCGTCCCATTTTTATTATCTCACAAACCCGTCATCAGATCGAATCCAAATTTTAACACAATACACATGGGAATGTTGTATAACTGGTTTATTAATTTCAAAATTTTGTGTGTCGAAGAAACAAAGTTGTTATCATTTTTGTAAGGTAACTTTTCCTCGGCTCCGGGTGGTAGGAAAATGTAGTTCTTGGATGCGTTGTAATCCTTACACATCAAAAAGGTATGCTGTATGATTGTAAAATACGTAAATTAATTCACTTATTTTATATCGGTTTGTATTTGTACGGGGAATTAAGACATGGTTCACCAGTTAGCCGCTCCGGTGAAAGCTGTACAACGTTTCCAAGATGGGCTCCATATCAGCAACGCTGTACAGCATGATGAAAATGATAATGTTATTGGATATTATGTAGGTCTATTGGTTACATCACAAACAACCTTCAAACTCGAGTGCACATAATATTTTGGTCGACAGCCGAAATAGAGTTCTCTTGCAGCAGGACAATGCCAGACCTCATATGCATGAACAACCATGCCAAATATTCAGGAATTGTGAGGAGTCTCACTGCTACCACGTCCAGCATACAGCCCTGATCTTGCGCCTTCAGATTACCATCTTTTTCGATCCATGGCCCATTTCTTGCCTGGGAGAAATTTCGAAAACAATGAAGCTGTGGAAGTGGGTCTCGCTGAATTCTGTGCATCAAAGCCCAGAGACTGGTAGCGTCGCTGGATAAGGAACCTCCCTGAAAGTTGGCTCAAGACCGTAGAATCTGATGGTCTCTACTTCGAAGAATAGTTTGATTTCTTGTCAGAAAACTTTCCAAATAACATTTTCTTAAAAAAATATATATTGGGTGTGTGCAATTACAATGCACAACGATATTTGAGCGTGACAGCTTATTCTCGGACTGATTTGTTCAAACTGTCATTCTTGCGAAATTTCAGTTTCGTATATATTTCGTATGTAATTTGAGGAACGGAAAGTTATCAGGTGAAATGAAGAAAAGCCGAGTTGCACTTCCAGGGAAACTCTTACCACAACCACTCCTCTCTGAAGTCTTAACTCAACACGACTCGACAGTTTGCTGCTGGCTGTATCTGGGGCAATAAGCTCGTCCGCTAGCTAGGCTGTAACTGTGGTGATAGGCTCGCCCCTAGGCATCTCGTAAACTCTCACCTCAGTATTTGAATGGAGATTGTTGGAAGAAATGAAATCGTAAAAACACTTATAGTGGGCGATGTATTGAAGATAGAGATATGCTCTCCAAGAATTTTTTGTAGATCTTTTATGCTGAACAATTCTTACACTCATAGAATATAGATATTTTTAACGGTTTGCCCAGTTTAAGCTTAAAAAGCGCACGGATGCCATGTGTTTTTTTTCGACGTTTTCACTGAAATCGTTACTGCTCGGCTTCCTTTGTTCATAAATAAATGGTTTTCTACAGAAATCATCCTCGAAATATCCTTTACAGAATGGTGAAATCCGCATCAAAATCCATCCAGAGGTTCACCCGTGACATCCAAAAACGACAGTAGCGACACTCGAGCTCAGCAGAAGAGAGATAAAACGATATCATCACCTTTCACTGTAACACTTTTTCATGAACGTCTCTGTATTACAACAACTTATTTGAAGTTGTCACGTGAAACCGACGTTACTTAAGAGACATCCGCTGTGGGAATGCATAACTCCACGGAAATACACGTCGCTTCTCAAAGCAAGGTAAAGCCGGACAGTAGAATGCGTATCCTGTACCTTCAGATGTTTAGATCCGTCTGATTATTTACTTACTTAATTTCTGTGGCTTCTTCCGGAGCATAGGGCCTTGGCGAAATTTCTCCACGCAGTACGGTTCCTGCCCATTCTCTTCACTTGACTCCAGTTCTTGTCCACCTCTGCAATTTCATTTTCGATCGTCCTCTTCCAGGTCTTCTTAGGTCGACCTCGCTTCCTGGCGCCTTGAGGATTCCAGTCTAGCGCCGCCCTCTCAACAGCTCCGTCCGGCTTCCTTAGTGTGTGACCAATCCAGCACCATTTCCTCTCCTTGATCTGGATGCTAATTGGTTGTTGATTGGTGATGGTCCAAAGATCTTGATTTGAGATTATGTCCGGCCACCTCACATTCATGATGCGACGCAGATATCTGTTAATGATCTGGTTGTTGATCGGTTTTGTGACTTTCCATGTTTCACAGCCGTAGAGAAGAATCGACTTTGCGTTGCTATTGAAAAGGCGGAGCTTGGTCTTCCTGGAAATGTTTCTATTTCTCCATATGGGGTAGAGCTGGACAAAGGCACCATTTGCCTTCCTGATACGGCTTCGAACATCTTCCTCTGCTCCCCCATCATTTGTGACTATACTTCCAAGGTAGAGGAAGGACTCAACTCGCTCAATTTGACTGTCAAGCTAGTCGTGACGTCAGAATTTATCCTCATCTCTTTGGTCTTGTTGGTGATGATCATCAGTCCTACACGTTCTGCTTCTCTCTGCAACCTCCCCAGCTTATCTTCTATGTCTCGGTACCGTTGTGCCATAAGACAAATGTCGTCTGCGAAATCCAGATCTTCAAGCCTGTCATTTATACCCCATTGAATACCCCTCTTCCGTCCTCCCATTACCTTCTTCATCACACTATCCAGGAACAGAGTGGAGGAAAGGAACTCCGGAACTGACATTTATCTTTTCTGTTAATTTGCCTTCGTGAAGAACCTGGCACTCATACCCTTCGTACATCTCTTCCATGATTCTGATGATCATCCGTCTGTATAGATGAAGCTATTGTGTGAGTATAAAGGATCTGATGATGATCACTTGACGATCGAAATTAGTGATCCAAGTCAATTTTCTAATCTCATGTAACTTTCCTTAAAGTTTAGGCCACAATAGCCGCTACAACCGTAGTGACTCACTCGTGTCGACCGACTGGAAAGGGAATAGCTCTTCAATGTAAGTCTCCCTGAAGCCGAGCTTATGCCGAGTGCGCCCGTGTAAACCTTGCTCAGTTTAGCTGCGCTGAAGTTACTCAAGTCGCAAAGCCAAGGTCTCATAGTTGAAATCACCAAGAATGTGTGGTGGAAAGTTGCGCTCACCGCAGGAGCCTTTAAAGTTATTAAACTCGCACAGCGGCACTGATTTCCTCAACAAGTGGTTTCTCAGTATTGATCTAACTGTAGTAGTATCCACTACGTAAATTGTTCAACAACTCATCCTCTCATGCGTGTATTTAAACGAATTATCACTGAACAAGAAGAAAACTGTGCTGATGTATTTTAAGAGAGGAGGGAAACGTTCTATGGCAGAATCCATTATTTGCGAAGAGGAACCACTCACCATGTGTATAGATCTCAGTGTTGCCAATACAAAATTCTTAATTTGTAGCTCTTCAGTCGGTCAACAGAATCCGTAACATACACCTTTTTGAAAATGTCATTCCAACCTCAGTTTATTAGTTCAGTCACAAAATCAATCAATTCACATCCTCAGTTAGGCTACAAAGTTCAGATAACAGAGGTCGCACATGACGTCACGCTAACCTATCGTAGCTCGGACGCTTATCTCATCATTTGGCGAGTGACAGGCAAAGCGTGAAACTTCACAAGTCGATTGAGTACAGTGCAAATAGTACATTGATAGTGCATGTTTGTTTGTTGACTTACTGCTATGTTGTTTTTATTTGTACACACGTGTATATAGATTTTTAAACATTTTATTACGTAATTAACAAGTAGTTCGGTGAAGAACTATACAGCCTATTTTCATATATCCTACTCATGTTAATTTCCTCTATCAACTTACAAAATTTTAGTTTGATTGTTGTGATAGATTCGTAGATATTGAGAACCGTCTAAATATTTCAGATGGTCGCCATGTTGGATTTTTATTTATGTACTATTACATGAAGATTATTGTGTACGTGTGCTATTCAAACTTCAATCGCATGATTAGGACACAGGAAGTAAAAACGAGATTTTAAAATTTCACACAGTTGCCATCTTGAGGTTATGGAAACAATTGAAATAAATTAGATTCCAGTGGATTAACATTTGTATAAGTATTTAACGTGCAAAGATTCACTGCACTCAGATGGTTAAATCACGAGAAACGTCGCGTCGCCGCCATGTTGGATTTGTGCTCACCAGGTTACTGAAATTCCTATGGGTGAACTAATGTTCATAGCCTCTATGAACATAACAAATTTCAGTTTGATTGCTGTAAATGATTCGTAGATATTGAGAACCGTCAAAATATTTCGGATGCCCGCCATTTTGGATTGTTATATATATAAGCCATAGAGTTATGTACCATTAAAGGAAAATTATTGCGTAGCTTCATTATTCAAACTTTCACTTCGATCGCATGATTACGATACAAGGAATAAAAACGTAATTTAAAATTTCGCACAGCCTCCACCTTGAGATTATATAAACAATTGAACTAAATTAGAAGCTAGTGCGTTACACTATGTATAATCGTTTACTGTACCACATTTCACTGCGCTCAGATGGTTAAATCGCGATAAATGTTTATTAAAATGTTTCAAATTCGCATGGCCGCGATGTTCGGTTTGTACTTTACAGGCTTTTGAAAGTTACATAGATAAACTTGTAGCAGTGCCCTTTATCACCGTACAAAATTTCAGGTTCATATCTGTAACAGTTTCGGAGATATTGAATGCTGGTGAAATATTTCGCACAGCCGCCATGCTGGATTGGTGAGACACAATAAAATTTGAAGGGCACGGTCGGGGTCGGTCAGAATGGTGCTATGATCTTACCGAGTTTCATTGAAATCGCTCCAGCCGTTTAGAAGTTATTAGGGGGGGTCGAAACGCTTAATCCGAAACTTACACATTATCTGGGATAATCTAATTAATCCACTCACGATAGCTAATATGTTTTGGGCATGACATTCCAGCCTTTCTGAACTTCTTCCACGTTACGCTGAAAAGAAAGACTTTCCGCAGCGATATTAGCAATCAGAGAAATTCAACACCTGCAAAAGTTGTCTCTGAGGACAGCAATGTGTCTCCTCTGGATAAGGATACTTATGGTCTTCACTTAATATGGAAACATTTAACGAAGTCAAATATGACATTACAGTAATAGAAAAACTGAATGATACGTTTCTGAAACGGGCTATATGCGTCTCAAATAGCCCAGGCATATTAAGTTATAACCTAAAAAGAAAAAATATATAAAGCTGAAATTTGGCATAGATGTTCCCTAGTAACAAATCCTGAAAAGTGCCTATCTCTGCGGCGTCCGCGTCATAGTTTTTGGAGAGTTCAAAAGGGCTTAAATGGGGCCTAAGTGCCAAAAAGAGCATTTGTGCTTCCTGCGTTCAAAATATTGATCCAAAATCAGTTTTAATGAGCTTTGATAGTAATAAGAGAAGGACTGAGTTATATATAACGATCTTATTGGTCGTAATTATTGTCATACATTTAAACAGATGAGTAATCAAACATTTTTAGCTCAACTTTTCTCACGAAAATTTGTCATTAGCCGGGACTTATCGTGTAAACAGATGCTGATAGCGACTAAAGACGTGAACTAAAAGTTGTAAAGCACACTTGTAGCTTTAAAACGATACATTGCCCATGTTCATCCGACAAACAGCAGCAGAGATACACATACAAATATAAAAGTGGAAGTGTGGCAGTCGCTTTCCGAACGAACGCCCATTTACGCTGGTGGGCTCCATCTATTCACCTTTGCTGACACCATTTTGTATCTTTGCTCAAGAACTTTTAGGATGGTATTCCTTTGAATCCAGGTAAACTAGCAGAAACAGTTTGCATAGAACAAAACTAGTTTAATGCAGTTCGCAGTTAAACGTACATTCATAATATGCATAGACAAAGAACACTTGCAAAACAAAGCTTACATCGGACTCAGTCGTCCTCCTCAACGTCTGAGCCATCAAATGTGACGTTGTCACATGCTTTTCCACTGCAGTGCCCACACATTAAGGAGCATGGGCTATGTATCGTTTTAAAGCTACAAGTGTACTTTACAACTTTTACTTCGAGTCTTTAGTCGCTATCAGCAGAACTCACACCGGCTGCCAAAAGAGCTCTTGCAGTTGCAGGACACCAAATTGAGGAGATGATCTGGAGCAGCTGGATGATGAGTTGTCTCTGGTACTAAAGCTGAGTGTTGGATTTTCCATCCGCATTGGGTCGGGTCCAAAGAAAATCCTAACCATTCCTGAACTTGCAAATATACCCGCAGTGAATGTTGTTTGCATGCCGGCGAAGTCGGCGGAAGTGAAGCCAGCTGAAATGACGCTGTGACCGGTGGTTTGGCAATTTTTTGGCTGTATTTCACTGCCCGAAGTTCGTCGAGGCTTTTGCACTCCAATTTGGAACTATCGTAGAGACAATTGGCGAACTTCTCTCCAGCTGATATTATGGCCTTTTCATCTGGAGCCGTAGAGACGAATACCTTCATTTCCTCGCGTGAAGATGCGGAATCCTTCAATATTTTCCAGGCTTGCTGTTTGATGTACTCTATCCACAGCTTTTCTGTGCGAGATGTCTGGCTCATTGAAGAAAATGTGTCACGAAGCGACTCTGTGAGACGTTGAAGGCAAGGATATGATAGCAAGTCGTTGGCGGTGCCTTTTTGGAATGCGGTAAAAAGCGCCTGTATTTCGTCCTTGTCATCCTTCAGCCCGTCGTTCATGTTGAGCAACATTGTCCCGACAGCCTGTTTTGTCGAGTTATTTATACATTTAAAATTGAAGGCATAACGTAATCATTTTTAAGAGCGAGCTAATTGCAAGCCTAACTAGAATATGCGTGTCCAGACATCATGTGAGTCACTGACGATTTAGCGTATATTTCCGCCCAGAGCTCCTCCAAACCGCTTCCATTCATCACGTAGCCGATTGCCCCAAGAAACGAAGTGTCCGATGCGACTATCTCCGCAGCTTTCATGTATAGGGGCTGGTCAAAGGTTTCGAAACAAGTGCTTTGTTTCAGTTCCACGCACTCTCTTGCGGCAAACTTCAACGCGGAATATATAGTTGATGGATTGCTCGGTTCCAAGTTAATGAACGGAAGGGTATCAACTGACGTCGTCAGGGGAGCTGGTTGAGCATGAGCAGACAGTGACGTCTTCATAACGCCGTTCAACGAGGCGGGTAAATTAATACCTGACCACCGTCCAGATAACCACAAGGAGTCCATCATCGACGCAATAGCCGCCACAGAGTTTGGGGCTTCCACAGTTAACTCCTTAATCTTGACGTCCTTTGAACCAGGAGAAGAGGGCTTCCGATACCACGAAAGGTTGAACTTTCCCATCGCCGCAATCACACCAGCATTAGGAACTTCTCGTGTACGTGGGAGTGGAGATATTTCACTGTCAAGCGCTGGACATGTGCACTTGATCCTCCCATGCAGTGAAATGTGTTTCGCCCGTCCAATGTCCTTATGTCGAAGTCAGCGTTGTCAAAGCAAAACTACGTGAACGCTCCAGCAATCGGGATAGGACGTTCTTCACGAAGCGCTGAAACTTCGTACCTGTGGACTTCCGCCAAATTTACTGAAAATCCAAGACTGTTTAGAAGCTGAATTAATTGTTTGGAGTATTGTTGGTCTGCTCCGACAGGCCGAGTGCTGTCACCTAGAAACGCGATCGGGTACCTTTTCAACAGCGGTTATGCTTTGGGACCGTAACTCGGTAACCGTTTCTTGCATAGACATGGGTAATGTGCCAATGTAAAGCTAAAAGTATGCTTTATAACTTTCATTCTGGGTCTTTAGTCAATATCAGCAGTTGTTTAAAAAATAATGACCTGCTAATTACAAATTATCCAAATTTTCGAGTAAAAATTGTGGTAAAATTTTTAAATTAGTTTTTTTTCCTTCATCAATAGCAATAATTAGGCCTGATAAGTCCGTTATCCTACTGGTTCATTTTTATTAATTGCTAAAGCTCGCGAGAACTAAATTTGGATCAATATTTTAAACGCAGGAAGCAAAAATGCTGTTTTTGGAACTTAGGCCCTATTTAAGCCCTTTTGAATCCTCCAAAAACTATGACGCGGACACCCCAGAGATGGGAACTTTTCAGGATTTGTGTCTAGGGTACTAGGGAACATCTATGACAAATTTCAGCTTTACATTATTTTTTTTTAGGTTGGCCGTGTTTTTTGCATATAATGCCTGGGGTACAAGTGCAAACTATCGAGACTAACATATGAGATATGTAGAGAACCGATGTTTTTTGAAGATTTGCGATTAAGACTGCCTCTTCCATCTACAGTCACCTTACAAGGAATTACTTCGAGACCATAACCGGAAGAAGTCAGAAATTTGGAGTGATTGAATGCCACTGTTGGTATGGTCAGAAAGTTGGCTGGTTGGTTCCTTAGTTTAGGGGCTGCGAAAATTTAGCCCCGTGTACTTTGGGTGTGTGTACATAGAATCTGCCTGATAACCGGTGTTAATTGTGATGGCTGTATTAGTGTGTGTTATCTGTTTTAATTCAAGTAAGGACTGAATAAAGTAATTTCAAGTGCTGTAGTTCCTACTTTTGCTACCAAATGCAAACGTCAAAGACTCCTAGCTTGCGGACTTGGCTACTAGATGGCATCGTAGCCAGCACCTGTCGGCGAACGTTGGAACTAATAGAGCGTTATCAATTCTAATCTACAAATTTTCGCTTCACACGAGTGTAGTCAGTGGAAGGTTCTTTTACATGCCATAAATCTATGACATGGGACCGCCGGCTTTACTTCCCCTCCGAAGGAAGGCATACTGAGTGATTTTAACTCTTAAATAATCCAACGACTGCGGCCGGGTTTGAACCCGCGATCTTGGGCATAGAAGCTCAGCATACTACCGACTACGCCACCTAAGCCGCCATTGGTCGGAAAGGAATTATGAATTGAGTCATCTTGTAACAAGATGCGCCGTGAATGGCTTTAATCAAAACATTTGTAGTACAAAGTATTTTTAGCCTACTTTTCACATTTTGCTAAAATGAGGAAAAAAGTAGACTTATGAGATCGATCCGGGCAAATGTGTGTGTGTCCCCCTATCAACTCCAAAACGGCTGCAGCAATCGAAACAAAATTTGGTAGGAGTAAAGCTCTATACCTGAATATCTCAATGCCGTATTTGAAAATTATGTCAGTGCTACCAACTGCTATCCTGGAAGGTATGAATGGGAGCTATTTCAAAATTGGCACACGTATAGATAATAATATTGCAGTTTAATTTCCAGGAGGCCATACAAGACAGTGTTGCCAAAATGATTATAAGCCTGCTGATAAGTCCAATTTTTAAATGCATATATCATCTACACTATCAATTGGAATTCAACCAAATTTTGTATGTGCTATGTGTACATAACCAGATATTACTGAGCGTATTCTTAAGAGCCACCATTGCTGCCAACTGTTAATAAATGCTCTCAATTTCTTTTATCCAAATACCGATATATCAGAAAGTATGGAAGCCGGCAGCTTTAAACTATGCACACGTATAGTACCTGACATTCTATATTAATTTGGAGTAACTTATATTCGTCAGTGCTACCAACACGATTCTAAGCCTGCTGAGAGGTCCAACTATAAATACATGTAACTTCAATAGACCTACTATCATTTGGATTTCAACCAAATATCGTATATGCTGTGTGCCATAACAGATATGTCTATGCGAATTCTTAAGAGCAACCAGGGCTGCCAATTGTTAATAAATGCTGTCTCTATTTTTGTTACCCTAATATCAATATATCAGAATGTATTCAAGCCAATAGCTCTAAACTTTGCACAAATATAGTACCTGGCATTCTAGATTAATTTGGAGTAACTAATATACGTCAGTGCTGCCATAATGATTATAAGCCTGCTGATAGGTCCAATTTTAAAATGCATGTAACTTCTATACCAACTAACGGATTTCTTTCAAAATTGGCACAACCATTGATCATATTATTTCAGATTATTTCTGACCAATACATGCATGCCATTGTTGCCAACTTCATTTTACGCGCGCTGTTAGATCCAATGTTTAATTGGATGTAACGTCCATGCTCTCCATTGGACCTCAACCAAATTTTGTATTTTGTACCTTAAGAGAAGGAACTAAGAATATATTCAGTCACCAGGGCTGCCAACTGTAGTGCCCTATTACGCTACAATATTCCAGGTATACAGTATTTCGAACTGATTAGAAATTTCGATACAGCCAATTTAATTTCGTCATTATTCTAGATAGATCCATGTAGATTAATCATTGGCATGAGTAGTGTGTTTGTGAGAGTTCAGATCCCACCACCACCGCTCCACCGCTGGAATACTAAAATGGTAATATCTCGCGAACCAATCAGGCTAGAGACTTGTACGAGGTGTCATTGAACTCGGGCTGACACCCCCTTTCCAATGGACAACATATTTCCACCCCAAAAATAAAACCTACCCCTACTAGGGGGTGAAATTGTATTTTTTTAGAGAATCTCTGTTTCCAATTGCAACATGTGAGAGTTTGAATGCCGATATGGAATGAAACGTCGTTCTACATAAAGTGCATATGTTCGGTGGAAAGCCACTATGAATTAGCATGCCCACTCATGGCTTTTGTAAGAGGGTGGGGGAGCGGATCCCTATGGATGGGTTATTGTTGACGAGTCATTGTTGGCGGGGGTCATTGTTGTCGGGTCATTGTGGACGAGTCCTTGTGGACAAGTCCTTGTTGACAGGTCCTTGTGGACAAGTCCTTGTGGACAGGTCCTTTTGGACGAGTCCTTGTCCCTTTGGACTGATCCCTTTGGACGGGTCCCTTTGGCCTGGTTCCTACGGACTAACCCATGAATTTATTTAAATTATGTCAAAGGGTCTAACTACATTTGTGTGTTGAATTGACGTTGTTCACAACTACTATAATGGAATAACGATATGAAAGGAAAGTGACGAAATACATGTGAACACGTGTGAAATGACCTTATTACCGTCCTCCGAAACAAGTCACATCCTGTTTTGCTTCATACGTGAGAAAATGTGAGTTCGAACCCGTGGTCGGATTTTGACGAATGAGGTGTCATTGAACTCGGGCTGATACCCCCTTTCCAATGAACAACATATTTCCACCCCAAAATAAAACCTACCCCTACTAGGGGGTGAAATTGTATTTTTTTTTTTGAGAATCTCTCTTTCCAATTGCAACATGTGAGAGTTTGAATGCCGATATGGAATAAAACGTTGTTCCACACAAGAGACATGTGTTTGGTGGATAGCCACTATGAATTAACATGCTTGTTTTTGTTTTTTGTTTTTTACGCATGCCCACTCACAGCTTTTGTAAGAGGGCAGGCTTTTTAAAAGATGGCGGCTGTAGTGTAACCTAACCTAACCCAACCCACGAGTGGTGATCAAAAAGTATTTTAAGTGACGCTTGTCGATTGGCAAACCAATAATCAAAGAGGGATATGTCAGGCCTTGAGGTGATAGCCCCTTTTGATTGATCCCTGTTGATTGATCTCTGTTGATTTGTCCCTTTGGACTGGTCTCTGTTGACTAGCCCCTTTTGGACGGGCCCTTTTTGACAGGGGGTCATTTTTGATGGATCCTTTTTGACAGGTGCTTTTCGACGGGTCCCTGTTGACGAGTCATTGCTGACGGGTCCTTGTTGATGAGTCCCTGTGGACGGGTCATTGTTGACGGGTCCCTATTGACAGGTCATTGTTGACAGGTCATTGATGACAGGTCATTGTTGACGGGTCATTGTTGATGGGTCCTTGCTGACAAGTCCCTGTTGATGGGTCCCTGTGGAAGGGTCCCTTTAGACCGGCCCCTTTGGACTGGTCCCTATGGACCGGCCCATGAAATTTATCCAAATTATGTCAAAGGGCCTAACTACGTTTGTGTGTAAAGCAGTGTGTTGAACTGACGTTGTTCACCAGTCCTTACTACTACAATTGGATAACGATATGAAAGGAATTGATTAACTAGACATGAGCTAACTACCAACGAAACACTTTGGCGACTCTGCTTGTTATTGACCAATGAGTAGGGTTTTAGAAAAACTGTTTGCTATTTTGGGTTATATACAAAAAATGCTTAGACCTTTTGAGTGACTATGTTTGCTAAACAAGACATTATACCAGACACGATTAGGATTCTTATGTAGCTCAGACAAGGAAAGAATTTCTACAGAATCTGTTGACATTGAATATAGATTTAGGTATTAGGAAGTCATTTTGAAGGCCTTTGTCTGGAGCGTGGCACTCTATGAAAGTAAAACTTAGACAATTGGTGTAGCAGAAAAGTGGAGATTTGAAGTGTTTGAAATGTGGTGTTACAGGAGAATGATGAAGATTAGATGGGTAAATAGGGTTACTAACAAAGAGGTATTAAGACGAGTGGGGGAGAAGAGATGTATCTGGCGACTGTTAATGAAGTAAAGAGATAGGTTGGTAGAACACGTACTAAGACACCCAAGAATAGCAAACTTAGTTAAGGAAGAAAGGTTCGAGGACGAGAACTGTAGGGGTAGACCAAGTTTAGAATATGTTAAACAGATAGCCTTGAATGTAGGGTGTGGTAGCTATATAGAGATGAAACGATTATCTCGGGACAGATAGGCGCTGAGATCTGCATCAAACCAGTCAAAGGACTAAAGACTCAAACAACAACATGTAAGTTCACTAAAATAATGTTGTGTAACGGTATATGTTAGTCAACGAACAGTAATGCATTACTAAAACCCATGACACGATACCTAAGAGCTTTTCTAAAATGATTTTAAAATGCCTTTAACCCTATATTGAACACCCAGTTCACAAGACTCATAACTACAATGTTATGGTAAAACAAAACAAAATCTATATTTCAAAACAAGCAAGTGGTTTAGTCAATGTATACTGGAAAAAGTTTTGTAAACACTCAAGTCCTCAAGACTAATTAAATTAGTAACTGTCAGGTTGACCGAGTGGTTAAGGTGTTTGACTTAAGATCAAATTTTCTGTATAAGGAAGCAAGGGGTCGAATCCCTTACCTGACATAACTATTGCCTTGACATGGCTTGGCCACACTGCATTATTATGACACTCGGTACACAAACCATAGATATAGTGTATTGTTTAAGGCCACTCTCATTCTGAACATAGTCAGAGACTGTTGATGGTTAACAATTGTATTAATAGTGGGACATGGGGATAGTAAATAAGAAAAACAGACAATACCCATACAATATTTTTCTTAAATTCATTTTATAATAGTTACACACTGAATTCAAGTCTATCTTTTTACCATTGTTCTATATAGATTTTTAAACACAACGCTTGTTGTAGATCCTTTTACAACTTTCTCCAGGTACTCTTGCTCTTAAAAACTGGGGAAGCCGCAATGTTTTTATAAACATAAAACCCTCATCCTCTTCTTTTTCATAATTATCATCATCATCATCATCATTATGAATATTATCATCAAAATTATTATAGTCATTGTCACCATCATTATCATCATCATCATCATCATTCTCAACATCACTAGAACTATCCAATTCCTCTTGTTTGTTTTCCACAGGGACCTCTTGTAGAGTCTGCGTTGCTTTTGATAGTGTTAAGGGTTTTTTGAACGATGGTATTTGTCCTAACATGTCTTTTTGAGGTGATGATGAATGCTTTTTAACAAACAATGCACTATCTTGAGCAGCAATATATTTTTCTTGGACTTGCTTTTTTACCTGGGTTAGAGTATTTTGCGTATTTAAATGTGTATTAATTTGAGATTCACAATGATGTTCTTTTGAAGTAAGTACGTTGGAGTCTTTTGTTTTAATCATTCCTCGACACTTTTTGGATCGTTGTTTTGAACATCGCCAAATAACAGTTCCATCTTTATTGGTTGTTTTTACAATATATGTATATCCTTTATAGAAGACACATGTGTTGCCATGACTGGTTGTTGAGACTTCCATATCAACTAATACATATGAATTAAATTTTAGTAAAGTCACATGAACAATCTTTAGATTACAACTGATTTACACACACACACACACACTTTCCTAAATGTCAAGATTTATGGATGTTGTTTTCCGCCAACAGCTGCTTACTGCGTATGACAAGGCTGGAGACTGGTAGGTGAGACGGTCTTTCACGATGTGAACACTGTAACAGGCAGTAGTCAACTGACAATATTCTTATACCCTAGTCAAGGTTAACAGGTACTTACTGCGTATGACAAGACCGTACACTCGTAGGTTGGACCGTATTTTTTGTTTGTTGCTAAGGATCCCATATATACCCTAGACATGTTAGTTCTGAACACTTAGTGGTTAATTGTATATATTGAATTTAAATACACAGCTCATACAAGCACGTTTTGCGGATGGGAGGGGTGAGAGGCTGGCAAAAAAGGAAATGTTATAGTTTAATGAAACGTCATGTCCTAGTAGGCGTGATTTATAGTAGACGCAATTGATAGTAGACGTAATTGATAGTAGGTGTAATCGATACTAGACGTGATTAATAGTAGACGCAATTGATACTAGGGGTGATTGATAGTAGGCGTGATTTGTAGTAAGCGCGATTTATAGTAGACGCAAATGATAGTAGGCGCGATTGATAGTAGGCGTGATTGATAGTAGACGCGATTGATAGTAGGCGCAATTTGACATGGGCGCGACTCAGATCATTTTTGATATCATAAAGTTACAGTGTCAATGTTTATACAAAGTACAAGGTAGAGGGTATTTTAAGACATAACCTCAGCTCACTTAACATAACCTAACTTTCCCAAACCTAACTTTGTCACGTGACATGTTCTACAAGTTTAGACTTGCTTTAAGACTGATTATGACGTCATAGATTGATGGGAGGGGTGAGAGGCTGACAAAAAAGGAAATGTTCTGGTTTAATGAAACGTCATGTCCTAGAAGGCGCGATTTATAGTAGACGCAATTGATAGTAGGCGCGATTAATAGTAGACGCAATTGATAGTAGACGTGATTGATAGTAGGCGTGATTTGACATGAGCGCGATTTATAGTAGACGCGAAAGATAGTAGGCGCGATTGATAGTAGGCGTAATTAGACATGGGCGAGATTTATAGTAGACGCAAATGATAGTAGGCGTGATTGATAGTAGACGCAATTGATACTAGGCGTGATTGATAGTAGGCGTGATTTGTAGTAAGCGCATTTCATAGTAGGCTCAATTGATAGTAGATGCAATTGATAGTAGACGTGATTGATAGTAGGCGCGATTGATAGTAGACGTGATTGATATGGACGCGACTTAGATCATTTTTGATATTACAAAGTTACAGTGTCAATGTTTATACAAAGTATAAGGCAGAGAGGGGGTATTTTAAGACTTAACCTCAGCTCACCTAACATAACCTAACTTTACCTAACCTAACTTTGTCACGTGACATGTTCTACAAGTTTAGACTTGCTTTAAGGCTGACTATGACTATGACGTCATAGATTGATGAGAGGGGTGGGAGGCTGACAAAAAAGGAAATGTTTTGGTTTAATGAAAAGTCATGTCCTAGCAGGCGCGATTGGTAGTAGACGCAATTGATAGTAGACGCGATTAATTGTAGGCGCAATTGATAGTAGGTGTGATCAGGTACTTACTGCATATCAAAAGGCTGTACACTCGTGTGTTAGACACTCTATCTTGTTAAGGACCCCTATATATTCCCTATACAAGGCTATACATGTTTGATATAATTTGGATAAAATGCACGGGCCAGTCCATAAGGATCAGTCCAAAGGAACCGCCCACAGGGACACGTCAACAAGGACCCGTCCTCCGGGACCCGTAAAAAAATGACTCCCCCTTTAAAAAGGACCCGTCCAAAGGGGCTAGTCAACAGGGACCAGTCCAAAGGTATACATCAACAGAGATCAATCAAAAGGGGTCAATCAACAGGGATCAATCAAAGGTTAAGTTAAGCTACGGCAGCCATTTTGGAACTTTTTGATCACACCTCGTAGGGTTAGGTTAGGTTGAGTTAAGATACGACCGCCATTTTTGAACTAATTCTTAGTTTCCAAAATATGGGCAATTTTGAAAATTGGACTTTTTTTTGAAAAAATGAAAAAAATGTTAAGTTTTGTTCTAACGTTAAGGGACTTAAAGGACATTTGTTTGAGTCTATATATGACTTTTTAGAATGATTAGTTTTCAAAATATCGTCTACTTTCAAAATTGAACCTTTTTGGATTTTGTCCCAGAGACCTGGGACTTGGTTTGTGGGTAGAGGGGGTAAATACCTGTCATTTTTATGTCAAACACATTTTTTGTGTAATTCATAGTTTACAAAATATAGCCCATTTTTAAAAATGATCAATATTTGGAAAAATGTCAAATTCCATGTTTTGTTCTAACGATTAAGGACATAAAATCCATTGGTTTGAGTCTATATATGACTTTTTAGGATGACTAATTTTCAAATTATAGCCTACTTTCCAAATATTTTTTTGGAAAAATTTAAAGAATATATATATTTTTTTGACTGAGAATGGGATAGACGTAGGTGTTGGAGTTAGCATATGATTTTTTAGTTTAAATATATAGCCTACTTTCTCAATTTACCTTTTTTGAAAAATTTGAAATGTATAATGTTTTTGACTAGGCGTGGAATGGAGTTGAGAGACCATCATTAACCTTAGAGTAGTTTGGATTCTTGGAATTTTAGTGTGTTGTTGTTGCTTACAAACATGACGGTAAGCATTATGCTATCATAAAAAGGGCTGAGATACTTTCCATGAACAAGAGAAATATCCTCTAAATACATTGACAAAAACAACTTGTGAAATAAGCCATTACGAATAGGGTACCACAAAATAACTTGTCAAATAAGCCATTACAAATAGGGTACCACTTTTACACCCCACTTTTGCACTCACTTTTGCACTCACTTTGCACTCACTTTTACAACTACTTTTACACTTACTTTGCACTCACTTTTGCACTCACTTTGCACTCACTTTTACACCCACTTTGCACTCGAACATTACATCATCTGACATAATAAAAATAGACATGGTTGTTGTCGAGACCGAGATAAGAGTGGGGGTAATGAATTTATAGTGATAGGATCGGAAAACCCATTATCACTTTAGTATTGACATCAAGCAATTTTTTTTTAAAAAATATCGTGTTTTTGACAGAGTGGGATAGACATAGTTATAAGAGTTGAGAGTCGATAATTAATCTAAAAGTACTCTGGAATTCATGGAATCTTAGTGTGTTGTTGTTGTTGCTTACAAACCGGTATGGTCACGTCAGGTGAAGTTAGCTAGGATTAGATTAGGATATGTTCAGGTAGTTTCCATAGTCACCGCTAGATAGCGGAAACATACTTTGCGTGTCGCATGTGGCTATTTGACAAAGTTTTACTGTGTGAAAAAACGTGCTTGTATAACCTGTGTATATAAATTTAAAATACAAATAACCACTAAGTGTTTAGAACTAACATGTATAGCCTTGTATAGGGAATATATAGGGGTCCTTAACAAGATAGAGTGTCTAACACACGAGTGTACAGCCTTTTGATATGCAGTAAGTACCTGATCACACCTACTATCAATTGCGCCTACAATTAATCGCGTCTACTATCAATTGCGTCTACTACCAATCGCGCCTGCTAGGACATGACTTTTCATTAAACCAAAACATTTCCTTTTTTGTCAGCCTCCCACCCCTCTCATCAATCTATGACGTCATAGTCATAGTCAGCCTTAAAGCAAGTCTAAACTTGTAGAACATGTCACGTGACAAAGTTAGGTTAGGTAAAGTTAGGTTATGTTAGGTGAGCTGAGGTTAAGTCTTAAAATACCCCCTCTCTGCCTTGTACTTTGTATAAACATTGACACTGTAACTTTGTAATATCAAAAATGATCTAAGTCGCGTCCATATCAATCACGTCTACTATCAATCGCGCCTACTATCAATCACGTCTACTATCAATTGCATCTACTATCATTTGCGTCTACTATAAATCGCGCTCATTTCAAATCGCGCCTACTACCAATTACACCTACTATCAATCGCGCCTACTATCAATTGCGTCTAGTATAAATCTCGCTCATGTCTAATTACGCCTACTATCAATCGCGCCTACTATCTTTCGCGTCTACTATAAATCGCGCTCATGTCAAATCACGCCTACTATCAATCACGTCTACTATCAATTGCGTCTACTATTAATCGCGCCTACTATCAATTGCGTCTACTATAAATCGCGCCTACTAGGACATGACGTTTCATTAAACCAGAACATTTCCTTTTTTGTCAGCCTCTCACCCCTCCCATCAATCTATGACGTCATAATCAGTCTTAAAGCAAGTCTAAACTTGTAGAACATGTCACGTGACAAAGTTAGGTTAGGTAAAGTTAGGTTATGTTAAGTGAGCTGAGGTTATGTCTTAAAATACCCTCGACCTTGTACCTTGTATAAACATTGACACTGTAACTTTATGATATCAAAAATGACCTGAATCGCGCCCATGTCAAATTGCGCCTACTATCAATCGCGTCTACTATCAATCACGCCTACTATCAATCGCGCCTACTATCATTTGCGTCTACTATAAATCGCGCTTACTACAAATCACGCCTACTATCAATCACGCCTAGTATCAATTGCGTCTACTATTAATCACGTCTAGTATCGATTACACCTACTATCAATTACGTCTACTATCAATTGCGTCTACTATAAATCACGCCTACTAGGACATGACGTTTCATTAAACTAAAACATTTCCTTTTTTGCCAGCCTCTCACCCCTCCCATCCGCAAAACGTGCTTGTATGAGCTGTGTATTTAAATTCAATATATACAGTTAACCACTAAGTGTTCAGAACTAACATGTCTAGGGTATATATGGGATCCTTAGCAACAAACAAAAAATACGGTCTAACCTACGAGTGTACGGTCTTGTCATACGCAGTAAGTACCTGTTAACCTTGACTAGGGTATAAGAATATTGTCAGTTGACTACTGCCTGTTACAGTGTTCACATCGTGAAAGACCGTCTCACCTACCAGTCTCCAGCCTTGTCATACGCAGTAAGCAGCTGTTGGCGGAAAACAACATCCATAAATATTGACATTTAGGAAAGTGTGTGTGTGTGTGTGTGTAAATCAGTTGTAATCTAAAGATTGTTCATGTGACTTTACTAAAATTTAATTCATATGTATTAGTTGATATGGAAGTCTCAACAACCAGTCATGGCAACACATGTGTCTTCTATAAAGGATATACATATATTGTAAAAACAACCAATAAAGATGGAACTGTTATTTGGCGATGTTCAAAACAACGATCCAAAAAGTGTCGAGGAATGATTAAAACAAAAGACTCCTACGTACTTACTTCAAAAGAACATCATTGTGAATCTCAAATTAATACACATTTAAATACGCAAAATACCCTAACCCAGGTAAAAAAGCAAGTCCAAGAAAAATATATTGCTGCTCAAGATAGTGCATTGTTTGTTAAAAAGCATTCATCATCACCTCAAAAAGACATGTTAGGACAAATACCATCGTTCAAAAAACCCTTAACACTATCAAAAGCAACGCAGACTCTACAAGAGGTCCCTGTGGAAAACAAACAAGAGGAATTGGATAGTTCTAGTGATGTTGAGAATGATGATGATGATAATGATGGTGACAATGACTATAATAATTTTGATGATAATGATGATGATGATAATTATGAAAAAGAAGAGGATGAGGGTTTTATGTTTATAAAACCATTGCGGCTTCCCCAGTTTTTAAGAGCAAGAGTACCTGGAGAAAGTTGTAAAAGGATCTACAACAAGCGTTGTGTTTAAAAATCTATATAGAACAATGGTAAAGAGATAGACTTGAATTCAGTGTGTAACTATTATAAAATGAATTTAATAAAAATATTGTATGGGTATTGTCTGTTTTTCTTAATTACTATCCCCATGTCCCCACTATTAATACAATTGTTAACCATCAACAGTCTCTGACTATGTTCAGAAAGAGAGTGGCCTTAAACAATACACTATATCTATGGTTTGTGTACCGAGTGTCATAATAATGCAGTGTGGCCGAGCCATGTCAAGGCAATAGTTATGTCAGGTAAGGGATTCGAACCCTTGCTTCCTTATACAGAAAATTTGATCTTAAGTCAAACACCTTAACCACTCGGTCAACCTGACAGTTACTAATTTAATTAGTCTTGAGGACTTGAGTGTTTACAAAACTTTTTCCAGTATACATTGACTAAACCACTTGCTTGTTTTGAAATATAGATTTTGCTTTGTTTTACCATAACATTGCAGTTATGAGTCGTGTGAACTGGGTGTTCAATATAGGGTTAAAGGCATTTTAAAATCATTTTAGAAAAGCTCTTAGGTATCGTGTCATGGGTTTTAGTAATGCATTACTGTTCGTTGACTAACATATACCGTTACACAACATTATTTTAGTGAACTTACATGTTGTTGTTTGAGTCTTTAGTCCTTTGACTGGTTTGATGCAGATCTCAGCGCCTATCTGTCCCGAGCTAATCGTTTCATCTCTATATAGCTACCACACCCTACATTCAAGGCTATCTGTTTAACATATTCTAAACTTGGTCTACCCCTACAGTTCTCGTCCTCGAACCTTTCTTCCTTAACTAAGTTTGCTATTCTTGGGTGTCTTAGTACGTGTTCTACCAACCTATCTCTTTACTTCATTAACAGTCGCCAGATACATCTCTTCTCCCCCACTCGTCTTAATACCTCTTTGTTAGTAACCCTATTTACCCATCTAATCTTCATCATTCTCCTGTAACACCACATTTCAAACACTTCAAATCTCCACTTTTCTGCTACACCAATTGTCTAAGTTTTACTTTCATAGAGTGCCACGCTCCAGACAAAGGCCTTCAAAATGACTTCCTAATACCTAAATCTATATTCAATGTCAACAGATTCTGTAGAAATTCTTTCCTTGTCTGAGCTACATAAGAATCCTAATCGTGTCTGGTATAATGTCTTGTTTAGCAAACATAGTCACTCAAAAGGTCTAAGCATTTTTTGTATATAACCCAAAATAGCAAACAGTTTTTCTAAAACCCTACTCATTGGTCAATAACAAGCAGAGTCGCCAAAGTGTTTCGTTGGTAGTTAACTCATGTCTAGTTAATCAATTCCTTTCATATCGTTATCCAATTGTAGTAGTAAGGACTGGTGAACAACGTCAGTTCAACACACTGCTTTACACACAAATGTAGTTAGGCCCTTTGACATAATTTGGATAAATTTCATGGGCCGGTCCATAGGGACCAGTCCAAAGGGGCCGGTCTAAAGGGACCCTTCCACAGGGACCCATCAACAGGGACTTGTCAGCAAGGACCCATCAACAATGACCCGTCAACAATGACCTGTCATCAATGACCTGTCAACAATGACCTGTCAATAGGGACCAGTCAACAATGACCCGTCCACAGGGACTCATCAACAAGGACCCGTCAGCAATGACTCGTCAACAGGGACCCGTCGAAAAGCACCTGTCAAAAAGGATCCATCAAAAATGACCCCCTGTCAAAAAGGGCCCGTCCAAAAGGGGCTAGTCAACAGAGACCAGTCCAAAGGGACAAATCAACAGAGATCAATCAACAGGGATCAATCAAAAGGGGCTATCACCTCAAGGCCTGACATATCCCTCTTTGATTATTGGTTTGTCAATCGACAAGCGTCACTTAAAATACTTTTTGATCACCACTCGTGGGTTGGGTTAGGTTAGGTTACACTACAGCCGCCATCTTTTAAAAAGCCTGCCATCTTACAAAAGCTATGAGTGGGCATGCGTAAAAAACAAAAAACAAAAACAAGCATTTTAATTCATAGTGGCTATCCACCAAACACATGTCTCTTGTGTGGAACAACGTTTTATTCCATATCGGCATTCAAACTCTCACATGTTGCAATTGGAAAGAGAGATTCTCAAAAAAAATTACAATTTCACCCCCTAGTAGGGGTAGGTTTTATTTTGGGGTGGAAATATGTTGTTCATTGGAAAGGGGGTATCAGCCCGAGTTCAATGACACCTCATTCGTCAAAATCCGACCACGGGTTCGAACTCACATTTTCTCACGTATGAAGCAAAACAGGATGTGACTTGTTTCACAAGGAGGACGGTAATAAGGTCATTTCACACGTGTTCACATGTATTTCGTCACTTTCCTTTCATATCGTTATTCCATTATAGTAGTGGTGAACAACGTCAATTCAACACACACAAATGTAGTTAGGCCCTTTGACATAATTTAAATAAATTCATGGGTTAGTCCGTAGGAACCAGGCCAAAGGGACCCGTCCAAAGGGACAAGGACTCGTCCACAAGGACTCGTCCACAAGGACCTGTCCACAAGGACTTGTCCACAAGGACCTGTCAACAAGGACTTGTCCACAAGGACTCGTCCACAATGACCCGACAACAATGACCCCCGCCAACAATGACTCGTCAACAATAACCCATCCATAGGGATCCGCTCCCCCACCCTCTTACAAAAGCCATGAGTGGGCATGCAAATTCATAGTGGCTTTCCACCGAACATATGCACTTTATGTAGAACGACGTTTCATTCCATATCGGCATTCAAACTCTCACATGTTGCAATTGGAAACAGAGATTCTCTAAAAAAATACAATTTCACCCCCTAGTAGGGGTAGGTTTTATTTTTGGGGTGGAAATATGTTGTCCATTGGAGAGGGGGTGTCAGCCCGAGTTCAATGTCACCTCGTACAAGTCTCTAGCCTGATTGGTTCGCGAGATATTACCATTTTAGTATTCCAGCGGTGGAGCGGTGGTGGTGGGATCTGAACTCTCACAAACACACTACTGGCATGAATCTTACATTTTAAGAAAAGTAGGCTCTTTAGTTCGTCACGGAACTTCTTGTTCCACATGATACCGATCAGGGAATGCGTTTGTGAAGGGCTATGCGATCGGTATCATGTGGAAAAATGCAAGAAAAGAAACATATCCTTGACACAATCTTGTAACGCCTAATTATTGTAAAGTGACTTTATTACATATGACAGTTGGCTGCATTGTTTATGTGTGTAGTAATCTCTGTTGCAAAGATGTTGTGACAAAGTGAACAACTCCACTTTTGTGAATTAATTGTATTCTCCTCGAAAAAGAATGGTTCTATAACCCGATCCTTCAACAATGCACGTGTTCTAGTACGGCGCGGGAGGTTTCCTTATCTCATACGCGGTAGTTGTGTCTGTTCACCTTTCCGGAATTGTGGAAAATAGCCTCGTCAGAAAAATGCACAGTTGGTAGCCCTTCCTTCAGGCAAACAACTCCCTTTAATATAATAGACTAGAGCTTCCATGAACACTGTTGCTTTTTAGGTGCATCTGTTATTACTTTTCGTTGTTTCAGGTTCGATTCCCGGCTCCGTCAGGGATTTTAGAAACTGACGTGAGAGCTGGAACGGGGTGCAATCAGTCTCGTGAGGACAATTGAGTAGCTGTCTGACAATGAGGCAGTGGATCCCTATATTAACGGCCGAGGGGACCCAACGCGCTGACCACGCGTCACCAAAATATCTGCGCACCAAATGGCTGGGCAGCGGTCGCTTGGTAGACCTAGACCCTTCATGGGCTGTATAGTGCCAGGGGTTATTATTATTCTTATAGTTGTAGAAATATACCGCCAATATACCAACTTTCCAATATATTAAATTTTGTTTTATTATAGACTGCCTCCAAGCAGTTTTATCTCAGACGAGGCGTATAACAATGAAATATACTCACCGCATACAACAATTAGTCAACCCTTTATAGAAAAAAAAAACAATTTTTTGTGTGTATTAACATTTCAAGTTTGATTTTAATTAATATAATTAATTTAATTTTTTATTTTCCTTAATCTTATATTTATATTTCTTTAGAAATGTATTATTTATGTTAAAGAATTAACTTTGATATTTATCTTCATAAATTAATTTATAATTTGGTTTTTACAATTTATCTTCGTAATTTTTTTTTTATACTTACCTACGTTTATTATTTTAATTTTGAATTTATTTTTATAATCTTTATTTCCATATTCATGCAGTATTTTATTTTACTTTTACATATTAATTTTTGTTGTATTTTAACGTTGTTCTTTTTTGTAATTTTATCCAGCACATTACGTCACGTAGTTACGGACAAAATCATTTATTTTTACAAATACTAGCAGTTGCACATGAATGTTCTTGAAACCAAGGCTGAAAGATTCGACCATCAGCACTTTTTATAACATAAACTGTGATAGATGGTTAACATACAGACCACTAAGCTATAAAAGGTTAAGATAACACTCCAGTGTAGAAATACTGTAGAACTATGGCCCTTCGCCGCAGACATATGAACATAGCAATGAAGTAGCGTTTGCAATGGAGCAAGACAGCGATCGTCCAATGAGGAGTTTAACCGGCAAAGTTCAGTGGCCCTGTGATGTTTAGGAAGTGTTTATCGTGCCATGACTTAGGCCCACTCACTTACGTCACTGTGAAAATGAACCCGGGTGTCTCAGTGACCAAGGGTTGTGATTCATTCAACATTTATGATGAGCATGTTGCACACACTTCCAATTTCCAAAATGACAACACCAAAGCAGTGTTTCATACTAAATGTGCCCCATTACAAATATTCTCCCTCCTTCCCGCCTAGAAAAGCAATCTCTAACGACATAGCCATCGTCACCAATCAATCAATCAATCAATCAATCAATCATTACCTAATAATAATCCGGTAGTCATGTTTTTCAATATATTTCTAAAAATAATTCATCCGCGGTAAAGACAATAATTCACCGTTCACTATAGCACACCTTTCTAACAATACAGGTTCGCAACATATCGGTGTAAACAAATGTCAATGACCTTGCCGTTTTGGGATATTTCGGTAAATCTTTAATTCATGGAAAGGGTAGCCTCAGCCCGAGCAAAATGACACACCACATGTCCATCTACAATTAAGGGTTCGTGAAATATCGGGAAAAACAATCGATTATCTAAAAGTTATTTTTTAAAGTAAAAATTGGCAAAAATAAGTGGCTCATGGTAAAGATAAGAAAATATACCCTTAAAACGAGCCATCGCACAAGTCTCTAGTAATATGGGTTCGCAAGATATAGGTGTTCACAGAGATGCACGCTTACGTGGCTGGTTTAACGAACACAGACACTATGTCGCGCCTGGCCCACTAAATCACCCGACCTTAATCCCATAGGAAATGTGTGAGACTATTTGGACCACCATATGGTATACGTGTAGAAACTTATAAGCTTTGTTCCTCACTGAACCACGCTGGTTATCGTGGCTAGAGGCGGAGTTATACTGCATTAGAACGACGTCTCCAAGGGG
Source organism: Meconema thalassinum (assembly GCA_946902985.2). Taxonomy (NCBI): domain Eukaryota; kingdom Metazoa; phylum Arthropoda; class Insecta; order Orthoptera; family Tettigoniidae; genus Meconema; species Meconema thalassinum. The sequence goes on from OX336396.1 coordinate 7,290,557, forward strand.
GTCCCTAATTTTATGTCCGATGAGGGTCATGAATATATTGAGCATACATACCTTTGCTTCAGGTAGCCATATAATATTCATTCTGATTGTTTGGACACAATAATAGCTTGAGATGAACCTTCCCATAGCGTAGAGCAATGTCCAAATTCCATAGTATGGAGCAGTATATGCTCTGCGAGCCGGTAGTTTAGACTCCGAGGGTCCTCCACATTCAATTTGCTTTGCTAACACTGAGAAGCCCAGCCTAATAAGATTATACATATGGTGCACATCACATCAAGTATTTATAGCACAGACCTTTCCGGATTAATTACAAGAGAGAGGATCACAGCAAGTGCGTCTCCATGGCAACAACATCAGTCTCTTCATAGGTTGTTGGAAGCTAGACTATACAGCGGCGTATGAAGTGCGTATTCATTTTTAGCCAACTTTTCACATTTTGTAAAAAATGAGGAAAAAGTAGACTTATGAGATCGATCCGGGCAAAAGTGTTTCTGTCTGTCCTTCTGTCTGTCTGTCTGTCTGTCTGTCTGTCTATCTGTGTGTGTGTCCCCCCCATATCAACTCCTAAACGGCTGCAGCTATCAAAACCAAATTTGGTGTAATTAAAAACCTATGCCTGAATATCTCAGGGCCATATTTGAAAATGGTGTCACTTCTACCAACTGCTGAAAAATCGCAATTGAAAGTTGAGGTTTATGTTGAATATCTCGAAAGATATGCATGGTAATTGTTCCAACGTTGAAGTTTTGGGATATTTGGGTAAATCTTTAATTCATGGAAAAAGGGGGTTCAGCCCGAGAAAAATGACAGCCCACTTGTCCATCTACAATCATGGGTTCGCGAAATATCGAGAAGAACAAACAAACATCGATTACCTAAACGTTATGTTTTTTTTTTAAATAAAAATCTATATCAGAAAGTATGCAGACCAACAGTTCTAAACTTTGCATACATATTACATCAGTCAAATTTACAGGAGCTCATACATGAGTGTTGCCAACATGATACTATGCCTGCTGATAGGTCCAATCTTTAAATGCATGTAACTTTCATACTATCTGTTGGATTTCAACCAAATTTGGTATGTGATTTGCGCACTGGAGCAGATATGAGTATGCGTTTTCTTTAATGTCAACAGAGCTGCCAACTGTTGAAAAATGCACTCTATGCATTTTTATCCTCATCTCAATATGTCAGAAAGTATGCAGACCAACAGTTCTAAACTTTGCATACATATAGTACCTGCTAATGTAGGTTAATATTCAGTAACCGATATACGACAGTGCTGCCAACATGATTCTACGCGGGCTGATAGATTCAATGTTGAATCACATGTAACTTTCATACTAATAAATGCAGTTCTTTCAAAATTGGCACATATATAGATCATAATATTCCAATTTAAGTTTTAGCATCCCATTTATGGCAGTGTCGCCAACCTTATTTTACGCATGCTGATAATTTCAATGTTTAAATACATATTATAACGTGCATCCTATCTATTGGACCTCAACCAAGTTTTGCATGTGCGCTGTGGACCTTAAGAGATGGAACTAAGAATATAGAGTCACCAGGTCTGCCAACTGTTGATGTATGGTATATATAATTTTAAGGAAAGTGGGCTCTTTAGTTCGTCATGGAACTAGTCTACTTGTTTTAGAATAACATCTTCATGGGAGGGCAGAGTGTGCAGGCAACGCTACCAAGATATCGGATTGGAAGCCCGAGCAAATCTACGGTACAATATACACTCATTCACTCACTCAGAAGGCTTCTATGGGACACGAAGATCGCGCGCCGATCTTATAAAACACCTCCACTGAACTCTGTTTTGGGCGAGTTCTTGCCAGTTGTTCACATTCAGATGTCTACAAAGTTTGGAGATTTCATTTCTGCAGGAACTTCGTGGTCTTCCAACTGGCCTTTTTCCTCTTAGTTCTCCTTTAAAGATTTGTAAGGCCATCCTATCGTCTCCCATCCTTAGTAAATAACCAGCCCATTGAAGCCTTCTGGAGTTAATGATGTTGAGTATTAGTGCTTGCTGTGATAGCCAGTGTATGTCTTTATTTGAGCCTTTTCTCCAGCTTTGAGATGCGGGCTCAAAAATGGCCCAAACATTTCCCTATACACTTTATTTTTTAAAACCTGCAAGTGGTGTTCTTTCTTTTTTGTTAGCGGTACAATATGAGATGGATTAATACCGCATTTCAAATTTGCTGACTACAACACAGAATTTAAAAGGATCTCAGCCACCAGAAGCTCATGTAGTCACGTTTCTCAGCTAGATGGTGGTGGTAACGGAATATCAACAGTGCTCTGTGCATCACCTGGATGGGAACACCTCAGAGCAGCTAAAGCCACAAGAAGCTCATGTAGTCACGTTCCTCAGCTAGATGGTGGTGGTAACGGAATATCAACAGTGCTCTGTGCATCACCTGGATGGGAACACCTCAGAGCAGCTAAAGCCACATGATTTTATTTATTTATTCTTCTTTCTTCCATTTTGGCCTAGTTTTAACCACGGGAAACAATTGACTTGCTGGTTAGTCTCTTTTCTTTTTCCCAGAACTTCTTCATCCTTTCCCTGTCGTTCCACCTCCTCTTCCGACCAAATGTTCTTGGCTTTTCTACTCAGCTTCTCCTGGAACCGTTTGAGTTTACCAATCGTAGCTCGAAACACCTCTCTCTTTCTAGATCTCTTTTAGACTAACCCCAACTTCCTCCATGACCTTTCTCGTTTCATCTACAGATTTTGTAGTCGCTTTAATCTTGGTGATGTAGTTGACGATTTTCTTCGTTAGTCGACTCTCGATCATTCTCCTGAGATGTCCATTCGGTATGGTATCTGTGATTTTATCTGCCTGTCTGTATAAATATTCCTTTCTCCTCTTCCACCATGCACTATCGTTTGTTTTTTCGGGCCCTAAGATCTCCCTCAAGATCTTTCTTTCTTTCTTTCTTTCTTTCTTTCTTTCGACTGATTCAGATTGAGTGATGGTACTGTCCCAATCTCCAAAATGTCAAATGAAGATAGAATGACCCATACTTTCCGACATAGATTTTATAGCCTAGATGTAATGGATCTGATGATGATCGCTTGACGATCGAAACTGGTCATCCAAGAGTATTTATTAACCTCGTGTAATTACTTTCAGGATTAGGGAATAACCCGTCTCGTGTTGACCAAACTTTTATTGTTAATCTTCAGTCGGTAACCACAAATGTACCCCACTAACTGGGAGAGGTTACCATGTATATAATAAACAAATAAATAAATAAAAACTCATAAAAGGATCACATGTGTAAGTTATAATTACTGTTAAGAATGGGTAATTTAGGACTCTCCCCTCCCTAGTGATGAGGACCAGATAATGACCGCTTGACGGTAGAAACGTGTAATGCTAAATTCCCCTTTATAAGTAAATAATATTAAACATGTCATTATTTTTCTGTATTAGTGTGTGTTATATAGTTGGATAAGCGAGTGCTTCTAAAGTCGGACTTCCTTGACGCTGTACCACAGTTCCACAGAGGAGGCTTGGCCCTTAGTTTTATTAAAACGGAATGAATACGCGAATTATTGAAAGATGGCTTGACAAAAAGTTAATTAACGTAGAATGGAAGCTAATGAAGGTCTATTGATCGATCCCAAGACAAGAGATTACTGCAGTCAGTCAGCTGTTACAGGTAGGCTAGATGAGTCTGCTCATTAACGATTGGAGCTAATGAGTCAGTTAACACCGCACGTCCCTTTCGACTAGCGAGGCTCTTAGAGACGCCAGAGTGCCGGAATTGTGCCCCGAAGGGGATCTTTAACGTGCCAGTAAATCTACCGACATGGACGCACTATCAAAAGCGTACTGATTTAGGCCGAATAGTTGGCGATTACTCTGAATGACGGTGAAAAATGGAGAAATGTTTTTAGGCCAAATCCTCACTTTCAGCCTGTAATTAGTGAGTTTGTTGTAAGGTGAACGGACACGGACGTAATAACAGAGGCGTGCAAATTATTAGAATCAGTCTGTTTTTATTCAAAATCATTTTATGGACCAAATTCAGGCATCTTTTATTACCCTAATATAATTCATTGCCATATGAAGTTGTTCCTTCCACGTTCGTTTCGTTTGTATGCAGGCATTTGATTTGGCTTATGGACCTGTTAAGCACAAGGCTTCTTCATTGGTTGTGTACAGATGGTGAAGTATTGTGGTCCCATTTTTGCCAATTCAAGCTTTGACTTGTGTTTTGGAGCGGATATGTGAATGAACTGTCCACTGGTTCTCTACGTTTATCTTCGCTTGTGTTTGATGGCTGATTATCATCACCGTCTCATATTTTTTAGTTTTGCTCTATGCTTTAAAAGATTTTTCTGTGACCTACTTATATGGTGCACCATATTAAGTCTAATAGCCATTTGTTTTTTAGAGAGCTGCGCTATTTTATAATTTTGTTCAGATATTAATCTTGGCTGATGAAGGGGATAAAAGCAATTAATCCCTGAAACATGGACCAGGAGCAAATCTAATTATATGTCCTTTCGTTTATGTATTGACTAAGGCGGATGTATAATTGTTGATAAAAACTACTTAATAATGTTTTCTCTCCCGTGGACTTACACCTTTTCCCATAAGTAATTGTATCTGGATTCCTTCAGAATTGGGGATTCTGAGGGACACCAAAGCTGAGTCCGTTTTTAATTTTCATTGACTTCGGAATCTACCCTCTATGTCAGGTGATTTCAATCCATAGTTCGTGAATATTTGAAATGTTGAAGAGCGGATCATCAGTAAAAAGTCTCAAAGTCTTTCAGCTCTAAATTCACACGAAAAATACAGTGAAGTAATCAATACAAAACGTGTGGCATTTTGCATTAGCAAAGCTCCTTTGTTTGTGGAAATTCTAAATAATAATTTTACTTTGAGTTTCTGAAAAGAGAATATAATTAAGACTCTTGGTTAAACATTGGAAGTAATTTCACCGCTTTGGAAACATATTTGTGCTTTATTGTTATTTGGGAAACTGGCTTAGCGTCTAATAATTTGCACATCTCTTTACAATTTCATTTGCGTGACACTTTTTAATTTTAAAACAAGAGCGTGAATGCAGCCTGTTCCGGTATGCTCATGTCTTCCTTCATAATTACGTGCCAAATTTAGCGCACGCAGGACACTAATGAGACCAATCTAGAATTAAAATTAAATCAATTGATGAGAGAACATTTAATGATGACTGAGCCCGGGGGGTCATGGCGAACATGACTAACAACAACTCCACCTCTCTTACTGAAGAATATTGTGATTATTAGCGCTCGGATGTTTAAAACCTAGAAATAGCCCGTTCTTTTTAGTTATAAATCCAAGCGACAATTCCTACGAGATTAAATTGTTAACTATTTCTGAATACACATGTTTATGTGGTATTTCTGTAAACACCAGTTCCCGTTCAGTAAATTGAGGATGATTGCACACCTAAAGCTGCCGTTAAACTTCTGAAATATCACGTTTTTAACAAAAAGAAAAAAAGCTCAAAATATGATCTAATGGTAAACAAGATGTTCAGTAAAGAACATGTAGCCTACTTTCTCCTAAATGCATGGGTATTGTTATAACTCTTTGTCCTTTTCAAGGAGTATAATTGAATGTTGATTGTAGTAGCTTGTTGAAACACAAAGTGTTATACGGATATTAAACATGAATATGAGGTGCCCTTTGCTAGTGCTACCTCTGTAAAAATATTCATTCAATTCGGTTTCACCGTGTTTGAATTGATATGGGGAATCGATTTGCACACATACATGTCCGCTATCTGCAAACTATTGGGCTGATGACCTTGTAGTTCAGTCAAAAGATGCTTCCCACAAAAGGGTATATTTTGCATAATTTGGTAGAGATCAAATGATTAGGTTGGTCGTAATTTGATTTAAGCTTTTAAGATTTGGGTGGCCGCCATTACGTTTCCGTCAAGGTGCCGGCGACATAAAACATGACAGTGAGGTGCCCATTGCTACTGCTACCTCCGTACCAAATTTCGTTCAATGCGGTTTCACTGTGTTTGAAAAGATAGGGGGTATCGATTTGCACACATACATGGCCGCCATCTGAAAAATATTGGGCTGATGATCTTTTAGTTTTGTTAAAATACGCTTCCCGAATAAAGGTAGCCTATATTATTAAAAACTAGGTAGAGATCAGATTATTAAGTTGGTCGTAATTAGATTTAAACTTTTAACATTTGGGTTGCCGCCATTACGTTCCTGTCAAGATGGCGGCAATATAAAAGCTGACACTGAGATGCCCTTTGTTAGTGCTACCTCTGTACCAAATTTTGTTCAATTTGGTTTCACCGTGTTTGAATAGATAGGGGGAATCGATTTGCTCACATACATGGCTGCCATTTGCAAAGTATTGGGCTGATGACCTTGTAGTTCAGTCAAAATATTCTTCATACATAAAGGTATATTGGTGCAAAATTTGGTAGAGATCGGATGATTAGGTTAGTCGTAATTTGATTTAAGCTTTTAAAATTTGGATGGCCGCCATTACGTTCCCGTCAAGATGGCGGCAATATAAAACATGACACTGAGGTGCGCTTTGATAGTGCTACCTCTGTACCAAATTTTGTTCAATTTGGTTTCACCGTGTGAAATCGATTTGCACACATACATGGCCGCCATCCGCAAAGTATTGGGCTGACGATCTCTTAGTTTGGTCAAAATATGAGTCCCACATTAAGGTATGTTGTTGCAAAATTTGGTAGAGATCGGATGATTAGGTTAGTCGTAATTTGATTTAAGCTTTGAGCACTTGGGTGGCCGCCATTACGTATCCGTCAAGATGACGGCGATATAAAACATTACACTAAGGTGCCGTTTGCTAGTTCTACCTCTATACCAAATTTCGTTCAATTCGGTTTCACCGCGTTCGAATTGATAGGGGGACAGACATTCAGAGTACACACACTCACACACACACTCACACACAGACACACAAACAGACACACAATTTTTGGCACTGCGTAGACCTGATGTCTACTTTCATTTTTTGCAAAAATCGAAAGTAGGCTTATATATGATTTTTCCTAAACATCTGAGGTCCGTATTATTATGTCTTGCAGAGGAGGAATGTATGACTAAATACAATTTTGTAAATCTTATCTCTGTAAATAATTAATTTGAGCGGTCTTGATGGAAAGTTAATGGTCGATTATTGTTTTCCATTAAATATCCAACTCAACTTGAACGCTATGTTCATGATTTACACTACCTAGAGCACGAGAAAAACATCGATCTAGTTCTCTCTCCTTCCGGGAGATACCTCTGTATCCATCATTCATGTTAGAGCAGCAATGCCTTTAACAAGTTCCCTTCACAGCTAATGTATTCCCTAATGACACGCTACAACCGTCTTCATACGATTAGCTTTCATTACGACTACAACATAGCAAGGCAGACATTTATGATGATGAGGATAACTGTTGTTTTAAGGGGCCTAACATCTAGGTTATCAGCCCCTAATTGTTTGGGTGATAGTGAAAGATGAGATGAGAATGAAAACTATAACTAATACTAACTACAGGCTTACATACTAGAAGAAGAAATGGTAAACAAATAAAGGATAAGGCAAATAAAGGACAGGAAGAAAAGAAATGCCCTCAAGTTTAGAAGAATGAGGCTTGACGGACTTGGAAGGAAGGAGAGCTATGAAAGGTAGATAGGAAAGGGAAAGAGGAGAGGCCCGACCCCAAGGTCAGTGGAAACAGCGAAAAAAAAAAACGGATCCAGCTCAGGAATCCCTCGGGATCGCCAAATCCGAAACTCACCAGCCGTGAGCCCTTGAGGGTGTAGCAATATCCAGGATGGTTCAGAAGTGGTGGGACTACATACGCCCTGCCTCCTTCAGGGCTTTGAGCAGAAGGCAAGAGATCACATGAAAAGAAAAATTCCTCTCGGCACGTCGGAAGGCGGAGGTAGATTTCACCGGGCAAACTTGGGGATAGGCGAAAATAGGCAGAATATTCAGGTTTTCGTAGAAGGATCAGACCTCATTTATTGCGAGAAAGTATTTTACAATTGGAGCTTAATTAACTTTGGTTTACGTCATTTTATGCATATTTTACATTTTTTATTGTCTTATGATGACGGTAACCTTCTCGTCATTTGGGGTCTATTTTTAGCCTACTTTTCACATTTTGAAAAAAATAGGCTTATGAGATCACCTTTTGTCCGTGTGTGTGTGCGTGTGTGTGTGTGTGTATATGAGGTGTGTGTGTGTGTGTGTCCCCTAATAAAATCTAAACGGCCGGATCGATTTCAATGAAACTCGGTAAGTTCATGGCGCTATTCCCGGCGACCTCGACCGTGCCCTTCAAATTTTGTTACATCTCACCAATCCAACATGGCGGCTGTGCGAAATATTTCACTAGCATTCAATATCTCCGAAACTAATACCGATATCGCCCTGAAATTGTGTACGGTGATAAAGGGCACTACTAGAAGTTCACCTATGAGACTTTCAAAAACCTGGTGACTACAAAACCAACATGGCGGCCAAGCGAAGTTGAGACATTTAAATAGACTTTTCTCGCGATTTAACTATCTAAATGTAATGAAACTTGGTATAGCAAATGTTTATACACATTGTAATGCACTGGAGTCTAATTTAGTTCAATTGTTTACATAACCTCAAAATGGCGGCTGTGCGAAATATTTCACTGACATTCTATATCTCCGAAACTATTACAGATATCACCCTGCAATTTTGTACGGTGATAAAGGGTACTGATACAGGTATACCTATGTATATTTCATAAACCTGTAAAGTACGAAACGAACATGGCGACCAAGCGAATTTAAAATATTTTAATAGACTTTTCTCGTGATTTAAATCTCTGAGCGCAGTGAAATGTGGTACAGTAAATGATTTTGCAGATTGTAATACACTGCCATCTAATTTAATTCAATTGTTTACATAACCTCAAGATGGCGGCTGTGCGAAATTTTAAAATTATGTTTTTATTTCTTGTGTCGTAATCATGCGATCGAAGTGAAAGTTTGAATAATGAACCTAGGCAATAATTGTCCTTGAATGGTACATAACTCTATGGCCTATACATATAACAATCCTAAATGGCGAGCTTCCGAAATATTTAGACGGTTCTCAATATCTATTAATCTTTTACAGCAACCAAACAGATTTTTTTAAATGTTCATAGAGACTATGAACATATGTTCACCTATAGGACTTTGAGTAACCCGGTGAGCACAAATCCAACATGGTGGCAACGCGAAGTATAAATATTTAAATGGACGTTTCTCGCGAATTAACTATCCGAGTGCCGTGAAACGTTGCACGTTAAATGCTTATACAAATGTTGATCCACTGGCATCTAATTTTTTTCAATTGTTTGCATAATCACAAGATGGCTGCTGTGCGTAATTTTAAAATCTCGTTTTCACTTCTTGTGTTCTAATCATGCGATTGAAGTTTGAATACCACACGTGCACAATAATCTTAATGTAATAGTACAAAAATAAAAATCCAACCTGGCGACCATCTGAAATATTTAGACGGTTCTCAATATCTACGAATCTGTTACAGCAATTAAACTGAAATTTTGTATGTTGATAGAGGCAATTAACATGAGCAGGATATATGAAAATAGGCTGTATAGTTCTTTATGGAACTACTTGTTATACTTGTGGTCACACTGTCCTTATGCAAGTTTCGACACTGATGTGTAACTATGTAACGGTCTGTTACGGCTTCACGCAAAAGTATATCTCCCGCAGAGATTTTGGTTGGTTCCTTAGTTTAGGGGCTGCGACAACGCGGTCATGTAGCCCCGTGTACTTTGGGTGTGTGTAGAATCTGTCTGATAAACGGTGTTAATTGTGATGGGTGTATTAGTCTGTAATTCAGGCACGGACTGCAGACGGTCAATGTCAAGTAGTAGTTCCTAATTTTGCTACCAAATACTACCGTCAACGACACCTAGCTGTGAACTTGGCTACTCGATGCCACCGCAACCAGCTACTCGCAACGAACATTGGAACTTCCCCTCCAAAGGAAAGGATACTGAGGGATTTTTAGCGCTCTTAGAAAATCCGACGACTTTGGCCGGCTTTGAACCCGCAACCTTGGGCACAGAAGTTCAGCATGTACCAGTTTCGTCACCGAAGCCGCTTCCCACAGAGTCAGATGGAAAACTGAATGTGATCTCGTGCAATGGCGTTGTCGTGGCAACATCCCATGGCACTTGGCATTTTCTTATAATTCCGAAATCATTTTGCTGATCCCTTGGCGTAATGGTGGGTCATATGAAAAATTCTTTCAGAAAAGGTTTTAGGTAATTATTAGGGGAATATTGTCCATTTTGTACGGTTTCGATATTGTGCCTATTAAGAGAGATATGATTAATGTTTCCCGACAAACCCAGTTTTTCCCACCCCTTTGGTCAATGGTTGGTGCTATCAAAAAACTTTTCAAACATACATTTTTGGGCCTTATCCGACACATAGTATGAACTTTGAATGGATCCGATATTTGAAATATTAAGAGAGTTGTAGCGATATGTCACCTTTTCGAAAAAAAAATCCCTCCATTTTCACCCCCTTCGACCGAATGTAACCATTAACGAACTCGACCGATGGATAAATATTATGTAAAAAATCAAAAGTGATTGGTGCATAATTGCGGTAGTTATCGTGTCCACAAGAATGTGATATATATACAGTATACATAAATCTATATATATAAAAGAAAGTCGTGTTAGTTACACTATTTATAACTCAAGAACGGTTGAACCTATTTGGCTGAAAATTGGTGTGGAGGTAGCTTGGAACCAGGAGACGGACATAGGATATTTTGTTTTAATCCCGTGACGTGACATAAAACGTCAAAGAGAATACAAGTCACTATAAAACGTAACGCAAATGACAGCTAAGGCAAGTCGTTTCCAGGCAACAGTAGCTCTTGACGAGACACAGCCGACTGGATGCGAGTAGCCAGTGGCGGCTCGCTTATATCGTAGTTGGGGGAACTGGATGCACATGCATTAACTTACCTTATTTATGTTCGACCCTCACTATTATGTGTCAGATAACTGTATCGTAATGATGGTCATTATAACACTGTTTTCCATTATGATACAGTTTCTCCAGCCAATCAGAGCTCGTTCATTGACCAATTAGGTAACGATAACTTCGCGCATGCGCTCAAAATCCAACATGTCGGACATAAACACAACATCGAACTATAATAAATTACCGACATGGAATACGCACCGTCCATATGTTCGCGTAAATAAACTGGCGAATATGAGACAAGAAATAGCACTGTACCTTAAAATCACCAACACTAATTTCTACACAGTCTTCAAATGACTGCGGTGACAATATTACTGAGGGACGGCTGATGTAAACATATGGTTGCATATGGCATTGCAAGCCCACAGAGCGCATGCGTCGGTCGTTCAAAGCTCTTGAAAGACAAAGATATAACACCCAACGCTCGCTCTGCGATCACAAAATTCCAGTAGCTGACTCTCAAGAGATATTTATGAATATTTATGTTAAAACATATAATAAAGTTATAATTATCGTCGAACATAAACAGTCGTATGCAACTCGCCTATAATGGTAATTAAGACACTCGTATGGAAATTATAAAACTCGCATACGCTCGTTTTATAAAACATACTCGTGTCTTAATTATAGTCATTATAGGCTCGTTGCATAATGTACTATTGTAGATCAGCTCCAGGCGCCGAGTCTTGAACGTGACGAATTTTTCGATGACAAGGTTATTGAAATTCGGTATGCTGTTTATCAGACCCTTATCAATAGAAAGCATTCCAAGTGCAGTAAGTCTTTCTGGTCCCATGGCATTCCTGAGGTACGTCTTGATCCTCTTGAGGCACGGGAAGCAGCGTTCTGGTTCAGCGGTAGTCATAGGCAGGGTGATAGCGATACGTAACAGTTTAACGACCTCAGTAAATGACGGACGTAAGTTTTCAGTGAGAAGGAAACTCAAAAGTTTTACAGCATCACACATGTTTCGAAATTCTTCTCTTTGATACAATATAGTCAGTTCGGTCCTGAGTTTGTCCGGCTCGAGCATCGGAAAGACACGTACGGTAGCTCGTATGTCTCCTTCCGGAAATGAGTTCTTATGTATCTCAAATTTTTCGTTTTGCAGAAGAGAAGAAAGTACTAAATGGTCAATAAATTGAAACCGCGATGTGACTTGATTGTTGATGACGTCACAAACTTCCCTTGCAGCAGCAATACGCGTTTGTCTTCCTCCGATCTTCCGTCTCCTTCTAGGTTGTTCACTCTCGTCAGCGTTGTTATCCAAATGGAATGAGTCTCGGACTCTCTGGACAGTTTCAACAAAACTCGAAACGCAGCTACGCACTTTCCCTACATCGATCTGACGACTCTGTAATTGTTGGTACAGAATGTCCACATGAGGCATGATGCAATGAAAGAAACGGAGCCAGAAATTGAATTCTGGATGATCCAGTGTCCGAAGAAGAGAACTAGCTTCGTTAACTGTAATATCACTCGAACGATCTGACTCGACTAGCACAGTGAAACATTCTTCTAGGGCTTCTTTTTTCTCAAACACAGTGTTCACCGTTCTAGCTCGAAAATTCCACCTGGTTGCTCCCGCAGACGGTATTCTCCTGGACACACACGAATCTAAAACTGATGTCCTGTGCGACGATCTCGAAAAGAATGCTGGGATAGCAGACAAATTGGCAAAAAATACTCGAGCTTTTGTATTCTGCTTAGCGGCTCTTTCCATAATCAGGTTCAGCTGATGGGCGTAACAGTGGATAAAAAAGGCATTCATGTATTCGTCCCTGATTCGCTTCTGCACGCCATTTATTGCGCCACTCATCACAGATGCTCCATCGTAGCTCTGGGCAATTAACTTTCCCTTGTTGTCTTTCAATATTATGTGTAGCTGAGAAACAACGCATTCATATATTGAACTTGCATTCTGACCAGCTGGCTCAAAAATCCCCATAATCTTTCAACTTCTTTGCCTTCATTAGTGCAATATCGCAATACAATCACTAACTGCAACTTCTCAGTGATATCGGTAGTTTCATCGGCAAGAAGAGAAATGAAATCTACATCCTCAATTTCAGCTAAGATTCTTTCACGACATACTTCCAGCATGCAACTAAGCAAGTCATTTTGTATGCTTTTCGATGTTCCTTTGAATGATGTCGAGCTTTCTAAATGACTCTGAAAAAAGGAATCTAATTCACTCGTGTATTGCACTAAATTTAGAAACACGCCCTTGTTGTCTGAATCGGCTTTCTCATCATGTCCGCGTAGCGCTAACTCATTAAAGCCGCAGAACTTAATACAGTTTATTAACTTTGAAAGTATTTCCCTGTTTCTAGTTACTTCATTGTTATGACGCTCAACCGATTGTTGATAAGCCGAACTTAAGCTTTTCTGTACATCCACTTTCCCTAACATTGCAAAATTTACCATGTTATTTAAATGAGTTCCGGAAGATGCGTGTTTCTGAAATTTTTCGCTCAGTTTTCTAAGATCTGTCATTCCCTTTTGAGTCCAGCTGAATTCTCCACCGAACAAAATACATGGAAAACAAAATAAAGCATGCTTTACCTCGCAACCACACAGCCAATCAAATTTCTTATACACGTCAGGATTGAAGCTCCTAGTGTATTGCTTCTGCCTTCTAGTAGAACACTGTTTGATGTCTAACGCAGGTGTTGGTCTACCCTTACTCTTTACATCACATTTCTCGTGAAGCGTCAAACTACTAAATTGAAGCGACTGTAAAAATTGCACAGTGTTACTCATTATTTACTTGAAACACAATCACAAGCTAATCACACAACCGTACACAAACTCCAACAGCACGTTTTACGGTTGTTGACAAGGGGGTAACTTCCACAGCTTGTGTAGAGCACTGGAGTAATGGAATTTTTTTCTAAGACTGGTCTGAAATAAATCGGTTTTGTAAGAACAAGGAACATTGCTAGGTATCATTAAAATAGGGCGAAATCTACTGTGAAATAATATGCAAGTATTTGTTAAAATCACGCAAGCATACTACTTTAGAATCTTTAGCTATAATTCGCACGTTGGCAAGACTGATTGTACAAGTGCTTGAAGAAAATAGCGCCAGTCATTGAAATGGTTGAATGCCTCCCTCCTTGCTTTCATTAGCTAAGGGATGGAGATGGACTTAGTTCTGCTAGCACCTAACAGATGCCGTGAGCGCCTACATCCTGCTTCTACCTATGATTCTGTTGCCACTCAGTGATTCAAACCTAGCCATATTACAGCAAAAGCCGCTGCGATTTAAACTTATCCTTGCGATAGTGTTATGATTCTATCTATAATTTATTGCATTAGAATATTAGTTGCTAATTTTCTGAATATGAATTAGGAACAGTTAACCGCTGCCAGTACAATATTTGAGCTGTTTGTAAACTGTATACCCGAGTGTTTCCAAAGGTGTGTTGGCACTTCGTATCGATGCTGCATGGAGTGCAGCTCCCTAAGAGGCTTTAATGACCTGCCTTGGCAATGGGGGGAAGTGGATTCAGGAAGTGCGATTTAAGTTCTTAAGCTGCTGCAGAGGATGCAGCAGCCGTGGGGGGAAGCGGATTTACAAGCCAGCCTATACTTGCGAAAAATTTTAATCGCCTAGCAGAGATCCGTATAATTATACCGTTACCCCGTTACGTTCAAAGTGTAAATTGATATTGTCAAATACCCTGGGGGGGGGGGGCTGCAGCTCTGCAGCTCCCCTTCACGGACCGCCACTGCGAGTAGCGCTCTCCACTACCGGTAGAGAAAATGAGGCTCTTAACATGAAATCCCGTTAGTTACTCACCGTAATTTGTATAGGGGTAATAAATCCAATTTACAATAGATGGCGTGAGTAGCTTCAACAAAATGGCGTGCGTTTGTTTCAAGAAAGTCCCACATGCGTTCATATACCATTCATCCCATTGCGATGAAACTTTGTTGAGTTGTTCTGTACACTTCAGAGAATGTTTCTGGCTTAGTAAATACACTTAACAATAGGTAGCGCACGAGCAGATTCAACAAATGAGCGACGACGGGCAAAGCGTTTCAACAAAGTCCTGTATGCGTTCACATACAATTCGTCCGATAGCGATGCAACTTGAGTGAGAGGTTGTGTACACTGCAGGCAAGGTTCCTGGCTTAGTAAATCCATGTTGTAATAGGTAGCGCACGAGTAGATTCTGCAAATGAGCGACGACGCGCGAAGCGTTTCAACAAAGTCCCATATGCGTTCATATACTATTCGTCTGATAGCGATGAAACTTGGGTGAGATGCTTGCCACGGTGGGTGTGAGGTTATAGTGTCGGACTACCAACCCCAAGATTGCAGGTTCGCCCCTGGCCATGGTAAGTGATTTTTGAAGGCGACAAAAATCACGATACTCATGTCATACGTTGTTGGCATGTTAAAGAACCCATTTGAATTCAGTAGGCCGTGTTCAATGGCAAAATTAATCTCGGGATTTTCCGCCAACACAATGTTCCTCCATTCTCTACTTGAAAGCGCTGTAGTGGTCAAGGAGTTTAGATATCTAACCGCCTTGACTTTCATAGCGTTCAAAGGAACGACGAAATTCGACATGTAAGCTACCCCCTGGGTGTCAATTAACAAAGCTTGCACCAGGCACCCGAGGCCATACGATATTATTATTATTATTATTATTATTGGGTGAGATGTTGTGTACACTTCAGGGAAGGTTTCTGGCTTACTAAATCCACTTTACAATAGGTATCTCACAAATAGATTAAACAAATGAGCGACGACGCGCGAAGTGTTTCAACATAGTATGAGTTCATATACCATTCGTCCGATAGTGACTAAACTTAGGTGAGTTGTTGTGTACACTTCAGGGAAGGTTTCTGGCTTAGTAAATCCACTTTACAATAGGTATCGCACAAGTAGATTCAACAAATGAGCGACGGCACGCGAATCGTTTATACAAAGTCCCGTATGTGTTCATATACCATTCATCCGATTGCTATGAATCTTTGGTGAATTGTTGTACACCCTCCAGGAAAGGTTTCTGACTTGGTAAATCATTTTTACAATAAGTAGCGCACGAGTAGATTCAACATATGAGTAACGGCGCGCGAATCGTTTATACAATATCCCGTATGCATTCATATGCCATTCATTCGATTGTGATGAAACTTTGATGAGTTGTTGTGTACACGCCAGGGAAGGTTTTCGAATTAGTAAATCCATTTCACAGTAGGTAGCGAACGAGTATATTCAACAAATGGATGACGGCGCTTGAATCGTTTCAACAAAGTCCCGTATGCGTTCATATGCCATTCATTTCATTGTGATGAAACTTTGTTGAGTTGTTGAGCACGCTTCCAGATTTTTTTTGGAGATAGTAAATAAATTTACAATAGTGTAGAGGTGGTTAACGGAAAAAGAAACAAGTAGTTCAGTGAAGAACTATACAGCCTATTTTCAAATATCCTGCTAATGTTAATTGTCTCTATCAACATACAAAATTTCAGTTTAATTGCTGTAACAGATTCGTAGATATTGAGAACCGTCTAAATATTTCATATGGTCGCCAGGATGGATTTTTATTTTTGTACTATTACATTAAGATTATTGTGTACGTGTAGTATTCAAACTTCAATCGCATGATTAGAACACAAGAAGTAAAAACGAGATTTTAAAAGTACGCACACCAGCCATCTTGTGATTATGCAAACAATTGAAATAAATTAGATGCCAGTGGATCAACATTTGTATAAGCATTTAACGTGCAACGTTTCACGGCACTCGGATAGTTAATTCGCGAGAAACGTCCATTTAAATATTTATACTTCGCGTCGCCGCCATGTTGGATTTGTGCTCACCAGGTTACTGAAAGTACTATAGGTGAACATAAGTTCATAGTCTCTATGAACATTAAAAAATCAGTTTGGTTGCTGTAAAAGATTCATAGATATTGAGAACCGTCTAAATATTTCGGAAGCTCGCCATTTAGGATTGTTATACGTATAGGCCATAGAGTTATGTACCATTCAAGGACAATTATTGCCTAGCTTCATTATTCAAACTTTCACTTCGATCGCATGATTACGACACAAGAATAAAAAGTTAATTTTAAAATTTCGCACAGCCGCCATATTGAGGTTATGTAAACAATTGAATTAAATTAGATGACAGTGCATTACAATCTGCAAAATCATTTACTGTACCACATTTCACTGCGCTCAGAGAGTTAACTCATGAGAAAGTCTATTAAAATATTTCAAATTCGCTTGGTCGCCATGTTCGTTTTGTACTTTACAGGTTTATGAAATATGCATAGGTAAACTTGTATCAGTACCCTTTATCACCGTACAAAATTGCATGATGATATCTGTAATAGTTTCGGAGATATAGAATGTCAGTGAAATATTTCGCACAGCCGCCATTTTGAGGTTATGTAAACAATTGAACTAAATTAGACTCCAGTGCATTACAGTGTGTATAAGCATTTGCTGTACCAAGTTTCATTACGTTTGGATAGTTAAATCGCGAGAAATGTCTATTTAAAAGTCTCAATTTCGCTTGACCGCCATGTTGGTTTTGTAGTCACCAGGTTTTTGAAAGTCTCATAGGTGAACTTTTAGTAGTGCCCTTTATCACCGTACACAATTTGAAGGCGATATCGGTAATAGTTTCGGATATATTTAATGCTAGTGAAATATTTCGCACAGCCGCCATGTTGGATTGGTGAGACGTAACAAAATTTGAAGGGCACGGTCGAGGTCGCCGGGAATAGTGCTATGAACTTACCGAGTTTCATTGAAATCGCTCCAGCCGTTTAGATTTTATTAGGGGGGGACACATACACACCTCACACCTCACACCTCACACACACACACACACACGGACAAAAGGTGATCTCATAAGCCAATTTTTTCAAAATTGAAAATAGGCTAAAAAATATTGGGAATCCAAAAGCACTTCAACAAACAAAGTTACAACACCAACACTTGCTTTGATTGGCATTGCAACGCATGCCGGGTACAGCTAGTTATATATAAAATTTTGAACTGACGGTGGTTTTGGGGTCTAGGGGATGTGAAACGCGAATTTTCCGGAAGTCGAAACATGGTACCCATTGCAATAGTTAACTTTCTAATGAAATCTACCTAAAAGAAGGCTGACCCCTCGAAGAAGGAGAGTATCATTATCAGGAAAGATGGGACAAGGGCTAATTAAGGCAGGAAAGGAAGAGACTCCCTAGGACTCGGATACCCTGATACCATCGGGGTCGGAAGTGAACAAGAGTTGACCAAGTGAGTCGACAGGAGAGAAGACGGAGATGAGCCCGCCACAAGTAGGTGGAAGCAATGCCGGACTCAGCTGGGGTCCCGTGGTTGCCATCCCACGTCCCACTAGATGTGAGGCACTGTGAGGGAGGCAGCTGGTAAAATGTTAGAGCGAGTCTGCACAGTATCACGTGACAGTCTTCCTGCAACTCATTGGTCACTATCCTTGGCGCTCACAAGTCACATTGTTGTCCGCGCGGTCGTTACAATGACAGCTGGATTCAAAATGCGCATGCGTTGTGCTCGATGTGAGTGGAGTCACCTTTGTGTCGGCCTAGAAGCTCGTCTTCACCCGCCTTTCCACCAACCACCCAAGTGTCGGATCAGTAATGGAGACATGTCGACTAGTGAGGTCTATCGCACTCCTCCCGAGCGATGCTAAAGAATTATGGGATAAAACTCACACACAAAAAAGGAATATGTAGTTTTTCGTGGCGATGTTAAACCACGGAACTTGCATATTACGTGCAATCTGAACCATTGGGCGTGTGACACATCATAGCCATCAAATTGGAAATGAACTCGGTCCGTCTTGGTGAGAGGACAGCATTTAGCCCACTGCGACATCACGTCCCCTTAGAGCAGTCATGGGTGTAGTACAGCCCTTGAGCTAGTCTACTCCGGCCCGCGACATGGTTACAAATGATACTACCTACAATTACACATTGGTCATATTTCCTGTTCTGTGTTCCTAGAAGTGAGAAACTGTTTCAATCTCATTGTGTTTTGTGTAACTGATTGAGTTACAATGTGTCAATAAATTGAAGCAACTATTCCTCAACGTTTCGAAAATTGAGTTCTACCAAAAATCAAGCTTCGCAAACTTGAAATTCATGCACAGAAGATAACTGCCATGTTCGTATCTTACTATATCTGTGAACAGGTGGTTTCTATAATGAAGTTTCACAAAAATACTGAGAATCAGCTCATCCCAGTTTCAACCAGATTATGAAAACCTTTAGAAGCACAGCCACAGTTAAACTTGTCAAATACTCCTTCCTCTTCTAACAAATAATGAAGGTGTGTTCCTTTTTCCCCTACGTTTTCTACCATTGTAGCCTATAAGTTTTGTTTGTTCTAAAATTCAGAAATAAAAAGTGTTGCTCTTTTTTTCGGACCACCTGGATTATTTTGAATTGCGTCTGGCGCAGCCCCTGAAACGTTTGCCCATGTCTGCCTTAAAGGAACCGGATATTTTTAGCCTACTTTTCACATTTTGCAAAAATGAGGAAAAAGTATACTTATGAGATCGGGCAAATGTGTGTGTGTCTGTCTGTCTGACTGTCCTTCTGTCTGTCTGTCTGGCTGTGTGTGTGTGTCCCCCCCCCCTATCAACTCCTAAACGGCTGCAGCAATCGAAACAAAATTTGGTAGGAGTAAAGAACTATACCTGAATATCTCACGGCCATATTTGAAAATGATGCCAGTGCTACCACCTGCTGAAAAATCGCAATTGAAATTTGAGCTCTATGTTGGATATCTCGGAAGGTATGAATGGGAGCTATTTGAAAATTGGCACACGTATAGATAATAATATTGCAGTTTAATTTCCAGGAGGCCATACATGGCAGTGTTGCCAAAATGATTATAAGCCTGCTGATATGTCTAATATTTAAATGCATATAACTTCTACACTATCAATTGGATTTCAACCAAAATTTGTATGTGCTATGTGCACCATAACAGATACGACTATGCGTATTCTTAAGAGCAACCAGTGTTGCCAACTGTTAAAAATTGGTGTCTCTCTTTTTGTTTCCCTAGTATCAATATATCATAAAATATGCAAGCCAATAGCTCCAAATTTGCACACGTATAGTACCTGACATTCTAGATTAATTTGGAGTAATTAATATACGTCAGTGCTGCCAACATGATCCTAAGCCTGCTGATAGGTCCAATTTTAAAATGCCTGTAACTTCTATACTAACAAATGGATTTCATTCAAAAATAACACAACAAGAGATCATATTATTGCCGATTATTTCTGACCAATACATGTATGTCATTGTTGCCAACATGATTTTAAGCGCGCTGTTAGATCCAATGTTTAACTGCATGTAACGTCCATGCTATCCATTGGACTTCAACCAAATTTTGTATTCTGTACCTTAAGAGATGGAAACAAGAATATATTCAGTCACCAGGGCTGCCAACTGTAGTTCTCTATTAGGCTACATTATGCCAGGTATACAGTATTTCGAACTAATTAGAAATTTCTATATTACCAATTTAATTTTGTCATTATTCTAGATGGATCCATATAGATTAATCAATGGCAGGAATTTTAAATTTTAAGAAAAGTAGGCTCTTTAGTTCGTCACGGAACTTCTTGTTTTTTTTTGCATCTGAGTATTGCAGTTAGGTTCTGAAACATCATTACGTTATATCTTACGCTTACTTCCGTGTGACTTGTAGTATTCTACGAGTCCCGGAACAGAACAGAAAGCATTCACTAAACAGGAGTTCTGTCTAACTGTTATGTGGTCACCAGATTGTGTTTCATGAGAGGCTAAGGTACGTTTTGTTCTGTCATACGCTGCAAGGTGAGAGACCTCGGGCACATCCCAGAGTTTGAGAGAGTTAATTCAAAATTAGACGTAATATTCCGCATACACTGGAGAAGGCTACAACTGTGTTAACAAGCCCCGAGTTAGGAAAGGTTTCTTTATATGGGATTAGGTACAGTTCATGTTACTGCCTTACTGTCTCATTCGGAGATTTAAGGACACTGGGGTGTGGCCGTGAAGGTTTTTTTTTTACCCCTTTATAGGACAGAACTACGATTAAAGTATTTTATTTGTAGTTATTTAAAATTAATTATTGTACGGTAGCCAAATTTATATTTACTTATTTCGTTTGGTGTTATCTTTTTAATTTTATGTTTAAATGTTTTAATATTTTTTATGTTCGACGATGTCGAAATGTAAATATTATATGTCAGAAAACTGTGTCATAATGAGGGTCATTATAGTACTATTTTTCATTATGAAAACAGTTTCTCCCACCAATCAGAGCTCAGGAAACAGTTGTGCGACCCATTATGTAAGGATAGCATCACACTTGCGCTGAGTTCCAAGGCCTTCTAATTTAAATTTCACTGCCTGGCCTAGTGTCATAATAGGGTAATCGAGGAGGCCATGGTTAAACACAAGGTATTCCGTGCGCCTCATGCGCTCTGTTCAGTACATAAAACTGGCGAAATCTCGACAGATATTTATGAATATTTATGTTCGAACATAAAATAGTTATAATAATTATTGTCGACCATAAACAGTCGTATGCAACTCGCCTATAATGGTAATTAAGACACTCGTATGGTAATTATAAACATACTCGTGTCTTAATTATTGCCATTATTGGCTCGTTGCATAATGTACTATTTTACAACTATTATTTTTATTCTTTAATATCTTATTATTTACGTTTTAATTGCTTTTGTAAAAAAATCACTAAGCATCTCGGGTCAAGGAGATAGAAAAATGATTCAATCATCGGCATTTTTTACACTGGGTTGCGACAATGGCTTATGTGACACAATTAAATGTGCGAATTTTTAACACAAATTTCTGTTATGTCCGTTTCGTCCATGATTGTTAATTTTACACTAAACAAAGATCTAACCTTTCTAAACCTCCCGATATCAATAAATATGAGGTAATATTTTCTGATGTTGTACAGGGTGTTCACACAAAACAATATTCTAGTATATACTTTTAACAAGTTTGGTTCACTTTTCTTGAAACTTCTTTGTCAAGGAAACTCATTTCTTTCCTGGAATGTAAAGAACATGTGGCTTGACAAAATGAATGGATTGGTTTTTCTAGAATATTTATTTTGAATCGTTTAAAAATTATCAAACTCAAAGAATATTTGTGCCTCTTAAAATGTATGATTTTTTAATTTAAAAATTCAAAAGATAAAGATTAATTTAAATATCTTTCAGTTCATTCTATAAAAGTACATGGTTACCAACACTTTACAGAAGATCAGTTCCTGAGAAAAGTGTGCCAGAATCTCTAAAATCTTAACTTGAGGGAATGTTTTGTGTGACCTTGTTTGTGAACACCCTGTACAACATAAGACAATAATATTTCATATTTATTGTTATCAGGGGGCTTAGAAAGGTTTAGTGATAAATTAACAACCATTGACCAAAAGGAAATGACAGCAATTTGTTTTTAAAACTTGCTCAGTTATTGATTATTGTGATGTTTATAATGTAACCTTTCGGTTGCAAACGGGTGCAATATTGAAGAAGAAGCCATTTTTCAGTGTTGTCTAAGTAATATTCTATCATTTGAATGATAACTTTACTTAAACAAACGTCTTGACATAATTCCCGAAAATCTAAGCTGTCTACGTTAGCACTGTAGTTGATGATGATGAGGATAATTGTTGTTTTATGGGGCCTAACATCTAGGTTATCGGTCCCTAATGGCCTGGGTGATAGCAAAAATGTCAATGAAGTGGAAACCAGAACGAAAATTAAGAGAGAAGGAAAATACTTACAAAAAGGAACTCAGATTGAAACTACTCACAAAATGTAGGTTAAGCTCAAAATACATACAAAATGCAATGTACAGTGGAAATCCTTACAATATGCAAGTGAAATTGAAAATACTTACAGAATGCAATTTAGATTGAAAATACTTGCAAAAAGAGGTTTAGGTTGAAAATACAAAATGCAATTGAAATTCAAAATACTCACAAAAGTCCCAGCCCCTATATTGAAAGACTTACTAAAAAGCAATTTAGATTGTCAATCCGTACAAAATGCAATTGAGGTTGAAAACACTCACAAAATGCAATTTAGCTCGAAAAGACTTACAAATTGCTACGGAGATTGAAAATACCTACACAATGGAGTGTAGATTTAAAAAAAAATAGATACACGGGGAGCCAAGGGAGCGTGATGGCGCAGTGGCTTAGCTGCTCGTCTTTCACCCGGACGGCCCGGATTCGAATCCCGGTGACAGCGGGGTGAAATTTTCACCTGAAAAATCACGTGGCGTCAGGAAGGGCATCCGGCCTTAAATCCCCGGCCAAAACCAAAAATGAGCCTGGTTGGCTCCGGCGACCCCAATTAAATGGGAAAAGCCGAAGTAAGATGAGATACACGGGGAGCCAATTAACAAAAAAAGTGCGGGATCCTCGAGACAAAAGGAAATATAATGAAAAGAAAACAAGAGGTCTGACTCCTCGAAGAAGGAGGCATCAGGAAAGATGAGACAAGGGCCAATTAAGGCGGGAAAGTGAAAGACTGCCTAGGCCTCGGATACCCTAATACCGTCGGGGTCGGAAGAGAACAAGAGTTGACCAAGGGAGGTCGACAGGAAAGAAGACGGAGAGGAGCCCGACACAAGTAAGTGGAAGCAATGTCGGACTCAGCTGGGATCCCGTGGTCGCGAACCCACGTCCCACTAGATGTGAGCCCCTGCTGGAGCACTGTGGTTGATGGCTGTAGTGACGTCACGTGCAGGCAGTATGACGCAAGAAGGGGGGTTCCTCATTGTCTACTGCACTTGAGCGACGCCATTGGAATCTTTTCTAGTCGTTGGGAAGCAGTTCGCCTCCGTCCAGTGCACAAATCAATGGTAACACCGTACGTTTCATTCCAACTCGCTGACTCTGAGAGCAGCTGTGGATTTCCCTCGAACACACTTTATGTTCCTCATCCATGCCCAGTTATTGACAATATGAGCACGCAGTTCATGAATGCTGCCAGCGAATAATTTAAAATTAATTGATTAGTACACACGAAAGCCTCCGTGGCTTAGGCGGCAGCACGCCGGCCTCTCACCACTGGGTCCGTTGGTCAAATCCCGGTCACTCCATGTGAGATCTGTGCTGGACAAAACGGAGGCAGACAGGTTTTTCTCCGGGTACTCCGGTTTTCCCTGTCAAAATTTCATTCCAGCAACACTCTCCACTATCATTTCATTTCATCTGTCATTCATTTAATCATTGCCCCAGAGGAGTGCGTCAGGCCTCGGCAGCCGGCACAGTTCATATCCTCGCCGCTAGTTGGGGGCTTCATTCATTCCATTCCTGACCCGGTCGGAGACTGGAAGCAGGCTGTGGATTTTCATTTTTTCATTAGTACACACGAGATAAGAAGATAAGATTAAATGAGCGGTCATTGCTTAATTTGAGTTAGGCTAATTTTCGGAGTGATGTATCGAAAACTACGTAGTGGATTAGATTTGTTGTCTCAAAATATAAGTATAAAAGCCGCCTTGTAACACACTAGAAAGTATTATCTTCTTCTTTTCTTCTCAACTGCTAGTTTTGTGGGTAACATGCACATCTTTTAATAATCTTATGTTCGACGGTGTCGAAATGTAAACAGTATGTGTCAGAAAACTGTATCATAATGAGGCTCATTGTAACACTATTAGCTGTGCCGTGTGGCCTGTCGCAAGATGTAGTTCGCAGTGGAAGTGTGTACCGATTAGCCTGGCGCTGGGCCCATTAAACCGGACTAAGGTTATGAAGGTATCAGAGGCGATGGATTGAACGTACATTCACTGCCATGTGAATGCAAGTTCCATTCGAATGCGCTCTACATTATGGACCTAGCTTAGCATAGCCTAAAGAAATAGAGACTAAATAAGGTATACATACTCAACACATAGGCAAGGAAAAGGTAATGTATTGACCAAAGGGATAACATCAAGGAATGACGAGGAAGCATTACATGCTATGAATGAGGTTAAGTGGATGTCAAACATGTGATGTTAGGTAAGATAACGGACTAAAGGACCTGAACGTAAATGTCAAGATCGATAGGGAGAAACGATAAAGGGGGGGGGGGGTAAAATAACATAGTGAAACATAACGATTAAAAGGGCTAGACAAAGAGTCGGGGAAAGTGAGTTTACTGTCAAAGGAGCGAACGGTAGCTCAAATAGCCCTGAAGGAGATGAGGGAGTGCGTGAGGGACGGAGTATTAATAAAAGCGCGCGTAGATATGACGTAAAAGAATAAACACAAAAAGGGGCAAGTAACCGATATTAAAAATAATTACGAGAAAGGTATTGCAACACAAAATAAAAGATACCCATCAAAATAAGTTACGTCAGAAAGGGATTAAGCCAAACTCATGGACTTGCATAAGAAAACGCAATCCTAAGATAAGAGGCAAACAAAAGATAAGAGGCATGGCATAGGTCTTACTATTGAACACACGTTACTCAGTAAGCCGTACCAAATACCTACACAAAAAGATACGACGAAATGGGGACAAAGATTAACGGGAACGAAACACATACTCCATGGGCATACTAGAAATGGCGAAACGCCCTAGTATTCCACACAATGAGCAAAGACAAAAATTACGTAACGTACCTTGACGGTGTCATCATAAATCCGGAATCACGGAATTAACTTAAAATGAACGAGAATCGCACCTCTACGCGCACCTTTATAGAAAACACACACGAACGGGAAAGAAACGGATAAAAGCAAGGCATCTCGAAAAATGAGAGCGGGAACATGAATATAAAAGGTCCTACCATGATTTTTAAAAAACAGAAGACTGCCCGGGAGGGTAACAAACCGTTGCCACAGGTGACGGAAAAAGGAAGTTAAAAGGAAAGAGTTGTCACTAATCACGATTCGGCATAGTGAGAAATCACTATAACGAACCTTGATCAGCAATTATAGAAATGTCCACTGATCTGCCCGGTTACCCTGGCCAGTAATAACCCAGAAGAACAGAGAACAATTCCGATAATCGACACGCCGAAGAAAAGAGAAAAAAGGGAAGACTACAGGAGGAAAAGAAAAACGGTTCATAGCCTACTTTCGATTTTTGCAAAAAGTGAAACTAGACTTATGAGATCTACAAAGGGACAAAAATTACGTGTGTGAGTGTGTGCGTGTGTGTACTCTGAATGTCTGCCCCCCCCCTATCAATTCGAACACGGTGAAACCGAATTGAACGAAATGTGGTACAGAGGTAGCACTAGCAAAGGAAACCTCAGTGTCATGATTTACATTGCTGCCATCTTGACGAAAACGTAATGGCGGCCACCCAAATGTTAAAAGCTTAAATCGAATTACGACCAACCTAATAATCTGATCTCTAACAAATTTTGCAACATTATACCTCTATGTATGAAGAATCTTATGACCAAACTGCAAGGTCATCAGCCCAATACAAAGCGGATGGCAGCCATGTATCTGTGCAAATCGATTCCCCCTTTCTATTCAAACACGGTGAAACCAAATTGAACAAAATTTAGTACAAAGGTAGCACTAGCAAAGGGCACCTCAGTATCATGTTTTATATTGCCGCCATCTTGACGGAAACGTAATGGCAGCCACCCAAATGTTGAAAGCTTAAATCAATTACGACCAACCTAATAATCTGATATCCTCCAAATCTTGCATCAACATACCTTTATGTGGGAAGCATATTTTGACCAAACTACAAGATCATCTTCCAAATAGTTTGCATATGGCGGCCATGTATGTGTGCAAATCGATTCCCCCTATCAAATCAAACACGGTGAAACCGAATTGAACGAAATTTAGTAGTACAGAGGTAGCACTAGCAAAGAGCAACCGGGTGAGTTAGCCGTGGCGGTTACGGCATGACTGCTGGCAGTCGCTCACATCCGGGAGGCGAGGAGGTTCGAATCCCCCCGCCGGCAACCTTGAAGATGGTCTTCTGTGGTTTCCCATCTTACTTCCAGGCAAATGCCGGGGTTGGTCCCCCCCAAAAAAAAGCAAAGAGCACCTCAGCGTCGTGTTTTATATTGCGCCATCTTGAAGGAAACGTAATGGTGGCCACCCAAATGTTCAAAGCTTAAATCAAATAACAACTAACCTAATCATCCGATCTCTACCAAATTTTGCAACAACATATATGCGTATGGCGAGCGTCTTTTCAATAAACTACAAGGTCATCATCCCAATAGTTTGCAGATGGCGGCCATGTATGTGTAAAAACCGATTCCTCCTATCAATTCAAACACGTTGAAACCGATTTTTTTTTACAGAGGTAGCACTAGCAAGGGGCACCTCATATTCATGTTTAATATCCGTATAGCATGCAGTATTTCTACAAGCTACTACAACCAACATTTAATTATACTCCTTGAAAAGGACAAACAGTTATAACAATACCCATGCATTTAGGAGAAAGTAGGCTATATGTTCCTTTACTGAACATCTTGTTTTTCATTATGAAACAGTTTCTCCCACCAATCAGAGCTCAAGAAAAGTTGTGTGACCAATTAGATAAGGATATTATCGCACCTGCACTGAGTTCCAAGGCCTTCTAATTTAAATTTCACTGCGTTGCCTAGTGTCATAGTGGGGTAATAGAGGAGGCCATGGTCAAATACAAGGCATTCTCTGCGTCCCATGCGCTCCGTTCAGTACATAAAACTGGCGAAATCTCGACAGATATTTATGAATATTTATGTTCGAACATAAAATAGTTATAATAATTATCGTCGAACATAAACAGTCGTATGCAACTCGCCTATAATGGTAATTAAGACACTCGTATGGAAATTATAAAACTCGCATACGCTCGTTTTATAAACAGACTCGTGTCTTAATTATTGCCATTATAGGCTCGTTGCATAATGTACTATTTATAGCTTGCGACGGTGGGTGAGTGGTTATCATGTCGGTCTACCAACCCCAAGCTTGCAGGTTCGCTCCTGACCGTGATAAGTGATTTTTGAAAGGCGGCAAAAATTACGACACTATGTCATACGATGTTGGCATGTTAAAGAACCCATTTGAATTCAGTAGGCCGTGTTCATAATGGCAAAATTAATCTCGTGATTTTCCGCCAACACTATGTTCCTAATTTCTCTACTAGAAAGCGCTATAGGGTCAAGGAGATTAGATATCTAACCTCCTTGACTTTCATAGTGCATCAAGGAACAACAAAATTCGACATGCAAGCTAACCTCTGGGTTTCAAATAACAAAGGTTGCACCCGGCACCCGAGGCCATACGATATTATTATTATTATTACTACTCTTCAATCGGCCAAATCGGGACCACGATAAGTTCCACAATACTTTCTGGCGATTATTCAATTAACCATTGACCCAGTAGGTTTACATTAGTTTGCTGTGTCGAGCACGGCGCTCATCCGATCACTTTGCACCGGTTGTCCATTTCTCATCTCGGAAAGTCCCAAAAGTCACGATGCTTGTTCGGAAAAGGTCTCGTTTGAGCGCCTATTCTGGTCGTAGGCCCATTTCCTGGAGGTGTTTCTTGACGTTAACGTATGAGGGTACTTTTTTTTTTTTTGTTTTGAGTCGAAATTGTTAAATATGCACTGAAAATAAAAATCCACAGCCTGATTCCAGTCACCGACCGGGTCAGGAATGGAATGAATGAAGCCCCCATCTAGCGGTGAGGATATGAAGTGTGCCGGCTACCGAAGCCTGTCGCACTCCTCTCGGGCAATGATTAAATGAATGACAGATGAAATGAAATGATAGTGGAGAGTGTTGCTGGAATGAAATTGTGACAGGGAAAACCGGGATACCCGGAGAAAACCTGTCTGCCTCCGTTTTGTCCAGCACAGATCTCACATGGAGTGACCGGGACTTGAACCACGGACCCAGCGGTGAGAGGCTGCGTGCTGCCGCCTAAGCCACGGAGGCTCTGTTTAATATAGACTACGTTTTGTTATTATTATTATTATTATTATTATTATTATTATTATTATTATTATTATTATTATAAGTTTAATAATTAAATTACCACGTACATGTTTCGTTATATCAATGACTAGCAACCCAACCCGGCTTCGCCCGGGTTCAGTTATGAATGCATTATGTGATATGCGTTTTTTTTTTCAATGTCAATGAACAACGACCAATATCCGTTTTATGTCTCGGCGTGATGGGTTAAAATCACTGACTGGACTATTAATTATATTCTTGTCAGACGTAATTTAAGAATGGCGAGGTGCATGAAACACAAATCCCCCTTCCGTCCAATCTTAACTTGACTGTGTATTTTGCGGAACGAAAAGTTCACAGGCGAAATGAAGAAAAGGCGAGTTGCACTTCCAGGGAAACTCCAAACACAACCACTCTTCTCTCATGTTTTTAACTCAACACGACTCGACGGTTTGCTGCTGGTTGTAGCTGGGGCAATAAGCTCGTCCGCTAGCTAAGCCGTAACTGGGGTGATAGACTCGCCCCTAGCTAGCTCGTAATCTGTCGCTTCAGTAACGAAATGAAGATTGTTGGATGAAATGAAAACGTAAAAACACTTATAGTAGGCGATGGGTTGAAGATGGAGATATGCTCTCCCGGACTTTTTTGTAGAACTTTTCATGCTGAACAATTCTTACACTCATAGTATTTAGATATTTTTAACGGTTTGCCCAGCGTAAGCTTACAAAGTGCTCGGACGCCAGGTTTTCTTTCGACTTCTCCACTGAAATCGTTACTGCTCGGCTTCCTTTGATCATAAATAAATTATTTTCTACAGAAATCATCCTCGAGATATCCTTTACAGAATGGTGAAAACCGCATCAAAATTCATCCAGTGGTTCTCGAGTTTACCCGTAACATCCAAGAATCGGGGACGTTGTTTTATACTAATTAGAGATAGCTTCGTCAGCGTGAAATAATCTCAGAAACTGTCTTAACAAAAACCAGAGAGAAAATGGATCTCCTTACAAAATTCATTAATTTAAATAAATGAAAGGTCAGAAAAAAGAATTAACAAATAATAATAATAATAATAATAATAGGATGTGTGAAATATTTCGACATTGATAATCCAACCGTAATGAAATGATTAGTTGAGAAATTCAAATAAGTAACTTCACACAACAGTGCATCAAAAGAGGAACAAGCAATGAATGTAATGTTTCTGAGATTTTTCTCGCTGACGAAGTTATCATTGATATAACGAAACATGTATTTGTTAATGTAATTATTAAACAAGGCGGCTTTTATAATTTGAGATTAATATCAGTCAACACGGTTAATGGATATGTATTTTACACTTGTTGTTACTTCAAGAGACATGGGGGTCATTTCCTGTAGACCCAGGATATATTCTACCTGGCTGTTCTGAGAAGGCCTGGGAAGCCTTTGTAAAATTACAAGGACTGGTTACATTCCTAATGTGTTAATCATGACTTGTGGTGAATTTCCACATCGTCTCCACTTCAACAGTAGTAAATAATAATACTAATACTAATACTACTACTACTAATAATAATAATAAAGGGATTCACAAGTTGAATATCTGGAGAAATATAGTCCCTGGTTTGACACCGGGCAACGTATATAACTCTAGAGAGAGTTGCAATAAGAGACACCTTGCTCCACAAAGATCTCTGTTCTGGACTTCCACAAGCCTCTTACAACTTCGCGGTGTCTGTAAGCACCTTAAGGGAAACTTAGGCTCGTCCATGTCTTAATATTTGTTGTTGTTAATACGTATTAGGGGTTTGGGAGATGTTTGGTCTTCGCACTTGGGAGTGTGAAGCAGTTTCAGCGTTGCCTGGTTCTAATAAAGAAAGCTTTTCAGTCGGTCAACACATTGTTTAGACATGTTTCGTACGTCAAACGTTCATCCTCAGATCCTGCCCACTTAGGCTTAATTAATTACGATGATTATGAATTACACTTAGCCTCCGTGGCTTAGGCGGCAGCACGCCGGCCTCTCAGCGCTGGGTCCGTGGTTCAAATCCCGGTCACTCCATGTGAGATCTGTGCTGGACAAAACGGAGGCAGACAGGTTTTTCTCCGGGTACTCCGGTTTTCCCTGTCAAAATATCATTCCAGCAACACTCTCCACTATCATTTCATTTCATCTGTCATTCATTTAATCATTGCCCCAGAGGAGTGCGTCAGGCCTCGGCACAGTCCATATCCTCGCCGTTAGATGGGGGCTTCATTCATTCCATTCCTGACCCGGTCGGAGACTGGAAGCAGGCTGTGGATTTTCATTCGAGAATTACACTTATGAGTAGGAAATATAAGCCGAAGCTGGCACAGGGGCTAATGGGCAAGATGGCCGCCACGCACTGAGACCGTGTATGACGTCACAGGGAGAGTTCGACCGTGTAGTAGCTAAATGGAATATTTATTATTCATTCATTCAATTTCGCTAATCGGCCAACTAGGGACCACGATAAGCCTCATTTTACATTCTGGCATTTGCTCTTTTTTTTCTTGATCCACATTGCCTTCATGAGCTCACTATGTTTAGCACGACGTTCCTCTGTCCATTTCGCACCAGTTGTCCGTTTTTCGTCCCGGAAAGTCCCAAACGTCTTGATGGCTGCTCTATAAAGATTTCGGTCTTGTGCATCTTCTGCTCGTATCCCCATTTCTTTCAGATCTTTCTGGACGTTAACATACCATGGCATTGTCGTTTTTGGTTTTGAATCGAATATACTGAAGATACGTTTCGTCCATCGGGAATCGATCATCCGTCGCATATGACCGTAGAAGCAAACTCTGCGTTTTCGCATTGTGTCTGTGATCTTCTCTATCCTCGAGTAAATTTCTTGCCTGGATTTTCTGATGTAGATGCCATTTCTGTAGTCTGGGCCAAGTATGATGTGTAGGATCTTTCTTTTATTATTATTAGGTAATTCTTGATTAATCATGCACAATCAAGACCAGCCTTATATTGTCCACTTCTTGGTGTAGTGGCTAGCATTCTTGGCTGTTACTGTGGAGACTCGGGTTCGAGTCCTGGCTCTGTCAGGAAATTTAATTCTAGGCTGAGGGTTGGAATGGGGTACACTCAACCTTGTGAGGCAAAACTGACAGGAGCTGGCTTTTGATTCATACCTCAGCCATTTTGCCTAACTCAACTTCACCTAACCTAACCTAACCTAACCTAACCTAACCTTACCTAACCTAACTAAATCCCACTTTACCTAACCTAACCTAACCTTACCTAACCTAACTAAATCCCACTTTACCTAACCTAACCTAACCTAACTTCAAAGTCAGAATGTACAATACATTTATTGTTTTTTATACCCTCATAAATTAGATATAGAGAATATCCACTACGATTTAGATCCTCGAGCACACTTTTCTGACATATATCATTAAAACGTGTAGAAAGGAATATCTGAAAATTTTCACTAACACACAATACACGTTCACCATACATTTGTGTCCACTTTTTGAATGTTAATGATACGGAAAAGAGTATGCATTGGTAATTAAGTGAGCTTTTTCTCTCTAATCAACAGTTCTGCCCCCCCCCCAATAGCATTGAGAATATTTATTGTAGTAGCCTATAAAGAAACAAAAAAATTCATATCTATTACAGTTTAGCTATAAGTGACCAGAACCACTATAACATTTTATTCTAATAAGGAGATTTCCATAATGATAAGAAAAAAAAAGCTTACCATAATGATGGATTGTGTGTAAGTAAACGTCTTTTGCTGCTTGATGCCACTACTAAACTGATAGTCATACAACAGACAAGTGAGTTCATGTTTCGCTGACGTAATCGTATGTTCCCACGCACTTCCTGTGTGTTGCACGCGCCGTAGTGGCTAAATTTGAAACTAGATGAGATGATTTGCTGATGTAATCGTATGTTCCCCCGCACGCACACGCAGGCCCCTGTGGACGGGTCCTTGTGGACGAGTCCCTGTGGACGGGTCCCTGTGAACAGGTCATTGTTGACGGCACATTGTTGACGGGTCCTTGTTGACGGGTCCTTGTGGACGAGCCCCTGTGCAAGGGTCCTTTTTGACTAATCCCTTTAGACCGGTCCCTTTTGACTGGCTCATGACCCCTAATGCTATAATGAAATTAAACGTTGTTCCACATGATACGCAAGCAAAGAGCCGATCGCTACTATGAATTATTATGTTTGTTTTTGTTTTGTTTTACGCATGTGCACTTGGGGTTTTTGTAAGAGGGCGGGCTTTTTGAATACAGATTTTTAGATGAGTTGTCTGTCTGTCTGTTAGGTAGTCAGCCCGAAGGCTGGTTGGATCCTCAAACAGTACCGCCGTTAGTTTATGTGAGTAGATACCGACAAAAACCCAAGGCAGCGCTATATTGAGGCGTACTAGGCAAAAAGAGGAGTGAGGTAGTTTGCCATTGCTTTCCTCACTGAGTCAGAACAGTAGTACTAACCCTATGAGTAGAACCTTTCACAACACTCACAGGCACTGACTGTGCCCTGAATGTCATTACTAAGCACCACCCATACCTCAGTAGCTTCCATATAATCACAGCCATGAGTGAGACTGAGACATCGGTGAAGAGCCACCTTTTACTCTAGCCTGTGCCAACAGACAAATGCAAATTACCAAAAGATCCAAAACTAATAGGTAATTAGCTTTTTAATATCTCATGAACCAATAAGGCTATGGGACTTGTATTAGAGGTCTTTGGACTTGAGGTGACATTTTGTTTTTGAATGTTTTATTTTGTTTTGTTTGTTAAAAGGGCCTAACTACACTTTTGTTAATATCTCGCTAACTAATAATCAGAGAGGGTCAAGTGAGGTGTCATGGGACTCAGGATGGTCAACCCTTTTCCATGACCAACGAATTTACCCAAAAGATTCAAAACAGCAAGGTCATTGACCTAAGATTTTATAAACTAATAATTGAATATTAACATGTGAGGTGTCATGGGACTTAGAATGGTCAACCCTTTCCCATGGCCAATGCATTTACCAAAAATACCCAATACATCAAGGTCATTGACCTGAGATTTTATAAACTAATAATCGGGTACGAACATGTGAGATATTTACCATGTGTGAAGAAACATAGCTAGGTAGAGAAAGAATTAGTGTAGGCTACATGTATGGTGACTGACAAGTCTTTTACCATTGAAACTTGTTTTCAGATCAAACTGCAGTATAGAGAGAGTATAGGTTACAGGTATGGGTTAATAAATGAGAAACGGTGTACGCAAACTCTGATTTATCAAGAATTAAGAGTAGACTATCTTTATTTGATTTGGTTAAAGAGGATAGCTAAAACACAAAAATGCTCAGTGGTTACCGAGACAAAATGATCGCTACACACAACATGCTTTAAATACTTGAGGCTAATAATCAATACACACACACTCTCGCTTGTTCTAAACTAAACTGTGTTGCTGTCAGTGCTCAGACAGTAAGCTTATGACGAAATGCATTGCTAACAGAAATATAATCATTTCCGGCTGTCTAATGTTACCAGTTATCCATTTATTTATTTTTGTGTTGCAGTGGTAAGCACTTTTAGCTCCTGTATTGGTAGTCTTAACTCGATTTCCAGTTCTGAGGCCTAGAACGAGTCGAACTAAGAAACAAGGGCATGGTAGTGCAGTGGTTAAGCTGTTAGCCTTTCACCAGAGGGTTCGATTTCAGGTTAATATGCATGTCATAAACATATTAAACAAAACAAAACAGAGATAACGTTTAAAACTGATTACATTTGTGACTTTTCAAATTATTACTTGGATTACAAATACAAAGGTGAACTGGGTTTGATATACAGTTAATGCTGTCTATCACACACTCGACTGTAAGAAAGCCAAAAGAGCAAAAGGCTTAGGTAGAGCAGTGGTAAAATTGCTATATGTAGAGAACTACCTGGCAAAGCTATATGGCATAAACAGTGCAGGATACAATCCAGCAATCAAATGTGTATCTTGTGGAACAGAGAAATGCACTTACGTGAGAAAATGCAAGTTCATGTGTAATATGACCTAACACACAAGTGTTCACCTGTGCACGAGCACAATAAGAGCTAACAAGTCACATTCTGTTTAGTTCGTACGTAACGTTAGGTTAGGGCTAATGCACTCACCCCTAGTACACGAGGCACAAGCAGGTCAAGGGATCTAACTTGGTGGATGGATGTGTTCTAACGAGTCATTTGTAGTTGAAAGAGAATAATACTTGTTCTTAAGATGTTAAAACTGAGGAGATGGTATGTACAGTAAGACGTCTTGTTATTTCCTGTGTAATATTACAGACATGGACTGCATCGGAACAGGTTAGGTAAAATATATGTTGTAAATAGGGTAATAGAATTTATTTATTTATTTACATAAATGTTACGCCCTCATTGGAGCACTTAACCAAAACAAGTATATACATGTCTCTAAACAAAATTAAAGATTCAGCTTCTTATTTTTCTTCTTTTCCCAAAACATTTTCATTCTAGTCGACCTTGCCGCTCTCTCTGCATCACTTATGGTGTAAGTTTTGCGAGTAAAGGTTTTTAAGGGAAGTCGGATGTTCTTGTTTTTCAAGATATTCTTCTCATCTTTGTTAGCAATTTGGGACATTGTCAAGCCGAGTTCATCCAGATCATTTTGAATTTCCATAAACCAAGAGTTCTTTGTTTTACTTTTGAAAAAATAATTAAATAATACTTTTAATTGTCTGGTATCCGGCAGGCGTGAGATATGACAAAAAAAAAAGCATTTCGCCTTTTTCGCATAGTATCGACTATAGACTCAGTTTCTTTATAAACCACTTCATTTGGTAATAGACGCCATTGACCATCCACCTGATGTTTTTTATTAATTATAGTTCTGAGAATTCTTCTATCAGTCTTCTGTAATGTGTCAGTAACTGATCGAGTGTTTAACTTGAAAAGTGTTTCACAAGCATATATTGCTTCCGGTTTAATAACTGATTCGTAATGTCGTAATTTGGCATTTATGGAGAGTGTTTTTTTTGTAACTAGACCAAGTAATATGTTGCGCTTGTCTTAACTTTGTTGTTCTATTTTCGATAGACGCTTTCTCAATCAAATTCCATGTTATAATCTCCCCTAAATATTTAAGTTTATGTACAACTTTAATATACATCCCGCCCGGGATTCGAACCCGAGATCTTTAGATTCATAGTCAGGGTCGCTAACACTACGGCTATTTCGAGCGCGCATATATAATGCACAAAATGGTGACTTATTTCCACGTTCCAATAATACTGCTTTACGGAATTAAGTTTCATGTATATTTTGCTTGTTTCGATAATGTTCCTGCGTGAAATTGAGTTTAAAATGCCTTATGAATAGACCCTCTTGTGAGTGAAGAGACTGTATTCAGTAATAGTTCACGAAGGCTTGCCTAGTTCCCGTATAACATGTGCTTCAATCAGTTGACAGATTCAGCTGGCAGTGCGTGTAACACACTTCCGTTCGATCCTCCACTGCCAACTGGATCATTCCGATTCACTTCCGTCCCATTTTTCAAAATCACTCCCACACAAATATCCAGCAACCGAGTGGAAAGATGTTACACATCAATAACATATTTTAGGGAATGTGTGAGAAACTTGGGAGTTTTCCAATACATTCTTTAAGAGTCTACACTGATAACATAATCTAGACCTTATGCAAATTATGGATGTGGCCTGAAGCCAGACCTATGTATATATTGAAGACATACACTTTGATTTTGTAAATGATTGTCTAAAAGGTGGTATGTTTCCTCAATTACGAATAAAAGTGGCATGATAGAGACTTATTTTGCCTGTTTTGTGTTGGCTACTTTTCTAAACTAGTCTTTACGATTAGAGGGACCGATAACCTAGATGTTAGTTCCCTTATACAACAATTATTATCATCATCTTTACGATCACTGCTTAACTTAGACACGTATTCGACTTTTCAGGTATAATAGTAGTAGTAGTTTCTTTTACCGGTTTTTGTTTTATTTAAGACAATTTTTACAATCTTTGGTCCTGCCAAGCTTATGCTTGTCGGCAGGTGCCAATTATAATTACAATATGTATGTATACAGTACAGTAAGTATGTAGTTAGTTGTAATTAGGTAGTTAGTTTGTCTATTAGATATATGTCATTGTTCTATTAGACTGTGGTGTGTGAGTGTGTCTGGTAGCAGTTGCATTGTTTATTAGTTATAGTTCATTGTTTCAGTAGACTGTGATGTGTGAGGGTGCATATGAGTGTGTCTGGTGACAGACTGTTTTAGTGGTAGTATTTGTTGTTGGTGGAACTTAAGTATTTTTTCGTTAGTAGAATGTTGGTATTTAATTGTTAGTACGGTAGAAGGTTAGTATTTTTGTTAGTAGAATTGCTCTTTACTTATTCTGAAAGGGAGTAGCAGCCTTTCAGAATAAATCAATTCTTTACTAGTCTTATATACAGTTAAGATATTGATAATATAAGCCAAATAATGGCTACACTGCGTCCTGCTGCACGGCTGAAAGCAACGGGAAACTACAGCCGTATGCTATTCCCGAGGATATGCACCTCTCTAAGCATAAATACATGTGATGATGGCCTCCTCCCTTGTAAAATTTCAATCCGGAGGTAAACTAGTCCCCCGTTCGGATATCCGGGTGGGGACTACTCGAGAGGGGGTTAACATCACAGAAGTGACAAAGAGGAAATCTGACATTCTACGGATCGGAGCGTGGAATGTTAGAAGTCTGCTAGGAAATGGAAGATTAGAAAACTTAGAAAGGGAAATGGATAGGTTGAGGTTGGATTTGGTTGGGATTAG
This sequence comes from Meconema thalassinum, assembly GCA_946902985.2. Classification (NCBI taxonomy): domain Eukaryota; kingdom Metazoa; phylum Arthropoda; class Insecta; order Orthoptera; family Tettigoniidae; genus Meconema; species Meconema thalassinum. The sequence goes on from OX336396.1 coordinate 7,328,423, forward strand.
TGAAATGCGCTGGCAGGAAGAACAGGACTTTTGGTCAGGAGATTATAGGGTCATTAGCACTAAATCAAACAATGGCCAAGCAGGGGTTGGCCTCATATTGAGTAGGAAACTTGGACAGCGGGTGGAATATTATGAGCAATATAGTGAACGGATTATTGTAGCAAAAATAAATACTATACCTACCTGCACCACAGTGGTACAAGTCTATATGCCTACCAGTCAAGCTGATGATGAGGATGTTGAAAAGGTCTACGAAGAAATAGACGAAATTCTGAGGTATATCAAGGGTGATGAAAATGTTATAGTAATGGGAGATTGGAATGCTGTGGTAGGAAAAGGGAGAGAAGGGAAGATAGTAGGAGATTTCGGATTTGGTGGGAGGAATGATCGAGGAAGCAGGCTGGTAGAATTCTGCACTGAGCATGAGTTGGTCATAGCTAACACCTTATTCAATAACCACAATAGAAGAATATACACATGGATGAGACCAGGAGATACAGGGCGTTACCAAATCGACTTCATTATGGTAAAGCAGAGGTTTCGAAACCAGATTTTGGATTGTAAAACATATCCTGGTGCTGACATAAACTCTGACCACAATCTGGTTATAATGAAATGCAGATTAAAGTTGAAGAAACTGAAGAAAAGTCAAAAGCCAAAAAGGTGGGCAATAGACAGACTGAAAGAGAAGGATGTAAACGAAAGATTCAAGAAGAGTATAAAGGAAGGACTAATGAAAAACCCTAAACAAACTTCAATTGCAGACGAATGGGCACTTTTGAAGAATGAAATAACAAAATCCGCAGAAGAAAACATTGGTAGGAAAGAGAGAATAGGTAGAAAACCGTGGATCACTCAGGATATACTCGAATTGATGGATGAAAGGCGGAAGCACAAGAATGTAAGAGATGAAAAGGGGAAAGCAGAATACAGACGTCTGAGAAATGAGGTTAACAAGAAGTGCAAGGAAGCGAAAGAAGAATGGTTGAAAGAGAAATGTGCTGGTATAGAAAATTGTCTGAAATTAGGAAAAGTAGACACAGCTTATCGAAGGATTAAGAATACTTTTGGGGAAAAGAAGACTAAGTGCTGTAATATTAAGGACACAAATGGAAAGCCTCTAACAGATAGGGAAGAAAAGGTTGAGAGATGGAAAGCTTACATAGAGAGTTTGTATAAGGGAAAGGAGATTGAGAATCATGTAATGGAAAGGGAGGAGGAAATTGATGAGGATGCGAAAGGAGATTTAATATTGAGATCAGAATTTGATAGAGCTTTGGAAGACTTAAGCAGGAACAAAGCACCAGGCATAGATGATATACCGATTGAGTTGCTACGCTGCATAGGAGATGAAGGTCTGATCAGGTTATTTCACTTGGTGTGTAGGATTTATGAGACAGGTGAGGTACCCCCTGATTTCAAGAAGAATGTAATCATCCCTATACCAAAGAAAGTGGGAGCTGACAGATGTGAAGATTACCGTACAATCAGCTTGATTACTCATGCTTCAAAGATCCTGTCTAGAATAATTTACAAAAGGATTGAGAGCCAGATAGAAACGGAGTTGGGTGAAGACCAGTTTGGTTTCAGGAGAAATGTAGGAACAAGGGAAGCTGTACTAAGTCTTAGGCTGATTTTGGAAGGTAGAATAAGGAAAGATAAGAGAACGTTCATGGCTTTTGTAGACTTAGAAAAGGCTTTTGATAACGTTGATTGGACTAAATTGTTTGACATTTTGAAATCGATTGGCATCAAGTACAGGGATAGGAGGGTGATATACAATCTATACAGAAACCAGACAGCAGTCATTCGAGTTGAAGGACATGAGGGAGAAGCTGGTATTCAGAAAGGTGTAAGGCAAGGCTGCAACTTATCACCCATACTTTTCAATCTTTACATTGAACAAACAATGAAGGAAATTGAAGAAAAATTTAAAGTGGGAGTGAAGATTCAAGGAGAAATAATTTCAACTCTGAGATTTGCTGATGACATCGTCATCTTCGCCGACAAGCCTGAAGATTTGAATCAGTTTTTGAATGGTATGGACTCCGTCTTACGGAAAGAATTCATGATGAAAATTAATAAATGTAAAACAAAAATACTGGAATGCAGCAGAAATAAATCAGAAACCTCCATGGAGATCAAATTGGCAGGTGAAAAGCTGAAGGAAGTAGGAGACTTCTGTTACTTAGGAAGCAGAATAACCAGTGATGGACGAAGCAAAGAGGATATAAAAAGTAGGTTGGCTCAGGCAAGAAAAGCATTTCTACAAAAAAGGAACCTGCTGACATCGAATATAGATTTAGGTATTAGGAAGTCATTTTTGAAAGCCTTTGTCTGGAGCGTGGCGCTCTATGGAAGTGAAATTTGGACTATTGGTGCAGCAGAAAAGAGGAGAATTGAAGCATTTGAAATGTGGTGGTACAGGAGAATGATGAAGATCAGATGGGTAGATAGGGTTACAAACAAAGAGGTATTAAGACGAGTGGGAGAGGAGAGATGTTTCTGGCGACTGCTAATGAAGAGAAGAGATAGGTTGGTAGGACACATACTAAGAAACCCAGGAATAGCAAGCTTAGTTATGGAAGGAAGGGTCGAGGACAAGAACTGTAGGGGTAGACCAAGGTTAGAATATGTTAAACAGATTGCCTCGGATGTAGGGTGTGGTAGCTATGTAGAGATGAAACGATTAGCTCAGGACAGGGAGGCATGGAGAGCTGCATCAAACCAGTCAAAAGACTGAAGACTCAAACAACAACATTACAGACATGGCAGAGAGCACACAGTTCTGTTGCTATGACTACGCTGCAGTAATTTGAAACCCTACGTGTTCATTAAGACAATGGGTGATGATTATACAAAGTTAGCAGTCATTGGATATTACACAGGTGTTCCTTCCGGTGTCATGTTGCTGACATGGCAGAGAGCGCACAGTTCTATTGCTACGACTAACGCTGCAGTAATTTGAAACCCAAGGTGCTGATCAAGACAATGGGTGATGATTATGCAAAGTCAGCAGTAATTGGATACCACACATCAACATTGACTAAATCATAAACGTGTTGTCATAACCAGCAGAAACCTCATTTAAAGATTTTAGATTTTACATTTTAAATTTAAGTGTTTTTTTTTGATTTTTAGATTTTACTTTTTTACATTTTCCTAAAAGAGTAAACAACAAGGTCACATACCTAACCTCATTAAACCTAACTTTACCAAACCTAACTTAAGCTAATGCAAAGGCTAACGCACATACCCAAAGCATATAAGGTACATGCAACTATCCTTATGCTAGTCTTACAGGTTACTGTACAACATGATCACTACCCAAACGGATTTTTTTTCATTTTGTTGTTTACACATATGTCAATTTTCCAATTTCCCATTTTCAGTTTTTTTAATGTCAGTTTTTAGTTTTTTTCAATTTCATAGTATGGAAAACATGGATTTTTGCATTTTGTTGTTTACACATTTATTAATTTCACAATTTCCCATTTTCAGTTCTTAAAATGTCAGTTTAAAGTTTTTCAATTTCATGATATAGAAACATGGATTTTCCAATTTGTTGTTTTCACATTTGTCAATTTACCAAATTACCATTTACAGTTTTTTAAATTTCAGTTTAGTGTTTTTGTTCTATTTGTTAATATGGAAACATGGATTTTTTACAATTTGTGTTTTACATGTCATGCAACTATCCTTAAGCTAGTCTTATAGGTTACTGTACAACATGATCACTATCCCCCCCACTGGATATTTTTTTTTCATTTTTGTTGTTTACACATATGCCAATTTTCCAATTTACCATTTTCAGTTTTTTTAATGTCTGTTTTTAGTTTTTTTTTTCAATTTGATAATATGGAAAACATGGATTTTGCATTTTGTTGTTTACACATTTATTAATTTCACAATTTCCCATTTTCAGTTCTTAAAAAGTCAGATTAAAGTTTTTCAATTTCATGATATTGAAACATCGATTTTCCAATTTGTTGTTTTCATATTTGTCAATTTACCAAATTCGCATTTACAGTTTTTTTTTTAAATTTCAGTTTAATGTTTTTATGTTCTATTTGTTAATATGGAAACATGGATTTTTTTACAATTTGTGTTTTTTACATGTAATGCAATTATTCTTATGCTAGTCTTATAGGTTAATGTACAACATGATCACTACCCCACTGGATTTTTTTTCATTTTGTTGTTTACACATATGCCAATTTTCCAATTCCCCATTTTCAGTTTTTTTAATATCAGTTTTTTCAATTTCATAACATGGAAACATGGATTTTGCATTTTGTTGTTTACACATTTAATAATTTCACAATTTCCCATTCACAGTTCTTATAATGTCAGTTTAAAGTTTTTCAATTTCATGATATAGAAACATTGATTTTCCAATTTGTTGTTTTCACATTTCTTAATTTACCAAATTCCCATTTACAGTTTTTAAAATTTCAGTTTAATGTTGTTGTTTTTTTCTATTTGTTAATATGGAAACATGTTTTTTTCCAATTTGTGTTTTACATGTTCATTTTGCATTAGGAGTGGAGAGACGTGGGTAGTAATTAAAAATGTGCAAGCAGTGACCATTGTTGACAGGTCATTGTTGACGAGTACTTTTCATACAACAGAAAAGTGAGTTCATGTTTCGCATGCATTACCTAAAATGTAATACCATGCAAGTGTTTAACATTTTACAACTAACCTGTTAGTATGATTTGCACACTACAAAGGTTATATCTGTTCTGGTAATAGAATTATTTAGCGTTGGCTTTTATATTTAATATGTACAGTTTAAAGAGATAGAAAAGTGTTAGAAATGTGGTAGCAAAGTGGTAGACAAGTGGTAGACAATTGGCAACAAAGTGGTAGAAAAGTGGTAGCAAAGTGGTAGAAAAGTGGTAGAAAAGTGGTAGCAAAGTGGTAGAAAAGTGGTAGAAAAGTGGTAACAAAGTGGTAGAAAAGTGGTAGAAAAGTGGTAGAAAAGTGGTAGAAAAGTGGTAGCAAACTAGAAAAGTGGTAGCAAAGTGGTAGCTAAGTGGTAGAAAATATGACATGTATTGTTAAGAAATAGTTTAAGCGGTTACATGGATTCATTACACAATAATTTTAGCATGACAAAGCTCATTTTCTATATCCAATAGTTCTTCCTCATATTTAGTATGAACAGTTTACACATTTATCAATTTCACAATTTCCCATTTACAGTTCTTAAAATGTCAGTTTAAAGGTTTTCAATTTCATGATATAGAAACATGGATTTTCCAATTTGTTTGTTTTTTTCATTTATCAATTTACCAAATTCCCATTAACAGTTTTTAAAATTTCAGTTTAATGTTTTTTTTTCTATTTGTCAATATGGAAACATAGATTTTTCCAATTTGCGTTTTACATGTTCATTTTGCATTAGGAGTGGAGAGAGGTGGGTAGTAATTAAAAATGTGCAAGCAGTGTCCATTGTTGACAGGTCATTGTTGACGAGTCCTTTTCATACAACAGACAAGTGAGTTCATGTTTAACATGCATTACCTAAAATGTAATACCATGCAAGTGTTTAACATTTTACAAATTCGCTTATGTGTTAGTTTATGTGTGGGGTCTTATGTTGGGCATTTTGTGTTGGCTTATTTGACAAGTTATTTTGTCAATGCATTTAGTGGATTTTTCTCTTGGTCTTGGAAAGTAAATCAGTCCATTTTATCACAACATAATGCTTACTGCCATGTTTGTAAGCAACAACAACACACTAAACTTTCAAAAAATCTAAAGTACTCTAAGGTACTCTCAACTCGTACTCTTACCTCTATCCCATGCCAAGTCAAGAACATTATTTTTCTTCCAAAAAAAAAAAAGGTGAATGGGGGAAAGTAGAATATATGTTTAAACTAAAAAAAAATCATATAAAGTCACATGTTAACTCTAACACCTACGTTTATCCCATTCTTAGTCGAAAAATATTATATTGTTTAAATTTTTCTAAAAGATATTTGGAAAGTAGGCTATATTTTTGAAAACTAATCATTCTATAAAGTCATATATAGACTCAACCAATGGCTTTTATATCCTTAATCGTTAGAACAAAATATGAAATTTTTGACATTTTTCCAAAAATGTTCATTTTTTTAAAATGGACTATATTTTGGAAACTAGGAATTTTACAAAAAAGTGTGTTTGACATAAATGACAGGTATTTACCCCCTCTATTTACAAACCAAGTCCCAGATCTCTGGGACAAAATCCAAAAATGTTAATTGTGAAAGTAGGCGATATTTTGAAAACGTATCATTCTAAAAAGTCATATATAGACTCAAACAAATGTTCTTTAAGTTATTTAACGTTAAAACAAAACTTAACATTTTTTCTTTTTTCCGAAAAAGTCCAATTTTCAAAATTGTTCATATTTTGGAAACTAAGAATTTTACAAAAATGTTTGTTTAACGTAAATGAAAGGTCTTTACCCCCTCTACCCCAAAAACAAATTTCAGGACCCTAGGACGAAAACTGTGCAGTAGTGTGTTTGTGAGAGTTCTACAGCCACCTCCACCTCCCCACCTCACAAGATGGCGGCCGTAGCTTAACTTAACCAAGCCCAACCTATCAAGATGGCAGACGTAGCTTAACTTAACCTAGCCTAACCTAACACGATGGCGGCCGTAGCTTAACTTAACCTAACCTAACCTACGAGGTGTGATCAAAAAGTTCCAAAAATGTGGCTGCGACTTAACCAAACCTAGCCTAGCCTAACCTAACCTACAAAGTGTGTTCAAAAAGTTACAAAATGGCGGCCGTAGCTTTACTTAACCTAACCTAACTTAACCTAAACCTACGAGGTGCGATCAAAAAAATTTCAAGATGGTGGTCATAGCTTAAACGGGTCCCGGAGGTCGGGTCCTTGTTGACGGGTCCCTGTCGGCGGGTCCTTTGGACTGATCCCTATGGACTGGCCATTGCATTTTATCCAAATTATGTCAAAGGGGACCCGCCCACAGGGACCCGTCAACAAGGACCCGTCCTCCGGGACCCGTTTAAGTTATGACCACCATCTTGAAAACTTTTTGATCGCACCTCGTAGGTTTAGGTTAAGTTAGGTTAGGTTAAGTAAAGCTACGGCCACCATTTTGAAACTTTTTGAACACACTTTGTAGGTTAGGTTAGGCTAGGCTAGGTTTGGTTAAGTCGCAGCCACATTTTTGGAACTTTTTGATCACACCTTGTAGGTTAGGTTAGGTTAAGTTAAGCTACGGCCTCCATCGTGTTAGGTTAGGCTACGTTAAGTTAAGCTACGTCTGCCATCTTGTTAGGTTGGGCTAGGTTAAATTAAGCTACGGCCGCCATCTTGTGAGGTGGGGAGGTGGAGGTGGCTGTAGAACTCTCACAAACACACTACTGCACAGTTTTTTGTCCTAGGGTCCTGAAATTTATTTTTGGGGTAGAGGGGGTAAATACCTTTCATTTACGTTAAACAAACATTTTTGTAAAATTCTTAGTTTCCAAAATATAGACAATTTTGAAAATTGGACTTTTTTCGGAAAAATGAAAAAATGTTAAGTTTTGTTTTAACGTTAAATAACTTAAGGAACATTTGTTTGAGTGTATATATGACTTTTTAGAATGATACGTATTCAAAATATCGCCTACTTTCACAATTAAACATTCTTGGATTTTGTCCCAGAGATCTGGGAGTTGGTTTGTGGGTAGAGGGGGTAAATACCTGTCATTTATGTCAAACACACTTTTTTGTAAAATTCCTAGTTTCCAAAATATAGTCCATTTAAAAAAAATGAACATTTTTGGAAAAAAATGTCAAAAATTCCATATTTTGTTCTAACGATTAAGGATATAAAAGCCATTGGTTGAGTCTATATATGACTTTATAGAATGATTAGTTTTCAAAAATATAGCCTACTTTCCAAATATTTTTTAGAAAAATTTAAACAATATAATATTTTTCGACTAAGAATGGGATAAACGTAGGTGTTAGAGTTAACATGTGACTTTATATGATTTTTTTTTAGTTTAAACATATAGTCTACTTTCCCCCATTCACCTTTTTTTTGAAAAAAAAATAATGTTCTTGACTTGGCATGGGATAGAGGTAAGAGTACGAGTTGAGAGTACCTTAGAGTACTTTAGATTTTTTTGAAAGTTTAGTGTGTTGTTGTTGCTTACAAACATGGCAGTAAGCATTATGTTGTGATAAAATGGACTGATTTACTTTCCAAGACCAAGAGAAAAATCCACTAAATGCTTTGACAAAATAACTTGTCAAATAAGCCAACACAAAATGCCCAACATAAGACCCCACACATAAACTAACACATAAGCGAATTTGTAAAATGTTAAACACTTGCATGGTATTACATTTTAGGTAATGCATGTTAAACATGAACTCACTTGTCTGTTGTATGAAAAGGACTCGTCAACAATGACCTGTCAACAATGGACACTGCTTGCACATTTTTAATTACTACCCACGTCTCTCCACTCCTAATGCAAAATGAACATGTAAAACGCAAATTGGAAAAATCTATGTTTCCATATTGACAAATAGAAAAAAAAACATTAAACTGAAATTTTAAAAACTGTTAATGGGAATTTGGTAAATTAAGAAATGAAAAAAACAAACAAATTGGAAAATCCATGTTTCTATATCATGAAATTGAAAACCTTTAAACTGACATTTTAAGAACTGTAAATGGGAAATTGTGAAATTGATAAATGTGTAAACTGTTCATACTAAATATGAGGAAGAACTATTGGATATAGAAAATGAGCTTTGTCATGCTAAAATTATTGTGTAATGAATCCATGTAACCGCTTAAACTATTTCTTAACAATACATGTAATATTTTCTACCACTTAGCTACCACTTTGCTACCACTTTTCTAGTTTGCTACCACTTTTCTACCACTTTGCTACCACTTTGCTACCACTTTTCTACCACTTAGTTACCAATTGTCTACCACTTGTCTACCACTTTGCTACCACATTTCTAACACTTTTCTATCTCTTTAAACTGTACATATTAAATATAAAAGCCAACGCTAAATAATTCTATTACCAGAACAGATATAACCTTTGTAGTGTGCAAATCACACTAACAGGTTAGTTGTAAAATGTTAAACACTTGCATGGTATTACATTTTAGGTAATGCATGCGAAACATGAACTCACTTTTCTGTTGTATGAAAAGTACTCGTCAACAATGACCTGTCAACAATGGACACTGCTTGCACATTTTTAATTACTACCCACGTCTCTCCACTCCTAATGCAAAATGAACATGTAAAACACAATTTGGAAAAATCCATGTTTCCATATTAACAAATAGAAAAAAACAACAACATTAAACTGAAATTTTAAAAACTGTAAATGGGAATTTGGTAAATTAAGAAATGTGAAAACAACAAATTGGAAAATCAATGTTTCTCTATCATGAAATTGAAAAACTTTAAACTGACATTTTAAGAACTGTAAATGGGAAATTGTGAAATTAATAAATGTGTAAACAACAAAATGCAAAATCCATGTTTCCATGTTATGAAATTGAAAAAACTGATATTAAAAAAACTGAAAATGGGGAATTGGAAAATTGGCACATGTGTAAACAACAAAATGAAAAAAAATCCAGTGGGGTAGTGATCATGTTGTACAGTAACCTATAAGACTAGCATAAGAATATGTGCATGACATGTAAAAAACAAAAATTGTAAAAAAATCCATGTTTCCATATTAACAAATAGAACAAAAAAACATTAAACTGAAATTTTAAAAAAAAACTGTAAATGTGAATTTGGTAAATTGACAAATATGAAAACAACAAATTGGAAAACGATGTTTCAATATCATGAAATTGAAAAACTTTAAACTGACTTTTTATGAACTGAAAATGGGAAATTGTGAAATTAATAAATGTGTAAACAACAAAATGCAAAATCCATGTTTTCCATATTATCAAATTGAAAAAAAAACTAAAAACAGACATTAAAAAAACTGAAAATGGTAAATTGGAAAATTGGCATATGTGTAAACAACAAAAATGAAAAAAAAATCCAGTGGGGGGATAGTGATCATGTTGTACAGTAACCTATAAGACTAGCTTAAGGATAGTTGCATGACGTGTAAAACACAAATTGTAAAAAATCCATGTTTCCATATTAACAAATAGAACAAAAACACTAAACTGAAATTTAAAAAACTGTAAATGGTAATTTGGTAAATTGACAAATGTGAAAACAACAAATTGGAAAATCCATGTTTCTATATCATGAAATTGAAAAACTTTAAACTGACATTTTAAGAACAGAAAATGGGAAATTGTGAAATTAATAAATGTCTAAACAACAAAATGCAAAAATCCATGTTTTCCATATTATGAAATTGAAAAAAACTAAAAACTGACATTAAAAAAACTGAAAATGGGAAATTGGAAAATTGACATATGTGTAAACAACAAAATGAAAAAAAAATCCGTTTGGGTAGTGGTCATGCTGTACAGTAACCTGTAAGACTAGCATAAGGATAGTTGCATGTACCTTATATGCTTTGGGTATGTGCATTAGCCTTTGGTTTAGCTTAAGTTAGGTTTGGTAAAGTTAGGTTTAATGAGGTTAGGTATGTGACCTTGTTGTTTACTCTTTTAGGAAAATGTAAAAAAGTAAAATCTGAAAATCAAAAAAAAATCTTAAATTTAAAATGTAAAATCTAAAATCTTTAAATGAGGTTTCTGCTGGTTATGACAACACGTTTATGATTTAGTCAATGTTGATGTGTGGTATCCAATTACTGCTGACTTTGCATAATCATCACCCATTGTCTTGATCAGCACCTTGGGTTTCAAATTACTGCAGCGTTAGTCGTAGCAATAGAACTGTGCGCTCTCTGCCATGTCAGCAACATGACACCGGAAGGAACACCTGTGTAATATCCAATGACTGCTAACTTTGTATAATCATCACCCATTGTCTTAATGAACACGTAGGGTTTCAAATTACTGCAGCGTAGTCATAGCAACAGAACTGTGTGCTCTCTGCCATGTCTGTAATATTACACAGGAAATAACAAGACGTCTTACTGTACATACCATCTCCTCAGTTTTAACATCTTAAGAACAAGTATTATTCTCTTTCAACTACAAATGACTCGTTAGAACACATCCATCCACCAAGTTAGATCCCTTGACCTGCTCTCAAATGGCATGTGCCTCGTGTACTAGGGGTGAGTGCATTAGCCCTAACCTAACGTTACGTACGAACTAAACAGAATGTGACTTGTTAGCTCTTATTGTGCACGTGCACAGGTGAACACTTGTGTGTTAGGTCATATTACACATGAACTTGCATTTTCTCACGTAAGTGCATTTCTCTGTTCCACAAGATACAAATTTGATTGCTGGATTGTATCCTGCACTGTTTATGCGATATAGCTTTGCCCGGTAGTTCTCTACATATAGCAATTTTACCACTGCTCTACCTAAGCCTTTTGCTCTTTTGGCTTTCTTACAGTCGAGTGTGTGATAGACAGCATTAACTGTATATCAAACCCAGTTCACCTTGTATTTGTAATCCAAGTAATAATTTGAAAAGTCACAAATGTAATCAGTTTTAAACGTTATCTCTGTTTTGTTTTGTTTAATATGTTTATGACATGCATATTAACCTGAAATCGAACCCTCTGGTGAAAGGCTAACAGCTTAACCACTGCACTACCATGCCCTTGTTTCTTAGTTCGACTCGTTCTAGGACTCAGAACTGGAAATCGAGTTAAGACTACCAATACAAGAGCTAAAAGTGCTTACCACTGCAACACAAAAATAAATAAATAAATGGATAACTGGTAACATTAGACAGCCGGAAATGATTATATTTCTGTTAGCAATGCATTTCGTCATAAGCCTACTCTCTGAGCACTGACAGCAACACAGTTTGGTTTAGAACAAGCGAGAGTGTGTGTGTATTGATTATTAGCCTCAAGTATTTAAAGCATGTTGTGTGTAGCGATCATTTTGTCTCGGTAACCACTGAGCATTTTTGTGTTTTAGCTATCCTCTTTAACCAAATCAAATAAAGATAGTCTACTCTTAATTCTTGATAAATCAGAGTTTGCGTACACCGTTTCTCATTTATTAACCAATACCTGTAACCTATACTCTCTCTATACTGCAGTTTGATCTGAAAATAAGTTTCAATGGTAAAAGACTTGTCAGTCACCATACATGTAGCCTACACTAATTCTTTCTCTACCTAGGTATGTTTCATCACACATGGTAAACATCTCACATGTTCGTACCCGATTATTAGTTTATAAAAACTCAGGTCAATGACCATGATGTATTGGGTATTTTTGGTAAATGCATTGGCCATGGGAAAGGGTTGACCATTCTAAGTCCTATGACACCTCACATGTTAATATTCAATTATTAGTTTATAAAATCTTAGGTCAATGACCTTGCTGTTTTGAATCTTTTGGGTAAATTCGTTGGTCATGGAAAAGGGTTGACCATCCTGAGCCCCATGACACCTCACTTGACCCTCTCTGATTATTAGTTAGCGAGATATTAACAAAAGTATAGTTAGGCCCTTTTAACAAACAAAACAAAATAAAACATTCAAAAACAAAATGTCACCTCAAGTCCAAATACCTCTAATACAAGTCCCATAGCCTTATTGGTTCATGAGATATTAAAAAGCTAATTACCTATTAGTTTTTGATCTTTTGGTAATTTAAAAAAATAACTCATCTATAAATCTGTATTCAAAAAGCCCGCCCTCTTACAAAAACCCCAAGTGCACATGCGTAAAAAAAACAAAAACAAACATAATAATTCATAGTAGCGATCGGCTCTTTGCTTGCGTATCATGTGGAACAACGTTTAATTTCATTATAGCATTAGGGGTCATGAGCCAGTCAAATGGGACTGGTCTAAAGGGATTAGTCAAAAAGGACCCTTGCACAGGGGCTCGTCCACAAGGACCCGTCAACAAGGACCCGTCAACAATGTGCCGTCAACAATGACCTGTCCACAGGGACCCGTCCACAGGGACTCGTCCACAAGGACCCGTCCACAGGGGCCTGCGTGTGCGTGCGGGGGAACATACGATTACATCAGCAAATCATCTCATCTAGTTTCAAAGTTAGCCACTACGGCGCGTGCAACACACAGGAAGTGCGTGGGAACATACGATTACGTCAGCGAAACATGAACTCACTTGTCTGTTGTATGACTATCAGTTTAGTAGTGGCATCATGCAGCAAAAGACGTTTACTTACACACAATCCATCATTATGGTAAGCTTTTTTTTCTTATCATTATGGAAATCTCCTTATTGGAATAAAATGTTATAGTGGTTCTGGTCACTTATAGCTAAACTGTAATAGATATGATTTTTTTTGTTTCTTTATAGGCTACTACAATAAATATTCTCAATGCTATTGGGGGGGGGGGGCAGAACTGTTGATTAGAGATAAAAAAAAAGCTCACTTAATTACCAATGCATACTCTTTTCCGTATCATTAACATTCAAAAAGTGGACACAAATGTATGGTGAACGTGTATTATGTGTTAGTGAAAATTTTCAGATATTCCTTTCTACACGTTTTAATGATATATGTCAGAAAAGTGTGCTCGAGGATCTAAATCGAAGTGGACATTCTCTATATCTAATTTATGAAGGTATAAAAAACAATAAATGTATTGTACATTCTGACTTTGAAGTTAGGTTAGGTTAGGTTAGGTAAAGTGGGATTTAGTTAGGTTAGGTAAGGTTAGGTTAGGTGAAGTTGGGTTAGGCAGAATGGCTGCGGTATGAATCAAAAGCCAGCTCCTGTCAGTTTTGCCTCACAAGGTTGAGTGTACCCCATTCCAACCCTCAGCCTAGAATTAAATTTCTTGACAGAGCCAGGACTCGAACCCGAGTCTCCACAGTAACAGCCAAGAATGCTAGCCACTACACCAAGAAGTGGACAATATAAGGCTGGTCTTGATTGTGCATGATTAATCAAGAATTACCTAATAATAATAATAATAATAATAATAATAATAATAAATATAATAAATATTCCATTTAGCAACTACACCGTCGAACTCTCCCTGTGACGTCATACACGGTCTCAGTGCGTGGCGGCCATCTTGCCCATTAGCCCCTGTGCCAGCTTCGGCTTATATTTCCTACTCTTATGCACAAATATAAATACGAAGGGCGTGCCGTGCTATATTGTTTTACACATAACACATCAGTCGTTACGTCCACCTTCTCAACATTAGGATTTGATTGGCCAAGTACGATATAGTTTTGTATTTTATTCTTTTCTACCCAAATGAAGTACATTACACATCAGTTGTTACGTTCACCTTCTCAACATAATCTCCTTTATGCACTTTTGCCATCAATGTGTCTGTCTCTCCAGCCGACTTCATGGCTAGGCTTGTGACATGGCTCCATTACCATGAGCCACAACCGAAACAACAATAGAAGCACAGGGGCTAGAGAAATGTCGAACAGTGCCATCAGTTGGCGACAGTGTTCTGGGACACAAAGGGCATCATCCTCATTGACTGGCTGGAATTGGGGGGTCACGATTAACAGTGCAGCAAATGTGGCAACCCTTAAGCGCTTACGTCGTGCCATTCAAACTAAATGGCCAGGAAAATGGGCTAAAGGTGTGCTTCTGCAACATGACAATGCCCGCCCCCACACTAGACGAGAGACCTCCACTGCAATTGATCGAATGGGATTCACGGTGCTACCACACCCACCATACTCTCCCGACTTGGCACCAAGTGATTATCATCTGTTGGGGGCAAGAAGAAACCTCTGGACACAGCTGTCAAGGTATGGGTACGCAGCATTTAGGAGAAAGTAGGCTATATGTTATTTACTGAACATCTTGTTAAGTATGTTAACCGGTGATCTATTGTGACCAGATTCAGAAAATAATGTTGTCTACACTATTTTGTTAATTAGCAACCATTCCTGTTTAAATTGGTGGCCTATTATGTGTGGTTATAATGCACAAATTATACACAGCACTTAACTGAAAAATTGTTTTTTAAACTTATATGTTATACGAAACTTGAGTGCTATGGCGTCCACTCCTGTTCACAACTCACTCGGGACTAAAGGCTGTAACGTCCACCGTTGGAGACCACCTGCTGCACTCTAACTGTGGTTTTGTGTACTGTGTTATAAGCACTACGCCGAAATGATGCCCACCCCATCTGTTGTTGCTTCTTCAAACTATTGCTTTGTTATATAGAGCCGGCAATGACCTAACCTGTGATAATGTATGCCAATTAAGAAGGACAATCCCAACTACCAACGACCAATCTCTTTCCTACCTCGCATAAACTAATGGGTCATATAAGCGCAGTAGGTATATATGGCGTTTCTTGAACTCGTTAAAAACTGCCTAATTTAGGCCTTCGTTTTTTGAGAATAAGGTACAATGTACATCCTTCCCGCTTGGCATTTTTCCCATTTGTGTTGAAGAAAATCTTTATTTATTATTCAATCACAAATACACAGAACCACACAGGTTATCAGAAAAATTCTACACTCAACCAAGTGCACGGTGCTTCACAATCAACAACAACATGTATTATGAGTAGTAAAGTATTCAAACCCCGATAATTTGTTTGAATGACCTTGCGCAGTGCAGGCTGCTGTATCGCGTAGCGGTGAAAGGCTAGCAATTTGCGTGCTATGTGTGTCTCCAGCTGAAGTTGCTTGCTTGTATTATAACTTACCTTCACTTCTTGAGAATAACTTCGTTACCGCGTGCATCAGGACCTCCCCGGAGTGGAATGACAAACAAGATCTTCATCGACTCTAGTAATGTGTTTATCGTGGCAACGATAAGTTAGTTACTGAGCCGAGCTTGAGCAATCGCCTCCATTATCATCGTAATTTGATATGCGAGAAGATCAATCAATTCACGTTTGTTACACAGAGTTTATTGGTGTGGTGTGGCTTCTGGTTGGTTGGTTCCTCAGTTTAGAGGCTGCGACAACGCGGTCATTGTAGCCCCGTGTACTTTGGGTGTGTGTAGAATCTGCCTGATAACCGGTGTTAATTGTGATGACTGTATTAGTGTGTGTTATCTGTTTTCAATTCAAGTAAGGACTGCAGACAATAATTTCAAGCCGTTCCTACTTTTGTTGCCTAATACTAACGTCTACGATACCTAGATGCGAACTTGGCTACTAGATGCCATTGAAACCAGCACCTGGCGATGAAGGTTGCAACTTAAGAGCATTCACCAAATTTAACCTTCAAATTTTCCTTCACACAATTGAAGTATTGGGGTATTAAGGCGAATGGGAGAGGAGAGATGTTTCTGGCGACTGCTAATGAACAGAAGAGATAGGTTGGAAGAGGACATATTAAGACACCCAGGAATAGCAAGCTTAGTTATGGAAGGAAGGGTCGAGGACAAGGACTGTAGGGGTAGACCAAGGTTAGAATATGTTTAACAGATTGCCTCAGATGTAGGGTGTGGTAGCTATGTAGAGATGGAACGATTAGCTAAGGACAGGGAGGCATGGAGGGCTGCATCAAACCAGTCAAGATAATGCAGGCTAAAACAACATCGTTTGAAGTTAGTGGAAGGTTCTTTTACATGCCATAAATGTATGACATGGGGGTGTGATGACTTCTCTCCGGCTTTTTAGCGTAATTCTGTAGTGAGGCAGAATAAGGATGCGTGCGTTTGGGAAGTTGAAGCGTAAGCGGGAACGAACGTATGTTACAGTTCTTACTTATAAAGAAAGACAGAAATAAAGGCGCCTGTTGTCGGTGGAACAGGACCAGGGCCGTAGAGAGCGATGACGGGCCCTAGGACAAGGTCTTCAGGGCTCCTACATTTTTATTCAACCTATGACATAATTTTGGTTTTATGGTATTAAGCTTGAAAAAGAGAAAGTCCTTGAAATTTAGCTTGCCTAACTAATATTAATTTACTTAGTGTTTAGTTATTCAGCCACTTACCATTTCCTCTCTCTCAGCGGTTGCTCTTTACTTCAAGATATTGATCACTGTGCATAAAAATTCCATTTTCGTGTTCAGACACCACAAAAACAAGCCATATTCTTTTCAATAAAAACCCGGCCGAAGCCGTCGGAATTTTTAAGAGCTTTAAAATCCCTCAGTATGCCTTCCCTCGGGCGGGAGTATAGCCGGCGGTCCCATGTCATAGATTTATGGCATGTAAAAGATCCTTCCATTAACTAAGCTTGTGTGAAGCTAAATTTCTGGGTTAGATTTCGTTGAAACGTTTTTTAATGTTAGGCTTTTCAATCACCTGTTTTATTTGATATATTTGATCTATATCGGCTCCAAAACAACTAGGCCTCGAAACAATATGTCCTAATGGCCACAAAGTGATCATTTATTAAAATAAATGGTATTGATTAGGCTAACTTTTACCACAATTATTACTAATTAGTTCATCAATACGGAGCCAGCACGAACCTTTCAAACACCCTCTACGTTATCAGAACTATAATGTTTTGTTTGCTATAGCTTTCCCGGTGAACCTCATTGAGCTCTACTAAAAGATTTACATTATCCAGAAAAATATATTTTACTCAATTCTATTGACTAAGTTTTGCTACGTTGGGCATTTCAAGGGCAAGTTAAATATGTCTTCAATATAGCAGCCACAATCAATACAGCAACGTGGTCGAGCAAGAAGGTTGTGTGCTGATGACAGCGACAGGTCTCACCACAATGCAGGTTAGAAGGCTCGAGTGTTGCTAGGCTTAAATAAAGCAACAATAAATGAATACATAAATAAAGCAAACACAAAACAATCAACAATCATAAAAAAGCAAAATAAATCATTTGTCGAACTTCAAATCTGTCGTGAATTTTCGTTTCTGGAACACCAATTTGCGTTAGGTCTTTCTCACATTCTTAGAAACATCTCAATTTGGTTGTCTTTGGTTTTCTGAAATTCCGGATTTTAATAACAAATTTATTACTCACAATGTGCAAAATACAGTAGCACCTGCCTAAACCGGACTCTTTGTATACCGGAAATCTGGAAAAATACAAAACAAAATTCGGAACGGAGGTATTTCCTTTGTAAAATGACACTGTCATCATCTTCATTTCCCCTTTTCCAGCTGACACTGGGTGGGGGCAAATATGGTTCCTCTCCACTTTGTTCTGTCGTTCCACCATTCCTCTTCCGACACTGTGTTCCAATCCAGGTTCCGTTTTCTAATGCTATTCTTCAGCGAGTCCATCCAACGCATTCTTGGTCTTCCTGGTCCTCTCTTCCCTGTCATCCGTCGTTCCAGTGCTCGTCTTGGTAGCCTTACTTCATTCATCCGTTTGACATGTCCAAACCATCTCAATCTGTTTTGCTCCAGTTTGTCATTTAGTTTCTGTACTCCCAGTTCTTTTCGTATATCTTCATTTCTCAATATGTCCCTCCTCGTTTTGTGGACCTTACTTCTCAGGAATCTCATCTCAGCTGCCTGTACTCTGCTCTCATCCCTCTTAGTCATTGTCCAAGTTTTGGCTGCATATGTCACAATAGGAACATAATATGCTTTGTACATAACTTCTTTATCCTTGTTCCATACTAGTCCCCGTACCTGTTGGTAGAAAGCACTCCCGAGTTGACACGGTAAACCGGAAAACTACCTAACGCGGAAACGGACAGAAATTCCGCAACTGTAGCCGTAAATAACCTGACTAAGACGGATTATCTTATCCACAATATAACGATATGTACAGTACTAAATTTTGAGCGTGACTGTACTTGCACCAAAGTTCTAGGAAATATTAACGACTGAAGATATTCAAAGTGCACCTGATATTGCTGCCGAAAACAGCAGGTGCGAAGTCATGGAAGAAATGGACGATGACGACGATGATGAAGGTAACGAACGGAAGCTAAAATCACACACTTTTGGAGAAGCACTTTCTGTTGTGAGCGACCTTCAGGAATGTGCTGCTTCCAAGAATGTTCCAAAACTCCTGGAGTCAATGCAGGATGAAAAGGAAATCATACAACGTTCTCTTGTAAAGAAGTCGTGACAATGCGCTTTGAAAGACTCGTGGAAACAAAGATACCAGCAGAGAAACTGAAATATTTTACGTAAGTTTAAAATACAGTGTAACACATGTGAACCTATTTTCTTTTTTTATTTACAGACCTATATTTTAAATTCTTATTTCATTGTAATTATATGCTATAAAACAGTATTTGTTTGTAATTCACATATTTTGTCTTATTAACACTCAACCCTTTGTATAACGGAAAAATAAATCCGCTTTAGGAATGCTTTACCGTATTTGTGATGAACAATAAACTCCGCCTGTCCGTGATATTTAACATTCTGAACAGGTTAACTCTAGAATAGAACGCGGGGTCACGATCAACACTGGGAAATAATATTACAGGTCTTATTGATGACTAATTACAGTCGACACTTCATTTCCATTTGAAATGAGACGCTTGTTTGTTCATTTTATCGCGCTTCATTTGATGCGGTGCTATTTTACAATTCCAGCTCGCCTTTCAGTCGATGGTGTATTTGTCTACTCTGTTCTGTATTGTGCTCTCTTTCGCTTCCTTCTCTGCACTGATTTTCGGCTGTTTTTGATGATGATGATAATTGTTGTTTTAAGGGGCCCAACATCGAGGTTATCGGCCCCTAATGGTCTGGGTGATCGTGAAAATGATGATGATGATAATTGTTGTTTTAAGGGGCCTAACATCTAGGTTATCGGCCCCTGATGGTTTGGGTGATCGTGAAGATGAAAATGAAATGCAAACTTAAAACTAAAACTAACTACCAACCTACATACTAGAAGAAGAAATGGAAAACTAAAGGAGAATAAGGCAAATAAAGGACAGGAGGAAAAGAAATGCCCTCAACCCTCGAAGAATGCGGATTGAGGGACTTGGAAGGAAGGAGAGCCATGACAGGCAGATAGGAAAGTGAAAGAGGAGAGGGTCCGCCCCGAAGATAAGGGACAAAAGGGGAAAACGGACCCAGCTCAGGAATCCCTCGGGGTCGCCAACTCACCAGCCGTGAGCCGCTGAGGGTGTAGCATTATCTAGGGTGCACCAGAAGTGGTGGGGCTACACACACCCTGCCTCCTTAAGGGCCTTGAGCACAAGGCAGGAGGTAAAAGGAAAAGAAAAAGAAGGCTGACCCCTCACAGAAGGAGGGTATCAGGAAAGATGAGACAAGGGCCAATTAAGGCGGGAAAGGAAGCGACTCCCTAGGCCTCGGATACCCTAATACCGTCGGGGTCGGAAGAGAACAAGAGTTGACCAAGTGAGGTCGACAGGAAAGAAGACGGAGAGGAGCCCGGCACAAGTAAGTGGAAGCAATGCCGGACTCAGCTGGGGCCCCGTGGTCGCCAACCCACGCCCACTAGAAGTGAGCCCCTGGGGGTTCGTGAAAATGATAGTGAATTGGAAACCATAACGAATATTAAGTTAGAATGACAAAATGGGACTGAGATTGAAACTACTCCCAAAAGGTAATTTAGAAGGAAAATACTCACAAAGGAAGACATTAATATAATATCGTATGGCCTCGGGTGCCTGGTGCAAGCTTTGTTAATTGACACCCAGAGGGTAGCTTGCATGTCAAATTTCCTCGTTCCTTTGAACGCTATGAAAGTCAAGGAGGTTAGATATCTAAACTCCTTGACACTACAGCGCTTTCTACTAGAGAATGGAGGAACTTTGTGTTGGCGGAAAATCCCGAGATTAATTTTGCCATTGAACACGGCCTACGGAATTCAAATGGGTTCTTTAACATGCCAACAACGTATGACATGAGTATAGTGAATTTTTTCGCCTTTCAAAAATCACTTACCATGGCCAGGAGCGAACCTGCAATCTTGGGGTTGGTAGTTCGACACGATAACCACTCACCCACCGTGGCAAGCTATGGAATAGATTGAAAAATACGCACAAAATGTAGTTTAGGTTTGAAATACTAACAAAATGCAGTTGAAATTCAAAATACTTACAAAATGTGCTAATGCCTTCTACGTTCATTTGGCAAATTCTAATAACAGGGACAAGATTGTTAGCAGGAAAGCCCTGAGAAGGGCCATTTTTATTCATGTTTTGTGACATTAAACAATGTTTCATGCCAGGAGATGCTACATAAAGAACTTGAATATTTGTATATAGATAAATGTAGGAAGTTATGTTTCAATAGCTGGAAGTATTATAGAATTTCATGTATGTGATAATTTATTGTTTTATGTGCCATACGCTAAATAAATAAATTACAAAATGCAATTGAGATTGAAAATACACAACGCAAGTTAGATTGAAAATGGCCGGTTCGGATTCAAAATACTCACAAAGTGCAATTGAAATTCAAAATACTTACAAAATGCAATTGAAATTGAAAATGCTTACAAAATGTATGGACGATTCGAAATATTCACAGTATGTGGAAGCCCGCGATTCAAGATGCAATTTTGATTGAAAATACTTACAAAATGGAGTTTAGATAAAAAAAAAACTAACAAAATGTGGTTGAGATTCAAAATACCCACAAAAAAGGGCGGGAATCTTACAGAGAAAGGGAAATATAATGAGAAGAATGAGGCATCAGGAAAGGTGAGAGAAGGGCCAATGAAGGCGGGAAAGGAACAGACTCCCTAGGCCTCGAATACCGTAATACCGGCGGGGTTGGAAGATAACAAGAGTTGAACAAGGGAGGCCGACAGGAAAGATTACAGAGAGGAGCCCAGCACAAGTAAGTGGCAGCAATACCGAACTCACCTGGCATCCCGTGGTCGCCAACGCACGTCCCACTAGATATGAGACCCTGGGCGGCCAGCTGTTCGTATTCGCTCTCTCACATTGTATAGAATAGGACCCGGTGTCTGCCCTGGTCCCTGGTATTTGAGCAGCCCAAATGAAGACAGCCCATCGGCTGTGTCAAACAACGTCCAGAATAAACCGGAAACGACCTTGTATTTGCCACTCAATAGACCATCTTGTTTGAAGTTTTATACGAGTTAGAATTTGAAAAGCAGTGGATGTTGAAGCAATGCGCTACAAACCGCGACCTATGGATGTTGAATTATAAGTGGAATACACAAAGCCGTTGTGTTTCATATTACCAGTGAGAGAGAATCAAAATAAATTCTACAAAATATGGTTGGATTGTAAAATAAGGGAGACATTTTCATTAGCAAACAAATTAGAACGTAAAGGAGTTCCACTCAATATCTTCAAAGCTGAAGATTGGAACTTTGCAAAGGAACGGAGTTGTGTTGCACATAATGGGTCAACACGCTTTGAAGTAGAACTTATTGGAGCATGCACTGTAAAGAAGACCGATTGTAATACTGCCATTTTAAATTATCACGGACATGGGGTGGTAATATGGAATTAGCGTGGCTTATTTACGAAACCTGGTTACCATGACAACACGTGGAAGCGGACTTGGGTCTTGTTGACTTGTAAATTCCAAAGAATATACATTTCAAAAGAATATTCAAGTTGTTTCCTGAACATTCATTTTAGCCTGTTTTCTGGAAATTTATAATTAATCGATAACTTTATCAACTGTTGGTTGGTTCCATAGTTTAGAGGCTGCGACAACGCAGTCGAGCAGCCCCGTGTACTTTGGGTGTGTGTAGAATTTGTCTGATAACCTGTGTTAATTGTGATGGCTGTATTAGTGTGTGTTATCTGTAATTCAGGTAAGGACTGCAGACGATCAATTTCAAGAAGTTCCTATTTTTGCTAGCAAATGCTACCGTCAACGACACCTAGCTGTGAACTTGGCTACTAGATGCCACCTCAACCAGCACCTGGCGACGAACGTTGGAACTTAAAGAGCATTAATAAAATCGAACCTTCTAATTTAGCTTCACAAATTTGTTGTTAGTGAAAGGTTCTTTTAATGCCATAAATCTATAACATGGGACCGCCGGCTTTACTTCCCCTCCGAAGGAAGGCATACTGAGGGATTTTTAACGCTCTTAAAAATTCAACGACTCTCTCAATTGTGGCAAACGTTGAAGGGCTAAAGGGCGCGGAAAGGTTTCAAATTGTGAGTCTTGGAGAGCTCTAACAAACTAAAAAGCTAAATTTCGAAAATAACTTCGAGCCTAAATGCAGTTCCGGAAAAATTGCGTAAAATTGCTTGTTTCTTTACTCGGCTTCTTCTTGATACAAATCCTCGCCAAATTAACTTATTTACATAATTATTTCTTCAGTGTATTCCTTGGTTCAATAGTCTCAGACATGTATTGACATTTTGAAAATTCTTCACTATGCAAGTAGTTAGAAGGGCTTAAATGAAACTCCGCATTTACTCACACTAGCGCTCGTAGTGGTAGAAAAGGCGAACTGCTAATCTAATGGACCGGATGTGGTTGAGGTTCCGGTGAACAATCGTCAGTCTACCGCGTGTCATCATACCAGCACCTCGTAAGAAACGTTTAGTGTTTCCTTTACGTTTGGAAAAGGGGAGAAAACAACGAAGATTGATTACAAATGCACCAACAATGAGATTCAGTGATGAACCAGGTCCGAGAATGTAAAAGTGATCGGCAGACAACGAGAACATAGCGTCACGAACTATGACAATAAAGGATGTTTTCCGTGCGAACTTTAAGCTTACCCTGGGCAAACCGTTAAATATATCAATAATAATAATAGTTTTAATGCAGCCAATGGCCATTGAAAAAGTAAAAAGTAAAAAATACAATGCAGGTACTGTCAGTCGCTACAAAATTGCGTCAGGGAAGTTAATCTTCTTTTACAATATGCCGCATGATATCGGTCACAGGGCTCGCTACACAATTCACATATGCATGTAGCTGCATTTGGAGTGTGAAAGTCTTTTCTTCCGCAACACCTGAAATGAAATCCATGGACTGCGAAACGCGTCACAGTGTGTCGGAAATCGTAGTCTGCTCTCTTCCAGTCAGACGATAACATCGCTTCTGTCCATTAGAAGTCCAACCATATTTCTTTCTTTTTTAATTGAAATTCCGCAAGAAGTTCCTGATAGGCAGCGCTAGATGGAAGCTGCATTTGTAGTCTGATTTGCTCAATACAGAATCGCTCTGCAGACAGCTCATACATTAGCCGGGACGGAGTAAATTTCGATACATACAATGCTTTCTTTAGGAAGATAGACTTTACTTGCTCTATTTCCTTTAAGTTGGTTTTGGTCAGATGAGGCCAGATCAGTTCCAGACCGTAGGTGTCAGTGTGGAAACAAAGAGCTTCATAGCAGTAACTAAAGATAGTTTACGCAAATGCTGTATGTTGTTCATGGCTATTAGTGCAGCAGTCGCTCTGTTTCTCACATGCATTGTGAAAGAAGTTCCTGTCGTCTGGAAAATTAACCCTAAATAGTTAAAATTCTTGACGGTTGTTATCGGTAAATCTCCAGGTCTGTAATAAATCTTATCTCTATTCGAAATCATCCTCCCTTACGGAAGACCATGTGGGCTGTTTTATTCTCGTTGATCTGTAATTTGTTCCTCTCGGCCCAGAGAAGCAGACGATCCATACATTCCTGCAGAATTTCCAAACTCTTTGCTCCAATTACTACATCATCTGCGTATATATAAAGAGATATCTTCTCTTCCAAAGACTCGAGGATACCCGTGATGTCAGCAGTTGAGAGAATGAACAGCAGTGGACTGATTGGGTCACCCTGTAGGACACCATTTATCTGTTCAATAGGCTTTGAGAACTGAAGGCCATCGGAGATAAACACGGTATTGTGATGTAGAATGTTGGTTATTATCAGTGTCAGATAATCAGATTCACCGAGCATAGTCTGAAGTTTCTCAACTATGACCTGTCGACTTAACAGGTCGAAGGCCTTCTTAAAATCCACAAAGATGGCGTGAAATTTACCTCTATGGTGACGAAGTGCCTCATCAATATCTGACAGTAGGTTTCCAATTGCCTGTAGAGTTGATTTACCTTTCTGAAAACCAAACTGTTGGTCTGGGATCTTGTCAGAAACTTTTTCTGTCAGTCTGTCCGTCAGAATTCTTGTGAATACTTTGAATATTGTGTTCTCGAGCGCTATTCCTCTATAAGAATCCGGAGAGTCTGCACTTCCTTTCCCTTTATAAAGTAGTTTGATAAATGACGTTCTCCAGGATGACGGTATTGTACAGGCTTCAAGACACTTATTGAAAATTGTAGGCAATATGTCACGAAAGTAAGGCAAAGCCTCCTTCAAGTGTTCATTAAATATTTCATCAGGCCCGGGGGACTTGCCAGCTTTAAGACTGATTATAGTTTTCACAACCTCCACCTCAGTAATTGGAGGGAAATATCAATATCAATATATATATCAATATACTACCAGTTTAAAAATTGTTCAGAATGAAAAGTTCCACCAAATAGTCCGGGAGAGCATATCTCTATCTTCAATACATCGTCCACTATAAGTGTTTTTACGTTTTCATTTCTTTCAACAATCTCCATTCAAATACTGAGGCAACAGTTTACGAGCTATCTAGGGACGAGTCTATCACCCTAGTTACAGCCCAGCTAGCGGGCAAGCCTATTACCCCAGATACTGCCAGCAGGAAGCTGTCGAGTCGTATCGAGTTAAGACTTCAGAGAAGAGTGGTTGTGTTTGTGGTTCCCCTGGAAGTACAAAACGGCTTTTCTCCATTTCGCCTGTGAACCTTTCGCTCCGCAAAAAGCACAGTCAAGTTAAGATTGGGCGGAAGGGGGATTTGTGTTTCATGCACCTCGTCATTCTTAAATTACGTCTGACAAGAATTCATTGACATAAAAAGCGCTTATCACGTAATGCATTCATAACTGTTCCTGGGCGAAGCCGGGGCGGGTTGCTAGTCCTGTATAAAACACAAGTATCGGCCTGCAACTAGGAACAGAACATCAACAAGAATGCTGCGCCAGACTCTCAATGATCATGTTCCTAACATAGTGGATAGGATGAGGGAAAACCGGCCATGCACTTTAGCAACTGTTCTTTTCCCTTTTAGTAAAAATGTCAACTGCACCTCGTGGCTTGGGATATACATTAAGGAATAACTTTGAAACCACGAGATGGCAACAGGAATGTTGTGTCAGAGGGATCTGCGTATTGCTGACCATTTCCTCAAACGTTCAGAATATAGTGTTTAGTATCTTCTCCTAAGTGTTCGCGTACAAATTGCTGAACATAATAACACAGGAGTTGAAATCATGGTCCAAATTGAGGAGTGGCAGCACTGTCCCTCGTGGAACTCAAGAGATATAAAGGACAGCCTATAGAAGTTGAGTTAACATGTAACGCAATCAGCGGCGGTTCACGAGTGGGGAAAAGAAAATATAAAGAGAATAATTTGTATGCTTCCAGGAGGCTTCGGTGGCGTAGTTGGTAGCATGCTGAGCTGCTATGCCCAAGATCGCGGGTTCAAACCCGGCCGAAGTCGTCGGATTTTTTAAGAGCGTTAAAAATCCCTCAGTATGCCTTCCTTCGGAGGGGAAGTAAAGCCAGCGGTCCCATGTCATAGATTTATGGCATGTTAAAGAACCTTCCACTAATTAGCCCTGTGTGAAGCTAAATTGTATAGGTTAAGAATGTAAACAACGCTCTTAGGTTCCTACGTTCGTTGCCAAGAGCCGACTGCGGTGGTGTCTAGTAGCTAAGTTCTGAACTAGTAGTCGTTGACGTTGGCGTTTGGCGGCACAAGTTGGAACTAATTGAAAAATTCAACTAATACAGCCATCACAATTAACACCGGTTATCAGACAGATTCTACACACACCCAAAGTACACGGGGCTACATTACCGCGTTGTCGCAGCCCCTAAACTGAGGAACCAACCCTTGAGAACCAACCAACCAACAGTACGCTTCCACGAACACTTCGTCCATTCAAATTAGCCTACTTTTCGCATTTTGTAAAAATGAGAAAAAAGTAGACTTATGAGATCGATCCGGGAAAATGTGTGTCTGTCTGTCTGTCCTTCTGTCTGTCCTTCTGTCTGTCTGTCCTTCCGTCTGTCTGGCTGTGTGTGTGTCCCCCCTATCAACTCCTAAACGGCTGTAGCAATCAAACCCAAATTTGGTATGAGTAAAGATCTCTATCTGGATATCTCAATGCCGTATTTGAAAATGATGTCAGTGCTACCATCCGATGAAAAATCGCAATTGAAATTTCAGCTCCATGTTGTATATCCTGGAAGGTATGAATGGGAGCTATACCAAAATTGGCACACATATAGATAATAATATGTCAGTTTAATTTCCAGGAGGCCATACATGACAGTGTTGCCAAAATGATTCTAAGCCTGCTGATATGTCCAATTTTTAAATGTATATAACTTCTTCACTATCAATTGGATTTTAACCAAATTTCATATGTACTATGTGTATATAGACAGATATGACTGAGGGTCATCTTAAGAGCCACCAGGGCTGCCAACTGTTAATAAATGCACCCTCTATTGTTTTTATCCAAATACCAACATATTAGAAAGTATGCAAGCCGACAGGTTTAAACTATGCACACGTATAGTACCTGCGATTCTAGATAAATTTCGAGTAACTAATGGACCTCAGTACTACCAACATGATTCTAAGCCCGCTGATAGGACCAATTGTAAATGCATGTTACGTCTATACTATCAATTGGATTTGAACCAAATTTCGTATGTACTATGAGTAGTATAACAGGTATGAGTATGCGTATTCTTAAGAGCAACCAGGGCTGCCAACTGTTAATAAATGCTGTCTCTATTTTTTACCCTAATATCAATATATCAGAAAGTATTCAAGCCAACAGCTCTGAAACTTTGCGCATGTATAGTACCTTACATTCTAGATTAATTTGGAGTAACTAATATACGTCAGTGCTTCCAACATGATTCTAAGCCTGCTGATTGGTCCAATTTTAAAATACATATAACTTCTATACAAATAAATGGATTTCATCCAAAATTGGCACAACAATAGATCATTATAGTTCAGATTATATCTGACCAACACATGTATGACATTGTTGCCAACATGATTTTACGCGCGCTGATAGGTCAAATGTCTGACTACATGCAACGTCCATGCTATCCGTTGGACTTCAAACAATTTTTTTATTCTGTACACTAAGAGATGTAAATAAGAATATATTCAGTCACCAGGGCTGCCAACTGTAGTGCTCTATTAAGCTACATTATGCCAGTTATATCTCGAACTAATTAGAAATTTCGATATACCAACTCAATTTCGTCTATATTCAAATTAGGTCCATATAGATTAATCATTGGAATGCATCTTACATTTCGTGAAAAGTAGGCTCTTTAGTTCGTCACGGAACTTCTTGTTTAACGGTACGTATATTGTAATAAAGCAGGGGACGCGGCGATTCAAACGCTTAAATGGAGAACCACCACTGAACGTAATATTTGCAGAACAAACACGGACCTTAGGGCACAGCTATGAAACCTCAAATCACAATGTAACATGGTGGCTCTCATATAAATACACTCGTACATTTGAACATTTAACAAACAGTTCTGCCAACAATTGCAATGTTTACCTTTCGTATAGAGTAACTCCATACAATATTCAAATAACACGTAGCCTACACAATTGCCATACCTATTTAAGTCCTTTAATACAATTCATATTTCATTAGAGGATGAAACGGTATGGAATTAAAATCTCCTGTTTAGGTAGAATAATACATTAATGACAAAGAATGACATACAGTCAACCCTGTAGAAATATTATTGGGTGTGTGCAACTGCGATGTGCGACGATATTTGAGCATGACAACGTATTCTCGGACTGATTTGTTTCAACTGTCGCTCTTGCGAAATTTCAGCTTCATATATTTTTAGCCTACTTTTCACATTTTACAAAAAAGAGGAAAAAGTAGACTTATGAGATGGATCCGGGAAAATGTGTGTCTGTCTGTCCTTCTGCCGCCCCCCCCCCCTATCAACTCCTAAACGGCTGCAGCAATCGAAACCAAATTTAGTATGAGTAAATATGTATACCGGAATATCCCAAGCCCATATTTGAAGATGATGTCAGGGCTACCAACTGCTGAAAAACGCAGTAGAAATGTGAGCACCATGTTCGATATCTTGGAAGGTATGCCTGGGAGCTATTCCAAAATTGGCACACATGTAGATAATACTATTTCAGTTTAATTTTCAGGAGGCCAAACATGACAGTGTTGCCAAAATAATTTTAAGCCTTCTGATAGGTCCAATTTTTAAATGCATGTAACTTCTACCCTATCAATTGGATTTCAACCAAATGTTGTATGAGCACTTGAAAAATTCAACATTACTTTCATTTAAATCATAAATATGAACGCTCTATTCCTAGTACAGTACATACTGTAGTTATAGCATGGAAGTAAGGTTTCCTGGACGTATTATCATTCTTCATGTCATTGTTACCGACAGTAGTGGCTACGCTGGCTAAAGAGCAGCGTTAAGTCATGGGGCCAAGCTCTCTGCTGACTCGGTAGACGCGTGGGTTCGAGCCCTACCGTCGGCCATCCTTGAAATGGTTTTCCGTGGTTTCCCAATTTCAACACCAGGCAAATGCTGGGACGGTACCTTCTGACAGACCACGGCCGCTTCCTTCCACATCCTTGCCCAATTTCATTCGTCTTCATCCTTTCCATCTCTGATCCCGACGCGCAGGTCGCCCACGGGCGTCGACTAGGAAGACCTGCACTCGGCCTCTCAGGAGGCCACACGAAAAAATAAAAAATACAAGAAAATGTCAATGTTTCACTTAACAATAGTGATTCATTGACATGACGCCGGAAAGTTGTGCTCGCCACCATTTTCGATCAGAGCCACTGTCCTCACATCTTCAGGCCTCAAGCGCATATTCGTTTCTGAATTGCACAAGAACTGAGGATGTGGCTGTATTGATCTTTTCCTAAGCCAACACGTGGCAAAAGAAAAAAGAATATACGAGCCTTACAGTAGTCCCATATGATGTGTAACAAGTGACACGTTATCCTGCTATGTGTGTCCCGAGAGCGCAAATCCCTTGTTGACAGTGAACTCTGTTGGTCATTGAAATAACTACTTGTAAAACTGCAGTGCCAAATCCTGACCGTAATGAATCATAATTGTTATTTGCCGTGGCGGAAGTAGTTGGTCTTGGCGGAAGCAATCCACTGCCTACTTGATGCGGGCTGCGCTCTATACCGGCCAGTTAGTGAACCCATGCCAGCGATGTTATTGAAAATGGCCTCGTTTTGCCGATCAGCGTACTTCCAAGTATAGGCGCGATTACAAATTAGGTGTGCGGAAGGTATATTAAATGTGTTTCTCCCAGTGATATGTTTAGACCAACGAAGTTTCAATTATTGTTAGTAGTCGGTGTTAATATACTGAATTCCTACGTTGTTTGGAGTGTTTGTTGATGTGATATAGCACTCGAGGTATCGAGTGCTTGCATTAAATAAGAATACAGCAAAAGTATGAAGATTTAATAAATCGTAATTGTTTTCAGCAAATATGATAAAATGAATATTTTCACACCAAAGAACGACAACTTTAGGATGATTTATTGTGGGAATATCTTAAATGGGGTCTCCAAACCTCGAACTAAACTGTATGCGATATACATTCCCCATAGCCACATGGCCTACAGTACGTCGTTGTACCGATCTCCGCCATCACGCGCACTCATTGTTTTCGTCCCATGCACTTCCGTCCCTTTTCCAAAATCACTCCCACAAAATGTCCAGCTACCGAGTGGAAAGATGTTACACATCATAATGAAAACATTGCATTGTTGACGATAGCGATGACACACACATTTTCCCGCGGGAAACAGCATCATGTCAAAGAATCGCTATTGTTAAGTGAAACGATGACATGAAGAATGGTAGAGTAATGCATCCAGGAAACCAATTAACCTTACTTCCATGCTATAACTACAGCATGTACTGTACTAGGAATAGAGCGTTCATATTTATGATTTGGATGAAAGTAATGTTGAATTTTTCAAGTGTTTTTTTTTCTCGGTCAGGTGTAGGTAAAGAAGTTGCCGCTAGAGGCGCTGACTGGCTGCAGGTTCCGAACAACCAGTTTGTCGATTGTTATTTCCTTGTAATGATTCACACAGCCCCGGCTTTACTGTTGACTGACATACAAAATTGTGATGAAGCGACTTTTTATGCAAACGGGTCTGTAAACAGACATAATTGCAGAATTTGGGGATCAGAGCTGCCCAATGAGTTCATAGAGTATGAACGAGACACGCAAAAAGTGAATGTTTGGAGTGGTCGTATGTATGATAGAGTAATAGGTCCCTTTATTTTTGTTGAAAGAAATATCAATGGTGATGTCTATTGTGACATATTAGAGGAATATGTTTTTCCTTAGTTAGATGACATTGGGGCGGAGAAGGGTTTAGTCCACTTCCAACATGATGGGGCACCGCCACACTTCAGTTTGCGTGTGCGTGAGGCACTTGACGCTCGACTCGGCCACAGATGAATTGGAAGGGAAGGACCTATTCCATGGCCTCCAAGGAGCCCTGATATGACTCCGTTGGACATTTCTTCTGGGGGCATATCAAGAATCTTGTGTATGCGGAGAAAATTCATGATATTGGCCATCTCAGGGAACGAAGAATCAATTGTGTGGCAACCGTCCCCCCAGACATGCTGGCCAGGACATGGCAAGAGGTGGAATACCGTTATGATGTGTGCCGTGCCTCTAACGGGGCTCATATTGAACTTTATTAAATTGTAAAAAAAAACTTGAATATGCAACCTTTCCAATCATGTATTAAACATTAATATAACTTTTTTACTACATTACAGTATTTTGCCTCAAAACCCCGGAGTTCTTTTATAGACACCCTGTATGTTGTGTTCGCTCATAACTGGACTGGACTCAACGTAATAAACAAACTGAAGTGGGGTTAGGTTGGTAGCGCTTTGCCGAAGGTTGAGTAAACTGACTGATTTCACTCCACAGACCAGTTATGCCAATCCATGGGATTTGTCCCAAATTGTGGGACATTTAGACAAGTGTTTTTAGAAAAGGGACAAAGGGATTATTTTGTGCAAAACGCAAGGTGAATTTGGGATAGTTGGCCGATGTCATATCACCAGCTGAGCTGCCGTAAAAGCTTTGTTTGAACAGCGAACGTGCACAATAGGTACGATTCATACCAATAGAATAAACGTAAGCCTTTCACGGAAATATAGTATTACAGTACAATCGCCAATTGCCGCTTGTGCGATAACAGACTGTTTTGTGTGCTTTGGAGATTAAGACTTATTGTTGTGTATTTACTTGAGATAACACGAACATTCTAGTTGCTATGCCCAGAACATTCCAATCTGGGACCTTCCATATACTATGTATATATGCACCCGCAGACTGTATACGAGAGCTCCGCGCTAGTTCCACTCTGGACCGCTCAAGTTAAGTTACCTTGTGTATCGTTGAGTACTGGGAAATTAGTTAGTTATTGTTGTTTTAAGGGGCGGAACTACGAGGTCATCTGCCCCTACACTGGGAAATTAATTGTAAAATTGGTCACGTATGTGCTGTTTACTGACCTGACAATTATCTCATAATAGATTCCTCACGATACCAACACACATCATGCAAGCCAGGCGTGGATCTAGAGTTTGGCTTGGGGGGTCACAGAATTGAAATTGTTAAGAAAAATGGTATCACTAACAACGCAATCACAAAATAACCAAACGTACAAAACCAGACCAATGTTTTTGCAAGCTACATGGATAGAAATTTGATGCGTTTAGCGCACCAAAAATATTCGTACAAATTGCAACGGCGTGCTTTGCGACTTTTACATCGAGCTTCGAGAAAAGTATCAAGGTACGTTACAGTTTCGGCAAATCGAGTTGGTACCGACAAAGAGAGAAAGTCACAGCTTAAATTGCCAACCAAGCTTGCAGTTTGGACGTCGGCAAAATATTTTGGTGCGAAAAAAAGCCCCAGTTTCCTATCCGTGCATTGCTGCACATTCATCGTGACATCACTATAGACAACGATTCGGTAATCAGGTTTGCTAAACAAAATAGACGAGTTGATTTTGTTATATAAATAATCGTTTTTATATAACAGGTATGAAGTTGTAAATATGTACAGTTGTAACAGAACATAATAATTGCAATAAAGATATTTTCTGTATTGAATAACATGCAAAAAAAACCAACTGATTTTCAGTTAAAATTCGTTAAGTTTTATTTGTCCGGTTATTGTCTTTTCGTTTTTTGAGTTTGAAAAAAAATTTGGTCTCCGTTTGAGGGGAGGGGGTGTCATGACCCCCGTGCCTCTCCCCCCATGAATCCACGCCTGGTTGTGTATCAACTAGTGTTAAATAAACCGTTGATTGATATTAACAAGTGTGTGTGTTATTTATCTCCCACCATATAACACTTATTGTATGTTTTGTGCTTTTGTGAAAAACAAAAAAAAACAAAGACTTATACAGTACCGGTACAGGAAAAGATAAACATCTCAATCTTTAAATGAATAAAAACGTGTATTAAGTGAATGTTAAAGTGTATGGTAATGTTAGTTTACAAGACAGTTTTATCGTCTTCTTCTCCTTCCTCATCATCTTATCCCACTTCAAGTGGGCTCGATGTTTCTGGCAAGTCTTTTCTATTTTATTCTGTCCCACACATCGTCATCCCCTAACTGCTTCTCCATTAGGACTTCATGGATATTGTCAGTCCATCTCTTCGAGGTCTGCCTCTATTCCTCGTGCCATCCACAACCAGAGACATCGCTCTCCTTCCTACATAGTTATTATCTCGACACATAACATCCTTATACCACAGCAGTCTTCTCTCCTGGATTTTCTAGGAGACTTATGTTACTTTAACTAAGCCCCTGACTTTCTCATTTGTGATGTGATCACTCCTAGTGACGCCACTCATCCAGCGCAGCATCTTCATCTCAGTCACATCCAGCTTATTACATTGTGACATAGTTATTGCACCATACATCATGGCTGGCCTCACAACTGTCTTGTTTCGTTAAAATCAATTTTAGCGCAATTAGAAACACATTATTGAGACTCTATAGCACATTTTTTTTATTCATTTTACATTTGTTTTGAAGAAAATATTTTTACGGGGGATATTTTCTAGTGAAAAGAGACATTCTGCGCGGGAAGTTGGCATTTTCATTTTTGAGAGGTTAGCAACTCTGCCATAGACGTGATTTTCAAGGAAGGAGAGAATACGTGCATCGAGTCGGCTCCATATATTCCCCACTTTTATCCGCGGACTTTTCTCTGTATAGCTAACAGAAGTGGTATAAAACCATTTGTTCTGGAAACATACACAGAAACACGAGTAAAACAGTATTTTTGCCAACAATATGCACGTAGCTTGGCTTCGTGTCTAATAAAGAATTGTGGCGCCAATTTAGCCCGCGGACGTGTCGGGCCGAAGAAAGATGGCTGCACTATATAGCTTATTGTCAGCAGGGCCACTGAATTGACAAACACACGAGAGGGAACACAGATGTCGAACACAAACAGTCACTGGCGTCGGCTTTGTCCCTAAAATATTAACACCTTCGTGCCGATCAAGTTCAGGATATTGGATACAATTTCACTTTGGGATTTAGTAGCAGGGCCGTATTTCTAAATAGGCTAAGTAGGCTGCAGCCTAGAACGGCAAATTTTCAGGGGCGGCAGTTTGGTAATTCATTCAAAAGCTCAAATGAAGTATTTCAGACGTTAATGATATTTTCCGAACGCATTTTAGAATACCAGTTAGTTAAAAATATGTTGTAGTCCTTCTACAGTTCTTCCTGCCTTAGAAGAGTTAAGAACTATCAGCGAACTAGCATTTCTGAAATACGGTTAAACTCACTTTCATTACTTTGTATTGAGGCAAATACAACAAAAACACTTTCATATGAGGACATTATTAACGAGTTTGCCATTAAGAAATCTCGTAAGAAAGCTATGTAAATTTGAATACGAAGATTACGTGGGGTGAGTTGTTTCAGAGAAGTTTGTATATTTTTCAACAAATAAACCAGTAATTAACTACATTTCGTGTAATTTCATTTCACCGTGTAGGACAACTTAATTCAAATTGAACACAGTTCTTCAATTACACAAAAGATAGTCATTAGCAATAAAATATAAAAGTATGTGTAAAATAGTGATCACTGATCTCCAAGAACAAATTCATTAATTAAGTTCGAAACCCATTTCATTTTTAACGAATCTTAAAAGAAGTAAAAGAACAAGTCGATAACTAATTTCATTATAACATTTATCATGTAAGCCATTACATTTGTAGTTTTATATAAACTAAGTTTATGTTTAAAAAAAGATGAAAACGCCAATGAACTCTATCCTTTTGTTGTATAAAACAAATGTATTAAGCAAATATAAACTACTGAGGGGGCGGCAAATGGACTTTAGCCTAAAGGCGGCCTTCTCTTAAATCCGGCCCTGTTTAGTAGGCTAAACAATTAGTTTCACTGCCGCCAGGCGATCCACTACGACTGAGATGGGTGATGCGTTGGCTTCGTCTCACGTGACGTCAGAGTCTTGCACAACTATGCTATCTAATGGTTGTGATTCATTCCTGAAGACATCCCCTGGTAGGGTAATGAAATGTTGTGTGAGAATTAGATCCTTCTGCTTTTAATTAGCCAAAAGTCACTTAAGTGATTCGGGAATACTGTCAATGTTAAATTTCAAATCGTTAGCCTACTTTTCACATTTTGCAAATATGAGGAAAACGTAGTCTTATGAGATCACCCGGGCAGATGTGTCTCTGTCGGTCCGTCCATTTGTGTCTGTGTCCCCTATCAAGTACTAAACGGCTCTAGCTATCGAAACTAAATTTGGTAAGTGTAAAGATCATATTTAATAATGACGTCAGTGCTACCAACTCCTGAAAAATCACAATTGAAATTTGAGCTCTATGTTGGATATCTCAGAAGTAATGCATCCGAACTCTACTCAAATTTGGACACACATAGATAATTACATTCCAGATTAATTTTTTAGGAGCCCATACATGACAGTGTTGCCAACATGATTCTAAGCCTACTGATATGTCCAGTTTTTAAATGCATGTAAGTTTTATGCTATTAATTCGATTTCAACGAAATTTCGTATGTACTATGTATACCTGGAAACCTGTGTTGTTGTGGTGTTTGTATTCGTAACTTAGGTGATGATTGGGATGGAATAGCTGGCATTCTCCCAGAGGTCCGGCTTCGATTCCCTGCTCTCGCTGAGGGCAGGAACGGGGTAAACTCAGCCTCGTGATGCAAAACTGAGAAGGTTCCCACCTCAGCCATCCTGGAGGTGGTTTTCTGTGGTTTACCACTCCTCCAGGCAAATGCCAAGGCCACCTCTTTAACAATCCTCTCCTGAATTATCAATAAACACAGGTTTAAGGCGGTTTGGGTGGCCAAGATCGCAGGTTCAATCCCGGCCATGATCGTCGGATTTTTTAAGAGTGTTAAAACTCCCTCAGTATACCTTCCTTCGGAGAAGAAGTAAAGCCGGCGGTCCCATGTCGTAGATTTATGGCATGAAAAAAAAACCTTCCACTAACTACTCTTGTGTGAAGCCAAAATGTGTAAGTTAGAATTGATAACGCTCTGTTAGTTCCAACGTTCGCCGCCAGGTGCTGACTGCGATGCCATCTAGTAGGGAAGTCCTCAAGCTGGGTGTCGTGGACGGTAACATTTGGTATCAAAAGTAGGAACTACTTGAAATTACTGTCTGCAGTCCTTACTTGAATTAAAAACAGATAACACATTCTAATACAGCCATCACAATTAGCACCGGTTATCAGACAGATTCTACACACACCCAAAGTACACGGAGCTACATGACCGTGTTGTCGCAGCCCCTAATCTAAGGAACCAACCAGGCAATAACACAGGTTATCATACAAACACTATGCACCCCCAAGTACATGGAACTAAATGACCATGATATCAAAGATACTCGAAAGAACTCCATTGAAACAAATCTGCAACAGTGATGTCAAAATGGGGCAGTGAGCTGAGCCTCGTACACCCAAGAGATTTGGAGAATAAAAGTTAAGCTGTTCGAGCGAGAGCGCTAACTCAGCAGCGTCCTCCAGGGGAGGTCTCCTTCCAGGATTCACTTACACTTCCTCCCTTTATCAGCGTTATTCCTACTGAGGTAGCTACAGTCACATAGCGCCCTTTATTGGACACAATATTATTGCACATTGTATTTATGTTAATTTCATTTTAATTGTTTTACCCTAATATTAATTATTATTAATTTTAATTTATCCTTTCTCGAACATTTTATTGTTCTTAAAATACAATTTTAATTTTTGTGCGCTTATTTATTTTTAATTATAAGTTAATTTCATCAGGCCTACCAATTTTAAAACTTTTCAATTTTAATTGTTTTTATTTTAAAAATTGTTTCTTAGTATGTGACCTACCAACCTATCCCTTCTCTTCATTAGCAGTCGCCAGAAACATCTCTCCTCTCCCACTCGTCTTAATACCTCTTCATTTGTAACCCTATCTACCCATATGATCTTCATCATTCTTCTGTAACACCACATTTCAAACGCTTCAATTCTCCTCTTTTCTGTTGCACCAATAGTCCAAGTTTCACTTCCATAGAGCGCCACACTCCAGACGTAAGGCCTTCAAAAATGACTTCGTAATACCTAAATCTATATTCGATGTCAACAGATTCCTTTTCTGTAGAAATGCTTTCCTTGCCTGAGCTAACCTACTTTTTATATCCTCTTTGCTTCGTCCATCACTGGTTAGTTTGCTTCCTAAGTAACAGAAGTCTCCTACTTCCTTTAGTTTCTCACCTGCCAATTTGATGTCCATAGTGGTTTCTGATTTATTTCGGTTGCGTTCCAATATTTTTGTTTTACATTTATTAATTTTCATCATGAATTCTTTCCTCAAGACGGAGTCCATACCATTCAAAAACTCATTCAAATCCTGTGGCGTGTCGGCCAAGATGACGATGTCATCAGCAAATCTCAGAGTTGAAGTTATTTCTCCTTGAATCTTCACTCCCACTTTACATCTTTATCCAATTTCCTTCATTGCTTGTAAAGGGTTAATATTTCATTTTCATTCTCAGTAAACTCAATAAATATTTGTAACGTTTTATAGAAAGACTAATTTAAGTCACAAAGGATTGAGGATTTTGAGGATGAAGGTTTAACGCACACTTAAAACGGAGAAGGTCAGTTCAAAGCAAGGACCACATTTTAAACAAGTAGTTCCGTGAAGAACTATACAGCCTATTTTCATATATCCTACTTATATTAATTGCCTCTATCAACATACAACATTTCAGTTTGATTGCAGTCATAGATTAATAGATATTGGTCGCCATGATGGATTTTAATATATGTAGGCCATAGAGTTATGAACTATTAGATGAGGATTATTGCTTGGGTTCATTATTCAAACGTAGATTTTGATCGCATGATTAGGACACAAGAAATCAAAACTTAATTGTAAAAATTCGCACAGCTGCCATCTTGAGGTTATGTAAATTGAACTAAATTAGATGACAGTGAATTGCAATTTGTACAATCATTTGCTGTACCAAGTTTCACTGCTTTCCGGTGATTAAATCGCGAGAAAAGTCTATTTAAATGTTTCAACTTTGCTTGGCTACCATGTTGGTTTTGTAGTTAACAGGTTTTTGAAAGTCACATAGTAAACGTCTATTAGTGCCCTTTATCATCGTACAAAATTTCAGGGGAATATCAGTAATTATTGCGGAGATATAGAATGCCGGTGAAATATTTGCCTCAGCCGCCATGTTGGATTGGTGAGACGTAATAACATTTGAGGAGCACGGTTGGAGTCGGCCAAAATAGTGCTATGACCTTACCGTGTTTCATTGAAATCGCTCCAGCCGTTTAGAAGTTATTAGAGGGACACACACACACACACACGGACAAAAGGTGATCTCATTAGCCTGTTTTTTTCATAAAATGAAAATAGGCTAAATGGATAAAATTTGTTGCGATTTGAAGTTTGAATATTTACAACTTTGCCGCTAATAGCAATATGTAT
Source organism: Meconema thalassinum (assembly GCA_946902985.2). Classification (NCBI taxonomy): domain Eukaryota; kingdom Metazoa; phylum Arthropoda; class Insecta; order Orthoptera; family Tettigoniidae; genus Meconema; species Meconema thalassinum. The sequence continues at coordinate 7,367,469 of OX336396.1, forward strand.
GTGTTTCAATGGAAATGTATCTAATTTTTGTACAATCACGATTGTAATATTAATATCGTTACTGTTTTGGCTCCCCTTAAGCTCTACGTTCCCCCTTAAGTGTTATCTACTCACTGGCACAGCGATCGCACCCCCCTGCGTGTTCCCCCTTTATGGCTTGAAGTTTTATGCGCCACAGTGGAATTATCCGAGAGGCCAAAACATGCGTAATATTTTAGATCGCGTCTCAGCACATCGCAGAAAATAGGGTTTTAAAATTCTGCAGTAAACGTTTGGGAACAAAGCCTGGTGCTGCTTTATGCTGTTGTCTTCGCTTTATGTAGCAGCTAAACTTTGAGTGATGAAGTTGTTCTTCAAATGGTTTTAATGGCAAGTGATTAACAATGTTCAATAGCCCCTGGTATTTGACGTACTGAGTGGGTTAGATGGTAGGTAACCTAATGTACTGCAGTTGGACTGTGGAATTTTACTAAAGCACAGTAGTTAGTTAGTAATTGCTAATTTAAGGGGCAGAACAGCGAGGTCGTCTGCCCCTAAATAGAGCACAGTAGGTAACAGTTCATGAGGAGTGAACCTTCTACAAAACTACTTAAATTAACCGACATGTTTTTTGTAATGATGAATGATAATTGTGGAAATGCTGTGGTAATAGACGATTTCTCCTCCGCTATCCATAAGCCACCCTCCATCCCCTTTTCAGATCACCTCTGATATAGTAAAACTCCATCTGTGTCCGCCATAATCCGTGTGAATTATTGGGCAAATACAGTATTGCCAACCCCGCGCATATGGTATTACTCATCAATAATTATCCAAACCAATGGTTTTTGCCTGGACCAATAATTACTAGGTGCTAATATATACACCCCTGGTTTTTATCACGCACAGTGGAAGTACTCACCGTTCAATAATCTTTATAAAGACAATAGAATTGCCAATTAATGCTTTATCGCATAATTACAAGGTGTATTTTATATCCCATATGTTGGTAACGGTAATGTGGCGCACTTTCCTTGTATCCCGTAGCACAGTTAATACAGAATAATAATAATAATCAAAACAAGACGTTCCGAGACGAACTAAAGAGCCTACTTTTCTTAAAATTTAAGATTCATGCCAATGATTAATCTATATGGATCTATCTAGAATAATGACGAAATTAAGTTGGTAATATCGACATTTCTAATTAGTTCGAAATACTGTTTACCTGGCATAATGTAGCCTAATAGTGCACTACAGTTGGCAGCCCTGGTGGCTGAATATATTAATAGTTACATCTCTTAAGGTACAGAATACAAAATTTAGTTGAAGTCCAATCGATAGCATGGACGTTACATGCAGTTAAACATTGGATCTAACAGCGCGCATCAAATCATGTTGGCAACAATGTCATGCATGCATCGGTCAGGAGTAATCTGAAATAATACGATCTATTGCTGTGGCAATTTTGAATGAAATCCATTAGTTAGTATAGAAGTCACATGCATTTTAAAATTGGAACTATCAGTAGGCTTAGAATGATGTCGGCAGCATTGACGTATATTAGTTACTCCAAATTAATCTAGAATGCCAGGTAATATACGTGTGCAAAGTATACAGCTATGGGCTTGCAGACTTTATGATATATTGATATTGGGGTTAAAAAAATTGAGACAGCATTTATTAACAGTTGGCAGCCCTGGTTGCTCTTAAGAATACGTATAGTCATATCTAATAATAATAATAATGTTATTGGTTTTACGTCCCTTTTAACTACACTGGCTTTTAGAGACGCCGGGGTGCCGGAATTTTGCCCCGAAGGGGATCTTTAACGTGCCATTAAATCTACTGACACGGCTCCCTCGCATTTGCGCACCCTCAAATGCCAGCTGACTGTGCCAGGTTTCGAACCTGCAACCTTGGGCTCAGCAAGCGAGAACGTTACCCCTGAGCCACGCAGCCAGACTATAGTCATACCAAATGATAGTATAGAAGTTACATGTATTTAAAATTGGACCTATCAGCAGGCTTAGAATCATGTTGGTAGCACTGACGTCTATTAGTCACTGCAAATTAATATAGAATGTCAGGTACTATACGTGTGCATAGTTTAAAGCGGCCGCGTTGCATACTTTCTAATATAGGTATTTTGATCAAATAAATTGAGAGCATTCATTAACAGTTTGCAGCCCTGGTGGCTCTTAAGAAAACGCTCAGTCATATCTGTTTATGTGCACATAGAACATACGAAGTTTGGTTGAATTGCAATTGATAGTGTACAAGTTATAATGCATTTAAAAATTGGACCTATCAGCAGACTTAGAATCATTTTGGCAACACTGTCATGTATGGCCTCCTGGAAATTAAACTGAAATATTATTATCTATACGTGTGCCAATTTTGAAATAGCTTCCATGTATAGCTTCCAAGATACACAATATGGAGCTCAAATTTCAATTGCGATTTCTCAGCAGTTGGTAGCACGGATATTATTTTCAAATACGGCATTGAGATATTCAGGTATAGATCTTTACTCATACAAAATTTTGTTTCGATAGCTGCAGCCGTTTAGGAGTTGATAGGGTGGGGGGGGGGGGGGGGGGACCACACACACACAGACAGACAGAGAGTCACACCATTTTCCCGGATCGATCTCATAAGTCTAATTTTTCCTCATTTTTGCAAAATGTGAAAAGTAGGCTAAAAATAATAATAATTCTCAATGTCAAGAAGAACGGGCTTAGTGAAATAGAAAAAGTCCTAAAGAAATTAGCATTACAGTGGAATTTATACAAGATCGACTCCAGTTCAAGACATTAGTTAGTTATTGCTAGTTTGTTTTAAGGGGCGGAACTTCGAGGTCATCTGCTCCAGAACATTAATCAACAACCATCATTTCACTGAGAAAATTGCTACTAGGACCAAGAAATCTTGGACTGAAGAACGGAATAAGAATGTTAGTGCCCAAGAGATTTGTGGAGAAGAAAAAATAAGCATCATCAGGTAAGTTCTATCGCAAAAAAATATTATTAATAATATAATAAATAATAATAATAATAATAATAATAATAATAATAATAATAATAATAATATCGTATGGCCTCGGGTGCCGGGTGCAAGCTTTGTACTTTGACACCCAGAGGGTAGCTTGCATGTCGAATTTCGTTGTTCCTTGAAGCACTATGAAAGTCAAGGAGGTTGGATATCTAAGCTCCTTCAACACTATAGCGCTTTCTAGTAGAGAAATGAGGAACTTTGCGTTGGCGGAAGCTCCCGAGATTAATTTTGCCATTATGAACACGGCCTACTGAATTCAAATGTTTTTTTTTTGACATGCCAACATCGTAAGGCATGCGTATCGTATTTTTGCCCCCTTTCAAAAAAATCACTTACCACGGCCAGGAGCGAACCTGAAATCTTGGGGTTAGTAGACCGACACGATAACCACTCACCCACCGTGGCAAGCTATCATAATGATAATAACGTTTAAAGGAGCTCCGCAATGCCCAGAATGTTGAGATACTGGAAGTGGTGATTGATCTCCAAACTTGCTTGTTTACAGTGAATATGTGATTGTACGAGTAGTTTTATTGTTCAGGTTACACAACAGTAATATCATCTAACCCACCCTAAAACTTTAGTGAGGAGCCACCCCTGGTTTCTTTCATAGCTTCTGTGAAAAATATAAATAACAAGTTGGAAATTATCTTGGTCAACGTACTGTAGGGTTTTCCAGAACTACAACTTAACGTGTTGGCGAATATAACGAAGCAGACCTCTCGCATTTAAGCATTTTAACTCTAGAATGCTTCCCTCACTTCTACCAATCACCACCAGTATTTGGCAGTTCTAAAATACCAAGCGAATTAGGCCTAGTCAAAATCCATAATTAACCATAATTTTGCCAAAAAAAGCTCAAATAGCAAAAACAAGATGTTCAGTAAAGAACGTATAGCCTACTTTCTCCTAAATGCATGGGTATTGTTATAACTCTTTGTCCTTTTCAAGGAGTTGTAGTAGCTTGTTGAAATACAAGTTGTTATACGGATATTAAACATGAACTTGAGGTGCCCTTTGCTAGTGTACCTCTGTACAAAATTTTATTCAATTCGGTTTCACCGTGTTTAAATTGATATTGTGAATCGATTTGCACACATACATGGCCGCCATAGGCAAACTATTGGACTGATGATCTTGTAGCTTGGTCAAAGAACGCTTCTCGCATACAGGTGTGTTGTTGCAAAATTTGGTAGAGATCAGATGATTAGGTTGGTCGTAATTTGATTTAAGCTTTTAACATTTGGGTGGCCGACATTACGTTTCCATCAAGATGGCGTCGAAATAAAACATTAGCCTACATTGAGTTGCCTTTTGCAAGTGCGACCTCTGTACCAAATTTCGTTCAATTCGGTTTCACCGTGTTTGAATTGATAGGGGGAATCAATTTTCACACATACATGGCCGCTTTCTGCAAACTATTGGGCTGATGACCTTATAGTTTGCTCAAAAAATGCTTACCATATAAAGGTATGTTGATGCAAAATTCAGTAGAGATCAGAAGATTAGGTTGGTCGTAATTTGATTTAAGCTTTTAACATTTGGGTGTCCACCATTACGTTTCCGTCAAGATGGCGGCGATATAAAATAAGACACTGAAGTGCCCTTTGCTAGTGCTACCTCTGTACCAAATTTCGTTCAATTCATTTTCCCCGTGTTTGAATAGATGGGGGGAATCGATTTGCACACGTACATTGCCGCCATCTGCAAATTATTAAGCTGATGACCTGATAGTTTGGTCCAACGATTCTACATACATAAAGATATGTTGTTGCAAAATTTGGTAGAGATCGGATGATTAGGTTAGTCGTAATTTGATTTGAGCTTTGAACATTAGGGTGGCCGCCATTACGTTTCCGTCAAGATGGTGGCGATATGAAACATGACACTGAGGTGCCCTTTTCTACCTCTGTACTAAATTTCGTTCAATTCGGTTTCACCGTGTTCGAATTGATATGGGAGGACAGACATTCAGAGTACACACACTCACACACACGCAGACTCACTCACTCACACACACACACACACACACACACACACACACACACACACACACACACACACACTGACAGACACACAATTTTTGGCCCTGCGTAGACCTCATAGGTCTACTTTCATTTTTTGCAAAAATCGAAAGTTGGCTAATAACAGAAGCTCAGAAAAATAGACAAACCCCCCAAAACAATCCAAATTAGCCGTAACTTAGTCAAAAACGCTCATAAAGTAAAAAAACGAATAAAAGATCTAAAAAGTCACAAAAAACACAATTAGTCAGAATTCAAACAAGTAGTTCCGTGAAGAACTATACAGCCTATTTTCATATATCCTACTTATTTTAACTGCCACAATCAACATACAAAATTTCAGTTTAATTGCTGTAACAGATTCGTAGATAGAGAACCGTCTAAATATTTCAGATGGTCGCCAGCTTGGATTTTTATTTTTGTACTATTACATTAAGATTATTGTGTATGTGTGGTATTCAAACTTCAATCGCATGATTAGACAACAAGAAGTAAAAACGAGATTTTAAAATTACGCACAGCAGCCATCTTGTGATAATGCAAACCATTGAAATAAATTAGATGCCAGTGGATCAACATTTGTATAAGCATTTAACGTGCAACGTTTCACGGCACTCGGATAGTTAATTCGCGAGAAACGTCCATTTAAATATTTATACTTCGCGTCGCCGCCATGTTGGATTTGTGCTCACCAGGTTACTGAAAGTCCTATAGGTGAACATATGTTCATAGTCTCTATGAACATAAAAAAATTCAGTTTGGTTGCTGTAAAAGATTCATAGATATTGAGAACCGTCTAAATATTTCGGGAGCTCACCATTTAGGAGTGTTATGTGTATAGGCCATAGAGTTATGCACCATTCAAGGACAATTATTGCCTAGGTTCATTATTCAAACTTTCACTTCGATCGCATGATTAAGACACAAGACATTAAAACTTAATTTCAACATTTCGCACAGCCGCCATCTTGAGGTTATGTAAGCAATTGAATTAAATTAGATGGCAGTGCATTACAATCTGCAAAATCAATTACTTTACCACATTTCACTGCGCTCAGAGAGTTAAATCATGAGAAAAGTCTATTAAAATATTTTAAATTCGCTTGGTCGCCATGTTCGTTTCGTACTTTACAGGTTTATGAAATATACATAGGTATACCTGTATCAGTACCCTTTATCACCGTACAAAATTGCAGGGTGATATCTGTAATAGTTTCGGAGATATAGAATGTCAGTGAAATATTTCGCACAGCCGCCATTTTGAGGTTATGTAAACAATTGAACTAAATTAGACTCCAGTGCATTACAATGTGTATAAACATTTGCTGTACCAAGTTTCATTACATTTAGATAGTTAAATCGCGAGAAAAGTCTATTTAAATGTCTCAACTTCGCTTGGCCGCCATGTTGGTTTTGTAGTCACCAGGTTTTTGAAAGTCTCATAGGTGAACTTCTAGTAGTGCCCTTTATCACCGTACACAATTTCAGGGCGATATCGGTAATAGTTTCGGAGATATTGAATGCTAGTGAAATATTTCGCACAGCCGCCATGTTGGATTGGTGCGACGTAACAAAATTTGAAGGGCACGGTCGAGGTCGCCGGGAATAGTGCTATGAACTTCCCGAGTTTCATTGAAATCGCTCCAGCCGTTTCGATTTTATTAGGGGGGGGACACACACACGAATCACACACACACGCACACACACACACACACACACGCACACACACACGGACAAAAGGTGATCTCATAAGCCTATTTTTTCAAAATTGAAAATAGGCTAAAAATAAATAGATAAAGCTCAAAAATTAAAATCAAAATCCAAAAGGGAAACAATCACAATTATTCAAAATTAGTGATAAACAGCTCAAAAATGAAAATTTAAAGAAATACTAAAAAGGAAAGAAAAAGCAAAAAATTAAACAAAATTATTCAGACACAGTGTCATTCTGCCTGCCTAGAGAGTGAAATAAAAGGTGACGTAAGTGGTATGAGTTTCTAGAATCGTTGTCGTCGCGACCGATCCTGCGCAGTAGTCGAGGGCATTACGCCACGCTGTCGGCCAGATAGATGACTACTTGAACGTGCAATCATATTCAAAATTCCAACCGAATCTCCTGCATATTGGTATGGTGCGTTTTGTTCCCAATTGCCAGCCCCGATAAAGTACAAGCCGTGTTGATCCACCCTGTTCTCTCGTTCTGATTTGATGAAGCAATTTGCAATAAGCAAAGGAATTGCCACACAATGAACCTGCCAGCGAGAGTGGTGCCTCTTGACTGTGACAGATCAATGGCAAACATAATATGCAGTGCAGACATGTGTGAGAATTATGTGGTACGTCTTGATTATATTTTGTTTAGCGGCCTTTACCTACCACCTTGGTTATCAACCCCGTGCCCTTGGAGTGGGTTGAAATTTCCTGACTTCTTCAGCTTTTGACTGGCATGATGCATAACTCCATGACTCCCTGTCTTCAGCGAATCGTTTCATCTATACATAGCTACCACACCCTACATACGAGGCAGTTAAACCTATTCTAACCTTGGGAAAAATTCCATGGACCACAAGAGTGACGAATGACGAAGTGCTCAAAAACATTAACGAAAAGAGAGCATTTCTCAAAACAATACGGAAAAGACGAGACCAACTGATAGGACATCTCTATCGCCACAATGACTTTATGGTAACTGTGTTAGATGGCAAAATTCGGGGCAAGAGGGGAAGAAAAAAAGGAAGGAAGCTTGAAGTTGAACGTGACCGTAAATCTTGAGATCATGAGCCACGGGACCTCCTTTTTACGTGGAATCCGAACCACAGGACATGGCATTTCACTTCGAAAATCTCACATGCATTGACCGGGAAGGGGAAGAGGGCGACCGAGACTGCAATACATCAAGCAGATCATAACAGATGTTAATGTCCATTCATACAGATACATGAAGAGACTGACTGGCGACAGGGAAGAATGGAAGAGGAGGATTGCTGACGACCAATCTACGGATTGAGAACATGATTGAACCTTGGTCTACCCCTACTGTTGTTGTCTTCGATCTTTCCTTCCATAACTAAGTTTGCTACTCCGGGGTGTCTTAGTAACTTATTCCAGAAACGAAAATCCATGACAGATTTGTATTTCAAAAAATGGTGCAAAACTATCAGGATTTTAAGTGTAATCTGAGCCCAGGAGACGGAGAGGGCCTCTGCCAGAACAAGACACTGATCGATCGACTCAAGAAATACTGGGAGTATGTCAAGAACAAGATCTAGACACAAGTGAAATTGTTTGTTAATATGCAGTCCATAGAAAACAAGCATTACAGTGATCATATGAGTGAATAACATCGTGGTCCATTGATGGCCGAAACGACAAGAAAATGCAGCCCATAGAGGCTCAATTAAAATGTAATAATAATAATAATAATAATAATAATAATAATGAAAACTACCAGAAGAATGGAAGTCATCCCTAATACACCCCCTCCACAAGAAAGGAGACAAAACGAACCCTGATAATTATAGAGGGATTTCACTATTACCCGTTGCGTACAAACTTTTCTCCAAAGCCCTTTTAAACGGATAGAGCCTCAGATAGATCCACAGATAGGAGAATACCAAGGAGGGTTCAGGAAGGGAAGATCGTGCAGTGAGCAGATCTGGCGCCTGAGAACACTATTAGCAACGAGAAAGTCCAGGAACAGAATCGCATTCATCGGCTACAAAAAAGCGTACGACCCAATAGATAAACACTTTTTAACACATTAGAAGAAATGAAGGTGGACAGTAAGTCCAGAAAACTAATCCAAGAAACATTAACGAATACAATATCCAAAGTTAAATTCATAGGAGAGATCTCAGAACCCTTCAAAATTAGGACAGGAGTGTGACACCCATTCTATTCAACTCAGTTTTGGATAAAGTAATCAAGACATGGGAAAAAGGAGTCAAAGGCGTAAAAACGGCAAAACACCCGGAAAAAACTGTCAACATTAAATGTCTGGCCTTTGCCGATGATGTAGCGATTATAACAAATAACAGAAAAGAAACCAAATAAGCTCTAGAGACGCTACATTAAATCTTCGCCAAAACAGGGTTACAAATGTCATGATAAAATACACAGTTCAAGGACACAAAATCTACAGACAAGCATCCACTGGAAACCAAGTATGGAAAAATAACACAAGTGGAAAGTTTCAAATACCTAGGAGAGATTATACAGAAAACAGGACTGAACTTGGCATCCAATGAAGGCAGGATCGCTAAATTGCAGAAAGCATACCGACTTACAAGGAACCATCAATGCCAAACTACGACACTAGTCCTACCAGAAGCCTTATACGCTTCAGGAACGAAAGTAATCAAGAGACGAACAAAATCAAGGAACTAGAAAAACAAAGAAAAATACTGAGAAAGATCTACGGGCAGATCAGAAAGAGGGAATATGGATAAAGACATTAGAACAGTACAAACAGACAGAGACGATTACAAACAACATAAGGAAAAGAAGGGCAAAATTGTATGGACATAACATAGGATGACCGAAGACAGACTGACCAAGAAGATTTTTAGCCTGCTTTTCACAGTTTGTAACAAGATGTTCAACAAAGAACATATAGCCTACTTTCTCCTAAATGCATGGGTATTGTTATAACTCTTTGTCCTTTTCAAGGAGTATAATTGAATGTTGGTTTTAGTAGCTTGTTGAAATACAACGTGCTATAGGGATATTAAACATGAATATGAGGTGCCCTTTGCTAGTGCAACCTCTGTAAAAATTTCATTCAATTCGGTTTCACCGTGTTTGAATTGATATGGGGAATGGATTTGCACACATACATGGCCGCTATTTGCAAACTATTGGGCTGATGACCTTGTAGTCCGTCATAAGCTGCTTTCCACAAAAAGGCATGTTGTTGCAAAATATGGTAGAGATCAAATTATTAGGATGGTTGTAATTTATTTAGGCTTTTAACATTTCGATGACCGTCATTCCGTTTCCTTCAAGATGGCGGCGATATAAAACATGACACTGAGGTGCCCTTTGCTAGTGCTACCTCTGTACCAAATTTCGTTCAATTCGGTTTCACCGTGTTTGAATTGATAGGGGGAATCAATTTGCACACATACTGGCCACCATCTGCAAACTATTGGGCTGATGATCTTGCAGTTTGGTCAGAATATGCTTCCCACATAAAGACATGTTGTTGCAAAATTTGGCAGAGACTAGATTATTAGGTTGGTCGTAATTACATTTTAGCATTTAACATTTGGGTGGCCGCGATTACGTTTCCGTCAAGATGGCGGCGATATAAAAAAGACACTGAGGTGCCCTTTGCTAGTGCTACCTCTGTACTAAATTTCGTTCCATTCGGTTTCACCGTGTTCGAATTAATAGGGGGAATCGATTTTCACACAAAGATGGCCGCCATCCGCAAACTATTAGGCTGATGACCTATTAGTTTGGTCAAAGGATGCACCTTCCATAAAGGTATGTTGTTGAAAAATTTGGTAGAGATCGGATGATTAGGTTAGTCATAATTTGATTTAAGCTTTGAACATTTGTATGGCCGCAATTACGTTTCCGTCAAGATGGCGGCGATATAAAACATGACACTGAGGTGTCCTTTGCTAGTGCTACCTTTGTACCAAATTTCGTTCAATTCACGTTCACCGTGTTTGAATTGATAGTGGGGGGGACAGACATTCAGAGTACACACACTCACACACACACACACACACACACACACACACTCAGACTCACACACATAAACAGACACACTTTTTTTCGCCCTGTGTTGATCTCATAAGTCTACTTTCATTTTTTTTTTGCAAAAATCGAAAGTAGGCTAAAAATGAGGAAAAAGTAGACTTATGAGATCGATCCGGGAAAACGTGTGTCTGTCTGTCTTTCCTTCTGTCTGTCCGTCCTTCTGTCTGTCTGTGTGTGTGTCCCCCCTATCAACACCTACACGGCTGCAGCAATCGAAACCAAGTTTAGTATGAGTAAAGATGTATATCGGAATATCTCACGCACATATTTGAAAATGATATCAGTGCTACCAACTGCTCAAAACGCACTAGAAATTTGAGCTCCATGTTGGATATCTTGCAAGGTTTGCATGGGAGCTATTCCAAAATTGGCACACGTGTAGATAATACTATTTCAGTTTAATTTTCAGGAGGCCATACATGACAGTGTTGTCAAAATAATTTTAAACCTTTTGATAGGTCCAATTTTTAAATGCATATAACTTCTACACTATCAATTGGATTTGAACCAAATTTTGTATGTGGTATGTGTATATAAGCAGATATGACTGAGCGTATTCTTAAGAGCCGCCAGGGCTGCAAACTGTTAATAATTGCTCTCTCATTTTTATAAATCCAAATACCCTTATATCAGAAAGTATGCAAGCCGTCAACGTTAAACTATGCACACGTATAGTACCCGACATTCTATATTACATTGGAGTAACTTATATACGTCAGTGCTACCAACATGATTCTAAGCCTGGTGAGAGGTCCAACTTTAAATACATGTAACTTCTATACTATCATTTGGATTTTATTCAAATTTCGTATGTGCTATGTGTACCATAACAGATATGAATATGCTTATTCCTAACATCAACCAGGGCTGCCAACTATTAGTAAATGGAGTCTCTATTTTTGTTACCCTTATGCCAATATATCAGAAAGTATGCAAGCCAATAACTCTAAACTTGGCACACATATAGTATCTGGCATTCTAGTTTAATTTGGAGTAACTAATATACCTCAGTTCTGCCAACATGATTCTAAGCCTGCTGATAGGTCCAATTTTAAAATGTATTTAACTTCTATACTAACTAATGGTTTTCATTCAAGATTGGCACAACAGTAGAACATATTATTTCAGATTATTTCTGACCATCACACGAATTGACATTGTTGCCAACATGCATTTACGCGTGATGATAGATCCAATGTCTAACTGCATGTGACGTCCATTAGTCTTCAACCATATTTTGTATTCTGTATCATAAGAGATGGAACTTAGAATATATTCAGTCTCCAAGGCTGCCAAATGTAGAACTCTATTAGGCTACATCACACCAGGTATATTTCGAACTAATTAGACATTTCGATATTACCAAATTAATTTCGTCATTATTCTTGATAGGTTCATATACTGTAGATTAATCATTGGCATGAATCTTAATTTTAAGAAAAGTAGGCTCTTTAATTCGTCACGGAACTTGTTGTTAATATAGTTATGAATTGGGTAAAATAAACCGCGGAAGATATCAATAAACTATTGTAAACATCTCTACAGAAGACAGGAAAATATACAGAGAAAAATCAGAAAACAGAAAGTTGAGAGAAAGAGAAAGCATAGCGAATATATGAGAGGTTTTTGTAAAAAAGAAGAAAGGGACAGAATAAAAGCATTAAAATGGGTTGTGTTGTAACGCTCTCCTTAAGGGGGAATTAATGGAAATAATAATAACAATAATCGAAGGAAGTAGCAGAACAAACAGGATTACAAATTTCCTTTCAAAAGACAGAAGTAATGTCGAACATCTAGGATGATACAGCACAACTAAACACCAAATATGGAACGATGAACCGTGATAATAAATTTAAATATCTTGGGGAATGGAACCAGCAAAATGGCCTTGACAAGAAAGCCATAGAAGCAAAAATCAAGAAAATGGGAGTCGCTTTCCAAACCACCCACAACATATATAACAAAAAATGTTTTTCTATGAACACAAAAATTCGTCACTACAACACTGTCATCAAACCAGTACCGCTATATGCATCTGAATGCCTTATCCTACCCGGGAAATGTTTGCTCGCGAATTTAGAAAGAAAAGAACGAAAGATCCTACACACCATACTTGGCCCGGACTGTAAAAATGGCATCTACATCAGAAAATCCTGGCAGGAAATATACTCGAAGATAGAGGAGATCACAGACGCAATGTGAAAACGCCGAGTTTGCTTCTACGGTCATATACGACGGATGATCGACTCCCGATGGACGAAACGAATCTTCAGTATATTCGACTCAAAACCAAAAACGACAATGCCATGGTATGTTAACGTCCAGAAAGATCAGAAAGAAATGGGGATACGAGCAGAAGATGTACAACTCCGAAATCTTTATAGAGCAGCCATCAAGACGTTTGGGACTTTCCGGGACGAAAAACGGACAACTGGTAAGACATTGACAGAAGAACGCCGTGCTAAACACAGTGAGCTCATGAAGGCAATGTGGATCAAGCGAAAAATGAACAAATTCCAGAATGTAAAATGAGGCTTATCGTGGTCCCTAGTTGGCCGATTAGCGAAATTGAATGAATGAATGAATAATGATAATTTAATGTCTCTTTTCCTGTTAATAAGCAGTCCTCCATGCACGCACGTTTATCATCTGTATTGAGTTCAGTAACGAAGATAATGAGGCTCTTATTGATAAAGGCACCTATTTTACAGTCGGCTGGGGACCTCTTCAGAGAGTCATTTTATGAAATGCCCATTAAAAGGGTTCTCTTTTCAGTCGCACGGACCGTCCATACAAAGGGCGCTCCAATATAGCGAGCTTTGCGTCTACAAGTCCACGTCAGTAGGCCTTAAGGGCATCGGTTGTCAACATCCACTTTCTGATGTGGCGACTGTGAACCTGGAGGTCTGCGCTCGGTTCCCGGCTATGGAAAGAAATGTAAGTATGGTCTGAGGCTTCGAACGGGATCCACTGAACCTCGCGAGGCCAAACTGAGAGTAGGCGGTTTCGTTTCCCACCTCACCCATGGTTTACCAATCCTACTCTAGGGCTGTACATCTTTGAACATCGAACTATTAGAAATATTCAAGTAATTTCGATTACGAATATTTGTTTCGAACATATGAATAGTTTGCCCATTGGAATTTTAAAATGTTTGAATATTTATAATAACAGAAACAAGGAGAAAAGTAAGATTGAATGCTGCATCCTGTCTAAGGATCCTTTCTTCCTCAAGGGTTACTATTGTTGTTGTTGTTGTTTGAGTCTTCAGTCTTTTGACTGGTTTGATGCAGATCTCCAAGCTTCCCTGTCCTGAGCTAATCGTTTCATCTCTACATAGCTACCACACCATATATCCGAGGCAATCTGTTTAACATATTCTAACCTTGTCTACCCCTACAGTTCTTATCCTCGACCTTTCCTTCCATAACTAAGCTTGCTATTCCCCGGTGTCTTAGTATGTGTCCTACCAACCTATCTCTTCTCTTCATTAGCAGTCGCCACCAACATCTCTCCTCTTCCACTCGTATTAATACCCCTTCGTTTGTAACCCTATCTACCCATCGGATCTTCATCATTCTCCTGTAACACCACATTTCGAACGCTTCAATTCTCCTCTTTTCTGCTGCTACAACAGTCCAAGTTTCACTTCCATAGAGCGCCACGCTCCAGCCAAAGGCTTTCAAAAATGACTTCCTAATACCTAAATCTGTATTCGATGTCAACAGATTAATTTTCTGTAGAAATGCTTTCCTTGCCTGAGCCAACCTACTTTTTATAACCTCTGCTTCGTCCATCACTGGTTATTTTGTTCCTAAATAACATAAGTTACCTATTTCCTTTAGCTTTCCACCTGCCAATTCGGCATCCATAGGCGTTTCTTATTTCTTTCGGCACAAACAATGTTTCCTTACTTGAAATAACCAACCAGCTTCCTCACATAAAGAGTGGTCCACTCTCCACTGCCCGATGCTACTGTAGATGTAATGATACGTTCAGTGAGCTCATTGCGAAGGAAACTCCGGTTAGTAATCCATTTTATTCAAAAAATCAGCATAGCGGTCTTGATCCATTTTAATACAACAGAAAGTTTGCCCTGTACTGGTTCTTTAACGTACCAGCGAATCTACTGTTCCGGATCTCTCACGTTCAACCACCATCTATTGCCAGGATTCGATCCCACAACCTATGGTATTAGGCAGAGCTATCTTTCTTTAAAAAAATAAAGGTGTACGGTGGCGGCAAAACATAACGATCTTGTTTGTGTTCGAATCATAAACTTTCAGCTTTTTCGATGCGTGGGTCGAAGTTAAATAGTTCGTATTTTCTTCATCCTGCAAAAATAAAGACACGCACTAAATAACAACCTACCCCACATCCAAACAATAGCCTGCGTCCTTAAAAGAACGGAGTGCCGAGTTGCCGACCAAAAGAAACTGATTCGACAGATTTAAATCGAGGATTACTCAAAATTTCCTCCAGCTGTTGTGAACAGCGTTTCGACGCCAGCCGATCGATAACTTTCAAGTCGGAAGTTATATTTGCCGGACTAGATACAAATGTACCAATATGTTTTCTTAAACAGCTGTCAGATGTTTAAGGGGTACGCGTTCCCCCTAAAAGGAAAGCACTGGGTATTATCAACTATGGCACACAGCCGGTAGTCAAGGGTAACGCGAATACACAACCAGCCTCCTAGTGATGATCGGCGAGGTCAGCTCTGAAAGGTCCTCACAGCTCGATGAAGTTGGCATTAATTGAAAACACCTGGTCTGAAGGTCCTACTGATCGAAGAGCCGTGAGAGAATTTGCACCTGGAACATGAAGTATTCATGACTGCAACAAGGAGGTGATTTCCAGGGGAAGAAAATACTCGTACCTGAGAGGTGAAGAGAACACAGGCATCTTCAAATTAAATAAATGATCATACAAATACCGATAAATATTGCTCGGGAAATAATAATTACTATAATAATACTTTTATTGCAGCCAAATAGCCATCGAAACTTAAGTATAAACACGTACACTAAAATTGCGCTCTGACACTTTGAGTTGCATAGTCTTAGATTGATTTTGTCCTTTTCCTACAGAGCTCTAAGTGGTAGCGATCACTTGCTTGCCCACATAGTTGGCACACACACGTCACTGTAGGTTCATGGAAATATTTGCTAACGCAAATAAGGTGGTGAAAACCATGGACAGCCAGAAGTGTAAACACATGCCTCAACTAAAAGTTGGCTGTTGTCCACGTCCGGTCGATCATGGTTCTGGTTCCATAAAATTCTTGAGGTATGTTTTTTCTTCAAGCACGAGAATCATTTCATATAGAATACCTTGGAATTTATTTACCTCTACCAAACACCAGAGCCTCGGAATAGCTACTACTAATAATAATTCCGATGTAAGTAGAATGTCATCTACGTACCAGATGGTACTCTCCTTAACCTCTTCAGATAAATTGCGGTCTGCACTCTTATCAAAGCTGAACCAGCTGTTTTCAGACCGAATGGAAGCCTAAAAAATGAACATGTGTGCTGATCAAACAGGAATCCGGTCAAAAGACTTGTTTTCTTTTCCAATTCTATGTGATAGAAACTCCGCTGTGATGTCCAAATTTGTAAATATAGTTTTTCCTTTGAACTTCCTAAGGATCTCGTTAATAGGTGACACTTGGTCAAACTCCGGTATCACCCTCATATTGAAGTTCCTCAAGTCTAAGCATACTCTGAAAGTTCCGTCTGGTTTGGGTACTATTACCAGAGGACTGACGTAAGGCGTGGATGTCTTCTCAATAACACTGGCCTCCAACATCTCCTGAATTGCTTCTTTGACTTTAACATAGTGCTTTTCAGCGACTGGGTAGGGTTTCTGTCTAAATGGTGTCCAGTTGTTGATTTGGAATGCACATCTGAAGTTCTTTATCCGACCAGGTCTCGAATCAAAGACTTCCTTCTGTTCCAATAATAATTTCTTTAGATTTTCTTTTTCTCTTGGGCCAATTTTTGCTTCTTCTAGCTTTTCCAAAATACAGCTTTTGAATTCGGGTTCCAGATCCTTTCCCATGTCTGCGGCGAGTGTCTGCAGTTCGTCTTCTATAGTTTCGATGGCCAGCACTACCTCCTCAGTCATGTCTCTGTATGCGTGCCATACTTGTTCATCTGTCCCTGGTTCATTATGCTTAAGTGAAACCTCTAAGCCTTCGGCTTCTTAATTCACACGGAACATAACTGTGTCTCGTGATAGGTCTATAATCACTCTGTATTCCCTTATGAAATCCGCCCCAACTATGAGGTTGTATTGTAGCTTGCTTACGAGTAGAAATCTCTGAGAAAATATAGAGTTTCCTATTTGTAAGTCTAGGAATACTTGATACTTGCATACCATCATCTTATCTGGAATGATACCCTTAAGACGTTTTCTCTATGTGCTATCTCATTATATAGAGCTTGCGTAATCAGGCATACAGTTGAACCTTACTTGCACTCCTGCCACTCTTACTATTATTATGGGCAATTCTCTCTTGACTATGACCTGTGTTCCTCCTGGGTCTTCAATTAATTCTTCAGATTTTGTTATCCAATTAATGATGTTGACTGCATTCCATCCAGGGTCTTCATCATTTTCAAAGTCTTCTAAATTTGGTGTTTTTTTCCTCTCTCTACAGCGCCAGTCCCGTTGGAGTGTCTTCTCTCCTCTTTGCTGCGCTGTAATTCCAAACTCTTGGCCCCGTCGCCATATATATCCGGTGACGTTCTATTCTGAATAGCCTCATCCAAGCGGACTTGACGTTTCTTGGGTTCTTCTCCTCTTTCATCGAGGTATTGCAGTGAAGCGTGGTATCTTTCCTCCACCTCTTCATCGAAGTTACGCCTTCTTTCTTGGGGTCTCCAAGCTCGATTGTTGCCTCCTTGGTCATTGTTTCTCCCATTGTTCTGGTGTGACCTACCACGTGTACTTTGTTGATTCCAGTGGTTTCGGCCTCCTCTGCCTCTATTGGCGTTTCCTTTATATTTTGATTGCCATCTTCTGGGTTCATGTTCCCATTGATGCCCGTTGAAACTCAAAGTTTTAGTGCTAGTGGCTTTATTTTTGTTCTGAGCTTTGTACTGGTCAGTCTGCGTGTTGGTCATGTGTACCTGTTCCACGGTTCGATTCAGACACATGTTATTTGACGTAGTGAGGTCCAGTTGTCTGAGAACTGCCTCCATTTCCACCGCTGTTTTTGCATTTGCCGAAATCAGCAGCCTTTGAATTTCATAAGGAAGCTGTTTAGCGATAGCAATACATAAATCTAATTCGCTTGATCTAGATCCCGTAATTTACATAATTGAGATATGAAGAACTCTGCGTACTTAGTTGGATTGTTGGTACTATATCTCCTCGAGTATAGATCCAATCGTAAATTCTTTTGCACGGTGGGATCCCAGTATCGCTTCAGGAAAGATTCCCGGAACTCTTCGACAGTGTCGAAGGTATTTTATAGCCAAAACTGCGAAACCATAACGCACATTCTCCCTCTGTTAACTTCTCTATGGCTCGTAACCTGCGTTTATGCGGTACCCATGCGTCATTCATATATTCGAATACCTCCTTTAACCAGTGTTTCAGCGTCATGTTACAATGGCTACCTGAGAATTTTCTTGGGTTTTCCTCGCTGGCTCTGATCACAGTCAAGACTTGGTTTTGTGTGGCATTCTCATGCGGTGTTGATGCTGCGATTGGTGCATTCGGCGTCATATATGTACTTTCGCCTGGCCCTGTAGCATTTCTTGTTATAGGCAGGGTCTCTATATCTGCCCACCTATTCTTTCTCATGTCCTCCAAGCTGCCTTCACTTGACTTAGGATCTCTCATTATGGGTTCTTCCTGTGCTATTATCCTAGTCTCCATTTGGTTGTGGCACATCTCTGCTCTTTCCAAACGAGCGAGTACTTCTAGTTCGATTTTGCCTAACCTATCGCGGTTTTCTTCTGCCACTTAAAATATTTTCTTCTTATCTTCCTTCAGGCTTTGCTTGATATGGGAAATTTCATCTTCTACCTCTTCTTTTATTTGAGCAAGGGTCTTGTCGTTTGCCTCTGTCTTTTGGCCTTCCCTTACTTCTAATTCTTCCCTGAGCCCTTTTACTTCCTCTTGGATGTATCCATTGACTCTTGAAATTTCTGTCCTGACCTTCTTGATTTCCCCTCTACTTTCTTCTTGTTTTTTGTTGACTACAACAATGTCGTTTCGAGCTTGGTCCAATTCTTGATGAACTTTGCTCACCTGTCCTTTTATATGACTTACTAATTCCTTACTTTCGTTCGCGATGGCCTTAATTTCTCCTATTTCCTTGCATTGGTCTAATATGTTTTGATCCTGCCTCTTTAAATCATTGTTGATAGCTTTCGCACAACCTATCAACTTTTGATCCCATTTAGTATCGTTCTCTTCCAATCTCTGATCTACAGTTCTAGTAAAATCGGAAAACTGTTTCGCTTGGCGTTCGGTATTCGCCTCATTTTGGATTTGTATATCCTTAATATCATTTGACAGCGCATCTAACCTGCTGTTGATTTCATCCTGCGATTGCTTACATGCCTGCAAATTATTTTCTAGTTTCGCCTCTATCGACTCAAAACGTTTATCTTTGGTAACCGGCATTTCTGAGATAATGCTTACTACAGTTTCAGTTACTTCAGTCTTAATGCTTTCCTGCATTTGACCTAATTTAACATTTATTTCTGCCTGATTGGCGTCTAACCGATTGTTCATTTCATCCTGCTGTTTATTTACTTCAGCCAACGGCTGGCTTATTTCCTCCTTATTTGCCTTGACATCCTCCTTACTTTGCTCATTTACAGCAACAAAATGCTGTCTTAATTCTCCAATACATTGCAGTATCCCCTCCGTGCCCGACATCCTGTATTTCAATTCACTTGAGATATAGGCAGGCTTCACGGATACATAAATGGATGCGTTGTGAAGAAAGACTTCAGACACTAGACACATATTGCAAGATTATTCTTTAAAATTGGATTGTGGATAAATTATGAATTGGGTACGCAACGCTAGTACCCTTCGGCACTTCTCTTCTCAACCAGAGAGAATATACGTTGCTTCAAAAGCCTAATGAACTCAAAAATCACTCAAACACAGTTTGAGGAAAATAAAACAATTATTATGGTTTTCCCCATGAAATACCATATACATTCTATGGGGTTTCCCTAAATTCCATAAGCTCCACGACCTTTGGGCGCCATGATAAAATAGATGCTAGCCCCACGTTGCCTGGGCCATGATAAAATAGGATGGGATGTATCCATGATTTTCCCCACGTGCGGGCGACATGATAAAATAGATGCCATCCCCACGTTGGGCGATACCATGATAAAATATGTAGATACGTGGCAAATATAAAAACGTCCTGGGAGTGGTTTTTTACAGCCGTAAGGTTCATCTTATCAACATTTATAGATGGTCAGATATGAGCTTTTATAAGAATAGAAGCGGTCTTTCCCTACTTCAAGTTATCCATTAAGTTACTAGAGTTGTTTAATATTAGATCTCGACCGACGTTAGTTGTACCTATAGTTCAAATCCATGTACAATATACACATTTCTCATGTACCCATGTGATGACTTTCCATGGTAAATATGCTTCCGCCTCCAGCCAGCTGCAGTCGTCGAGCGTGTGCCGTCCAACCCACTGAGCGGTTGCAAATTTAGGATTTGAAACTATCAGGTAGCAACTCTACAATGATAACACACAACTCTATTCTAAAGGGTTTAATTTGAGCTAAATCATGGCTTTTCACACAGCATACAACATTACATTTACTTTAAAAACACTCAAAGCAATAAAATTTGGAGCATTGAGATGACATAAACACATAATCCCTTACGTTACACTCATCTGCACTCCGATGGCTGGCATTCTAGTCCACTGACAAGATCTATATCAGTCCATGCGGTTTTACAACCATGCCGTGTCACTACACAAAAATGCAAAATATACGCCTTCCCTTAATTTCTATTCACACTTTATCCTCTCACAAATCCAAATAACTGTTGGTTTAATTTTTATACTGCAATCACCATAAAAATCACTTCCACATGCGCTAATGCACTGATAACAAACACAAACAGCGTTAATCTTACAATCTCTAATTAACTAGTGCAGACACTTTTCAACTATACAATATGTGTACAATCATGTCTTATCCCTTTCTTCCCACCAAAACATTCGAGTCTACCATGCGTTTACCAACTTTTTAATTGTAAATCCACTATATGCCGTAATGAGTTTTCTTCCAAATTATTATTCTGTTACTGTTGTGTCGAGTTGGGACTTACTGCGACTCGTCGCGTAGGTGTAGCGTAAAAGGTGTAGTTTCAACATTCGAAACTAGGTGTCTCTGTCAGTATAAAACGTAACTTTTACCATTTTGCAACTTGGCCAGATATTAAGATATCAGGACGATTCTTAGTTAGCAATGTGTCTTACTACACATATATTTTATATTCATTAATACAATCATCGTAGCCTCCGTGGCTTAGGCGGCAGACGCCGGCCTCTCACCGCTGGGTCCGTGGTTCAAATCCTGGTCACTCCATGTGAGATCTGTGCTGGACAAAACGGAGGCAGACAGGTTTTTCTCCGGGTACTCCGGTTTTCCCTGTCAACATTTCATTCCAGCAACACTCTCCACTATCATTTCATTTCATCTGTCATTCATTTAATCATTGCCCCAGAGGAGTGCGTCAGGCCTCGGCAGCCGGCACAGTTCATATCCTCGCCGCTAGATGGGGGCTTCATTCATTCCATTCCTGACCCGGTCGGAGACTGGAAGCAGGCTGTGGATTTTCATTTCAATACAATCATCATTTTATAACACTCAGGGTATCACAAATGAATTATTCTCCACTTCTACTACAGTAACACAATGTTCGAGGTTCACCCCCCCAACGTTCTATGCTGTATACAATGGACCCTCGCGGCGGGGAGTCAACAAGTATGGCCGCTACCTCCCCTCTGTCACACTTATTATCTCGCTCCTACTGAGCGACGTTCTGCTTTCAGACATAACAAACCTTACGAGGTCACAACGACCCCTCGTGCTAGTGGCCTAATTATTACAGAATATGCTTGGAATGATGGACTTGTTTAAAACATTTATACATAGCGTTAGGATTTAATGGCTAGCCTCACAGGCACATTTATTTCAAGCCGAGGAAATGAGATTCATCAAGCATGTAGTCCCAGCGGATCAGTCGGTCGCTAGTGTTAAAGATCACGGCAAGGGCACAACTTCCCTCCGTGTCGAATTCACTCCCACAGAGATGAATAAATTCATACAATTTGCCGGCTAACGGTCGATATCACGCGTAATGGCGAGGTGTCCACAGTTGCCCTTCCATACGCCTATGATTCCAATCCGGACAGCTTATTGGCATAATCTGAGCTAGGGTTCACACTATATACGCTCGATTGCTTTCCATGTCATCGTACGCCCTCGGCTATACGAGACTTCACACGTCGACTTAGCAAACCTCACTTTCCTGTCTACTCATGCGGATGAACTATTCCATAATTATTAAGACAATCTCTATCAATTAATCTTATATGCTTTTTCATCAAGCTGCAATTCAATTCGCTTTTAAACATTTCCATTATCCATATTCTTATCATCTTTCCAAAGATTGTTATTTACATGATTCTTTGTGACATCATAACGCTGATTTTTCATTTGAGCGGTCCTTTAAATTTTATAACATTGCTTCAACATACAGTCATTTACCTTATACATGTTTACATACATTTCCCCTGATGTTTATTTATTATTATTAATATTATTATTATTATTGCTGACACATCTTCCCTTGTCCCGACACAACGTAACGGTAGTTAAATCATCAATAACTGAACTTCCACGTTCATTACATTTTGTTGTTTGAGTCTTCAGTCTTTTGACTGGTTTGATGCAGCTCTCCATGCCTCCCTGTCCTGAGCTAATCGTTTCATCTCTACATAGCTCCGACACCCTACATCGGAGGCAATCTGTTTAACATATTCTAACCTTGGTCTACCCCTACAGTTTTTGTCCTCGACCCTTCCTTCCATAACTAAGCTTGATATTCCTGGGTGTCTTAGTAGTGTCCTACCAACCTATCTCTTCTCTTAATTAGCAGTCGCCAGAAACATCTCTCCTCTCCCACTCGGCTTAATACCTCTTTGTTTGTAACCCTATCTACCCA
The DNA here is from genome assembly GCA_946902985.2 of Meconema thalassinum. Lineage (NCBI taxonomy): Eukaryota > Metazoa > Arthropoda > Insecta > Orthoptera > Tettigoniidae > Meconema > Meconema thalassinum. Next base: position 7,390,535 of record OX336396.1, read on the forward strand.
TCTGATTTTCATCATTCTCCTGTAACACCACATTTCAAATGCTTCAATTCTCCTCTTTTCTGCTGCACCAATAGTCCAAGTTTCACTTCCATAGAGCGCCACGCTCCAGACAAAGGCTTTCAAAAATGACTTCCTAATACCTAAATCTATATTCGATGTCAGCAGATTCCTTTTTTGTAGAAATGCTTTCTTTGCCTGAGCCAACCTACTTTTAATATTCTCTTTGCTTCGTCCATCACTGGTTATTCTGCTTCCTAAGTAACAGAAGTCTCCTACTTCCTTCAGCTTTTCACCTGCCAATTTGATCTCCATAGAGGTTTCTGATTTATTTCGGCTGCATTCCAGTATTTTTGTTTTACATTTATTTATTTATTTTCATCATGAATTCTTTCCGTAAGACGGAGTCCATACCATTCAAAAACTCATTCAAATCCTCAGGCTTGTCGGCGAAGATGACGATGTCATCAGCAAATCTCAGAGTTGAAATTATTTCTCCTTGAATCTTCACTCCCACTTTAAATTTTTCTCTAATTTCCTTCATTGCTTGTTCAATGTAAAGATTGAAGAGTATGGGTGATAAGTTGCAGCCTTGCCTTACACCTTTCTGAATACCAGCTTCTCTCTCATGTCCTTCAACTCGAATGACTGCTGTCTGGTTTCTGTACAGATTGTATATCACCCTCCTATCCCTGTACTTTATTCCAATTGATTTCAAAATGTCAAACAATTTAGTCCAATCAACGTTATCAAAAGCCTTTTCTAAGTCTACAAATGCCATGAACGTTCTCTTATCTTGCCTTATTCTATCTTCTAAAATCAGCCTAAGACTTAGTACAGCTTCCCTTGTTCCTACATTTCTCCTGAAACCAAACTGGTCTTCACGCAACTCCGTTTCTATCTGGCTTTCAATCCTCTTGTAAATTATTCTAGACAGGATCTTTGAAGCATGAGTAATCAAGCTGATTGTACGGTAATCTTCACATCTGTCATCTCCCACTTTCTTTGGTATAGGGATGATTACATTCTTCTTGAAATCAGGGGGTACCTCACCTGTCTCATAAATCCAACACACACAGTGAAATAACCTGATCAGACGTTCATCTCCTATGCAGCGTAGCAACTCAATCGGTATATCATCTATGCCTGGTGCTTTGTTCCTGTTTAAGTCTTCCAAAGCTCTATCAAATTCTGATCTCAATATTAAATCTCCTTTCGCATCCTCATCAATTTCCTCCTCCCTTTCCATTACACGATTCTCAATCTCCTTTCCCTTATACAAACTCTCTATGTAAGCTTTCCATCTCTCAACCTTTTCTTCCCTATCTGTTAGAGGCTTTCCATTTGTGTCCTTAATATTACAGCACTTAGTCTTCTTTTCCCCAAAAGTATTCTTAATCCTTCGATAAGCTGTGTCTACTTTTCCTAATTTCAGACAATTTTCTATACCTGCACATTTCTCTTTCAACCATTCTTCTTTCGCTTCCTTGCACTTCTTGTTAACCTCATTTCTCAGACGTCTGTATTCTGCTTTCCCCTTTTCATCTCTTAGATTCTTGTGTTTCCGCCTTTCATCCATCAATTCTAGTATATCCTGAGTGATCCACGGTTTTCTACCTATTCTTTCTTTCCTGCCAATGTTTTCTTCTGCGGATTTTGTTATTTCATTCCTCAAATGTGCCCATTCGTCTGCAATTGAAGGTTGTTTAGGGTTTTTCACTAGTCCTTCCTTTATACTCTTCTTGAATCTTTCGTTTACATCCTTCTCTTTCAGTCTGTCCATTGCCCACCTTTTTGGCTTTTGACTTTTCTTCAGTTTCTTCAACTTTAATCTACATTTCATTACAACCAGATTGTGATCAGAGTTTATGTCAGCACCAGGATATGTTTTACAATCCAAAATCTGGTTTCGAAACCTCTGCTTGACCATAATGAAGTCGATTTGGTAACGCCCTGTATCTCCTGGTCTCATCCATGTGTATATTCTTCTATTGTGGTTATTGAATAAGGTGTTAGCTATGACCAATTCATGCTCGGTGCAGAATTCTACCAGCCTGCTTCCTCGATCATTCCTTTCACCTAATCCAAAATCTCCTACTATCTTCCCTTCTCTCCCTTTTCCTACCACAGCATTCCAATCTCCCATTACTATAACATTTTCATCACCCTTGATATACCTCAGAATTTCGTCTATTTCTTCGTAGACCTTTTCAACATCCTCATCATCAGCTTGACTGGTAGGCATATAGACTTGTACCACTGTAGTGCAGGTATGTTTTGTATTGATTTTTTCTACAATAATCCGTTCACTATATTGCTCATAATATTCCACCCGCTGTCCAAGTTTCCTACTCAATATGAGGCCAACCCCTGCTTGGCCATTGTTTGATTTAGTGCTAATGACCCTATAGTCTCCTGACCAAAAGTCCTGTTCTTCCTGCCAGCGCATTTCACTAATCCCAACCAAATCCAACCTCAACCTATCCATTTCCCTTTTTAAGTTTTCTAACCTTCCACTTCCTAGCAGACTTCTAACATTCCACGCTCCGATCCATAAAATGTCAGATTTCCTCTTTGTCACTTCTGTGATGTTAACCCCCTCTCGAGTAGTCCCCACCCGGAGATCCGAACGGGGGACTAGTTTACCTCCGGATTGAAATTTTACAAGGGAGGAGGCCATCATCACACGTAATTATGCATAGAGAGGTGCATATCCTCGGGAATAGCATTACGGCTGTAGTTTCCCGTTGCTTTCATTTTAACCCTTTAAATCAAATGCCATTTCTACGTTACTTGTAACGGATTTACACACAACTCGATATAAAACGAGCATCTTAACTTGACTATATTTCAACACAGAATTAGGGCATGAACGTCATACCTTCCAAATTCAACTTTCTTTGGCATATATTTTACATCTTTAGATATTTCGACATACAGTGGATTGCATCTTAAAATAAAATCATAGTTTTAGGTACTCACGTATTTTCCATGGTGGATTCGCCCACTTACGCTCCATTATGCCTGCCATAATTGCACTTTAGCAAGGCATAATTACGCTTTGAACACACATGTTGCGTGATTTTTCCACTGAGAAATGCACTTCACTTTCCTTTCTCATATTGAAGCTACTGCTTCGTTTTTCCATACAACACATTTATATTTATCACTACACTTGTAAAATATACACAAATCACATAAAACACACGACATTTAGATACACTTTCCTCACTTCCTGCAGTATCTCAGAATTACAGGTTCCGTAGAGCTTTCCTCCAGGAATAATCCTGTTTCCTGATTGAAAGTCTCGTGAAATCTGCTCGAAGATCCCTAGTGTATCTATGTTCCTGGACAATCCCTCATGATTCCCAATGTCTATCAATTCCCATCAAATTGTACATTACCGATAATAGCATAGGTGTGCTTTAATATCGGTCTGAACGTTAACAATGTGGTATTCTCGTGAAAATGCTTCACTCGTATTAACAAAGTATTTATACATGCGCGCTTCTAAACAATGTAAACTTATCTAACAGATATGTTCTGCGCTGTGCTTGCCTATTGAACATTCCACTTGTACATATACCACTTTTACTGTTCTTATACTGCGCCTACTGTTTCCGTGAGCGGTGCCTCCTAACAATGTTTTGTACAGTCACACGTCTATTTGTATAAAAATACATTGTCTCTTCATTATGAGGTTCTACTGACCTACTGTGATTCTTCATTAGACATCGTACGTTGTACTTTGAGAATAATACTCACTGATGACTAAAATGTTAAAGTAATGGCACGCGTATAGCGTCCTTTCAAGGCACAGAGTGGCGTTCACCCTGCCCTGCGAATTGCCTTCAACTGTGTGTTAACTCGTACTGCTCGAGTCTAAGCTGCGTGAACCTGAGAGGAATGTGCATCGCGGACTATGAGAAACGGAGTTGACGAGTGATGAGGTTTCTCGGTCCGTGCATAGTACCGAACCAAATACATTGGTCAGTGACTCACTGACCTATTCGTAACACCACACTGGTTTCAGAAAAGACCTTATGTTAGCAGTATTGGAATAGACGAGTATGTCCGGTAACACGGCGGGCTGTCGACAGGCTTCTCAATTCACGCCTGCTCCTACCCTGCCTGTGCCCTTCATCCCGCAAGTTCACAGAGCTTGGAACCGAGGAGTACATTACACTGTACGGCTAATATACTGATTAATTTTGACAAAGTTAAAGTATCGGCGCGCGTATAGCGTCCTTTCAAGGCCCAGAGTGGCGTGCACCCTGCCCTGCGAATTGCCTTCAACTGTGCCGACTGCCTCCTCTCGTGGGCTTATAAGGCTTTCCACATGAAAAGTAGGTCCCTAAATCCATCGAAGCTCCAACTCTTCTCTAAATGCCTTTCCTGGCTCGAAATAACGTTTTACCTATTCATCTTGTATCGCTGGTTCCATAGATGCCTGCGTGCTTGAGAATCGATCGGTCAATTAATTAGAATTAATTACTTTCTTCAGCGCGTCCTGACGCCGAGTCGATGGTGATTCCCCTTTTGCCTCCTGCAGTCTATCCGCTAACCTCCTGTAGGACGTGTTCTTCCGCACCTTCCTTAATCTGCTTCACTTTTGGCGTTCGATGGCTTGATAATTAGCCTCCTTGAATTTGATTCACATTGGTGTAACCCTTATGTGTGTCTGATGTTTCAATCGCGAGTAATCTTCAAATTAACTTTGCCGCTCCCCATTCCACTGTGTTCTCCCATTGTGTCACGGGGAGTTTTTGGTCTACATGTTCTTCTCTCTCCTTCTCCAGACGGGAGAAAATGATCCGAGTGACTGACATGTCGCCACGAAAACACGCCTACTCTCAAAAGTCATTTGTTGAGTGTCATGAGCTCCAAATCCTGGTGCTGGCTTCAGAACTGCATGCACTTTTCAACCATATTATGCCATATTCTTACATATTTTCTGTGTTATTTAGCAATATAACAGCAGAATTTGCTCCGTATCACCTTAGTGATGTAATGTAACCTGTCTCTAGGGATTCTTCTTGATTAAACTCCCTCAGAGACCCTGAGTTCGTTTCTCTTTAGCAGTTCCACTCTGCTCTCACTTTCTCAGTGTCCCAGGTTCGACACCAGTCAGCCTAATGCCCTTGGGTACACTACACACTACCAATTGTAGTGGAAGGTTCTTTTACATGCCGTAAATCTCTGACATGGGCTCGCCGGCTTTAGGTCCCCTCCGCAACGGCTTCGGTGGGGTAGTTGGTAGCATGCTAAGCTTCTATGCCCAAGGTCACGGGTTCAAACCTCGCCGAAGTCGTCGTATTTTTTAAGAGCGTTAAAAATCCCTCAGCATGCCTTCCTTCGGAGGGAAAGTAAAGTCGGCGAGCCCATGTCATATATTTATGGTACGTGAAAGAATCTTCCACTAATTACACTTGTATGAATCTAAATTATAGGTTAGATTTGAATAACGCTCTTAGGTTGTAACGTTCGTCGCCAGGAGCCGACTGCGGTGGCATCTAATAACCGAGTTCAGAACTAGTTGTCGTCGGTGGTGGGATTCGGTAGTAAAAGTAGGAACTACTTGAAAATTGAATGTCTGCAGTCCTTACTTGAAGTAAAAACAGATACACACACTAATACAGTCATCACAATTAACACAGGTTATCAGACAGATTCTACACACACCCAAAGTACACGGGGCTACATGACCGCGTTGTCGCAGCCCCTGAACTAAGGAACCAACCAACCTTCCCCTCCAAGGAAGGCATAATGAAGGATTTTAACGCTCTTAAGAATCCGACAACTTCGGCCGGGTTTGAACCCGCGAACTTGGGCACAGCAGTTACCAACTACACCTCTGAAGCCCCACCTAGCAATATTGCTCCAGGTAAAAGCCATTGGTCTCGTTAAAGATTATTGATGAGTAGTGCCGTTTGGGCAAGGTTGGCAATATTGTATTTGTCCCATAAGTCACATATAGTATGACGGGCTCAAGTCGAATGTTTCCCTTATAAGTCGTGATCTATAAAGGGGATAGTGGGTGGGTCATAGATAAAGCCCTGCACGGATGCGGATATCCGCAAAATATTTCGCCACGCGGATGTAATTTGCATGGCTGTGCGGATTGCGGCTACGCTGCGGATAAGGTTTGGAGTAAATTTGCGGATAGTTTTTAGAATACAATGTGGAACCTACGATAATATCACATATTTGATATGCCAATCTACAGCTTCATGCTTAAAAGAGAAATACTCCTATAATGCGTACGAAATATTCAGACACGTTTTGCACTTATACACGAGAAGATTATTGTACCCACATGCTTTCAAGTACATTTTATTAAGTACCGTATATTTGTAGTGGATGGTCTGGACATCTCATCAATTCTCACTGCCATTATTACTACACGTGGCCTACGAGATATCATGCTGTAAATGAGCTTGTTAGTTCATCGTGGTGACATCATCAACATTCCTCAAGTCAGCTATACTTCGCAATCTAAGCTATCCTGGAAGATCTGTAGATTTATTTCCAACTTGGCACTGAAACACGTGGGCTGAGATATTGCAACGGGGGGAGTTATGCCATCAACTATGCGAACATGGATGGATCTTGAGGCAGAAGGATGATGACTGACCTGGAATTCCCGGCCAAATATCAATCCCTTTCTCCAAGCGTAAAGAGAAGTTCACTTAGTGAATGTTTCCACGACCGGGAGTTTGAACACATTTCACCAATATGGATAAAATATCTACTGAAATTAATTAAGGCGAATATTCTTTAGTGCGTGAATCAAAGCTCAAGTCAACGATATGGGAGACATTAGGTTACATTTTCAATGGAAACGAAAAGGTGAACGATATAGTGATGTTTTACATGTAAAACTAAAACTCAGGACACAAATCAGGCACATCAAATTTACTGGGCACACGTGCACTCCTGGAAAATAATAAACTAGAAGATACTGCACTAAATCGTATATAGCCTACAAACCAAAAAGTTTTAGTGCGATATGTATATTTTTATATTATGTGTAAATAAAAAGTAGTTCTAGCATCCGAAATTGTTGAATATCATTACTAGGACCCGGATATTTATGACATATCATAATTTTGCGTTATATTTCTTCCATAACAAATGTAAGATGATGGTTTAAGCTAATCTCATTCAAATTAAGTCATTAAGCATAATTAACACTCCGAACTGAAAAGGGTTGCAATTCTGGCTGTGTAACATTCATTTTAAACCTAGCATAGGGCAACGAGTTTCTCCTCAAATGTCTAAATGTTTTGGTTTAACACTTTATGCTTTATCTAATAAATTAAACATAATATTGAAATATCAGTGGATTTGGATAAAAGTCACGCGGATGCGGGGCGGATAACGTTTTGTTTATCCGCGCAGGGCTCTAGTTATAGAAGACATATATTGCCGCAGCATTTCCACAAATATTATTCATCATTACAAAAGGTATTTCAGCTAATTTCAGTAGTTTGTAGACGGTTCATCACTCCTGGACTGTTACCGTTATTAAAACTCAGCAATTTCTCTAGGTTTTGCCGTCTCTTGTGTGGAGTTTCGCCTAGGACACCAAGCTGGTTCATCAGCGGGCTCTTGGTGTCCCCGCTCGGACCCCCACAGGAGTAGAGAACTACGCGCCACGTCCCTTTTTAGGAAGCGCATCTGCGCCTCTTTACTGCGTGAACTGAAGGCTCAAGCACCGAAACCCCACACAAGACACGGCACAAACTGAGAAAAATTGCTGAGTTTTAATTCACTGACCGTGAAATCCAATATATAATCTTTTTGTTACCGTTATGTTTGGATTTTCTTGCTGCGCTGTGATGTGGTTCATGTTTGTTCGGCGTGTCTCTGTCGTGATGTTGCTATCTTCCATTGTGGATCGCACGTGTACACCTCGGAGTGCTAAGGTAATTGGATCCTTTATCCGAGCCTGAGGTGATGTAGCATTTTCCTTCTGTGTACCACTGTGATTGAATCCAGGAAGTTTGAGTTGTAACAGTAAAGGAGTTAACATCCTTCTACACTACCGAAATTAGCCGAAATATTTGGATGCAATCTGGACCTTCGCAGAGAGATAAACAAAGTGACACGGTTTCATTCTCGAGTTCAATAACACATGACTAGGCCCCGGAAGTTCATGCACTATTCAATGAATAAATATGCATGCAGAAATGCATTAATATATTACATTTTAAGTATAACTGATACTTAATTTTTATAGCCATTGAATTTTTATAACGAAAATATAATTTCAATATTTACCTAATGAATGCTGAATAAAAGTAATTGATATTAACTCGCAAAAGCACTGAAACGTACTGGGTATTAAAATAATTTCATTATTATTCTGTGATAGACTCTGGGAGTCCGAATCGAAATCGAAAGAACAGGAAGTAACACAAAGCACTTCAAAACAACAGGAAACTAGAATATTCACCCTTCTTAAGCAGAGATATGCACTTAAACAGGCAAAGGAGGAAAATATGAAGCATTGTGCCAAAATATGCATAAATATGTAAAAATATAATAATTCGTGAACTTTCGGGCATTAGTTATGACATAACAATAGAGAGAATTCTTATGTTCTAACTGGTCATGGAAGCATTAATTCTTGTCTGCATCGGCTTAAAATAGTACGCAATCCTAATTGTTCCTGCAACGAAGGACCACAAACAGTAGATCACCTAATCTTCGATTGTAATGTAATGAAAAGCGATAGAGAAATCCTTAGAAACAGTTTAATTCAAGATGAGTACTGGCCAACACACAAGTCTGTTCTCATTTTAAAATACTCTAAACCCTTTGCAAAATATGTGAACTCTTTAGACCTTCAAGATTTAAAAACAATTAAGATTAGTCACCAGTATGTAAACATTTATAAAATACAAAAGACATCGATATAGTGTTGTGAAATAGTTTAAAGCACCACCTTGTAGTGGAGCTTGGAGAGAATGAACCCAATAAATAAATAAAATACAGTTTATAACTAACGAGGGAAGTATTCCAGCTCGAACGACGAAAACCAATGGAAAGTGGGTTTTAAGTATACCGTTGTAGCTATGTCAATAGCTATCATTGCCATTCATCTGTAAAAGTACGTGTTCGGTCGCTGCACCATCTGAGTATGTGATAATGTGATCACCGTGGCATTTGAGTTTGGACTATTGCAATGCGGGAACATGGAGTATGTCTACATGTTGCCCTTGTTAAGTGTTCCATTCCGCTGTGTTTTAATCACTTCATTGAAACTCCACATTTACACTTCGACGTCGAATGAAGGACAACACAGTATCTTCTATTGTGGGAAAGATGACTAAATCAACATGGTACTGCTTGAGTTAAGATTTCTTGTTGCAAGCAAGTGTTCAGCCTTTGGCCAGATGATACTGCACCACATCTGTTTCTTGTTAATATAAAGGTCCGAATTTCCTGTTGCACGGTTAGTTCTGCTGCGAATTGTGTTTATGAAATCTTTGGACGCCGTAACTTCCAAACATTGATTGTACAAGTGCGGGGTTTTACAGATAAATGCCCGTGATGGGTAGAACAGACATATCTTCGTATGTTAAGCGCATTGCCAGTCGGTTTTAGCTGGGGTACTTCCCTCGTAAGAATACGCAGCCAGAGATGATAGGCTACTAGTTTCCACGCATACGATGATTGAATATATCAAGATGTTTTATCAGACGCCTGTTCGCCTACTTCAGACTTGTAGAACAGCTTCTGAGACTGTCCCTCTCGCTCCAAATAGAAACTTCGCAGTTCCGTATACAGGGTGTCATTTATGTACTTGAGTATCCTTAAGGGGCGTGTAGGGGATGGGCATAGGATCAATTTGAGATGGGGAACCTGGGGTCGGAATGGCCTCCTAACCCCAAAAAAACAGGGTTGTTTCATGCCCTCCGCCCCTGTAAAGTAGTGAAGCGCGCCATGTGTTGTATGTTCGGACCTTTAAATACTCTCAGGTCAGGCACTCTTTCGCTGTCAACGGTCTTGGCGCCACCACCGCTCAACGCTGCGTTAGCCGAGAGGATAGTGGCGAGGCGTGCCACCACGTTAGTCCCGGTTTCGTTTCTCCTGGCGTGCAATGCCTTCATTTTTTTCTTTTTCTCCATTTTTTTAGGGAAAGGAGGGGGCGTAGTCACAGTGCGTGTTTATTCTGTGCTGATGTTTTAAAACTATCGTTGATTCTGTAAATTAATTGCCTTTTGATTATTAGTATCAACGAGTTACGTGTGTTTCTGTAGTAGTTGAAGACGATGGAACTCGCAATTGGCAAGAGGAAAGCAGCTCTCGGCTAACGCAGCGTTGAGCGGTGGTTGCGCCAAGACCGTTGACAGCGAAAGAGTGCCTGACCTCAGAGTAACACATGGCACGCTACCCTACTTTACAGGGGTGGAGGGCCTGAAACAAACATGTTTTTTGGGGTTAGGAGGCCATTCCGACCCCAGGTTCCCCATCTCAAGTTGATCCTATACCCATCCCCTACACGCCCCTTAAGAGTACTCAAGTACATAAATGACACCCTGTATGTGAAAATTTCAGTGGAATAGTCTTCACACTTCCCGTATATTGCAGGTTTCTCCATTTCAAATGAAATAGACTGCTTAAGATAAATGTTTTCGAAACTGATAATTTTATCCACAATGAGGGCTTTGGAGGGAAAGCTACAATTCGTGCTTCCCAAGAATAGGAAGCCATTTCAAACCGTCCACGATATCGTCACCTTGCACCTCGGTCACTTCACATTCAGCCAACATATCTACAGTATTTGAGTAAGGAAATACAAATACCATGGATTAAAACTTCCGGCGAAGGAAGCCTCTTCATTTCCACACACAAATCACAAGTCTCGCAATTAAATGTCATTAGCAGCGCAAACATAGGACTCTTTATTCCAGTGTCTCCGCATAATAGGAATGTGTTGTACTTGAGAGTAAGGCAGCGCGCTCCAATTAAAACTTTCAACCGGTGTTTACTGCTCTCAACACAGTTGGTATCCATGGCAACCACCCCGAGTCATGATAAAGTGCCGATTAGAAGAAATCAGAAACAATAACTGTTAGTGCTCGTGAAGGAAGGAATGAGGTAAAGAAGAAGCAAGGACATACCTGAGTGGTCTAAGCCCCGCTCTAAGACTGTAAAAGACCAGCTCTACGTTCGGAGGTACAAAGTTCGAATCCCGACGCTGGTAGTCGTGAGTATGGGTTGAAGGGGAATGCTACCTTATTGGACCTGCCCTAATCTGACAGTAGACCCTATTTCCCTCTACTGGTCTGTGTAATTGGGAGTAGATGAACCAAACAGGTGTGTTTCCTGTCCCTGAATATTTCTATTCTTACGGGGTTGGTATTCCCTGTGGCATGGATTTCACTGTCGGATGCCCTTTGCGAAAATTATTCGTGAGGGACGAAATGAGAGATATCAGTGATTCATCTTGCCATCCGAGGCACAAAGAGTGTATAGGGCTCTCGATTTGCATGTAATTTAAGCAATTGCTTTGGAGAGCATTGCTGTATAGTGCAGTTTAATCTCACTAATGCTCCTTGTTCAAAGAGTTTGTTAGGATTCACGTATCAAAGGCATGTCCAGTCTCTGTCGAATCTCTGCACCTCGCTAGGAGGGTCAATTTCATTGAAGGTGGTTTACTATGGTTATTGAATGCCATTTTCAGAGTTGCTTTAGTAAACGAAAGTTTGATGCTTTCAATCTCATGTAATTTTTTCAGCATTAGGGAATAACCCATCTCATTCGAATGTAATTTATTTTTGTATTTATGTGTCTAATTATTTCTTTATTGTAGAACACATTAACAACTGCAGACTAAAGCGAATTATTAAAACCCACTACTTGGGAGGTGGAATTACTGTGACGTACATTGTGAGCCGAGGTCTGATTGACCGGCGATTATTCTTCCTAGTTCATAATCACACACAATAAAACTATTTACTTGAAATTTGTCAGGTTGGTACTTCAAATACTCTGACACACGGTACAAATGCAAACATTCCTTAAAATCAAAGTATAGGTCTTTCGTACTCATATTACGTTTGTAATGCGAAAAAAAAAGTAACAATAGAAGGAATAAAAATAACACTTCAAAATATTCTTGCGGTCACCTTGACCGCACCAAACAAGTAGAGGTTTAAAAGAAAAGGAAGAAAAGCTACCGGGTACATTGAAAATTTCTTTAGGTCATTAAACTTAGACAGATAGCTAAATCAAATCGATTGATTGCAACCCGCAGTATTATTCATACAAGGCTTTCATCTGACTATGTCCCGTGATCTGACATTGTTAAATACACTTGGAATTATGGGTTTCCATAATTCAAGCAATAACGCTTGGCATGAACAAGTTAGACGATCAGAAAGTTAACCTTTTGCACTCCGATGTCGATTCCCACACGACATGACGTTAGTTTGTACTTACAGTGCTCGTATGACTTCTGTGCTGTATTGTGCAGCCATCTAGTGGTCGCCAAGACAACACCTTTCTCTATTTATTATAGTTTCCGGGAATTGTAATGCATTTTTAGCCTACTTTTTTATCACATTTTGCAAAAATGAGGAAAAAGTAGACTTATGAGATCAGGCAAATGTGTGTCTGTCTGTCCTTCTGTCTGTCTGTCTGTCTGTCTGTCTGTCTGGCTGACTGGCTGTGTGTGCCCCCCCCCCTATCAAATCCTAAACGGCTGCAGCAATCGAAACAAAATTTGGTAGGAGTATAGATCTATACCTGAATATCCCACGGCCATATTTGAACATGATGTCAGTGCTACCAACTGCTGAAAAATCGCAATTGAAATTTGAGCTCAATGTTGGATATCTTGGAAGGTATGAATGAGAGCCATTTTAAAATTGGCATACGTATAGATAATAATATTGCAGTTTAATTTCCAGGAAGCCATATACGGCAGTGTTGCCAAAATGATTATAAGCCTGCTGATAGATCCAATTTTTAAATGCCTTTAACTTCTACACTATCAATTAGAATTCAACCAAATTTCGTATGTGCTATGTGTACTGTGACCGATATCGCATGGTTTTGAGAGCTCTGGCAACGTCGCATAGCAGGAGGAAGAAAGCAAGTGGAAGTAACCTGAGGTTGATGTTTTTACGTCATGGACATAGTCGACAGTATGACTAGGCGAAGGTTCCAGAAGTGTAGAGGGCGCTGATGAGCTCCAGGAAAAGTTGAGGTGGAAAGGTCACACCGGAGAAGCGGGTCATTTTATTTTGCATCGCCGTCCAACGAAGTTCACTTTCTTTTGTGTCGCCGTACGCCGAAGTTCATCTTTATTTTTGTGTCGCCGCACGCTGAAGTTCCTAACAAGTGTGTAGTAGCAGTCGTACCGTGGCCGCTTGGAACCAGTGTGGTATTCCGACAGTTTTTGGGACATAGCTGAAAGGCTCAGTATTATTTCTTGCGTGGACAGCTCTGTGTTGGCGAGGTGATATTATAACGCAGATCATAATGCATTATGTTGTGGGACACTAGTCATTTGTACGATGAAGTGCGAGCAGACACACGTGGTGTCTCAAGCTTTTACCAGGTACGGGACTGTATGGGCCGTGCGCTATATACACACATCAAAAAAAGTTTTGCATCACCTCGGTTCCCAGATCTCCGGCATATAGACGTTGACTGTGTATATTGTATCCAAGATACAGTCCCTTTGACTGTTCATAGATGTCACTAAAACTGCTCAAAGATGTAAACAACCATCCATGAGCAGGGCCTATTAGACGGAGGGGGTACGACAGCCGATCAGTTCCAGTCATTCCACCAGGACGAAGGTACGCTGCTCATGTTGTCTGTAGTTCTACCATGCCTAGAAGGTCAATACCGCAGTTCGATCGCGTCCGCATTGTTACTTTGTGTCAAGAAGGGCTCTCAACAAGGGAAGTTTCCAGGCGTCTCAGAGTGAACCAAAGCGATGTTGTTCGGACATGGAGGAGGTACAGAGATACAGGAACTGTCGATGACAGGCCTCGCTCAGGCCGCCCAAGGGCTACTACTGTAGTGGATGACCGCTACTTACGGATTGCCGCTCGGAGGAACCCTGACAGCAATGCCACCATGTTGAATAATGCGTTTCGTTCAGCCACAGGACGTCGTGTTTCAACTCAAACTGTGCGCAATAGGCTGCATGATGCGCAACTTCACTCCCGACGTCCATGGCGAGGTCCAGCTTTGCAACCCCGACACCATGCAGCGCGGTACAGATGGGCCCAACAACATGCTGAATGGACCCCACGGAATTGGCATCACGTTCTCTTCACCGATGAGTGTCGCATATGCCTTCAACCAGACAATCGTCGGAGACGTGTTTGGAGGCACCCTGGTCAGGCTGAACGTCTTAGACACACTGTCCAGCGAGTGCAGCAAGGTGGTGGTTCCCTGATGTTTTGGGGTGGCATTATGTGGGGCCGACGTACGCCACTGGTGGTCATGGAAGGCTCCGAAACGGCTTTACGATACCTGAATGACATCCTCCGACCCATAGTGCAACCATATCGGCAGAATATTGGAGAGGCATTTGTCTTCATGGACGACAATTCTCGACCTCATCGTGCACATCTTGTGAATGCGTTCCTTCAAGATAACGACATCGCTCGACTACAGTGGCCAGCATGTTCGCCAGACATGAACCCTATCGAACATGCCTGGGATATGTTGAAAAGGGCTGTTTATGGACGTCTTGACCCACCAACCACTCTGAGAGATTTACACCGAATTGTCGTTGAGGAGTGGGACAATTTGGACCAACAGTGTCTTGATGAACTTGTGGATAGTATGCCACGACGAATACAGGCATGCATCAATGCAAGAGGACGTGCTACTGGGTATTAGAGGTAGTGGTGTGTACTGCAATCTGGACCACAAATGCTGAAAGTCTAGCTGTATGATGGTACAACATGCAATGTGTGGGTCTCATGAGCAATAAAACGAGCTGAAATGTTGTTTGTGTTGATCTCTATTCCCTTTGTATTTAAAGGTTCCGGAACTCTTGGAACCGAGGTGATGCAAAACTTTTTTTGATGTGTGTAATTGACGCCCAGAACATATGAACGAAGCGATGTGCTTTTGTTTGACGACCGGACAAATGAGTATCCAGGGTCAGTGAACTATGAGAGATAAACTGAGTGTAGTCCAAATATAGAGCGACATTCTAGGTCAAGGACGGACGTAATCTCTTATGAGTACAGGCTTGTGCAGACGCATACGATATAACCTGTGCCGTTATAGAGTTATTATCACGGCCATGAGTTGATATTACTTGGCATATTCGACATGAAGATTGCAGCGATGTATTGGACGGACATAAAGGCTATCAGTACAGACCAGTGCGAGTTTTGTGTCAAGAACTTTACGAGCGAAGAGATGACAAGCTAGGTTTAGTATGTGGAAGCTGTTACGATGACGTGGAAACGAAGGCGAGCCAGGACCATGGACACCCCGAGGGTCGCGAGCTGGATCCCGGACGAGAGGGGAGGATGTTCAATGGGAAGAACGTGGACCCAAACCCCCAGGAAACGTGTCAGCGGAACCAAGACTGAGGTGGCCGAAAGGTACTGAAAACCATGTTAATTCTTAAGTAGTGGTTAATGGGTAGTGGTTACTAAGATTTGGACAGATGGGAAAAAATCGAAATAGAAGTTAATCAATAAGGATACAATGCGATATAATGACATGATTATTAGGATAGTAAATTTTAAGTTTTCTTTTGAGAGATTAAGGCAGTCATATTTAGGGTTTAAAAATAAATATATGGGTGCTTTAAAATATAATTTGAGTACAAGGATCTTTCAGCGTGTTAAGTCGCTGTGTTCTTTGAATTGGTGCAACCTGGATGACAATTTATGGTTTGAACAGGCTTAAATTACAAGGAATTCATTTACACTTAATGGGCCACTTTTTGTGCGCACATCATATTTATGCTAAACACTCACACGTCACTGAGGTTTCCCTTTACATGCTAACATGAGGAGATGCGTTTGGTAGGTGACTGATACAAGGTTGTGTAAATAATGAAACTGCATTGATAAAATAGCAGGGTTGCCTAATACGAAGTTATGATGAAACTAAAGGTTCTCGCTATAGCGAGGTGAATAAAATAAATGATTATAATTAATGTTACGTGATAGGTTCAAGTATATGAAATTTTGAGGCAATTGTCAGTTGAAAATAATACAGATAGGCAGAGGCCATCTACTTAAATGTTTATGGTGTAGTTATAAATATATGAAGAGCATTCAGTGATTAATTAATAAATAAATATCTGGGATCATAAAGATGTTACAATGTAAAGTGATAAATGTAAGAGCCAACAACCAGTCATTTTTCTGAGTGAGGCACAGCTGAACGAAAACCAGTGAAAATAATAATGAAAGTATTTAATACATGAATAAAAGGTCTGAAAATAAATTCTTTAACGCCAGTGACATCCATACATAAAAATATTCTTTTTCCTATTTTGGTGATTACATTTAGTTAGAAGGAGATCGAATGAGGCAACAAATATTTTTTTCTTTGAATATCTTCTCAGATTTATGCACCTGCTCATTTATGGACTATTAGCGGAGAGGTGACATAGCATTTTGAAGTAATGGTTGTAATTCTAGGGTGATATAGCTCTGATCTCCGTAAGTTATTTTGTATCCAAAGATTAGGACGCCCGGAGATTTTTGTCCTCATTAATTTGAATTTTGCTTCTGCGTCATTTATTTATTTGCACATCAAGAGTAATTTTGAGAAGTCTCCGAGCGAAGGTAGGCTTATGTGTTTGATTCTATGTATTTAGTGGTGTGGTTCTGTAATAAATGGAGGATGAGTTTTATCTTAACAGCGGAGTTTTTTGTCATTCTTGTTCGTTGTCATACTTGTGTGTCCACCGGATCAATTTTGAGATTTTACCCCAGTTGTACCCATCATTATAAAGACCCCCCGGGATTGCTTGAATCTCGTTCCCGACACAGTTTTTTAAGGCCATAATTGATTCGGACATTCAAGATATTTTTTTTCTTTTCGAGTTGTACCGAATTCTGGGTGAGGGTTGAAGTGTGTGTCGGGCCACCCAATCCAAAGCCAGATTATCGGGCACAACAAGATGGCGCCCACCGTGTAATGGCCTGGAACTGGGAATATCGTACCACGCAGTGGTATAGCCGACATCTTGAACTCGAAAAAATTGGGACACCAGAGGAGTGTGACAAGATGGTGGACGGCCATGTGGCACAAATGGAATGGAGAGAAAACCAATTGAGTGCTGGTACCCCATTTTATTGTGCGATATGTCTGTCAGTCTGTTAAAGTTCACTTTGTAGGATTTTTGTGTGTGTTTGAATGACATAGAACGAAGCGATTCAGTAACGTTAGTTCGCTGTGTTTAAGCGATACCATCCACATTTATTATTTCCACATGATATTAGATTTCGATTCCACTGCCAAATTGAAGTAACCACTAGTCCTTAGTCTAAGTTAGTCACTAGTTGTAACAGCTTCCATGTTTATTTGTTGTGAAATATGGGAGAATTTGATGAAATTAAGGGATTGATGGGACTGCTAGGAGAGAAGCTAAAGGAGTTAGCTAAAAGTCAAAAGAATATGGAGGAAGGTTTGAAGACTCAATGGAAAGACTATGAAGGTGGTATGAACACTAATCTAGATGGGTTGGATAGACAGTTGATTAAGATGCATGAAGGAATAAATACTAAATTTGAAGGTCTAGACACTCAATTTAAAGGGTTCAACACAAAATTGAAAGATTTAGACACTAAATTTGAAGGTTTAGACACTAAATTTGAAGGTTTAGACACTCAATTCAAAGGTTTAGACACTCAATTTAAAGGTTTCGACACCAAATTCAAAGATTTAGATACTAAATTCGAAGGTTTTGAAAAAAATCTTGGAATTCTGTCAGGGGACTTGCAAGGAGGATTGGAATTATTTAAGGAGCACCAATTCGATATGAAACAGTACATGGAGAAGGCTCAAGCCGAAATGACGGATTTAAAGGAACAAATTAAGAAGGATAAGGTCGAAATTGAAAGTAATATGGGGACACAGTTGAAATCATTGGAGAAAACCGTTCAAGAGAAAATGGATCGAAGCGTGGAGGCATTGACCGCCAAGATGGAAGAAAGGGATAAAGCAATCAACGCAGAGGTCTTGGTGTTAAAGGAAGAGGCGAAAGTAGTACAGCAGAGATTAGCGAAAGATACCAGGAGCATGACCGATAAAATGTCTGAATTCACCATGGAGCAGGAATGCAAGATGGAAAGTCTTAGGAGTCAGATGGGGGAAATGAAATTAGAGTTAAACGACGAAATTAAAACACAGATTGCAACAGCGGTTTCGACAGTACAAGATAAAGTGAGTATAGCTCACGGAGAACAGTTAAAGAGAATTGTTGAATTAGAAGGAAAGATGGTAGAAGCAAAATCGATAGATGTAAACAAGGAACCAAGTCCGACAGGAACAACATTCACACCATTCAGTTACAGCTCAACTCAACCGATTACCATCATTAGGAATCAGGAGGACCGCCCAAAAAAAATTTCAAATTTGACTGGCATCACACCCATAGAATTCCTGCGGGACCTGAGGGAATACATGGATGAACATAGGGTTCCTAAAGAGAGAGAAATGAGGGTAATAGAAAGAGCTCTTGAAGACCAACCGCTAAACTGGATGCGAGCTTTTAGGAATCAGTTTAGAGGGTACGATGACTTTGCGAACGCTTTCCTGAAGAGATTTTGGTCCTCAGAAGATCAACAAAGTATAAGGGCTGAATTATACTCAAAGAAATACGCGACTACCAGGCCAACACAATACGCTGGGTATTTCACGAATCAGGTAGCCAGGCTACAATTTTTGGATCCACCGTTGGAGGAGCAGGATTTGGTGCATGCCATAATACAGCAATATCCGGTAGAAGTCCAGCGTGTATTAATTGCATCGGGTGCAAATAGACTCGAGGTGTGTGACGAGATTTTGAGGAAACTAGACCACACGAGCAAGATGACGGAACCTCGTAGTCCAAGGACAGAACAGAGAGAGGCAAATATGGTGGTAATGGATCGTATGGCACAGACGGAACCTCAGCGAAGTTATGGAAGGAACGATAGAGATGGAAGGGATGAAGGAAATGGCTTAAACAGATACAGGAATCAAGGAAAGCCATATGACCGGAGGCCATATTATCAGGATAGAAGTGGACGATTTAATCAAAGGAACTACGGAAGGTCAGGATATAGAGGGAGAGAATCGTGGTCACGTGATCGGAGACCATACAATAACTGCCCAAGATACGGGAATCAAGAAAGGCAAAATTATAGGCCATCATTAGAAGAACGTCACCAAGAAAGCCGAAGATACATTGAACAATTAAGGGAAAAGGAACAAGAAGAAGAAGAATCGCAGGCAAAACAGCATGAGGAATCGAAACCAGGCACCAGTGGAGTCAAATCAGGAAAGAGAAGCTGACAGGAAGGAAACGCCGAGTTTGAACAGGGACTCACAGGCAGTAATAATGATTTTTTGCCCATTAATAATGATCTACGCCCAGATGTCATGACAGTCCAAACCGGGTGAGTTAGCCGTGGTGGTTACGGCATGACTAATAGCAGTCGCTCACATCCGGGAGGCGAGGAGGTTCGAATCCCCTCGCCGGCAACCTTGAAGATGGTCATCTGTGGTTTCCCATCTTACTTCCAGGCAAATGCCGGGGTTGGTCCCTCACTATAGGCCACAGCCGCTACCTTCCAACTCCTCGCCCTTCCCTTCCAACTTTCCTCCCCAACGGTACTTGTAGCTCACCCATTGGGTGTCCGTCTCGAAGCAGCTACAAAACTGGCGAGCCGAACATGTCCTCGGACACTCCCGGCACTAAAAGCCATACGCAAAAAAAAAATGACAGTCCAAATTCAAGCCATTCACAGCATTACTGATGATGATAGGAGATATGAAGGCCAAGACGAAGAAGAAAGTAGAATGAGTGAAGAATGGATAGAGCTACCGTTTCAGGAGGAGAATACCACACAAGAAGATGAAACTGAGAGAGTTATAGGCAAATTCAACGCAGCTAGCCTTAATGGTACCACAAGAGAGAGTAAGCATGCGATATGGAGAACTCATTGAAGAAGTAGATTGTTAACCCAACAGAATAATAATAATCGAGATGTTTCACGCTTATTATTATTCCTGGTTGAGGGGGATTTGTGACCGATATCGCATGGTTTTGAGAGCTCTGGCAACGTCGCATAGAAGGAGGAAGAAAGCAAGCGGAAGTAACCTGAGGTTGATGTTTTTACGTCATGGACATAGTCGACAGTATGACTAGGCGAAGGTTCCAGAAGTGTAGAGGGCGCTGATGAGCTCCAGGAAAAGTTGAGGTGGAATGGTCACACCGGAGAAGCGGGTCATTTTATTTTGCATCGCCGTCCAACGAAGTTCACTTTCTTTTGTGTCGCCGTACGCCGAAGTTCATCTTTATTTTTGTGTCGCCGCACGCTGAAGTTCCTAACAAGTGTGTAGTAGCAGTCGTACCGTGGCCGCTTGGAACCAGTGTGGTATTCCAACAGTTTTTGGGACATAGCTGAAAGGCTCAGTATTATTTCTTGCGTGGACAGCTCTGTGTTAACGAATACTAAAGCTGAATGTGGCGAGGTGATATTATAACGCAGATCATAATGCATTATGTTGTGGGACACTAGTCATTTGTACGATGAAGTGCGAGCAGACACACGTGGTGTCTCAAGCTTTTACCAGGTACGGGACTGTGTGGGCCGTGCGCTATATAATTGACGCCCAGAACATATGAACGAAGCGATGTGCTTTTGTTTGACGAGCAGACAAATGAGTATCCAGGGTCAGTGAACTATGAGAGATAACCTGAGTGTAGTCCAAATATAGAGCGACATTCTAGGTCAAGGACGGACGTAATCTCTTATGAGTACAGGCTTGTGTAGACGCATACGATATAACCTGTGCCGTTATAGAGTTATTATCACGGCCATGAGTTGATATTACTAGGCATATTCGACATGAAGATTGCAGCGATGTATTGGACGGGCATAAAGGCTATCAGTACAGACCAGTGCGAGTTTTGTGTCAAGAACTTTACGAGCGAAGAGATGACAAGCTAGGTTTAGTATGTGGAAGCTGTTACGATGACTGGAAACGAAGGCGAGCCAAGACCATGGACACCCCGAGGGTCGCGAGCTGGATCCGGGACGAGAGGGGAGGATGTTCAATGGGAAGAACGTGGACCCAAACCCCCAGGAAACGTGTCAGCGGAACCAAGACTGAGGTGGCCGAAAGGTACTGAAAACCATGTTAATTCTTAAGTAGTGGTTAATGGGTAGTGGTTACTAAGATTTGGACAGATGGGAAAAAATCGAAATAGAAGTTAATCAATAAGGATAAAATGCGATATAATGACATGATTATTAGGATAGTAAATTTTGAGTTTTCTTTTGAGAGATTAAGGCAGTCATATTTAGGGTTTAAAAATAAATATATGGGTGCTTTAAAATATAATTTGAGTACAGGGATCTTTCAGCGTGTTAAGTCGCTGTGTTCTTTGAATTGGTGCAACCTGGATGACAATTTATGGTTTGAACAGGCTTAAATTACAAGGGATTCATTTACACTTAATGGGCCACTTTTTGTGCGCACATCATATTTATGCTAAACACTCACACGTCACTGAGGTTTCCCTTTACATGCTAACATGAGGAGATGCGTTTGGTAGGTGACTGATACAAGGTTGTGTAAATAATGAAACTGCATTGATAAAATAGCAGGGTTGCCTAATACGAAGTTATGATGAAACTAAAGGTTCTCGCTATAGCGAGGTGAATAAAATAAATGATTATAATTAATGTTACGTGATAGGTTCAAGTATATGAAATTTTGAGGCAATTGTCAGTTGAAAATAATACAGATAGGCAGAGGCCATCTACTTAAATGTTTATGGTGTAGTTATAAATATATGAAGAGCATTCAGTGATTAATCTATATATATAAAAATCAATCTTACGTGATAGTTTGTCTGTGGGTGTGTATGTCTCCTATGCATCCATATACCACTCAACCGATTGCGATGAAACTTGGGTGAGATGTTGAGTACACTCCAAGGATGGTTTCTGACTTAGGAAATCCATTTTACAATAGGTAGCGCACGCGTAGATTCAACAAATGAGCGACGATGCGCGTAGCATTTCAACAAAGTCCCGTATGTGTTCATATACCATTCGTCCGATTGCGATGAAACTTGGGTGAGATGTTGAGTACACTCCAAGGATGGTTTCTGACTTAGTAAATCCATTTTACAATAGGTAGCGCACGCGTAGATTCAACAAATGAGCGACGAAGCGCGAAGCATTTCAACAAAGTCCCGTATGTGTTCATATACCATTCGTCCGATTGCGATGAAACTTGGGTGAGATGTTGAGTACACTCCAAGGATGGTTTCTGACTTAGTAAATCCATTTTACAATAGGTAGCGCACGCGTAGATTCAACAAATGAGCGACGATGCGCGAAGCATTTCAACAAAGTCCCGTATGTGTTCATATACCATTCGTCCGATAGCGATGAAACTTGGGTGAGATGTTGAGTACACTCCAAGGAAGGTTTCTGAATTAGTAAATCCATTTTACAATAGGTAGCGCACGCGTAGATTCAACAAATGAGCGACGATGCGCGAAGCATTTCAACAAAGTCCCGTATGTGTTCATATACCATTCGTCCGATAGCGATGAAACTTGGGTGAGATGTTGAGTACACTCCAAGGAAGGTTTCTGACTTAGTAAATCCATTTTACAATAGGTAGCGCACGCGTAGATTCAACAAATGAGCGACGATGCGCGAAGCATTTCAACAAAGTCCCGTATGTGTTCATATACCATTCGTCCGATAGCGATGAAACTTGGGTGAGATGTTGAGTACACTCCAAGGAAGGTTTCTGACTTAGTAAATCCATTTTACAATAGGTAGCGCACGCGTTGATTCAACAAATGAGCGACGATGCGCGAAGCATTTCAACAAAGTCCCGTATGTGTACATATACCATTCGTCCGATAGCGATGAAACTTGGGTGAGATGTTGAGTACACTCCAAGGATGGTTTCTGACTTAGTAAATCCATTTTACAATAGGTAGCGCACGCGTAGATTCAACAAATGAGCGACGATGCGCGAAGCATTTCAACAAAGTCCCGTATGTGTTCATATACCATTCGTCCGATTGCGATGAAACTTGGGTGAGATGTTGAGTACACTCCAAGGAAGGTTTCTGACTTAGTAAATCCATTTTACAATAGGTAGCGCACGCGTAGATTCTACAAATGAGCGACGATGCGCGAAGCATTTCAACAAAGTCCCGTATGCATTCATATACCATTCGTCCGATAGCGATGAAACTTGGGTGAGATGTTGAGTACACTCCAAGGAAGGTTTCTGACTTAGTAAATCCATTTTACAATAGGTAGCGCACGCGTAGATTCAACAAATGAGCGACGATGCGCGAAGCATTTCAACAAAGTCCCGAATGCATTCATATACCATTCGTCCGATAGCTATGAAACTTGCGTAAAATGTTGTGTACACTGCAGGGAAATTTTCTGGCTTAGTACATCCACTTTACAATAGGCAGCGCACGATTAGATTCAACAAATGAGCTACGACGCGCGAAGCATTTCAACAAAGTCACGTTTGCGTTCATATACCATTCGTCCGATAGCGATGAAACTGGGCTGAGATTTTGTGTGCACTCCAGGGAAGGTTTCTAGCTTAGTATATCCCTTTAAAAATAGGTAGAGCACGAGTAGAATCAACAAATGAGCAACGGCGCGCGAAGCGTTTCAACAAAGTCCCATTTAATTTCATATACCATTCATCCGATAGCGATGAAACTTGGGTGAGATGCTGTGTACACTCCAGGGAAGGTTTCTGGCTTAGTACATACATTTTACAATAGGTAGCGCACCAGTAGATTCAACAAATGAGCGATGACACGCGAAGCGTTTCAACAAAGTCCCGTATAAAGTCATATACCATTCGTCTGATAGTGATACATGTTTGGTGAATTGTTGTGTACACTCCAGGAAAGGTTTCTGGCTAAGTAAATCCATTTTACAATACGAAGCGCACGTTTATGTTCAACAAATGAGTGACTACGCGCGAAGCGTTTCGACAACGTCCCGTTTACGTTCACATACCATTCATCCGATTGCGATGAAACTTGGGTGAGATGTTGTGTACACTCCAGGGAAGGTTTCTGGCTGAGTACATCCATATTACAATATGTAGCGCAAGAGTAGAATCAACAAATGAGCGACGACACGCGAAGCGTTTCAACCAAGTCCCGTATGCATACATGTACCATTCGTCCGTACCTATGAAACTTGGGTGAGATGTTGTGTACACGTCATGGAAAATTTCTGGCTTAGTAAATCCCCTATACAATATGCAGCGCACAAGTTGATTCAACAAATGAGGGACGACGCGCGAAGCGTTTCAACAAAGTCCCGTATAAGGTCATATACCATTCTGCCGTTAGCGGTGAAACTTGGGTGAAATATGGTTGACACTCCAAGGTAGGTTTCTGGCTTACTAAATACATTTCACAGTAGGTAGCACACGAGTAGATTCGACAAATGAACGACGATAGCGATGAAACTTGGGTGAGATGTTGTGGACACTTACGTGACGGTTTCTAACTTAGTAAATACATTTTAGAGTAGGTAGCGCACGAGTAGATTCAACAAATGAGTGACGGAGTGCGAATCGTTTAAACAAAATCAGGTATGCGTTCATATACTATTCATCCGATTGCGATGAAACATTGATCAGTTATTTTGTACCCGCCAGGGAAGGGGACTTAGTAAATCCATTTCACAATAAGTAGCGCAAGAGTAGATGCAACAAATGGGTGACGACGCGCGAAGCGTTTCAACAAAATTCCCTATTGCGTTCATATAACATTCTTCGATTGCGATGAAACCTTGATGAGTTATTGTGTACACGCCAGGGAAGGGCTTCGACTTAGTAATACATTTCTCAATAGGTAGCGCACGAGTAGATTCAACAAATGAGTGACAGCGCACGAATCGTTTAAACAAAAAACCCTATACGTGCATATACCATTCATCCGATTGCGATGAATCATTGATGAGTCATTGTGTACACGCCAGGGAAGGGTTTCGACTTAGTAAATCCATTTCACAATAGGTAGCGTACGATTAGATTCAACAAATGAGTGACAGCGATGAAACTTTTTGAAAGTTGTTGTGCACGCTCCCACGAATGGTTCTAAATTAGAAAATCCATTTTATGATAGCTTAGAGGCAGTTAACATGTTGTGTATCCAAAAGCACTTCAAGAAACAGAATTTCAACGCCAACACTTTCTTTGATTGGCATTGCAACGCATGCCGGGTACAGCTTGTTAATAAATAAATAAATATCTGGGATCATAAAGATGTTACAATGTAAAGTGTTAAATGTAAGAGCCAACAACCAGTCATTTTTCTGAGTGAGGCACAGCTGAACGAAAACCAGTGAAAATAATAATGAAAGTATTTAATACATGAATAAAAGGTCTGAAAATAAATTCTTTAACGCCAGTGACATCCATACATAAAAATATTCTTTTTCCTATTTTGGTGATTACATTTAGTTAGAAGGAGATCGAATGAGGCAACAAATATTTTTTTCTTTGAATATCTTCTCAGATTTATGCACCTGCTCATTTATGGACTATTAGCGGAGAGGTGACATAGCATTTTGAAGTAATGGTTGTAATTCTAGGGTGATATAGCTCTGATCTCCGTAAGTTATTTTGTATCCAAAGATTAGGACGCCCGGAGATTTTTGTCCTCATTAATTTGAATTTTGCTTCTGCGTCATTTATTTATTTGCACACCAAGAGTAATTTTGAGAAGTCTCCGAGCGAAGGTAGGCTTCTGTGTTTGATTCTATGTATTTAGTGGTGTGGTTCTGTAATAAATGGTGGATGAGTTTTATCTTAACAGCGGAGTTTTTTTGTCATTCTTGTTCATTGTTATACTTGTGTGTCCACCGGATCAATTTTGAGATTTTACCCCAGTTGTACCCATCATTATAAAGACCCCCCGGGATTGCTTGAATCTCGTTCCCGACACAGTTTTTTTAAGGCCAAAATTGATTCGGACATTCAAGATTTTTTTTTCTTTTCGAGTTGTACCGAATTCTGGGTGAGGGTTGAAGTGTGTGTCGGGCCACCCAATCCAAAGCCAGATTATCGGGCACAGTACATAAACAGATAAGACAGAGCGTATTATTAAGAGCCACCAGGGCTGCCAACTGTTAATAAATGCTCTCATTTTTTAAAATACAAATACCCATATATCAGAAAGTATGGAAGCGGACAGCTCTAAACTATGCACACGTATAGTACCTGACATTCTATATTAATTTGGAGTAACTTATATACGTCAGTGCTACCAACATGATTGTAAGCCTGCTGAGAAGTCCAAATTTAAATACATGTAACTTCTATACTATAATTTGGGTTTCAACCAAATTTCGTGTGTGCTATGTGTACCATAACAGATATGACTATGCCGATTCTTAAGAGTAACCAGGGCTGCCAACTGTTAATAAATACTGTCTCAATTTTTGTTACCGTAATATCAATATATCAGAAAGTATGCAAGCCAATAGTTCTAAACTCTGCACAGGTATAGTACTTGGCATTCTAGATTAATTTAGAGTAACTAATATAGGCCTACGCCAGTGCTGCCAACATGATTCTAAGCCTGCTGATAGGTCCAATTTTAAAATGGATGTAACTTCTATACTGACTAATGGATTTCATTCAAAATTGACACAACAATAGATCATATTATTTCAGATTATTTCTGACCAATGCAGGTATTTCATTGTTGCCAACATGATTTTACGCGCTGTTAGATCCAATGTTTAACTGAATGTAACGTCCATGCTATCCATTGGACTTCAACCTAATTTTGTATTCTGTACCTTAAGAGATAGAACTAAGAATATATTCAGTCACCAGGGCTACCAACTGTAGTTCTCTATTAGGCTACATCATGCCAGGTAGACTATACAGTATTTCGAACTAATTAGAAATTTCGATATTACCAACTTAATATCGTCATTATTCTAGATAGATCCATATAGATTAATCATTGGCATGAATCTTAAATTTTAAGAAAAATAGGCTCTTTAGTTCGTCACGGAAGTTCTTGTTCAACCTCTGTTATTCTCGAATGTTTATGACAGCTTTTCTGTTTATATAGATTGAATATAAACATGGCGTCTCGTTCATCTTCGCTATTTTAGAATAGTTACTGGACAAGGATGAACCAACAACTAACTTGGAAATATATTTCATAGAACAAAATTATATTTTGTTTTGCAGTGTTCAATCCCTACTGCTGTTCCTAGAGCAGGAAGCATAATCTAAGGGTAATGGAGCTGAAAAGGTTAATAAAGAATACGATTGAAGCAAAGGTACTAAATAATTTAATTCAATTAACTATTAAGTTATTAATTACATTTATGAACTTTGTAATACGAGCACTGTCGTTCTATCAACAGAATTGACCCACTACCTGACCGACAAGCCATCCAGAGTGTCCCGCGCATTCAGAGATAAAGCATAGAGACAATTAACTTCCGCCTTCCTCAAATTATTTGATTTCTTGAACGTTTTCCAACATGTTTGGCCTATTTTCATTTATGGAAAATTAGTCTTATGAGATCACCTTTTTTCCGTGTGTCTGTCTGTGTGTGCGTGTGTGTGTGATGGTGTGTGTCCCCCTAATAACTTCTAAACGGATGGAGCGATTTCAATGAAACTCGGTAAGTTCAAAGAACTATTCTGGACGACCCCGACCGTGCCCTTCAAATTTTGTTACGTCTCACCAATCCAACATGGCGGCTGTGCGAAATATTTCACTGGCATTCTATATCTCCGAAACTATTACCGATATCAGCCTGGAATATCTACAAATCTATTACAGCAATCAAACTGAAATGTTGTATGTTGATAGCGGCAATTAACATAAGTAGGATATATGAAAATAGGCTGTATAGTTCTTCACGGAACTGGGGCGTGGTGGCTCAGCGGTCTAGCTGTATGCCTCTCACCAAGGCGGACCGGGTTCGATTCCCGGTCAATGCATGTGAGATTTTCGATGTGAAATGCCATGTCCTGTGGTTCGGATTCCACGTAAAACGGAGGTCCCGTGGCTTATGATCGCGAGATTAACGGTCACGTTAAACTACAAGCTTCCTTCCTTCTTCACGGAACTACTTGTTTCTCATTGAAACAATCATATCCTTGGTTTTAATTGAGGTACGCAGGTCGTTTTAGTCTAAGAACACTCGGCGGATCACGCTCTTTCATTCGAGTTCATAACTATTCAAATCGGCTGATTCTGAGGAAAGTTATGAGTGGACATTTAATATTACTTCTCATTTTTCATTTTCTTGCACCGAAATATGAACATTGCCGTGCAATTAATAGGGTAGTTTCAGATCTACTTCCAGGAACTCCTAGATTTTACACGAGAGTGAATACATTAGTAGCTGAAGAAGAAAATTGAAGTTTTGTATTTTCCCACTGAATTTTTGAACAGGCTTGAGATGAGTGGTCTACCTCCCCATGTACTGACTTTGAAAGAAGGTTCTATTGTAATGTTCCTTAGGAGTTTCATTGTAACTAAGAGATTACTGAACGGGACGATGCCAATAGTTAGAAAAATGTACGACAATATCATTGATAAATATACGCTAGTTTTATAAACATACTCGTGTCTTAATTATTGTCATTATAGGCTCGTTGCATAACGTACTATTGTCTCTATTTAGCCACCTGTTACACAGTAATGTTTCTCCATTGGGGTTCCTGCAGCTCTCCAACTGACCCCAGTATATTTTCTACTTGTTATGATTGCGGTAGTGGCGCCCTCTTTCTCTGCGAGCTGCAACACAGAAACACGAGCGAACAGTGCAGCCACACCAAATAATAGCCGAAAAAAAAAGATTTTATAATGTAGACCCAGTCATTA
The DNA here is from genome assembly GCA_946902985.2 of Meconema thalassinum. Taxonomy (NCBI): domain Eukaryota; kingdom Metazoa; phylum Arthropoda; class Insecta; order Orthoptera; family Tettigoniidae; genus Meconema; species Meconema thalassinum. Next base: position 7,419,639 of record OX336396.1, read on the forward strand.
CAGAGGGACCCAGATTATATAGCACCTACCTTAATAGCCATGCGTGCTCTGAATATCCAGCACGTTTTACAGAATCAAGTGAAACACAGAGGAACAATAACAACATTTGTCTCGCGTTTCTTGCGTTGGAAGGGACAAATGAACTCTTCACAAATCTTAACAATAATCGTTCTGTAAGTACATGGACTTGTGTAGTTAGCTTCTATAAGTTTCTGTACGAAGCAATTAAGGAATTCAAAGCAATTATTTTGAGCGTTAGAACGTGAGCCAATTAAGTTATTATTTGTAAAGAATTCACTCAATCTCAAGAAAGGAACTGAAGAGAGATGTGTTGTTGTAACTCCGTAAATATTGAGAGTAGGTCACATGTGTTGAGCAATCAGGTCCGTGAGTGGAGATAACTCGTGGATCGATCCTTCTATTGTATTCGTCTGAAGAAATCGATGTTACGTATCTCGTGGAATTGGGAATACTGAGGTGATGGGAAGATTAACCCGTCGAGTGCTATAAACGCCTATAAACGTTTCAAAATAACTTTATTTTAGCCTATTTTCATTTATGAACAAAAAAAAAAAGGCTTATGAGATCACCTTTTGTCCGTGAGTGTGTGTGTGTTCCCTAATAAATTCTCAAGGGCTGGATTGATTTCAATGGAACTCGGTGAGGCCATAGCAGCATTCTTCCCAACTCCAACCGTGTCCTACAAATTTTATTACGTCTCACCAATCCAACATGGTGGCTGTGCGAAATATTTCACCGGCATTCAATATCTCCGAAACTATTACTGATATCACCCTGAAATTTTGTACGGTGATAAAGGGCACTACTTCAAGGTCACCTATGAGACTTTCAAAAACCTGTGAACTACAAAACGAACTTGGTGGCAAAGCGAATGTGAAACATTTTAATAGACTTCTCTCGCGGTTAACCATCCGAGCGCAGTGAAATACGGTACAGTAAATTTCGAAACAATTGTAACGCATTGGCTTCTACAAGAATTTAGTGAAGTTTTTTACATAACCTTAAGATGGTGGCTGTGAAAAAAAATTAAGTTTTTATTTCTTGTGTCGTAATCATGCGATTGAAGTGAAAGTTTGAATAATGAACCTAGGCAATAATTGTCCTTGAATGGTACATAACTCTATGGCCTATATATATAAAAAATCCAACATGGCGACCATCCGAAATATTTAGACGGTTCTACGAATCTATTACAGCAATAAAACTGATTTTTTAACGTTCATAGAGGCTAAGAACATACGTTCACCTATCGGATAGGAATCTCTGTTTCGCGGACTTTCAATAACCTGGTGTGCACAAATCCAACATGGCGGCGACCCGAATTTTAAATATTTAAATGGACGTTTCTCGTTTCTCAACCATCCGAGTGCAGTGAAACTTGGTACAGTAAATGCTTATACAAATGTTAATCCACTGGCATCAAATTTATTTCAACTGTTTTCATTACCACAAGATGGCCGCTGTGCGAAAGTTTAAAATCTCGTTTTTATTTCTTATGTCCTAATCTTGCGATTGAATTCTACACCTACACAATAATCTTCATGTAATAGTACATAACTCGGAGACCTACATATATAAAAATCCAACATGGCGACCATCCGAAATATATAGACAGCTCTCAATATCTACGAATCTATTACTGCAATCAAACTGAAATTTTGTATTTTGATAGAGCCAATCAACATAAGCAGGATATATGAAAATAGTGTTTTGCCCTGAATTGGTCGGCACCTCCAGCGTTTGTTGAGGTTCACTCGGTGCCTCGACCAACTGGTTTTTCCCTGAGCTCCCCCGAATGGTTTTACCCGGTACCTCAGGTAAAACTGTTTTACCCTGGGGTTATTAGCTCAGTTGGGATGATTTCGTCTGAAGGACGGTGCTAATTGTTTACAGGACAAGACGTGTTGTGTTTGGAGAGAGATAGTGCTAAATGAAAAGAGAGCGCAGACAGACTGCGGGCAGGAACGTTCGGTTACTTAAATTCTGACGGCTGTTGACTAGATTACAGGGACAATGACGGTGCAGCGGATTAGGATTCGCGGGTTGATAACCGGCGTACAAATAAAGATGCAAGAAACACAACCAAATTAACGAGTGAGAAGGTGTGCAGAATCGCTAGTTGAACTTCTAGCGAAGTAAGAAAAGTACAGTGATGGATGATTACATGTTTAAAAGGTTTGGTGTTAGAAAGGAGATGTTCGGGATAACAAGAAGATCCGTGACGAACTAAAGAGCCTACTTTTCTTAAAGTTTAAGATTCATGCCAATGATTAATCTTTATGGACCTATCTAGAATAATGACGAAATGAATTTGGTAATATTGAAATTTCTAATTAGTTCAAATTATACCTGGCATGATGTAGCCTGATAGAGTACTACAGTTGGCAGCCCTGGTGACTGAATATATTCTTAGTTCCATCTCTTAAGGTACAGAATACAAAATTTGGTTGAAATCCAATGGATAGCATGGACGTTACATGCAGTTAGACATTGGATCTATCAGCGCATGTAAAATCATGTTGGCAACAATGTCATGCATGTGTTGGTCAGAAATAATTTGAAATATTATGATGTATTGTTGTGCCAATTTTGGATGAAATACATTTGTTAGCATAGAAGTTACTGGAATTTTAAAATTGGACCTATCAGCTGGCTTAGAATCATGTTGGTAGCACTGACATACATTAGTTGCTCCAAATTAATCTAGAATGTTGGGCACTATACGTGTGCAAAGTTTAAAGGTGTGGGCTCGCATACTTTCTGATATATTGGTATTTGGATAAAAAATAGAGAGAACATTTATTGACAGTTGGCAGCCCTGGTGGATCTTTAGAATACGCTCAGTCATATCTGTTTATGTACACATAGTACATACGAAATTTGGTTGAAATCCAATTGATAGTGTAGGAGTTATATGCATTTAAAATTTGGACCTATCAGTAGGCTTAGAATCATTTTGGCAACACTGTCATGTATGACCAACTGAAAATTAAACTAAAATATTATTATCTATATGTGTACCAATTTTGGAATAGTTCCCATGTTTATATTCCAAGATATCCAACATGGAGCTCAAATTTCAATTGCGATTTTCGTAGCAGTTGCTAGCACTGATATCATTTTCAAGTATGACATTGAGATGCCCCGGTAAGGATCTTTTCTCATACCAAATTTGGTTTCGATAGCTGCAACCGTTTAGGAGTTGATAGGGCGGGGGGGGGGGGGGGTACACACACACACAGACAGACAGACAGATAGACAGAAGGACAGACAGACATACATTTTCCAGGATCGATCTCATAAGTCTACTTTTTCCTCATTTTTGCAAAATGTGAAAAGTAGGCTAAAAACCTTTAAGTATACACTCACCCAATCTGCTATGTCGTCAGGCAGCGCCTTGGCGTAGTTCGGCAGCAAGTGATGGAGAGAGACCCAGTGACGTGGTGGGGGCTGTATTTCAGGGAATCGTTGTTATTGTGTAAATAAGTCAGCACATTCCTAGTGCTACTTAGTAGGTGCTAACAGTTTAGACTTAATGTCGTACGGATTGCTCCATGTATGTGTAATCCGCTCGCGAGGCTGAGTGTAATTTGTCGTGACTAGATGGTTGTACATACAGGTGTTCATTAACAGATGTTTGCGTCGCATCATGAATGTGTGGTGGCCGGACATAATCTCAAATGAAGATCTTTGGACCATCACCAATCAACAACCGATTCGCATCCAGATCAAGGAGAGGAAATGGCGCTGGATGGTCACACACTAAGGAAGCCGGACGGAGCTGTTGAGAGGGCGGCGCTAGACTGGAATCCTCAAGGCGCCAGGAAGCGAGGTCGACCTAAGAAGACCTGGAAGAGGACGATCTAAAATGAAATTGCAGAGGTGGACAAGAACTGGAGTCAAGTGAAGAGAATGGCCAGGAACCGTACTGTGTGGAGAAATTTCGCCAAGGCCCTATGCTCCGGAAGGCGCGACAGGAATTAAGTAAGTAAGTGAAGATGGTTGTAGTTGCTGTTGGTTTCTTATTGGTTTAGGCGTAGAATGGGGTGAAGGGTGGTGAAAAGGGGGCTGATGGGGGGTTATACCTTATAGGAACCCCAGGGTATAACAACAGGCTATATAGTTCTTAACGGAACTACTTGTTAATATTCTCCATTCGCTCACGAGTGCCGAGTCGATCTCTGGCATTTTCTGCCTTTTATTGGGTATTTTATTGGGTATTTGCATCCGGAAGTAGATAACATAGCATTTTGTAGACGTGTGTCCTCTACAGCTGAGTTGTAAACAAGCAAATTCTTCACGTCAAAGAATATTAACAAGTGAGGAGCAACAAGTATTACCTGGCTTCTAATTTAAGGAAATAACTTTATTTTGGACCCTCGTATGGAGATGGGCAAAAGAGAAAATTAATTTGCATTCCTCCCAAGATAAACGTAGGAATTTGAATTTGCTGTTGTTTGAGTCTTCAGTGTTTTGACTGGTTTGATGCAGCTATCCATGCCTCCCTGTCCTGAGCTAATAGTTTCATCTCTACATAGTTACTACACCCTACATCCAAAGCAATCCATTTAACATATTCTAGCCTTGGTCTACCTCTACAGTTCTTGTCATCGACCCTTCCTTCCATAACTAAGCTTGCTGTTCCCGGGTGTCTTAATACGTGTCCTACCAACCTATCTCTTCTCTTCATTGGCAGTCACCAGAAACATCACTCCTCTCCCACTTGTCTTAATACCTCTTCGTTTGTAACCCTATCTACACATCTGATCTTCATCATTCTCCTGTAACACCACATTTAAATCGCTTCAATTCTCCTCTCTTCTGCTGCACCAACAGTCCAAGTTTCACTTCCATAGAGCGCCACACTCCAGACAAAAGATTTCTAAAATGACTCCCTAATACCTAAGTCCATATTCGAATTTACATTTAGATTAATAAAGAATCTAGACCTATATACATTTTAAGTCTATGTCCATATTCCCTGTTAAGTTAAAAACTACGACTTGTACATTTTTAGCCTTCTTTTCACATTTTGTAAAAACGAGGAAAAAGTAGACTTATGAGATCAATCCGTGCAAATGTGTGTGTGTCTGTCTGGCTGTCTGTCTGTGTGTGCCCCCCCCCCCCCCCTCCCTCCTATCAACTCCTAAACGGCTGCAGATATCGAAACCAAATTTAGTATGAGTAAAGATCTACACCTACATATCTCACGGCCATATTTGAAAATGAAAACAGTACTACCAACTGCTGAAAAATCACAATTGAAATTTGAGCTCTATATAGGATATCTCAGAAGTTTTGCATGGGAACTGTTCAAAAATTGGCACACACGGAGATATTAACATTCCAGATTAAATTTTAGGAGCCCATACATGACAGTGTTGCCAACTTGATTCTAAGCCCGCTAATATGTCCAATATTTAAATGCATGTAACTTCTATAATATCGATTGGATTTCAACCACATTTCGTATGTGCTTTGTGTACCACAACAGATATGACTATGCTTATTTTGAGTAAGTAATATACCTCAGTGCTGCCAACAGGATAGTTTCAATTTTTAATTACACGTAACTTCTATACTAACAAAATGGATTTTATCCAAAATTGGCACTATAATAAATTGTAATATTTCAGATTAATTCTGAGCATCACAAACATGACAATGTTCCCAACTTGATTATAGGCGCACTGATACATGCAATATCAAACAGCATATATCGTCCATACTATCCATTAGACTTAAATCAAATTTTGTATGTGCATTCTATACCTTAAGAGATGGAACTAATAATATATTCTGAGTCACCAGGGCTGCCAACTGTAGTAAGTTACTATATTAGGCTACACTATTTCAGGTGTATTTCAAACTGCAGTACTTAGAAATGTTAGTATTACCAACTTGATTTCGTCATTATTCTAGATAGGTGTATATACGAAGGTGGATCAAAAAGTTAGTTGCACTATCGCGCTGCAGCAGCGCGCTGTGTGACGCAAACGTGGGCACAGCGGAGAAAGGGACAGACACTGCCCACACGTCTGTTAGGCAGGTCGCTGTGTTGTCTCGTCTTGTATGGTGTGAATAGCGACCAAAAGCAATGGCGCGTCGACTGGACGTTCACTCCAAATATGAGGTGCGTGCGACAATCCGATTCCTATGGGCCAAAAGGAAGAATTGCCCGATTAAAGAGAAGCGCCGGGGAAAATTGAGCGCGAGTGTGATTTTGTTGCACGATAACGCAACACCTCACAAGGCCCGCCAAACGAGCGAACTGCTGCAGCGTTTCAAGTGGGAGGTCTGGCAAAATCCACCCTACAGTCCCGACCTAGCGCCATGTGACTTTCATCTGTTCGGTAAGCTCAATACGGAGCTCGGTGGTCGACGTTTCCAGACCGGTGAGGAGGTGAAGGCCGCTGTCTCCGTGTGGTTGCAGAACGCTGGAGGAACTTTCTATGCATCCGGCATCGGCAAGTTGGTTGTTGCGTTCTCAGAAATGTTTGGACTCTCTTGGAAACTATGTGGAAAAGTGACGCTACATTGTATGTCGTTACAGTCGTGTTGCTGTTGTTTAGGTGGTGTAATAAATGGCCATAACTGAGAAGTGCAACTTATTTTTTGATCTGCCCTCGTAGATTGGCATGAATCTTAAATTGTAAGAAACGCAGGCAGTTTACTTCGTCACGGAACTGATTGGTTTTCAACTGATGATTTAGAGGTGAGGAACATTGGACATGTGTGCACAGGGTAGGTTGGCATTCTTTATTTTTATAGAATGTATTTGTAGGGGTAGATGACCTCGTAATTCGGTCTCTTAAAACAACAATAACTACTACTACGAGAAAGTAAATGTAGGATCGTAAGTTATATACTGTTTCTATCTTTCTGACTGGCACAAGTTTGGATGATCTCTGATTTAGAGATCATTATTCAAGAAACAATAGAGGTATAGTGAAAGTCAGTTTCACAAATTTTGCAGACAAACTAAAAATAGTCCGAAACAAACACAAACTGAGAGGACAAGACATATTCATAGATGATGACCTCACAATAAAAGAAAGAGAAATCCAAGCATCACTCCGACAGAAAGCCAGGGAAGAAAGGGAAAAGGGTAATAACAATGTAAGAGTTGGATACCAGAAAATCCTGTTAAATGACCAGTGGGTGCACTGGAAAGACTTATCCTCAAAAAACGGGGAAGAAGAATTCAACACAACACAACGATGAAACAACGTTCGCACAAGGAAGAAGAACTCATACTTGGTACACTAAACGTTAGAACCTTAAGAACCCAAGATAAAGAAATAGAACTCGAAAACGCACTAGAAAACGTAAGGTACGATATATTAGGCCTCAGTGAGGTGAGGCAATACGGCGAAGACATAATAGAGAAAACAAATGGGGATGTCTTTAGCTTCATAGGGGAAACAAAAGGACAAAAAGGGGTAGGTTTTTTGATAAAAAGACATTTAAAACACAATATAAAAGAAATAAAGGGAATCTCAGAAAGAATCATAGTATTATCCCTAAAATTAAATGACAGCACGTTCATAATAATTCAAGTCTATGCTCCCACAGAAGCAAGTACGGAAGAAGAAATTGAAGACTTCTATATGCTCCTCGAAGACACACTAGCCGAGTACGAAGCACACACAACATTCATAATTGGAGACTTCAACAGCAAGGTAGGAAGAAAGGAATACGAAGAAGAAGAACCTATGGGCCTTCACGGATACGGAACAAGGAACGAAAGAGGAGAAAGACTAATACAGTTTGCACTGGGACAAAGACTTAAAATTGTGAACACATTTTACAAGAAAAGCCCAGAAAGCAAATGGACATGGAAATCTCCGAATGGGAAAATCAAAAACGAAATAGACTTCATCCTAACCAATAGACTAACAGAGGTGAAAAACATACAAGTGATAAATGGTCTGAAGTTTGACACAGATCACAGAATGGTACGATTGAAAGTGAGAATAAAGAAGAAAAGGAGACACTACTTCAACAACAAAACTACACATCCAGGATGCATAGACAGGGCGGAGTATGTAAAAGCACTACAACAAAACCTACGAGACTTCAACCAACAAACGGAGCAAAAAGTCCAACAACACTATACAGAGCTCGTAAATTGCATATCCCGCGCAGCCAAACAATCGTCAACACCTGGAAACAGTATGAAAAATAGAATAAAACTTAAGAATAGCACCAAATGTTTGATCGAAGAAAGAGAACGCCTAAAATCACAAGCCATAGAAAACGAACACAAAAAGCTGGAATATGCGGAAGTCAATAAACAATCAAAAAGGGAAATCCGAAGAGACATCAGAGAACACAACACTAAAGTGGTCAAAGAAATCATGGATACCACAAAATCAATAAAGAAGATTAGAAAAGAATTAACTCCAGGCAAACATTGGATGCTGGGAGTAAAAGACAACAACGAAAAAAGACAAGCCTCAAGAGAAGAGATAATGACGCAAGCGACAGAGTTCTATAGGACACTATACTCAAGTAACTCTCAAATATCCAACTTGCATCAGGACCAGAATACATCAGAAGAAAACCTAGAGGAAGAAACACCTCCAATACTACCCAGTGAAGTAAGAGCAGCCATTCGACAAACGAAAACCGAAAAATGCCCAGGTGAAGATGGAATTTACAATGAATTTCTAAAATGGGGTGAATAAGACCTAATCCCAGTCATCACAACATTATTTAATTCCATACTCACATCAGAAGACATACCAATGCAGTGGAAACAAAGCATTATCATACTTCTACACAAAAAGGGAGCCAAGGACGACATAAACAACTACAGACCGATCAACCTAATTGTAAACCTCTACAAGCTATTTATGAAGATCCTAACCAATAGAATGACAAAGGCACTGGACGAACAGCAACCGATAGAGCAAGCAGGATTCAGAAAGAGTTTCAGTACATCAGACCACTTGCAAGCAATAAATCAACTCATGGAGAAAGTTCAGGAATTTAATCTAGAGGTGTATATCGCATTTGTGGATTACAACAAAGCATTTGACTCCGTAGAACAGGGAAGCGTCTTAGAAGCACTGGAAAAACAAGGCATCCCAAACAAATTCGTTAGACTCCTTGGCAAACTCTACGACGGTAACCAAGCCAGAATAAAGTCAGAAAGAGAAGGATGTAACATCATGATAGAAAGGGGAGTAAAACAGGGAGACCCCTTCTCACCAAAATTATTCACCTGTTTGCTGGAAAATCAGTTTAGAAAACTAGACTGGGAAGAAAAATATGGCATCAGAATCGATGGGACAAGACTAACCCATTTACGGTTCGCAGACGACATTGTTTTGGTGGCTGAATCAGCGAAAGAGCTGGAACAAATGATAAAAGAATTAGACAAAACAAGTAAAGAAGTGGGCCTTACAATGAACCCGAAGAAAACGAAGCTGATGACCAATGCGTTAGAAGCCCCAATTAATGTGAACGGAGAAACACTGGAATATGTTGAAGAATATGTATATCTCGGTCAGAACATGTCACTTTCAAGTCGTTCAGAGAAAGAGGTCAAACGAAGAATAGGACAAGCATGGAAGAGCTTTTGGTCCCTAAAGTTTATACTGGCTGACAAGACCCAAAAACACACTTTAAAGGCTGAAGTTCTGGAAAAATGCGTTATACCGGTGTTACTATATGGTTGCCAAACTTGGGCATTAACATCGAAACAAAGACAAATGATCCAGAGATGTCAACGGAAAATGGAAAGGAAGATACTTCATGTCTCATTGAGAGATAGAATACGGAACGAAGATTTAAGAAGGAGAACCGGCATGAAAGACGCTATGACATCAGCAGACCAGATCAAATGGAGATGGGGTGGACATGTAGCGGGATTAGATCCTAACCGATGGACGTACAAAATGACGGTGTGGGACCCAAGAACAGGAAGACGAAACGTTGGGAGACAAAGAATCAGATAGGCAGACTGGTTCGTAAAATGGGGAGGAAAACAATGGACAAGAACAGCGAAGATGAGGCAGGAGTGGAAAGACCTAGGGAGACTCGCATGCAGTGACCAATAAAACAATGCATCAACTAGAAAGACACCGTTCAGTGGGCATGCAGCAAAGCGGTACATATCTCTGGTGTGCAATAAAGGCTTCTCACAGAGCGGTGACCTCAAGAAGCACACTGTTGTTCATACTGGAGTGAAGTAATACACTTGTAGCACATGTGAGCAGTCATTTGCATGGCGGACAGAACTAATGGAACATTGTCTCGCGCTCTAATTTGAGGAAACATCATCGTGTTCACTAGGGAAAATAACCTTACTGCATCACAAGGAATTCAAAAGGTTCAACTATCTTGCGAAACACTTATTAATTCGTTCCGGGACCACATGTGCACAACATAGTGAATGATTTGTGGGATGTTAAAGAACGTGTATAGGTATCTGCATCCAAACTAGATGTTAAAACTCCACCGGTAAGGTTTTGTATTGCATTTTAAAAAGACCTATTTGAAACGGTTCAATATACGTAGATTTTACTGAAGAGTGAAGACTTCGCAGTTTCTGTCATTGTTCAAGTGCTTAGACAGGGTAAGCTTTGTGCTTAGTGGCAATGGGAAGCTCCCAGATATTAATTGATGGCTATTATGATTTCCGTAATACTAATGGATATTTGAGGCCTTGATATCGCCAGACTCAGAAATGAAGATTGTTGTAGCGAATTTTATGCCATCGTAATATAATTTACTTAATCTTTAATCAGCTGCACATCTATATAGAAGGCCCATTCAGAAAGAATAACCCCGAATGCTCCTCAGGACTTGCTCACCTGATGAGTTAAAACTGAGCAATTCCCTGCAAAGCAGGAGGCCATAGCCCTTATAGGATTTGTAAGGCTATTTATTTATTTATTTATTTATTTATTTATTTATTCAAATAGTGTCATCAAGTCTGCCGAGTTGGTTGAAACACAACATCGTCCCCCGCAGTGCTCCAGGTAAGTTCATATGAGGTTAAGTTCTGTCTGATATGGCTTCAGGTATCCAAATGTCTGTCTATTCACTGACCTTGTAACGTAGTGCTGATTCATTTGGGCGGGAGATAGCGCTGCTTACCTGAAAAGACAAACATCATAATTAGTTACAAGATAGAACTGGGTAGCAGTTGCAATTACGAGGGGTGATCAGAAACTAAGGGTGACAATAAGAGTCAGTGACAAATATCAATCAAATTTGGTAGAGATCAGATGATTAGGTTAGCCGTAATTTGATTTAAGCTTTGAACATTTGGGTGGCCGCCATTACGTTTCCATCAAGATGGCGGCGATATAAAACATGACACTGAAATGCTCTTTGCTCTGTACCAAATTTCGTTCAATTCGGTTTCACCGTGTCTGGCTGCGTGGCTCAGGGGTAACGTTCTCGCTTGCTGAGCCCAAGGTTGCAGGTTCGAAACCTGGCGCAGTCAGCTGGCATTTGAGGGTGCGCAAATGCGAGGGAGCCGTGTCAGTACATTTACTGGCACGTTAAAGATCCCCTTCGGGGCGAAATTCCGGCACCCCGGCGTCTCTAAAAGCCAGGGTAGTTAAAAGGGACGTAAAACCAATAACATTATTATTATTATTCGGTTTCACCGTGTTTGAATTGATAGGGGGAATCGATTTGCACACATACATAGCCGCCGTCCGCAAAGTATTGGGCTGATGACCTTGTAGTTTGGTCAAAAGATTCTTCATACCTAGAGGTATGTTGTTGCCAAATTTGGTAGAAATCAGATGATTTAGTTAGTCGTAATTTGATTTAAGCTTTTAACATTAGGGTGGCCACCATTACGTTTTCGTCAAGATGGCGGCGATATAAAACATGACACTGAGGTCTCCTTGACTAATGCTACCTCTGTACCAAATTTCGGTTTCACTGTGTTCGAATTGATACTGGGGGACAGCAATTCAGAGTACACACGCTCACACACACTCACACACAGACAGACACACAATTTGTGGCCCTGTGTAGATCTCATAAGTCTACTTTCATTTTTTGCAAAAATCGAAAGTAGGCTAATGTATGATGCAATATATTATAATTAATTAAATGTCTGTCATGCTTCTTCTTTGGGGACGAGGTGGCGCACCGGTCAATCACGGTGGACCGGGTTCGATTCCCGGTCAATGCATGTGGGATTATCAAAGTGAAATGCCATGTCCTGTGGTTCGGATTCCAAGTAAAAAGGAGGTCCTGTGACTCATGATCTCGAGATTAACGGTCACGTAAAACTACAATCTTCTTTTTTGTTATGCTTCTGTGAACGAGTAGTGAAAGTAGCGAAGTATATCGACAAAGCAACTAATAAATATTCGACCGATTAAACTCACAATCGACTATTCGTTATTTGTTGCAATCGATCGGTTGTTCCGTTTGGATTAATTGATTATTCAAAAAATGAAAACAGCCCTCAGTTTAGGGGCTGCGACAGCGCGGTCTTGGAGCCCCGTGTACTTTGGGTGTGTGTAGAATCTGTCTGATAACCGGTGTTAATTGTGATGGCTGTATTAATGTGTGTTATCTGTTTTAATTCCAGTAACGACTGCAGACATTCAATTTTTCCAAGTAGTTCCTACTTTTGCCGCCAAACGCCACCGTCAGCGACCAACTAGTTCGGTACTTAGTTACCAGATGCCACCGCAGTCGGCTCTTGACGACGAACGCAGGAACCTAAGAACGTTAGTCAAATGTTTAACCTATATATAATTTAGCTTCACACAGATGTAATTAGTGGAAGGTTCTTTAACATGCCATAAATCTATGACATTGGACTACCGGCTTTACTCCCCCCAAAGGAAGGCATAATGAGGGATTTTAACGCTTTAAAAAATCTGACGACTTCGGCCGGGTTTGAACTCGCAATCTTGGGTATAGAAGCTCAGCATGCTACCCACTATGCCACCGAAGCCGCACTCGAAATAATTAAGTTTTCATCTAAAAAAAAGCAATGTGAAATTCCATCCAAAGTCGCCTGGAACTGAGTTGTGACTGACTACTGTGCATTGTGACTGGAATTGGAGTAGACTAGTACCAGGATGTTGTGTGTAAACACGAGTCCTATAGATTATTGCAGGAAAACCTTTGACTGCAGAGTTTGGCTCTGGCACTTTCCAAAGAAGGTTGTTTGTGTTTCCTTTTAAACCATTCCATTTGTGAAAGTTGGCAAGCCTCACTCTAATAAATAATACTGGCCATGTTTTGCTACCCCTATTATAGAAATGTGTGGATACGTATATCCTGGATTTATCGCACAAGGGGGATTTAACGTATGAGCAGCAGCCTAAATACACACCAGACAACTTTGTGCTTCACTTTGTTTTTCAGGTTGGTTGGTTCCTTAGTTTAGGGCCTGCGACATGTAGCCCCGTGTACTTTGGGTGTGTGTAGAATCTGTCTGATAACCAGGGTTAATTGTGATGACTGTATTAGTGTGTGTTATCTATTTTAATTCAAGAAAGGACTGCAAACGATTAATTTCAAGTAGTTCCTACTTTTGTTACCAAATGCTACCGTCCACCACAACTAGCTTGCCGAATTAGCTACTAGATGGCATCGCAGTCAGCACCTGGTGGCGAACGTTGGAACTAATAGAGCGCTATCAATTCTAACGTGCACATTTTGGCTTCACACAGGTGTAGTTAGTGGAAGGCTATTTTACATGCCATAAATCTATGACATGGGACCGCCGGCTTTACTTCCCCTCTGAAGGAAGGCATACTGAGGGATTTTTAACGCTCTTTAAAAAAATCCAACGACTTTGACCGGGTTTGAACCCGCAACCTTGGGCATAGAACCTACGTCACTGAAGCTGCCATTAACGTGTATCCTCGAAACTGTTCTACAACATTGAGTGCTTAATGCTGGAACGATTCTGAAGATTTTATAAAACAAGTAGATATTCTTTATTGTCTGTCAGGTAACATTCCACACATGACGATACAATGAATATACAAGTTAACAAGTAGTTCCGTGAAGCACTATACAGCCTATTTTCATATATCCTACTCGTGTTTATTGCCTCTATCAACATACAAAATTTCAGTTTGAAGATTGTGATAGATTCGTAGATATTCAGAACCGTCTAAATATTTCAGATGGCTCGCAGGTTGGATTTTTATTTATGTGCTATTACATGAAGATTATTGTGTACGTGTGGTAATCAAACTTCAATCGCATGATTTGAACACAAGAAGTAAAAAGGAGATTTTAAAATTTCGCACAGCTGCCATCTTGTGGTTATGTAAACAATTGAACTAAATTAGATGCCAGTGCATTACAATGAGTATAAACATTTGCTGTACCAAGTTTCATTACGTTTGGATTGTTAAATTGCGAGAAAAGTCTATTTGAAAGTCTCAATTTCGCTTGGCCGCCATGTTGGTTTCGTAGTTACCAGGTTTTTGAAATTCTCATAAGTGAACTTTTAGTAGTACTCTTTATCACCGTACACAATTTCAGGGTGATAGCAGTAATAGTTTCGGATATACCGAATGCTGGTGAAATATTTCGCGCAGCCGCCATGTTGGATTGGTGAGACACAATAAAATTTGAAGGGCACGGTCAGGGTCGGCCAGAATGGTGCTATGATCTCACCGAGTTTCATTGAAATCGCTCCAGCCATTTAGAAGTTATTAGGGGACACACACACACGGACAAAAAGTGATCTCATAGGCCTATTTTTTTTTTCACAAAATGAAAACAGGCCAAAAATGCGAGGCTTGTTCAGAAAGTAGTTACCAGAAATTCCCAAAACAAAAAAGCAACACTTCTGTTTGGCAATGTTGTACGGTAGCGGCTTCGGTGGCGTAGTCGGTAGCATTCTGAACTGCTGTGCCCAAGATAGCGGGTTCAAACCCGGCCGTAGTCGTCAGATTTTTAAGAGCGTTAAAAATCCTTCAGTATGCCTTCCTTCGGAGGGGAAGTAAAGCCGGCGGTCCCATGTCATAGCTTTATGGCATGTAAAAGTTCCTGCCACAGACTAAACTTGTGTACAGCAAAATTGTCAGGTAAGATTTCGTCGGAACGCTCTATCAAATTTCACCACTAGGTATCACTGATATCTGGTGGCGAAAGTTGGAACTACTTGAAATTGAACGGAACTTGTAGCTCTCGCTGGAAGCAGCTACAGACTCAGGCGAGCCGAACATGTCCTCGGACACTCCCGGCACTCAAAGCCATACGATAAATAAATAAATACTTTTCACCATTGTTCAAACATGGCGCCATTATAGAATGTTCCCGCCGTAGATGAAAGCCATCTTTCCACAACTGCTTTGATGTCATCATAATTGACGATAGATATCTACCAGTTTCACGTTTCCTGCATTAATAAAGGAATAACTCACTGGACTTGTCGTGTATATTTGAAACCATGAAAAAAAAACTAGACATGCCGTGCTCTGACAAGCGTCTATGATTCAATGTTCAGCTAAACCCTAAGTGCAGCTTTACAGCGACAATATTCGCAAACGTGTCTTAGTTCCCAAACTCGCCCCGAATGAAACCAAAACACGAACACAATGAGGACATTAACCACAAACAAACGCAGACACACTCAACCATCACAAATATATAAGATGCGTTCAAAAAGTAACGAGTCGGAGGCATAATTACAGAAACGAGTACCTGTATGTTAGAAGTATTGGCCCTGGCTGTTGAGGCACTTGTCCCACTGTGACACGAGGCTGTGAATGGCTGTCTCATAAAATTCTCTGGGCTGCGATGTGAACCAGTTCGGCACGTACAGCTGGACGTCGGTCTCCGAGGTGAATCGTTGGCCCCGCAGAACCCTTTTAAGGGGACCAAAAATGGCGTAATCACAGGGAGAGAGGTCTGGACGGTATGAAGGGTGGCCGAGAACCTCCCATTTGAATTTCTGCAGGAGTGCCGCGACTGTGTTGGCCGTATGAGGTCGTGCATGGTCAAGGAGCGACCACGGCGGCTATGGCGTTCACTGTCACTCGGCGGTTCTGGGTAATGAGTGCATCAACCAGCTGGACGTTGTCATCGGTAATGCAGGGGGGTGCCCCAGACCGGGCATCATCGGCTAACGACACCCGTCCTTCCCTGAAGCGCTTGTGCCACGTCTTGACCCTTGCAAGGGACATGCAGTGTTCGCCGTACACTTGTGACATTCGGCGATGAATGTCCGTTCCCCCTACTCCTTCCGCTGTCAGAAACCGAACAACACCTCTTTGCTCTTCGGTTGACGCCTCCATGTCACTGTTTGCAATGCGACTGGCAGCGTTGGACGATTGATGCATGCTGCTGCTCGGTTTGTATCGTCACGTGACGTGCACCCGTGCCCTCTAGCGACGGGCTGTGACCTTCCACGCTCTGGTCAGAACCACACCTCGTTACACACGCCACGATTAGCCGATGTAGTCACAGGTTTGCGCATTCCAGCCTCCGGCTCGTTACTTTTTGAACGCACCTTATATAATTTGTAGCATTCAGTCATCTATTCATCATTCACCGTACAAAATTTTAGGGTGATATGAGTAATAGTTTCGTAGAAATAGAATGCCGGTGAAATATTTCGCACCGCCGCCATGATGGATTCGTGAGACGTAATAAAATTTGCAGGGCACGATCGGGATGGGCCGAAATGGTGCAATGTCTTTACCTAGTTTCATTGAAATAGCTCCAGCCGTTTAGAAGTTATTTGGGGGACACCCACACATACACTCACACGCACGGACAAAAGGTGTTCTCATAACCCTCACATACAAACAGCTGGAAGAACTGGAGCGAGTAAAGGCTAGATACCTGAAGAGAATTTTGGGAGTCCCACAGAACGCAAGATCGAAACCTTCCTGATAAGAGGATCTGAGATGCGAGCTCATACTTACAGGTAATACCGACTTCTAACAACTTGTACAAGCTCTGCATGAGAAGAAGAACAACCTACCGGAGGAATGCTATGCAAGACAGGACCTGGAGCCGCTAACCATGAAATGTGGCACACGATGACAAGACTGGTTATCCATGGTTTTCGCCACAAGGTGTGCAGCAACAAATTATTTCACAAACCAAATGACGAATGTGTGTTTGAGCTGTGCTTGGAATTTTGTGACAGGTACCATATTATA
Source organism: Meconema thalassinum (assembly GCA_946902985.2). NCBI lineage: Eukaryota > Metazoa > Arthropoda > Insecta > Orthoptera > Tettigoniidae > Meconema > Meconema thalassinum. Next base: position 7,436,786 of record OX336396.1, read on the forward strand.
AAATGCAGGAATAGACGGAACTCCATCGTAGCTTTAAGCAAAGACAAGCAATGTGAATGTAATCATTTGCACGGTATGGGTGCGTTTCCAGTAAATAAATACAAACTAAGCCTATTTTAGCCTACTTTTCACATTTTGCAAAAATAAGGAAAAAGTAGACTTATGAGACCGATCCGGGAAAATGTGTCTGTTTGTCTGTCTGTCCTTCTGTCTGTCTGGCTGTGTGTGTGTGTCCCCCCTATCAACTCCTAAACGGCTGCAGCAATGGAAACCAAATTTGGTATGAGTAAAGATATATACCGGAATATCTCAAGCCCATATTTGAAAATGAGTCAGTGCTACCAACTGCTAATAAAACGCAATAGAATTTGAGCTCCATGTTGGATATCATGGAAGGTATGCATGGAAGCTATTCCAAAATTGGCACAATTGTAGATAATACTATTTTATTTTAATTTCCTGGAGGCCAAATATATCCGTGTAGCCAAAATAATTTTAAGCCTTCTGATAGGTCCGATTTTTAAATGCATATTACTTCTATACTATTAATTAGATTTCAACCAAATTTTGTATGGAATATGTGTACATAAAGAGATATGACTGAGTGTATTCTTAAGAGCCACCAGGGCTGCCAACTGTTAATAATTGCTCTCTCTATTTTCTTCATCCAAATACCAATATATCTGAAAATATGCAAGCCGACAGCTTTAAACTAAGCACACGTATAGTACGTGACATTTTAGATTAATTTGGAGTAACTCATATACATCAGTTCTATCAACATGATTCTAAGCCTGATTATAGGACCAATTTTTAAATACACGTAACTTCTATACTATCAGTTGGATTTCAACCAAATTTCGTATGTGCTATGTGTAACATAACAGATATGACTGTAAGTATTCTTAAGAGCAATCAGGGCTGCCAACTGTTAATAAATATTGTCTATTTTTTACCCTAATATTAATATATCTGAAAGTATGCAAGCCAACAGCTCTATACTTAGCACACGAATATCACCTGACACTCTAGATTAATTTGGAGTAATTAATATAAGCCAGGGCTGCCAACATGATTCTATGCTTGCTGATAGGTCCAATTTTAAAATACATGTAACTTCTATACTAACAAATGGATTTCATCCAAAATTGGCACAACAAGATATTATAATATTTCCGATTATTTCAAACCAGCAGAAGCATGACATTGTTGCCAACATGCTTTTACGCTTGCTGATAGATCCAATGTCTAACTGCATGTAGCGCCCATTGGACTTCAAGCAAATTTTATATTCTGTACCTTAAGAGATGGAACTAAGAATATATTCAGTCACCAGAGCTGCCAACTGTAGTGCTCTATTAGGCTACATTATACCAGGAATAATTCGAACTAATTAGACATTTCGATATTACCAACTTAATTTCGTCATTATTCTACATAAGTCCATATATTGTAGAATAATCATTGGCATGAAAAGTAGGCTCCTTAGTTCGTGACGGAACTTCTTGTTTTATAAATGAAAATAGGCTAAAAATATAAATGAAACAGGCAAAGAAAAAATGAAAACAAAATGAGAATAACTTGTTACTGAATGAGGCCACAGCGAGCGCTAGCGTTTATTTCCTTTGAGGAGCTTCACGTTCGTCTCCAATATTTCCGAACCCGAGTAACAACTTACTATTTCTCTCTTGTGGAATTAATTTCCAATGATTAATATTTTTGGCGTGAATTCACCACCTACAAAAAATGTGAAGCGATGTAGGACATCAAAGTCAGATATTCCATCAGAATCCAGGTCTTTTCGGACTCCGTTGTGCCAAAGGCTTCCCGTCTTATAAAGTTTAATCAGAGAGATGAACTTCTTGGTGAGTATTGAACTCATGATGCTATCACCGGATTTCCTGAGGTCTCTAAGTGTCCGCTCAGATAACTAGTACGTGGATTAGTTTCTACCAAAATGGCCTAAGTAATCTTATATATTTGAAACACTAAGGTGATTTTTGTTACCGCGAGATTGAGATAACGTCTCAACCGATTGACTTCGTAATGCATTCTAACGAGAGCTCTTGGTATGTAGATTTACAGAGTGTCTTTAAAAAAGAAAATATGTATTAGGGTATATTTTAAATTATTAAGGAAAAATGTAATATTTCTCGCTCCCGCGCTTGGGCACAATGGCTCTATTGCTCCCGCGCTTGGGCACAATGGCTCTATTGCTCCCGCGCTTGCGCACAATGGCTCTATTGCTCCCGCGCTTGAGCACAATGGCTCTATTGCTCCCGCGCTTGCGCACAATGGCTCTATTGCTCCCACGCTTGAGCACAATGCCTCTATTGCTCCCGCGCTTGCGCACAATGGCTCTATTGCAAGCGCGCTTGCACACAATGGCTCTATTGCTCCCGCGCTTGCGCACAATGGCTCTATTGCTCCCGCGCTTGCGCACAATGGCTGTATTGCTCCCGCGCTTGCACACAATGGCTCTATTGCTCCCGCGCTTGCACACAATGGCTCTATTGCTCCCATGCTTGCACACAATGGCTCTATTGCTCCCGCGCTTGCACACAATGGCTCTATTGCTCCCGCGCATGCGCACAATGGCTCTATTGCTCCCGCGCTTGCGCACAATGGCTCTATTGCTCCCGCGCATGCGCACAATGGCTCTATTGCTCCCGCGCTTGCGCATAATGGCTGTATTGCTCCCGCGCTTGCACACAATGGCTCTATTGCTCCCGCGCTTGCACACAATGGCTCTATTGCTCCCATGCTTGCACACAATGGCTCTATTGCTCCCGCGCTTGCACACAATGGCTCTATTGCTCCCGCGCTTGCACACAATGGCTCTATTGCTCCCGCGCTTGCGCACAATGGCTCTATTGCTCCCGCGCTTGCACACAATGGCTCTATGGCTCCCGCGCTTGCGCACAATGGCTCTATTGCTCCCGCGCTTGCGCACAGTGGCTCTATTGCTCCCACGCTTGCGCACAATGGCTCTATCGCTCCCGCGCTTGCGCACAATGGCTCTATTGCTCCCGCGCTTGCGCACAATGGCTCTATTGCTCCCGCGCTTGAGCACAATGGCTCTATTGCTCCCATGCTTGCGCACAATGGCTCTATTGCTTCCGCGCTTGCGCACAATGGCTCTATTGCTCCCGCGCTTGAACACAATGTCTCTATTGCTCCCGCGCTTGCGCACAATGGCTCTATTGCACCCGCGCTTGCGCACAATGGCTCTATTGCTCCCGCGCTTGCGCACAATGGCTCTATTGCTCCCGCGCTTGCGCACAATGGCTCTATTGCTCCCGCGCTTGCGCACAATGGCTCTATTGCTCCCGCGCTTGAACACAATGTCTCTATTGCTCCCGCGCTTGAACACAATGTCTCTATTGCTCCCTCGCTTGCGCACAATGGCTCTATTGCTCCCTCGCTTGCGCACAATGACTCTATTGCTCCCGCGCTTGCGCACAATGGCTCTATTGCTCCCGCGCTTGCGCACAATGGCTCTATTGCTCCCGCGCTTGCGCACAATGGCTCTATCGCTCCCGCGCTTGGGCACAATGGCTCTATTGCTCCCTCGCTTGCGCACAATGGCTCTATTGCTCCCGCGCTTGCGCACAATGGCTCTATTGCTCCCGCGCTTGAGCACAATGGCTCTATTGCTCCCGCGCTTGCACACAATGGCTCTATTGCTCCCGCGCTTGCGCACAATGGCTCTATCGCTCCCTCGCTTGAGCACAATGGCTCTATTGCTCCCGCACTTGCGCACAATGGCTCTATTGCTCCCGCGCTTGCGCACAATGGCTCTATTGCTCCCGCGCTTGCGCACAATGGCTCTATTACTCCCGCGCTTGCGCACAATGGCTCTATTGCTCCCGCGCTTGCGCACAATGGCTCTATTGCTCCCGCGCTTGCGCACAATGGCTCTATTACTCCCGCGCTTGAACACAATGTCTCTATTGCTCCCGCGCTTGAACACAATGTCTCTATTGCTCCCTCGCTTGCGCACAATGGCTCTATTGCTCCCTCGCTTGCGCACAATGACTCTATTGCTCCCGCGCTTGCGCACAATGGCTCTATTGCTCCCGCGCTTGCGCACAATGGCTCTATTGCTCCCGCGCTTGCGCACAATGGCTCTATCGCTCCCGCGCTTGGGCACAATGGCTCTATTGCTCCCTCGCTTGCGCACAATGGCTCTATTGCTCCCGCGCTTGCGCACAATGGCTCTATTGCTCCCGCGCTTGAGCACAATGGCTCTATTGCTCCCGCGCTTGCACACAATGGCTCTATTGCTCCCGCGCTTGCGCACAATGGCTCTATCGCTCCCTCGCTTGAGCACAATGGCTCTATTGCTCCCGCACTTGCGCACAATGGCTCTATTGCTCCCGCGCTTGCGCACAATGGCTCTATTGCTCCCGCGCTTGCGCACAATGGCTCTATTACTCCCGCGCTTGCGCACAATGGCTCTATTGCTCCCGCGCTTGCACACAATGGCTCTATCGCTCCCGCGCTTGCGCACAATGGCTCTATTGCTCCCGCGCTTGCGCACAATGGCTCTATTACTCCCGCGCTTGCGCACAATGGCTCTATTGCTCCCGCGCTTGCGCACAATGGCTCTATTGCTCCCGCGCTTGCGCACAATGGCTCTATTGCACCCGCGCTTGCGCACAATGGCTCTAATGCACCCGCGCTTGCGCACAATGGCTCTATTGCTCCCGCGCTTGCACACATTGGCTCTATTGCTCCCGCGCTTGCGCACAATGGCTGTATTGCTCCCGCGCTTGCGCACAATTGCTCTATTGCTCCCGCGCTTGCGCACAATGGCTCTATTGCTCCCGCGCTTGCGCACAATGGCTCTATTGCTCCCTCGCTTGCGCACAATGGCTCTATTGCTCCCGCGCTTGCGCACAATGGCTCTATTGCTCCCGCGCTTGCGCACAATGGCTCTATTGCTCCCGCGCTTGCGCACAATGGCTCTATTGCTCCCGCGCTTGCGCACAATGGCTCTATTGCTCCGGCGCTTGAGCACAATGGCTCTATTGCACCCGCGCTTGCGCACAATGGCTCTATTGCTCCCGCGCTTGCGCACAATGGCTCTATTGCTCCCGCGCTTGCGCACAATGGCTCTATTGCTCCCGCGCTTGCGCACAATGGCTCTATTGCTCCCGCGCTTGCACACAATGGCTCTATTGCTCCCGCGCTTGCGCACAATGGCTCTATTGCTCCAGCGCTTGAGCACAATGGCTCTATTGCTCCCGCGCTTGCACACAATGGCTCTATTGCTCCCGCGCTTGCGCACAATGGCTCTATTGCTCCCGCGCTTGCACACAATGGCTCTATTGCTCCCGCGCTTGCGCACAATGGCTCTATTGCTCCCGCGCTTGAGCACAATGGCTCTATTGCTCCCGCGCTTGCGCACAATGGCTCTATTGCTCCCGCGCTTGCGCACAATGGCTCTATTGCTCCCGCGCTTGCGCACAATGGCTCTATTGCTCCCGCGCTTGCGCACAATGGCTCTATTGCTCCCTCGCTTGCGCACAATGGCTCTATCGCTCCCGCGCTTGCGCACAATGGCTCTATTGCTCCCGCGCTTGCGCACAATGGCTCTATTGCTCCCGCGCTTGAGCACAATCTATTGCTCCCGCGCTTGAGCACAATGGCTCTATTGCTCCCGCGCTTGCGCACAATGGCTCTATCGCTCCCGCGCTTGCGCACAATGGCTCTATCGCTCCCGCGCTTGCGCACAATGGCTCTATTGCAAGCGCGCTTGCGCACAATGGCTCTATTGCTCCCGCGCTTGCGCACAATGGCTCTATTGCTCCCGCGCTTGCGCACATTGGCTCTATTGCTCCCGCGCTTGCGCACAATGGCTCTATCGCTCCCGCGCTTGCGCACAATGGCTCTATTGCTCCCGCGCTTGCGCACAATGGCTCTATCGCTCCCGCGCTTGCGCACAATGGCTCTATTGCTCCCATGCTTGCGCACAATGGCTCTATTGCTCCCGCGCTTGCACACAATGGCTCTATTGCTCCCGCGCTTGAGCACAATGGCTCTATTGCTCCTGCGCTTGGGCACAATGGCTCTATTGCACCCGCGCTTGCACACAATGGCTCTATTGCTCCCGCGCTTGCACACAATGGCTCTATTGCTCCCGCGCTTGCGCACAATGGCTCTATTGCTCCCGCGCTTGTGCACAATGGCTCTATTGCTCCTGCGCTTGGGCACAATGGCTCTATTGCACCCGCGCTTGCACACAATGGCTCTATTGCTCCCGCGCTTGCACACAATGGCTCTATTGCTCCCGCGCCTGGGCACAATGGCTCTATTGCTCCCGCGCTTGCGCACAATGGCTCTATTGCTCCCGCGCTTGGGCACAATGGCTCTATTGCTCCCGCGCTTGCGCACAATGGCTCTATTGCTCCCTTGCTTGCGCACAATGGCTCTATTGCTCCCGCGCTTGAGCACAATGGCTCTATTGCTCCCGCGCTTGGGCACAATGGCTCTATTGCTCCCGCGCTTGCGCACAATGGCTCTATTGCTCCCGCGCTTGCGCACAATGGCTCTATTGCTCCCGCGCTTGCGCACAATGGCTCTATTGCTCCCGCGCTTGCGCACAATGGGTCTATTGCTCCCGCGCATGCGCACAATGGCTCTATTGCTCCCGCGCTTGCGCACAATGGCTCTATTGCTCCCGCGCTTGCGCACAATGGCTCTATTGCTCCCGTGCTTGCGCACAATGGCTCTATTGCTCCCGCGCTTGAGCACAATGGCTCTATTGCACCCGCGCTTGCGCACAATGGGTCTATTGCTCCCGCGCTTGCGCACAATGGCTCTATTGCACCCGCGCTTGCACACAATGGCTCTATTGCCCCCGCGCTTGCGCACAATGGCTCTATTGCTCCCGCGCTTGCACACAATGGCTCTATTGCCCCCGCGCTTGCGCACAATGGCTCTATTGCACCCGCGCTTGCACACAATGGCTCTATTGCTCCCGTGCTTGCACACAATGGCTCTATTGCCCCCGCGCTTGCGCACAATGGCTCTATTGCACCCGCGCTTGCACACAATGGCTCTATTGCTCCCGCGCTTGCACACAATGGCTCTATTGCACCCGCGCTTGCACACAATGGCTCTATTGCACCCGCGCTTGCACACAATGGCTCTATTGCCCCCGCGCTTGCGCACAATGGCTCTATTGCTCCCGCGCTTGCACACAATGGCTCTATTGCTCCCGCGCTTGCACACAATGGCTCTATTGCTCCCGCGCTTGCACACAATGGCTCTATTGCCCCCGCGCTTGCGCACAATGGCTCTATTGCACCCGCGCTTGCACACAATGGCTCTATTGCTCCCGCGCTTGCGCACAATGGCTCTATTGCTCCCGCGCTTGCGCACAATGGCTCTATCGCTCCCGCGCTTGCGCACAATTGCTCTATTATACCCGCGCTTGCACACAATGGCTCTATTGCTCCCGCGCTTGCGCACAATGGCTCTATTGCTCCCGCGCTTGCGCACAATGGCTCTATTGCTCCCGCGCTTGAGCACAATGGCTCTATTGCTCCCGCGATTGCGCACAATGGCTCTATTGCTCCCGCGCTTGCACACAATGGCTCTATTGCTCCCGCGCTTGCGCACAATGGCTCTATTGCTCCCGCGCTTGCGCAAAATGGCTCTATTTTACGCGCGCTTGCACACAATGGCTCTATTGCTCCCGCGCTTGCGCACAATGGCTCTATTGCTCCCGCGCTTGCGCACAATGGCTCTATTGCTCCCGCGCTTGCGCACAATGGCTCTATTGCTCCCGCGCTTGAGCACAATGGCTCTATTGCTCCCGCGCTTGTGCACAATGGCTCTATTGCTCCCGCGCTTGCGCACAATGGCTCTATTGCTCCCGCGCTTGCGCACAATGGCTCTATTGCTCCCGCGCTTGCGCACAATGGCTCTATTGCTCCCTCGATTGCACACAATGGCTCTATTGCTCCCTCGCTTGAGCACAATGGCTCTATTGCTCCCGCGCTTGCGCACAATGGCTCTATTGCTCCCGCGCTTGCGCACAATGGCTCTATTGCTCCCGCGCTTGAGCACAATGGCTCTATTGCTCCCGCGCTTGCGCACAATGACTCTATTGCTCCCACGCTTGAGCTAAATGGCTCTATTGCTCCCGCGCTTGCGCACAATGGCTCTATTGCTCCCGCGCTTGCGCACGATGGCTCTATTGCTCCCGCGCTTGCGCACAATGGCTCTATTGCTCCCGCGCTTGCGCACAGTGGCTCTATTGCTCCCGCGCTTGCACACAATGGCTCTATTGCTCCCGCGCTTGCGCACAATGGCTCTATTGCTCCCGCGCTTGGGCACAATGGCTCTATTGCTCCCGCGCTTGCGCACAATGGCTCTATTGCTCCCGCGCTTGCGCACAATGGCTCTATCGCTCCCGCGCTTGCGCACAATGGCTCTATTGCTCCCGCGCTTGCACACAATGGCTCTATTGCTCCCGCGCTTGCGCACAATGGCTCTATTTCTCCCGCGCTTGCGCACAATGGCTCTATCGCTCCCGCGCTTGCGCACAATGGCTCTATTGCTCCCGCGCTTGCGCACAATGGCTCTATTGCTCCCGCGCTTGGGCACAATGGCTCTATTGCTCCCGCGCTTGCGCACAATGGCTCTATTGCTCCCGCGCTTGCGCACAATGGCTCTATCGCTCCCGCGCTTGAGCACAATGGCTCTATTGCTCCCGCGCTTGTGCACAATGGCTCTATTGCTCCCGCGCTTGCGCACAATGGCTCTATTGCTCCCGCGCTTGCGCACAATGGCTCTATTGCTCCCGCGCTTGTGCACAATGGCTCTATTGCTCCCTCGCTTGCGCACAATGGTTCTATTGCTCCCGCGCTTGCGCACAATTGCTCTATTGCTCCCGCGCTTGCGCACAATGGCTCTATTGCACCCGCGCTTGCGCACAATGGCTCTATTGCACCCTCGCTTGCGCACAATGGCTCTATTGCACCCGCGCTTGCGCACAATTGCTCTATTGCTCCCGCGCTTGCGCACAATGGCTCTATTGCACCCGCGCTTGCGCACAATGGCTCTATTGCTCCCGCGCTTGAGCACGATGGCTCTATTGCACCCGCGCATGCGCACAATGGCTCTATTGCTCCCGCGCTTGCGCACAATGGCTCTATCGCTCCCGCGCTTGCGCACAATGGCTCTATTGCACCCGCGCTTGGGCACAATGACTCTATTGCTCCCGCGCTTGCGCACAATGGCTCTATTGCTCCCGCGCATGCGCACAATGGCTCTATCGCTCCCGCGCATGCGCACAATGGCTCTATTGCACCCGCGCTTGCGCACAATGACTCTATTGCTCCCGCGCTTGCGCACAATGGCTTTATCGCTCCCGCGCTTGCGCACAATGGCTCTATTGCTCCCGCGCTTGCGCACAATGGCTCTATCGCTCCCGCGCTTGGGCACAATGGCTCTATTGCTCCCGCGCTTGGGCACAATGGCTCTATTGCTCCCGCCCTTGAGCACAATGGCTCTATTGCTCCCGCGCTTGGGCACAATGGCTCTATTGCTCCCGCGCTTGGGCACAATGGCTCTATTGCTCCCGCCCTTGAGCACAATGGCTCTATTGCTCCCGCGCTTGGGCACAATGGCTCTATTGCTCCCGCGCTTGCGCACAATGGCTCTATTGCTCCCGCGCTTGAGCACAATGGCTCTATTGCTCCCGCGCTTGCGCACAATGGCTCTATCGCTCCCGCGCTTGCGCACAATGGCTCTATCGCTCCCGCGCTTGCACACAATGGCTCTATTGCTCCCGCGCTTGCGCACAATGGCTCTATTGCTCCCGCGCTTGAGCACAATGGCTCTATTGCTCCCGCGCTTGCACACAATGGCTCTATTGCTCCCGCGCTTGCACACAATGGCTCTATCGCTCCTGCGCTTGCGCACAATGGCTCTATTGCTCCCGCGCTTGAGCACAATTGCTCTATTGCTCCCGCGCTTGCGCACAATGGCTCTATTGCTCCCGCGCTTGGGCACAATGGCTCTATTGCTCCCTCGCTTGCGCACAATGGCTCTATCGCTCCCGCGCTTGCACATAATGGCTCTATTGCTCCCGCGCTTGCACACAATGGCTCTATCGCTCCCGCGCTTGCGCACAATGGCTCTATTGCTCCCGCGCTTGAGCACAATGGCTCTATCGCTCCCGCGCTTGCGCACAATGGCTCTATTGCTCCCGCGCTTGCGCACAATGGCTCTATTGCTCCCGCGCTTGGGCACAATGGCTCTATTGCTCCCGCGCTTGAATACAATGGCTCTATTGCTCCCGCGCTTGCGCACAATGGCTCTATCGCTCCCACGCTTGCGCACAATGGCTCTATCGATCCCGCGCTTGCACACAATGGCTCTATTGCTCCCGCGCTTGCGCACAATGGCTCTATTGCTCCCGCGCTTGAGCACAATGGCTCTATTGCTCCCGCGCTTGCACACAATGGCTCTATTGCTCCCGCGCTTGCACACAATGGCTCTATCGCTCCTGCGCTTGCGCACAATGGCTCTATTGCTCCCGCGCTTGAGCACAATGGCTCTATTGCTCCCGCGCTTGCGCACAATGGCTCTATTGCTCCCGCGCTTGGGCACAATGGCTCTATTGCTCCCTCGCTTGCGCACAATGGCTCTATCGCTCCCGCGCTTGCACATAATGGCTCTATTGCTCCCGCGCTTGCACACAATGGCTCTATCGCTCCCGCGCTTGCGCACAATGGCTCTATTGCTCCCGCGCTTGAGCACAATGGCTCTATCGCTCCCGCGCTTGCGCACAATGGCTCTATTGCTCCCGCGCTTGCGCACAATGGCTTTATTGCTCCCGCGCTTGGGCACAATGGCTCTATTGCTCCCGCGCTTGAGCACAATGGCTCTATTGCTCCCGCGCTTGCGCACAGTGGCTCTATCGCTCCCGCGCTTGCGCACAATGGCTCTATTGCTCCCGTGCTTGCACACAATGGCTCTATTGCTCCCGCGCTTGCGCACAATGGCTCTATTGCTCCCGCGCTTGCGCACAATGGCTCTATTGCTCCCGCGCTTGCGCACAATGGCTCTATTGCTCCCGCGCTTGCGCACAATGGCTCTATTGCTCCCGCGCTGGCCCACAATGGCTCTATTGCTCCCGCGCTTGCGCACAATGGCTCTATTGCTCCCGCGCTTGCGCACAATGGCTCTTTTGCTCCCGCGCTTGCGCACAATGGCTCTATTGCACCCGCGCTTGAGCACAATGGCTCTATTGCTCCCGCGCTTGAGCACAATGGCTCTATCGCTCCCGCGCTTGCGCACAATGGCTCTATTGCTCCCGCGCTTGCACACAATGGCTCTATTGCTCCCGCGCTTGAGCACAATGGCTCTATTGCTCCCGCGCTTGCACACAATGGCTCTATTGCTCCCGCGCTTGCACACAATGGCTCTATCGCTCCTGCGCTTGCGCACAATGGCTCTATTGCTCCCGCGCTTGAGCACAATGGCTCTATTGCTCCCGCGCTTGCGCACAATGGCTCTATTGCTCCCGCGCTTGGGCACAATGGCTCTATTGCTCCCTCGCTTGCGCACAATGGCTCTATCGCTCCCGCGCTTGCACATAATGGCTCTATTGCTCCCGCGCTTGCACACAATGGCTCTATCGCTCCCGCGCTTGCGCACAATGGCTCTATTGCTCCCGCGCTTGAGCACAATGGCTCTATCGCTCCCGCGCTTGCGCACAATGGCTCTATTGCTCCCGCGCTTGCGCACAATGGCTCTATTGCTCCCGCGCTTGGGTACAATGGCTCTATTGCTCCCGCGCTTGAGCACAATGGCTCTATTGCTCCCGCGCTTGCGCACAATGGCTCTATCGCTCCCGCGCTTGCGCACAATGGCTCTATCGCTCCCGCGCTTGCACACAATGGCTCTATTGCTCCCGCGCTTGCGCACAATGGCTCTATTGCTCCCGCGCTTGAGCACAATGGCTCTATTGCTCCCGCGCTTGCACACAATGGCTCTATTGCTCCCGCGCTTGCACACAATGGCTCTATCGCTCCTGCGCTTGCGCACAATGGCTCTATTGCTCCCGCGCTTGAGCACAATGGCTCTATTGCTCCCGCGCTTGCGCACAATGGCTCTATTGCTCCCGCGCTTGGGCACAATGGCTCTATTGCTCCCTCGCTTGCGCACAATGGCTCTATCGCTCCCGCGCTTGCACATAATGGCTCTATTGCTCCCGCGCTTGCACACAATGGCTCTATCGCTCCCGCGCTTGCGCACAATGGCTCTATTGCTCCCGCGCTTGAGCACAATGGCTCTATCGCTCCCGCGCTTGCGCACAATGGCTCTATTGCTCCCGCGCTTGCGCACAATGGCTCTATTGCTCCCGCGCTTGGGCACAATGGCTCTATTGCTCCCGCGCTTGAGCACAATGGCTCTATTGCTCCCGCGCTTGCGCACAATGGCTCTATCGCTCCCGCGCTTGCGCACAATGGCTCTATTGCTCCCGTGCTTGCACACAATGGCTCTATTGCTCCCGCGCTTGCGCACAATGGCTCTATTGCTCCCGCGCTTGCGCACAATGGCTCTATTGCTCCCGCGCTTGCGCACAATGGCTCTATTGCTCCCGCGCTTGCGCACAATGGCTCTATTGCTCCCGCGCTGGCCCACAATGGCTCTATTGCTCCCGCGCTTGCGCACAATGGCTCTATTGCTCCCGCGCTTGCGCACAATGGCTCTATTGCTCCCGCGCTTGCGCACAATGGCTCTATTGCACCCGCGCTTGAGCACAATGGCTCTATTGCTCCCGCGCTGGAGCACAATGGCTCTATCGCTCCCGCGCTTGCGCACAATGGCTCTATTGCTCCCGCGCTTGCACACAATGGCTCTATTGCTTCCGCGCTTGCGCACAATGGCTCTATTGCTCCCGCGCTTGCACACAATGGCTCTATTGCTCCCGCGCTTGCACACAATGGCTCTATCGCTCCCGCGCTTGCGCACAATGGCTCTATTGCTCCCGCGCTTGAGCACAATGGCTCTATTGCTCCCGCGCTTGCGCACAATGGCTCTATTGCTCCGGCGCTTGCGCACAATGGCTCTATCGCTCCCGCGCTTGGGCACAATGGCTCTATTGCTCCCTCGCTTGCGCACAATGGCTCTATTGCTCCCGCGCTTGCGCACAATGGCTCTATTGCTCCCGCGCTTGAGCACAATGGCTCTATTGCTCCCGCGCTTGCACACAATGGCTCTATTGCTCCCGCGCTTGCACACAATGGCTCTATCGCTCCCGCGCTTGCGCACAATGGCTCTATTGCTCCCGCGCTTGAGCACAATGGCTCTATTGCTCCCGCGCTTGCGCACAATGGCTCTATTGCTCCCGCGCTTGCGCACAATGGCTCTATTGCTCCCGCGCTTGCGCACAATGGCTCTATTGCTCCCTCGCTTGCGCACTATGGCTCTATTGCTCCCGCGCTTGGGCACGATGGCTCTATTGCTCCCGCGCTTGCGCACGATGGCTCTATTGCTCCCGCGCTTGCGCACAATGGCTCTATTGCTCCCGTGCTTGCGCACAATGGCTCTATCGCTCCCGCGCTTGCGCACAATGGCTCTATTGCTCCCGCGCTTGCGCACAATGGCTCTATTGCTCCCGCGCTTGGGCACAATGGCTCTATTGCTCCCGCGCTTGCGCACAATGGCTCTATTGCTCCCGCGCTTGCGCACAATGGCTCTATTGCTCCGCGCTTGCGCACAATGGCTCTATTGCTCCCGCGCTTGCGCACAATGGCTCTATTGCTCCCGCGCTTGCGCACAATGGCTCTATTGCTCCCGCGCTTGCCCACAATGGCTCTATTGCTCCCGCGCTTGCGCACAATGACTCTATTGCTCCCGCGCTTGCGCACAATGGCTCTATTGCTCCCGCGCCTGCGCACAATGGCTCTATTGCACCCGCGCTTGCGCACAATGGCTGTATTGCTCCCGTGCTTGCACACAATGGCTCTATTGCTCCCGCGCTTGCGCACAATGGCTGTATTGCTCCCGCGCTTGCACACAATGGCTCTATTGCACCCGCGCTTGCGCACAATGGCTCTATTGCTCCCGCGCTTGCGCACAATGGCTGTATTGCTCCCGCGCTTGCGCACAATGACTCTATTGCTCCCGCGCTTGCGCACAATGGCTCTATTGCTCCCGCGCCTGCGCACAATGGCTCTATTGCTCCCGCGCTTGCGCACAATGGCTGTATTGCTCCCGCGCTTGCACACAATGGCTCTATTGCTCCCGCGCTTGCGCACAATGGCTCTATTACACCCGCGCTTGCGCACAATGGCTCTATCGCTCCCGCGCTTGAGCACAATGGCTCTATTGCTCCCGCGCTTGCACACAATGGCTCTATTGCTCCCGCGCTTGCGCACAATGGCTCTATTGCTCCCGCGCTTGCCCGCAATGGCTCTATTGCTCCCTCGCTTGCGCACAATGACTCTATTGCTCCCGCGCTTGAGCACAATGGCTCTATTGCTCCCGCGCTTGCCCACAATGGCTCTATTGCTCCCGCGCTTGCGCACAATGACTCCATTGCTCCCGCGCTTGGGCACAATGGCTCTATTGCTCCCGCGCTTGCGCACAATGACTCCATTGCTCCCGCGCTTGCGCACAATGGCTCTATTGCTCCCGCGCTTGAGCACAATGGCTCTATTGCTCCCGCGCTTGAGCACAATGGCTCTATCGCTCCCGCGCTTGAGCACAATGGCTCTATTGCTCCCGCGCTTGCACACAATGGCTCTATTACACCCGCGCTTGAGCACAATGGCTCTATTGCTCCCGCGCTTGAGCACAATGGCTCTATCGCTCCCGCGCTTGAGCACAATGGCTCTATTGCTCCCGCGCTTGCACACAATGGCTCTATTGCTCCCGCGCTTGAGCACAATGGCTCTATCGCTCCCGCGCTTGCACACAATGGCTCTATTGCTCCCGCGCTTGCGCACAATGGCTCTATTGCTCCCGCGCTTGCGCACAATGGCTCTATTGCTCCCTCGCTTGCGCACAGTGGCTCTATTGCTCCCGCGCTTGAGCACAATGGCTCTATTGCTCCCTCGCTTGCGCACAATGGCGCTATTGCTCCCGCGCTTGCGCACAATGGCTCTATTGCTCCCGCGCTTGCACACAATGGCTCTATTGCTCCCGCGCTTGCGCACAATGGCTCTATCGCTCCCGCGCTTGCGCACAATGGCTCTATTGCTCCCGCGCTTGCGCACAATGGCTCTATCGCTCCCGCGCTTGCGCACAATGGCTCTATTGCACCAGAGAAACGGCGGATCCCACGGCGTCTTACTGAGATCTTTGTTTATGAGAATTGAAAATGGGGGAAATATTGTTGTGGCTCTGTGGCTCAAACTTTTAGAGTAAGTATATGTGGAGGCAAATCACTTAATGGGCAGAGAGATATAATCCTTCGACTAGATTTAACATCTTGCGATAAAACAATTCATTTTTCCAATTTCCTATTCGCTTGGCGTACTTTATCGCAATCAATAAAGCTCAAGGGGAAACACTGGAACGTGTAGGTCTCTATTTGCCTCATCAAGGTTTCAGTCATGGCCAGTTAAATGTTGCGAAGTCGATCTTTCGACGCCCTTAAAGTTGCAAAAGGTTGTCAAAAAGCAATCGTTCAAAAGTGCATACTGTATAAGTTAATATTTTCCCAATGACAGTCATCTTTTGACGGGTATCAACTAGTAGTATTTTAATTTCACATCATACGCGTAGATTTTACAAATAAAATCGTAATAGACACTAGTTTTCTGCTGCGATGCTGAACGACAAAGTGAGTGGCCTGGAGATCCAATTAGGATGACTTGATAATTAAGTAAGGTCTTGGAGTCTTTCTGAGACGTGCGATTAATCAGGAATTGGAAGCCATTGTTCTCTTCCATTCATACTGATAATCACACACGCCGCCGCCAGCTGATATTCATAATGGATACTTGTTGAACAGAGACAAAGGAACTACTTTATCTCACAGAGACATGCTCGTGATCAATATTTCACTTTGCGATAAATTACACCAGAGAAGAATGTATGTTGACATTAAGGGACTCGGTCAGGCCCAAAATAATATGGCTTCAGGACATACAATGCTTGTAGAACGTTTCGGGATAGGTCTAAATTTAGTTTGATGCACATTTGTCCATAAAGTAACAGCATTCCAGTCATTATTTTGCGCGATGTTATTAGACATCCATATGAGGGGTTTTCATTTTAAATTTAGTTGCTCTAGCTCTAATACTTTTGGAGGAGGAATGTTTCACCTCTTTAAGCAGGGCTAAAGAAATCCTGCTTTTCCTACTATGTTTTTTCCTCAAAAACTGCCAGTCGTACAGCTATGAAACTTTTACTGCAGATTTACTACAACATATCAATCATAAAAATAATAATAAAAATGCAACCTAGGCGAAAATATTACTACTCATTTGTTCGCCCCTCAAACAAACATTCTTGTCCGGTAATTTTGGCGGCAAAATTGGTGAATTTTGTTCCGCGATAACTTTCGATTGCCAACACGTCGAGGGAATGCCCAGAGCGGATCCATCACAAACAAGACATGGAGAAAACAACTGCGTTGTCAGAATAGCTTGAAGTGTTGCCAATCAAAGTTATCGTGGAACGAAATTGACCAATTTTGCCGCCAAAATTACCATGGAAGGAAGTTTCTGTGAGGGGCGACCAAATGAGCAGTATTTTTTTTTCTGAGGTAGTATTTTTAGCCTACTTTTCGCTTTTTGTAAAAAGGAGGAAAAAGTAGACTTATGAGATCGATCCGGGGAAATGTGTGTCTGTCTGTCTGTCCGTCTGTCATTCTGTCTGTCAGTCTGTCTGTCTGCCTGGCTGTGTGCGTGTCACCCTCCCCCTATCAACTCCTAAACGGCTGTAGCAATCGAACCCAAATTTGGTATCAGTCAAGATATCTATCTGAATACTTCAATGCCGTATTTGAAAATGATGTCAGTGCTACCAACTGCTAAAAATCGCAATTGAAATTTCAGCTCTATGTTGTATATCCTGGAAGGTATTCATGACAGCTATACCAAAATTGCCAAACATAGGCTATACGCAATAATATTTCAGTTTAATTTCCAGGAGGCCATACATGACAGTGTTGCCAAAATGATTCTAAGCCTGCTGATAGGTCCAATTTTTTAATGCAAATTTCGTATGTGTTATGTGTACCATCACAGATATGACTATGTGTATTCTTAAGTGCAACCAGGGCTGCCAACTGTTAACAAATGCTGTCTATATTTTTTACCCTAATATCAATATATCAGAAAGTATGCAAGCCAACAGCTCTAAACTATGGACACGTATATTACCTGATAATATAGTTAAATTGTGAGTAACTAATATACGTCAGTGATGCCAACATGATTCTAAGTCCGCTGATAAGTCCAATTGTAAAATACATGGAACTCCTATACTATCAAATGGACTTCATCCAAAATTTGCACAACAATAGATCATAATAATTCAGATTATTTATGACCAACACATGTATGCCATTGTTGCCAACATGATTTTACGCGCGCTGATAGAACCCATGTCTAACTGCATGTAACGTCCATGCTATCCATTGGACTTCAACCAAATTGTGTATTCTGCACTTAAGAGATGGAACTAAGAATATATTCAGTCTCCAGGGTTGGCGACTGTAATGCTCTATTAGGCAACATTATGCCAGGTATATTTCGAACTAATCAGAAATGTCGATATTACCAACTTAAGTGTGTCATTTTTGTAGATAGGTCGATATAGATTAGATTGGAATGAATCTTAAATTTTAAGCAAAGTAGACTCTTTTGTTCGTCACGGAACTTCTTGTTTTTATTTTCAAAATGTCATGACAGAAAAAAAGAGAAAGAATTATGTGTACTCAAATTCCAAAGATATGGCATACCCAGCCTGATAAACGCTTGTGGGAGACGTCAGATGCCTCGGCTGCATAGCGATCATCATTCACCAATGCTACTGCTTTGGCATAGTCCACTGGACTTAGACATGTTGAGGAGTTGTTTCTGGTGCTCAGAAACATCTCAGGCAATCCTCTGATACTTATCAATAGGGGCAAAGACGACTTTAATTCAGAAATAATGGTTTTCATTACCAGGAAAGATAAAACTAAGCCTAGCACTCTGTGTCACCACCCCACGTCCCACCAGTTGTGAGGCCATGAGGAGCACGGAGCAGTATCTCTGAAGAATAAACCTGGCCAGAGAGCGCAGGCTAACGTGTGAATTACGTGACACCACGATAAGATTAGCCTCGTAAAGTTGCGACCACTACACTTTATGAACACATTTCGCGGTCTGGCGATCCGAGAAATTATCTTCATTACAGCAAGTAACTCTTTAGAAAGAAACTCTGTACCTTGACGTCCTCTGTTATAAAAAAAAGTTCTGTTTTTATTCAGGAACAGAGGTACAATGTATTACAAGCACATTGCTAACAGCTAGGTTGTCGGCCACCAATGATAAAGGTAACTAGTCATAGTTTCACGGAGAAGGAATACATCTCCAAAAGTTACAGTTCTATTATCGCCAGGTTTGAGAGGATACCCGCCAAGCGCAGGAAGTCCACTCGGAGAAGAAAAAGAAGCCTTCCTTGAATCCTGAGTACTGGAGATAAGTTTTGTAGATCTCCAGCCAGTTGTCTAGTTGGAGAAGAGTGAACTTATCGACACTCGTTTATTAATTGAATATATGCTTGAGAATCTACTAGTTTGGTCCTCTCAAGTTCTACTCGCGCTGTAGGTTATGTTATACTCACAAAGAATTGAAGACGTTGAGAATATGTTTGTTTATTGATAATCAACAACATAAGTACTTTTATAATACACTTTACGTGAAGCCTAGTTATTACGAGTCTGTCTAATATAGAGGCAGCTCCCTTAGCAGCGACCACCTGTTCTGGCTGAAAGTTATGAAGAGAGAATGTCCCCTAGCCGAGGCACTTCGTACAAGTTACTTGTTGTGAAGAGAGCGAAAATGGGCTCTGCATCAGTATATAACATTAGATTTCTCTGGTGGAAGAAATGCTTGACACAAACAGAGATTCACCAATAGCGTGTATCTCTAGTGGTAAGAGAGGGTGGCAGCCAATCAGACCATAAGCTTTGGGGCGGTGATTGGCCTGACCTTACTGCTGTTGATCATATTGCTACAAACTCCTATTCTAGGAAATATTATGAGAAAGGACCAGAATATGTCTCCCTTTCGAAAGTATGGAGACAGTCTGGAAAGTTAAGAATGTGTTTACTGTGTCCAACTCTCAGTTTAGGTCTTCCAAGAAATATCTAATAGAAATATGTCCAATTAATATGCTACTGTTCACAATAGTATGCTTTTAGTTTATACATGTTCTGCCCGTGGGCTTGGAGTGAGCTGTTGTAACATTCTGACTTCCTGAAGAAAATATACTCTGTCTCTCATGGACAATAGAAATGATAATAATAATAATTATTATCATTTAAAAACCAAAATTTGCGTTTGATACGTCTTGGTCATGGCTAGTAAGTCGTGTACAGGGTGGCGGACATGACTCAGGCAACTAGCAGGTCTTCGCTCCGCAGCTCCTGAAAAAATCAATATTTGTGGAGAAAACTTTCCGACTGAAACTCAGTTGTTTGCAAACAATTCAAACTGAATTACCTACTGTCTGAGCGAGTCACTTGGTGATCTGTACTAACGTTAATGAAATAAACTCTGTCATGGTGACGGCTGGCCTTCGCGTGGATTTGAAAAGCATAATTTAATTTTATGTGTTACTTCAAATTTGTTTTCATGAAAATCTTGCAAAATGTGAAAATACTTCACATTGGGAAAGAATTAATAAAATTAATTTTACAAATAAAATAAAATGCAATAAAAATTATTAAATTAAATAATTAAATAAAAAAATATTATAGAGAATAAAATTATAGATAAAAATTAAAATTTTAAATACAAATCAGAAAGATAAGATTAAAATATAAAAAATAATAATTTAAAACAATTAAAAAATATTAGAAATAAAATTAAATATTGTAAATTTTAAAAATACAAATAAAATTTAAAATATCGTAAATAATGTAAATTAAATTAAATTAGTTTACATTACATTAAATAAAATAAAATATAATAAAACAAAATACAATACATAAACTAAAATGAAAAATTAAATTAAATTAAATATAAAAACAAGATGTTCAGTAAAGAACATATAGCCTACTTTCTACTAAATGCATGGGTATTGTTATAACTCTTTGTCCTTTTCAAGGAGTATAATTGAATGTTGGTTGTAGTAGCTTGTTGAAATACAACGTGCTATAGGGATATTAAACATGAATACGACGTGCCCTTTGCTAGTGCTACCTCTATAAAAAAAATTCATTCAATTTGGTTTCACCGTTTTTGAATTGATATGGGGAATGGATTTGCACACATACATGGCCGCTATTTGCAAACTATTGGGCTGATGACCTTGTAGTCATTCATAAGATGCTTTCCACAAAAAGGCATGTTGTTGCAAAAAATGGTAGAGATCAAATAATTAGGATGGTCGTAATTTCATTTAAGCTTTTAACATTTGGGTGGCCGTGATTACGTTTCCGTCAAGATGGCGGCGATATAAAACATGACAGTGAGGTGTCCTTTGCTAGTGCTACCTCTGTTCCAAATTTCGTTCCATTAGGTTTCACCGTGTTTGAATTAATAGGGGAATCGATCTTGACACAAAGATGGCCGCCATCCGCAAAGTATTAGGCTAATGAACTATTAGATTCGTCAAATGATGCTCCCTCCATAAAGGTATGTTGTTGCAAAATTTGGTAGAGATCGGATGATTATGTTAGTCGTAATTTGATTTAAGCTTTGAACATTTGGGTGGCCGCCATTAGGTTTCCGTCAAGATGGCGACGATATAAAACATGACACTAAGGTGCCCTTTGCTAGTACTACCTCTGTACCAAATTTCGTTCCATTGGGTTTCACCGTGTTCGAATTAATAGGGGGAATCGATTTTCACACAAACATGGCCGCCATCCGCAAACTATTAGGCTGATGACCTATTATTCGATCAAAGGATGCTCCCCCTATAAAGGTATGTTGTTGAAAAATTTGGTAGAGATCGGATGATTAGGTTAGTCGTAATTTGATTTAAGCTTTGAACATTTGTGTGGCCGCCATTACGTTTCCGTCAAGATGGCGGCGATATAAAACATGACACTGAGGTGTCCTTTGCTAGTGCTACCTTTGTACCAAATTTCGTTCAATTCGCGTTCAACGTGTTCGAATTGATAGGGGGGGGGGGGACAGACATTCAGAGTACACACACTCACACACACACACACACCCACACACACTCACACACACACACAGACACACTTTTTTCGCCCTGTGTTGATCTCATAAGTCTACTTTCATTTTTTTTGCAAAAATCGAAAGTAGGCTAATACTCACGTTTTAAGGGGCCTAACATCTAGTTTATCGGCCAATAGACTATGTAATAAAATACAATGCAATAGAATAGCCTACAATAAATTAAAAATTAAAATTACAAAATAAACAATACTAAACTAAATAAAGAAATATAAATAAATAAGTAAATGGGATTAGACACACACACACACAGAGAGAACGATGCTAGTTCACAGCTTCAGTGTTATACTTTACATTTATGTAAATAATATTACAATTTCGCAAGCTGACAGCCTTTTATTTTCAATACATCTGAAAAAGGGTAGCCTACAAGAGTTTGTCAGTTTTTAGCCTATTTTCATTTATGAAAAAAAAAAAAGCTTATGAGATCACCTTTTGTACGTGTGTCTGTCTGTGTGTGCGTGTGTGTGTGATGGTGTGTGTCCCCACCTAATAACGTCTAAACGGCTGGAGCGATTTCAATCAAACTCGGTAAGTTCATAGCACCATTCCGGAGGACCCCAACCGTGCCCTTGAAATTTTGTTATGTTTCACCAATCCAACATGGCGACTGTGCAAAATATTTCACCAGCATTCAATATCTCCAAAACTATTACCGATATCACCCTGCAATTTTTTTTACGGTGATAAAGGGAACTACTATAAGTTCACCTATGTGACTTTCAAAAACCGGTTAACTACAAAACGAATATGCCGGCCAAGCGAATTTGAAAATTTTAAATAGACCTTCTTCGTGATTTAATGATCCAAACGCAATGAAACTTGGTACTCGATATGTTTATACACATAGAAATGCACTGGTATCTAATTTAGTTCAATTGTTTACATAACCCCAAGATGGCAGCTGTGTGAATTTAAAATTAAGTTTTTATTTCTTTTGTCGTAATCATGTGATCAAAGTGAAAGTTTGAATAATGAACGTACACAATAATTTTCCTTAAATGGTACATGACTCTATGGCCTATACATATAACAGTCCAATATGGCGACCTTCCGAAATATTTAGATGGATCTCAATATCTACGAATCTATTACATCAATCAAACTGATTTTTTAATGTTCATAGGGCCTATGAACATAAGTTCACCTATAGGACTTTAAATAACCTGGTGATAACAAATCCAACATGGCGGCGACGCGAAGTATAAATATTCACATGGTCGTTTCTCGCAATTTAACCATCCGAGTGCAGTGACAGTTGGTACAGTAAATCCTTTTACAAATGTTTATCCACTGGCATCTAATTTTTTTCAATTGAGTCCATAACCACCAGTTGGCAGCTCTGCGAAATTTTAAAATCTCGTTTTTACTTCTTGTGTCCTAATCCTAATCATGCGATTGAAGTTTGAATACTACACGTACATAATAATCTTCATGTAATCGTACATAACTTTAGGACCTACATATATAAAAATTCAACATGGTGACCATCCGCAATATTTAGTCGGTTCACAATATCTACGAATCTATTACAGGAATCAAACTAAAATTTTGTATGTAGATAGCGGGAATTAACATAAGTAGGACATGTGAAAATAGGCTGCATAGTTCTTAATGGAACTACTTGTTTAAATTTGAAACTGGTAAGGGTAGCGTGAATGTTTTCTCTGGAAGGTGTTTTACGGACTACAAGGAGACTGAGAACCACTGACATGAAGTAATCTGCCTCCACATGGAGGCCAGGATATACTGCGCGTGTGTGTGTTTCATTTACTTTGTGCTCGAGACAGATGAATATTTGATGCCTGTGTGGGGAAAGAATAACATTTTAAACCTGGCTTTGTGTCCGGAATAATCCGGCCTCTGTGCATATTTTACCACCAGATTTATCAGGTCTTCAATTCCATTGTAGTGTATGGTCTGTCAATTGTAAACACGCGATAGTTAGGTTGGTTGGTTCTTAAGTTTAGGGGCTGCGACAACGCGGTCATGTAGCCCCGTGTACTTTGGGTGTGTGTAGAATCTGTCTGATAACCGGTGTTAAATGTGATGACTGTATTAGTGTGTGTTATCTGTTTTTAATTTAAGTACTGCAACTTAGAATTTTTCAAATAGTTCATACTTTTGCCGCCAAGCGCCACCGACTACTAGGCCAAGTTCATAACTTAGCTACTAGACACCACCGCAGTCGGCTCTTGGCAACGAACGTAGAAACGTAAGAGCGTTGTTTACATTCTTAACCTATCCAATTTAGCTTCACACAGGTGCAATTAGTGGAAGGTTCTTTAACATGCCATAAATCTAGGACATGGGACCGCCGGCTTTACTTCCCCTCCGAAGGAAGGCATACTGAGGGATTTTAACGCTCTTAAAAAATCCGATGGCTTCGGCCGGGTTTGAACCCGCTATCTTGGGCATAGAAGCTCAGGCGATAGTTAGGGAATATCACTTTACCTTCTTTGTATACGGAAGGTTGAATTTTTTTTAAAGTAAAAATTTTTCACTGGTATCTATTTTAACCCTTTATCGAGCGAAACTATTTTTATTTTTATGGGGTTTTAGCCTATTTTCAATTTTGAAAAATAGGTTTATGATATCACCTTTTGTCCGTGTGCGTGTTTGTGTGTGTGAGAGAGAGAGAGGAGTGTGTGTCCCCATAATTACTTCTAAACGGCTAGAGAGATTTCAATGAAACTCGGTAAGTTCATAGCACTATTCCGGGCGACCCCGACCGTGTCCTTCAAATTTCGTTACGTCTCACCAATCCAACATGGCAGCTGTGCGAAATATTTCACCAGCATTCAATAACTCCGAAACTATTACCGATATCACCCTGGAATTTATTACGGTGACAAGGGAAACTACTAGAAGTTCACCTATGTGACGTTTGAAAAACTGGTAACTACAAAACCAACATGGCGGCCAAGCGAATTTGCGACTTTTAAATAGACGTTTCTCGCGATTTAACCACCCAAACGAAATAAAACAGTGTATGTTTATGCATATTGTAATGCACCAACATCTGACTTTGTTCAATTGTTTACATAACCACAAGATGGCGAATGTACGAAATATTTCACCGGCATTCTATATCTCTGAAACTATTAGCGATATCATCCTGAAATTTTGTACGGAGATAAAGGGCACTACTGGAAGTTCATCTATAAGACCTTCAAAAACCGGTTAACTACAAAACAAACATGGCGGCCAAGCGAATTTGAAAGTTTAAATAGACTTTTCTCGCGATTTAATGATCCAAACGCAATGAAATCTGGTACAGGAAATGTTTATACACATTGTAATGCACTGGTACTTAATTTAGTTCAATTGTTTACATAACCTCTAGATGGCGACTGTGCGAATTTTAAAATTAAGTTTTTATTTCTTGTGTCGTAATCATGCGATCGAAGTGAAAGTTTGAATAATGAACCTACCCAATAATTTTCCTTTAATGGTACATTACTCTATGGCCTACACATTTAACAATCCAACATGGCGACCATCCGAAATATTTAGACGGCTCTGAATATCTACGAATCTTTTATAGCCATTAAACTGAATTGTTTTATGTTCATAGGGGCTATGAACTTAAGTTCACCTATAGGACTTTAAATAACCTGGTGATCACAAATCCAACATGGCGACGCGAAGTATAAATATTCACATGGACGTTTCTCGCAATTTAACCATTCGAGTGCAGTGAAACTTGTACTGTAAATCCTTATACGAATGTTAATCCACTGGCATCTAATTTATTTCAATTGTTTCCATAACCACAAGATGACAGCTGTGCGAAATTTTAAAATCTCCTTGTTACTTCTTATGTCCTAATCATGCGATTGATGTTTGAATGCTACACGTACACAATAATCTTCATGTAACAGTACATAACTCTAGGACCTGCATATATAACATCCAACATGGCGACCATTCGAAATATTTAGTCGGTTCTCAATATCTACGAATCTATTACAGCAATCAAACTGAAATGTAGTATGTTGATAGTGGAAGTTAACAAAGTAGGATATATGAAAATATGCTGTATAGTTCTTCACGGAACTACTTGTTACATTTTAATTCATATTACCGGTAATTATTATTATTATTATTATTATTATTATTATTATTATTATTATTATTATTATTATTATTATTATTAAAATAATTTTCTTCTCTAATTTTAATGTTTATATATTTATTTATTTTTTAAATTTAATGAATTAATTAATCGGCTAATCGTGGCGTGTGTAACGAGGTGTGGTCCTGTCCAGAGCGTGGAAGGTCACAGTCCGTCGCTAGAGGGCACGGGTGCACGTCACGTGACGATACAAACCGAGCAGCAGCATGCATCAATCGTCCAACGCTGCCAGTCGCATTGCAAACAGTGACATGGAGGCGTCAACCGAAGAGCACAGAGGTGTTGTTCGGTTTCTGACAGCGGAAGGAGTAGGGGGAACGGACATTCATCGCCGAATGTCACAAGTGTACGGCGAACACTGCATGTCCCTTGCAAGGGTCAAGGCGTGGCACAAGCGCTTCAGGGAAGGAAGGGTGTCGTTAACCGATGATGCCCGATCTGGGGCACCCCCCTGCATTACCGATGACAACGTCCAGCTGGTTGATGCACTCATTACCAAGGACCGCCAAGTGACAGTGAACGCCATAGCCGCCGTGGTCGCTCCACGACAATGCACGACCTCATACGACCAACACAGTCCCGGCACTCCTGTAGAAATTCAAATGGGAGGTTCTCGGCCACCCTCAATACAGTCCAGACCTCTCTCCCTGGGATTATGCCATGTTTGGTCCCCTGAAAAGGGCTCTGCGGGGCCAACGATGCACCTCGGAAGCCGACGTCCAGCTGTACGTGCGGAACTGATTCACATCGTAGCCCGGGGAATTTTATGAGACAGCCATTCACCGCCTCGTGTCACAGTGGGACAAGTGCCTCAACAGCCAGGGCCAATACTTCTGACATACAGGTACTGGTTTCTGTAATTATGCCTCCGGCTCGTTACTTTTTGAACGCACCTTATATAAGCTGTCCTTATGACAGGTGGTTAATATAGAGACCACTATGCCATAAAGGGTTAACATAAAACTGAATGCTTCCTTTTCAACAAAATATCCCTGCAATCGAGCACTATGCAAAGTTGCCAACCCCTGGGATTAGTCACTATTCTAGGGGATTTGAGAGCTCTTTTGGTGAAACAATTTAAGGAAAACGCTCGTTTTTTTTCTCTTTTTCGTTATTGAGACGAGATAAATAAATAGAAACCAGTGAAGTAAAACGGATCTGCTCTTAGTTACGCTTCTTCATAGAGAATAATAATAATGTTATTGGTTTTACGTCCCTTTTAACTACACTGGCTTTTAGAGACGCCGGGGTGCCGGAATTTTGCCCCGAAGGGGATCTTTAACGTGCCAGTAAATCTACTGACTCGGCTCCCTCGCATTTGCGCACCCTCAAATGCCAGCTGACTGCGCCAGGTTTCGAACCTGCAACCTTGGGCTCAGCAAGCCAGAACGTTACCCCTGAGCCACGCAGCCAGACTCTTCATAGAGAACATGATACAATAATAATAATAATAATAATAATAATAATAATAATAATAATAATAGTAATAATAATTTACCTTTCCCAGCTAGTTACCTAACTTTACAGCGAGACGACAGATTTTAGAATAGACAATATTTTTGAGTTTGATTTTCCTCTGCATTATTATTACCATCATTATGCGGCAGATGACCTTGTTGCTCCTTAAAATAAAACAAAACCAACACAATAATATATTATTATTATTATCATTCTAATGTTAGAAGGCTGTGAGTTGGTAAAGCACAAGACCACGCCAGGGGCTCACATCAATTGGGACGTGGGTTGGCGACCACGGGACCCCAGCTGAGTCCGGCATTGCTCCCACTTACTTGTGCCGGGCTCCTCTCCGTCATCTTTCCTGTCGACATCTCTTGGTCAACTCTTGTTCTCTTCCGAACCCGACGGTGTTAGGGTATCCGAGGCCTAGGGAGTCTCTTACTTTCCCGCCTTAATTGGCCCTTGTCTCATCTTTCCTGATAACCTCATTGGTCCTGGGGCCAGTCTTCTTTTACTTTTCCTGTTATCTCGTGCCTTCTGCTCAAGTCCCTCGAGGAGGCAGGGTGTGTGTAGCCCCACCACTTCTTGTGCACCCGGGATATTGCTACACCCTCAAGGGCTCACGGCTGATGAGTTTGGGAGTTGGCGACCTCGAGGGATTCCTGAGCTGGGTCCGGGTTTTCCCCTTTTTCCATTGTCTCTGGGGGGGCCCTCTCCTCCTTCCCTTTCCTATCAGCCTTTCATGGCTCTCCTTCCTTCCAAGTCCCTCAATTCTCATTCTTCGAGGGTTGAGGGCATTTCATTTCTTCCTGTCCTTTATTTGCCTCATCCTTTATTTGTTTACCATTTCTTCTTCTAGTTTGTAAGTCTGTAGTTAGTATTAGTTATAGTTTTCATTCTCATCCCATCTTTCGCTATCACCCAAACCATCAGGGGCCGATAACCTAGATGTTAGGTTACTTATCATCACAATTATCATCATCATCATATCAACTAGTTCAGACATGAACGAATAGATACTCTATTTATTTTTAGCCTATTTTCAATTTTGAAAAAAAAAAAAAAAAGGCTTATGAGATCACCTTTTGTCCGTGTGTGCGTGTGTGTGTGTGTATGAGGTGTGTGTGTGTGTGTCCCTAATAAATTCTAAACGGCTGGAGCGATTTCAATGAAACTCGGTAAGTTCATAGCACTATTCCGGGCGACCCAGACCGTGCCCTTCAAATTTCGTTACGTCTCACCAATCCAACATGGCGGCTGTGCGAAATGTTACACCAGCATTCAATATATCCGAAACTATTACCGATATCACCCTGGAATTTTTTATGGTGATAAAGGGAGCTACTAGAAGTTCACCTATGTGACTTTTGAAAAATTGGTAACTACTAAACCAACATGGCGGCCACGCGAATTTGCGACGTTTAAATAGACGTTTCTCGCGATTTAACCAACCAAACGCAATAAAACTTGGTACAGTATATGTTTATACACATTGTAATGCACTGACATCTAACTTCGTTCAATTATTTACATAACCACAAGATGGCGGCTGTGCGAAATATTTCACCGGCATTCTATATCTCTGAAGCTATTAGCGGTATCACCCTGAAATTTTGTACGGAGATAAAGGGCACTACTGGAAGTTCATCTATAAGATTTTCTAAAACCGGTTAACTACAAAACGAACATGGCGGCCAAGCGAATTTGAAAATTTAAATAGACCTTTCTCGCGATTTAATGTTCCAACCGCAATGAAACTTGGTACGGGAAATGTTTATACATATTGTAAAGCACTGGTATCTAATTTATTTCAATTGTTTACATAACCTCAAGATGGCGGCTGTGCGAATTTTAAAATTAAGTTTTTTTTTATTGTGTCGTAATCATGCGATCGAAGTGAAAGTTTGAATAATGAACCTACCCAATAATTTTCCTTAAATGGTACATGACTCTAAGGCCTATACATTTAACAATCCAACATGGCGACCATACGAAATATTTAGACGGCTCTGAATATCTACGAATCTATTACAGCAATCAAACTGAATATTTTTATGTTCATAGGGGCTATGAACATAAGTTCACCTATCGGACTTTCAATAACCTGGTGATCACAAATCCAACATGGCGGCGACGCGAATTATAAATATTCACATGGACGTTTCTCGCAATTTAACCATTCGAGTGCTGTGAAATTTGGTACAGTAAATCCTTATACGAATGTTAATCCACTGGCATCTAATTTTTTCAATTGTTTCATAACCACAAGATGGCAGCTGTGCGGAATTTTAAAATCTCCTTGTTACATCTTGTGTCCTAATCATGCGATTGAAGTTTGAATGCTACACGTACACAATAAACTTCATGTAACAGTACATAACTCTAGGACCTACATATATAAAATCCAACATGGCGACCATCCGAAATATTTAGTCGGTTCTCAATATCAACGAATCTATTACAGCAATCAAACTGAAATTTTGTATGCTGATTGTGGCAATTAAAAAAGTAGGATATATGAAACTAGGCTGTATAGTTCTTCACGGAACTACTTGTTATTTTAATCACTTGCAGTATTTCAACAGAACAACAACAATCAGTATTTCTCCATAGATTACATTATAGGCACTGCTAACTATATATTTGTTCTTTTACATTTTCTACTGTTTGTTTTCTTTCTTTACTCACAGCTACCTGTATCATGTCCACAGCTACCTGTATCATGTCCACAGCTACCTGTATCATGTCCACAGCTACCTGTATCATGTCCACAGCTACCTATATCATGTCCACAGCTACCTGTATCATGTCCACAGCTACCTGTATCATGTCCACAGCTACCTGTATCATGTGCACAGCTACCTGTATCATGTCCCCAGCTACCTGTATCATGTCCACAGCTATCTATGTCATGTCCACAGCTACCTGTATCATGTCCACAGCTAGCTGTATCATGTCCACAGCTACCTGTATCATGTGCACAGCTACCTGTATCATGTCTCCTGCACCTACACCACTCCCCCACCAGTAGAATAGTTACGCTTGTTCAAGAAGGAGTAAAACTATTACCATACACTAACAATACAATTAAATAAATGTAAGCACTACTGAAAACGAACTGGCAATCTCTCAGTACTTCCAGAGTGTGATGTCTTGATGATAGTAGTGTCCTTCTTATTCGCTATGGCATGGGGTGGTACTGCAGTGTCTTGTTGATGGTTGGCTGGGCTTGAAACAGGAGAAGGATCTGGGGTTTCTTCATCTGGTGCCAAGATGTAGGCTGGTTTTATTCTGTCTATCGATACATTTACTTGTTTGCCTTTAATTAGTAGTGTGAAGAATTTCTCATATCTCTTCTCAACAGGAAAAGGACCATCATAAGGTGGTGTCAATGGCTTCTTTACTTTGTCATTCCTCAAGAAGACATGAGTACATGACTTGAGGTCTCTATGTACAAACACATCTGGTAGTTTTATGATAAGCTGGAATAGGCTTAAGTGCTGTCATCTGTTTTTGTAAGTGGGAGACGAAGGTGTCGGGGTCCGTTGTTGTTCATGGTATTTCAAAAAACTCTCCAGGTAGTTTAATAGTCTTACTATAGACCATCTGTGCGATAGAATAGTCAGAATTGTTCTTTATGGCTGCACGCAACACAAGAAGCACTGTAGGCAAAACCTCTGTCCATTTATGGGAATTATGTGCTCTGATGGCAGTTTTTAAGGTGCGGTGTAGTCGTTCAATCTTTCCATTGCATTGTGGGTGGTAGGCTGTAGTGTGCTTCAGTTTAACACCACACAACACTGCTAATTTCTTGAAAAGTTCGGAATCAAATTGTGGTCCACGGTCTGTGATAAATACACTCGGGACTCCAAATCTAGCAATCCAGTTGGAGTAGAGTGATTTAGCAACTGTGTCTGCTGTGATATTTTGTATTGGGATGACTTCCATCCAAGAGGTATAGCGGTCGATGCATGTTAAACAATAAATGTTCCCATCTGATGGTGGCAGTGGGCCAACTAAGTCCATATGTACAACACTAAAGCTTTCATCAGGTTCTGGAAATGAAATTAATTTAGACTGTGTGTGTCTTGTTACTTTGTTTTTCTGGCAGTGGATGCAAGCTTGAGCCCATTTTGGAACATCAGATTTTATATTCGGCCAAATGAACCCAGTTGCCATCTGCTTCACTTACGATTTTACACCTGAGTGTGATAAGTTATGGATCTGTTGAAACATTTGTTTGCGGAATGACTCTGGGATAAATGGTCTTGCATTATTCGTTGAGATGTCGCACCACAATGCCTTGCCCGCTGTTAATGCGCACTTCTTGAATGTCAGTGATTTACTCTCTTCCATCAGCCGTTTTAATTCTTCATCTTCCAGTTGCTCTCTTGCAAATTCATCGTAATAAATCACAGAGATTTCTTCAGTTCGAGATAGAGTGTCGGCTACAATGTTGTGTTCACCACTAATATGTTGAATGTTGGTAGTGAATTGAGAAATATATTGGAGGTGTCGCAATTGTCTTGGTGATGCTTTCTCGTTCTTTTGTATAAATGCATAGGTCAGCGGCTTGTGATCCGTGAAGATGGTGAAATCTCTTCCCTCCAAAAGATGTTTGAACTGTTTCACTGATAGGTAAATGCCTAAAAGCTCTCTGTCATATGTGCAGTAAGATTTCTGTGTTTCGCTCAGTTTCTTTGAGTAGAAGGCAATTGGTCTCCAACTATCATTTTCATATTGTTGCAACACAGACCCAATGGCAATGCCAGAGGAGTCTGTAAACAGGCCTAATAGATTGTCTGGGTTAGGAATAGTTAAGAGTGTTGTATTTGATAACTCTTGTTTACATTTTTCAAACATCTGTTTCGCTTCTTCAGTCCATTGAATTTTTCTGCGGTCTCTCTTTCTTGCTCCCTTTAGGTATTCATGGAGCACTGCTTGTGTTTTTGCAGCATCTTTGAGGTAGCGGCGATAAAAGTTAACCATGCCAAGAAGCGTGCGGAGTTCATGCATTGTTTCTGGCAGTTTATAATTCAAGATTGTTTGAACCTTTTCAGGAAGAGGTCTAGTACCCTCAGCTATAATGAGGTACACTAGAAACTCTATTCTGTCTACACCCATCACTGATTTGGAGATATTTATTCGAAGGCCATACTTGTTTAACCTGTCCATAACCAACTTAAGATGGTTCTTATGCTCTTCGAATGATGCGGAAGCTGCTAGAATGTCGTCCAAGTAAGGAAATGTGAAATCCAAACCTCTGAAAACTTCATTTATGAATCTCTGGAAGGTGGATGGAGCATTTCTTAACCCAAAACTCATGACATTGAACTCGTACAATCCGAAATGAGTTATTATTGCAGTTTTGCACTTATCCTCTTCGGCGATTGGGATTTGGTAATATGCTTTAAATAAGTCGATTTTTGAGAAAACAGATTTTCCTTTCAAGATATGTTGAAAATCTTCTATTCTTGGTACTGGGTAGCGGTCTGGAATTGTCCTCTCGTTCAATCTTCTATAGTCACCACAAGGTCGTAACGACCCATCCTTCTTAATAGCCATGTGCAGTGGACTCGCCCATTGAGAGTTTGATGGTCGAACTATTCCGTTATCCACCAGGAACTGAAATTCTTGTTTGGCAATCTGGAGCCTCTTCGGATCTAACTGTCTGGCTTCTGAGAATACCGGTTGACCGTTGGTAACTATTTGATGTTTAATATCATGTGTTATCAGGGTAGGGGTTAAGTTTGGTGTTGTTAATCTTGGATATTGTGCAAGAATGTCACTGTATTTGAAATTTGTATTCATGGAGCTAATAACATCGCATTCTGGAATGACTGTAACTTCGCCCTTAACACCAAGATGAGTTACACCGTCAATTAATTGTTTATTATGCATGTCCACAAGTAAATGTAACTGTTTAAGAAAATCTGCTCCTATTATACCTTTGTTTAATTTAGCTACCACAAATGGCCACTGGAATTTTCGCCTTAGTCCCAAGTTCACAGACAATATTTTGATACCATACTGTAGGTTGGTATTTCTGTATTGTTGGCTGCATATAGTTTATAGGAACTATCTACTTTGTCATGCTTTGTTGCTGGCCAAATTGAAACATCCGCTCCACTGTCTACAAGGAACTGCACTCCCGTTTCTTTATCTCTCACAAATAACCGGGATCTGCGGCACTACTCGTGACCTTCAGCACTGGAACTTGCCGCCAATTCTACTGCTGTTTCTCGCTTTTCCGGATTCTTCCATCCGCACGGTTGTTTACATTTATCTGGGTAGCATCTTGAGCCAAATTTAAAATGATAGTAACACAATTTCCCATCTGGATTGAATTTTCTGGTTGAGCGGCTGCGACTTCGCCTGGGGCTACGA
Source organism: Meconema thalassinum (assembly GCA_946902985.2). NCBI lineage: Eukaryota > Metazoa > Arthropoda > Insecta > Orthoptera > Tettigoniidae > Meconema > Meconema thalassinum. The sequence goes on from OX336396.1 coordinate 7,470,170, forward strand.
TGTGTTGCTCGTGAGTGATGTCTTCCGATTGGGGTTGCTGCTATTTGTTGTCCCAATGCGGTAATTTTCGCTACGATTTCATCCAGTGTTGCACTGCTACTTGAAGAGCACTGACTTGGGGCTTTGTGGCACGATACAGTTCAGTATGTGGATTCATTTCCAGTATTTTATCTGCCAATATTGCAATTTTCTCCAATTCCTCATCACTAACTAGCAATATGGTTTTACTGAGTTTGGAAGTTTGTCTAGCCTTAGTGTCCTTAAGACGTTGTTTGAAATATCTGCGCCTGCCAGGGATTGCATTTTTCGCAGCAGCTGACTTGGTTTGAGGCCCCATAAGTCAATTCCTGTCATTAATCTCTTTATTTTCTTATCGTCACTTTCTTTGAAGATGTTGAGGAATCTTTCTTTTGCCGCGGCATATTTACAGGAGTTATCACTACTAATGATGTCCCATATGTTTTCCACATATTTCGGTTCTAATTGCGAAACCAAGTAATTAAATTTAGTCTCTTCAGATGTTATCCTGTTAATCGCAAATTGTGCTTCGATCTGGTAAAATCAAATTTCTGGTTTATCGGCCCAGAACGGTGGAATTTTAACAGATACTTTACTAACCTCAACTTCACTGGTAGTGCCATTAGGCGTTCGCGCTTCATTATCACTATTTTCAGTCATTTCTCGAATCACGTCAGGGTCACCAATTTATAGATACTCTATTTATTTTAATTACTTACAGTATTTCAACAGAACAACAACAATCAGTATTTCTCCATAGATTACATTATAGGCACTGCCAACTATATGTTCGTTCTTTTTCAACTGTTTGTTTTCTTTCTTTATTATTCACAGCTACCTGTATCATGTCCACAGCTACCTGTATCATGTCCACAGCTACCTGTATCATGTCCACAGCTACCTGTATCATGTCCACAGCTACCTATATCCTGCCCACAGCTACCTGTATCATGTCCACAGCTACCTGTATCATGTCCACAGCTACCTGTATCATGTCCACAGCTACCTATATCCTGCCCACAGCTACCTGTATCATGTCCACAGCTACCTGTATCATGTCCAGAGCTACCTGTATCATGTCTCCTGCACCTACAAACGTACCTTCCTAACGGATAACATTCCGGCCCGTGTACTTTCCGTCTTTTCGCGGCACACTTGATCTAACAACAGGATAACCTCGATGTTAAGATAAGAAAGACCTGCCTTTTTCGCCCATGTTAAATATTCAAATTTTTGGTACACATTACTCAAAATCTGTGTGGGTTAGCCAATTGAAGTTTTCAGAGATTACTGTTTGGATCATTATCTGCAACAATAAGAAGGATTATTGATAAATACGAAATACTTTTGCCAATATGATTTTTAAGGTACGATGTTTAATCCAAAATTATGTCGAAAAGTATTGTACAGCCCGGGAGGGGGCAGTACCCCCTAAGAGCCACCCCGTCAAAAACCACCCCAACTGGAAACACCATAACTCCAGGACATATCTCTACACAGCAAGCGGCGGCCACCTAAGCCTAGGAGGTTAGCCAACTACTTGCAAAACATACACAAACATTTACACTAACAACTATCTGGGGCAGCTACATTGACGCAATGCTGACCAAGCAGCGCCGCAACGTATAAGAACGGAGCCCAGAAGGGAAGGATTATCTGTTCTGTAGTGTTCTTCGCCAGCGGCCCTGTCCGACGTCCGTTCTACACCAGGTGAGAATCCAGCTTGTGCTCAGAATCCTTTATCTTGTAAACACCTACCCTAAACTTGTACACATCACAAATTGTACCACATTTATATTTGTCTAAACTCCCCAAGAGGGATATACCATTACATCAACTGGCCATTAAATACTTGGTCAGTAAGCCACACTTGTATTACTGATTACACACCACTTCACATCCTCATACCCCACCTGACCTTAGCCATAAGTGCCCCTGACCGTAGCGGTCAGTAATTGCTTCGTCAGACTCCATTGTACTTACAGCACGCGACTCAACCGCAGAGCGTCGAGCCGCTGAATCGGCACATTTATTGAATTACTCATTCCGCTCAGCTGGCAGGCCAGTTTAGTAGCTTGCACTTAAACATTCATCCCCTAGCAGATACTTGCATCTTGCAGGGACGCCCCCCAAGAGATTAAACACTAACACCAACACACTACACTAGTAGTCTCTCCCAACCACGGGAAGCTACTCTCATCCAGAAATAGCCTTCTAAATTAGCAGACTGACACAACCGTGTTTTATCCCAACTACCCCCAACCAAGGGATTAAAACAGTATTTATATTTCATTTTGTATATTATTTAAAGTGATATACCTTCTTATTACTGTTCATTAGGATGATGTTGATGCATAAAAAGAATTTATGGACCTAACTTTATTAGTTTTAAAAAAAGTACCAAAGTAGCGAAAAATGTTAAAGTGAGAAAAAAGAGGTTGAAATTTTTCATTACATTTTCTTACCTCTGACAATTCTTAGAACATTTCTGCCCCATAACTTGCATCATTTCGTCCATCGCTGGCTATCTTGTTTCGCCTACTTCCTTTAGATTTTAAATAAGTAAATAAATATACAAATAAATAAGTAAAAAAATAAATACATAAAATCAATATAAATAAATAAGAGGACTGGTTTCCCTCTTCAAATCAACGATTCAATTATTGATAATTGGGGCAGATTACCTCGATGTTCCGCCCCTTAAACAATATTTTTCAATCGGTCCGTGAAGAATCACAGTGATTATAATATTATGACGAGGTTCAGTAACCATAAACAATGCCAGAAGTGGTCATTGTTACCAACACCAATCACAAAGTGATTTCAGAATTCTATCTGTAATAGTTCAGAAGTTATACGCACAAACATAAATCTTTGTAAAAGTGGGCATTGTCATTCATGGTGGAGCATAGTCATTTATATCTTATAAAATGACAATTTTTCATATTTTTTCGAATTTTTTTTTGACTAATTCCTGTTCTCTATATTGTATATACCTAAAAACACACCCAAAAAAACAAGAAGTTCCGTGACGAACTAAAGAGCCTACTTTTCTTAAAATTTAAGATTCATGCCAATGATTAATCTATATGGATCTATCTAGAATAATGACGAAAATAAGTTGGTAATATCGAAATTTCTAATTAGTTCCAAATACTGTATACCTGGCATAATGTAGCCTAATAGAGCACTACAGTTGGCAGCCCTGGTGACTGAATATATTCTTAGTTCCATCTCTTAAGGTATAGAATACAAAATTTGGTTGAAGTCCTATGGATAGCATGGACGTTACATGCAGTTAAACATTGGATCTAACAGCGCGCGTAAAATCATGTTGGCAACAGTGACATACATGTATTGGTCAGAAATAATCTGAAATAATATGATCTATTGTTGTGTCAATTTTTAATAAAATCCATTAGTTAGTATAGAAGTTACATGCATTTTAAAATTGGACCTATCAGTAGGCTTAGAATCATGTTGGCAGCACTGGCATAGGCCTATATTAGTTACTCCAGATTAATCTAGAATACCAGGTACTAGACGTGTGCAAAGTTTAGAGCTACTGGCTTGCATACTTTCTGATATATTGATATTAGGGTAACAAAAAGAGAGACAGTATTTATTAACAGTTGGCAGCCCTGGTTACTCTTAAGATACGGCATAGTCATATCTGTTATGGTACACATAGCACACACGAAATTTGGTTGAAATCCAAATAATAGTATAGAAGTTACATGTATTTAAAGTTGGACTTCTCAGCAGGCTTAGAATCATGTTGGTAGCACTGACGTATATAAGTTACTCCAAATTAATATATAATGTCAGGTATTATACGTGTGCATAGTTTAAAGCTGTCGGCTTGCATACTTTCTGATATACTGTATGGGTATTTGTATAAAAAAAATTGAGAGCACTTATTACCAGTTGGCAGCCCTGGTGGCGCTTAAGAATACGCTCAGTCATATTTGTTTATGTACACATAGCACATACGAAATTTGGTTGAAATCCAATTGATAGTGTAGAAGTTATATGCATTTAAAATTTGGACCTATCAGCAGGCATATAATCATTTTGGCAACACTGCGATGTATGGCCTCCTGGAAATTAAACTGCAATATTATTATTTATACGTTCGCCAATTTTGAAATAGCTCCCATTCATACCTTCCAAGATAACCAACATGGAGCTCAAATTTCTAGTGCGTTTTTTCAGCAGTTGGTAGCACTGATATCATTTTCAAATATGGCCGTGAGATATTCAGGTATAGATCTTTACTCCTACCAAATTTTGTTTCGATTGCTGAAGCCGTTTAGAAGTTGATAGGGGGGACACACACACACAGTCAGACAGACAGACAGAAGGACAGACAGACAGACAGACACACATTTGCCCAATCTCATAAGTCTACTTTTTCCTCATTTTTGCAAAATGTCAAAAGTAAAATGTCAAAAGTAGGCTAAAAATTTTCGTTTTTTTTCGCCCCTAGACGGGTCTTTCTTACCTTAAGCTTCATACGGCTGATGATGAAGCAATGAAACCAGAATGTGAATTGTCTAAAATGGTTTTGAATTCTTTGTGGATGCCATTTCCTACATTATACACAGTACTAGCTCATCCCCGGTGTTTGCTTCCTAAGCAAATATCTGGTCTCGTCTCGGATGAATACAGCTCTTCAGCTTGCGGTGTTTTTAAGTGGAGAGTAAAAGCGGGCTGGTTTTAATATCTTGTAACATTCACTGATCCTAGGCTTTCTCTCAGTTCCACCGGGGGAAAAGATAGCCAGGGGGGCTCATTTATAATGGAGTTGTGAAACCGTACGTTCATTTGAATCACCAAGCATTGCCAAAGTTAATTTTGGAGAGGGGATTGAAACCGTGCGTTTTGCATTCACTGAAAACAATGTATACCACTTTCATCTGAGCCTCGGATTTCTTCTGTGGTAACTCAATCTGAACCTACTTCTCAGATCAGCCATCAGCTTTTGACGATACTTTTATCTCTTACTGAGGGAACTTCATCAATAGTATTAGAGTCTGACCACAGACATGCCATGTAAGAATGTTGTAGTGCTGGTGATAAGGAAAACAATTCTCCGTCTCGGAACTGTATGAGGGGCGTGCTATATAGTTTTACACTTTAGTTTTTTCTACCCAAATGAAGTACACTACACATTAGTTGTTACGTCCACCTTCTCAACATAATCTCCTTGTAACTTAATACACTTTTGACAACGATGTGTCAGTCTCTCCAGACCTTCCTGAAACCATTCCTTTGGAGTGCTGCGTACTCATGGATTGAAAGATTCCTAACGGAGCGCGTATCTCTTAAACGACATAGGCGAGGAGTTTGAAACTCAGCGGAAAAAAATCAGCATAAAATATAAGTAAATATGTGTTTGACCGCTTTTTCATAAATCCAATTTAAGGGGCCCAAGGGGAGGGGTGAAATTCTGGGGGGGAAATAACAGGAAAGAAATGTCCTAACTGATTGACTGACTCACTCACTCATCAAACACAGGGGGAAAAAACTGCTTTAAAGTAAGTAAATAGCTGTTCGACAGTTTTTTTTATCAATCAAATTGAAGGGGTTCATCGGGAGGGGTGAAATTCTGAAGGAAAAAAATGAAAGAAATTGTCCTGACTCATTCACCCACTCATCATCGCCCAGCCAAAAATATTGAAGTTGGAAACATGGCATTTTGGGGATATGTTCGTTGTATGTCAAAACCGAACACTAAGGGAGGATTTTTGGATATTCAGGTTCTAAGGGGGTCTTAAGGGGGTTAAACCTGCATTTCATTGAATAACAATATCTCACGAGTGGTTTCATTTGTGGATGTGATACTCGGCATATAAACTAATCATTAACAAGTAGTTCGGTGAAGAACTATACAGCCTATTTTCATATATCCTGCTCATGTTAATTGCCTCTATCAACATACAAAATTTGAGTTTAATTGCTGTAACAGATTCGTAGATATTGAGAACCGTCTAAATATTTCAGATGGTCGCCAGGTTGGATTTTTATTTTTGTACTATTACATTAAGATTATTGTGTAGGTGTGGTATTCAAACTTCAATCGCATGATTAGAACACAAGAAGTAAAAACGAGATTTTAAAATTACGCACAGCAGCCATCTTGTGATTATGCAAACAATTGAAATAAATTAGATGCCAGTGGATCAACATTTGTATAAGCATTTAACGTGCAACGTTTCACGGCACTCGGATAGTTAAATCGCGAGAAACGCCCATTTAAATATTTATACTTCGCGTCGCCGCCATGTTGGATTTGTGCTCACCAGGTTACTGAAAGTCCTATAGGTGAACATATGTTCATAGTCTCTATGAACATAAAAAAAATCAGTTTGGTTGCTGTAAAAGATTCATAGATATTGAGAACCGTCTAAATAATTCGCAAGCTCGCCATTTAGGATTGTTATATGTATAGGCCATAGAGTTATGTACCATTCAAGGACAATTATTGCCTAGGTTCATTATTCAAACTTTCACTTCGATCGCATGATTATGACACAAGAAATAAAAAACTTAATTTTAAAATTTCGCACAGCCGCCATCTTGAGGTTATGTAAACAATTGAATTAAATTAGATGGAAGTGCATTACAATCTGCAAAATCATTTACTGTACCACATTTCACTGCGCTCAGAGAGTTAAATCAGGAGAAACGTCTATTAAATTATTTCAAATTCGCTTGGTCGCCATGTTCGTTTTGTACTTTACAGGTTTATGAAATATACATAGGTAAACTTGTATCAGTACCCTTTATCACCGTACAAAATTTCAGGGTGATATCTGTAATAGTTTCGGAGATATAGAATGTCAGTGAAATATTTCGCACAACCGCCATTTTGAGGTTATGGAAACAATTGAACTAAATTAGACTCCAGTGCATTACAATGGGTATAAACAATTGCTGTACCAAGTTTCATTACGTTTGGATAGTTAAATCGCGAGAAAAGTCTATTTAAAAGTTTCAAATTCGCTTGGCCGCCATGTTGGTTTTGTAGTCACCAGGTTTTTGAAAGTCTCATAGGTGAATTTCTAGTAGTGCCTTTTATCACCGTACTCAATTTCAGGGCGATATCGGTAATAGTTTCGGAGATATTGAATGCTAGTGAAATATTTCGCACAGCCGCCATGTTGGATTGGTGAGACGTAACAAAATTTGAAGGGTACGGTCGAGGTCGCCGGGAATAGCGCTATGAACTTACCGAGTTTCATTGAAATCGCTCCAGCCGTTTAGATTTTATTAGGGACACACACACACACACCTCACACACACACACACACACACACACACACACACACGCACACACACGGACAAAAGGTGATCTCATAAGCCTATTTTTTCAAAATTGAAAATAGGCTAAAAATAAGCAGACATGTGTCTAAGGGTTTTTCGATGTGGTGTATTATTATGAGGTGAAAGGGGTGAAAAGTGGGGGTTGAAGGATTCCAAACGGAGCGTGTAGGCCTAACTCTTAAACGACATAGGCGAGAAATGTGGAACTCAGCGAAAAAAATCAGCTAAAAATAAGTAAATTGGTGTTCGACCGTTTTTTCATAAATGAATTTAAGGGGCCAATGGGGTGGGGTGAAATTCTGGGGGGAAAAAGGAGAGAAAGTGTCCTAACTGACTGACTAACTCACTCACTCATCAAACTCAGGGAGAAAAGACAGCTTAAAAATGTTAATAGGTGTTCCAGCGTTTTTTCATCAGTCCAATTTAAGGGGCCCATGGGGAGGGGTGAAATTCTGGTAAAAATAATTGAAAGAAAATATCCTGTCTGACTCACTCACTCATCACGCCCAGCGAAAACTATTAAAGTTGGAAAAATGAAATTTTGGGAATATGTTGGCTGTATGTCGAAAACGTCAACTAAGGAATGATTTTTTTATTCGGGTTTTAAAGAGATGGTAAGGGGGTAAACGTGCATTTCATTGAATAACGATATCTCATGAGTTGCTTCTTTGGGGATGTGATATTCGGTATATAAACTAATCATTAAAAATTATCAGACATATGTCTAAGGGTTTATCGATGTGGTGTATAATATGAGGTGAAAGGGGTGAAAATTGGTGGTTGAGGGATTCTTAACGGAGCGTGTAGGCCTATCTCTTAAACGACATAGGCGAGAAGTTTGAAATTCGGCGGGAAAAACAGCTTAAATACAAGTAAATAGGTTTTCGACCATTTACTCATAAATCCAATTTAAGGGGCCCTTGGAGAGGGGTAAAATTCTGAAAAAAAAAAAAGAGAAAAGGAAGTGTACTGACTGATTGACTCACTTACTCACTCATCAAACTCAGGGGGAAAACAGCATTAAGTAAATAGGTGTTCGACCGTTTGTTTCATAAATCCAATTTAAGGGGTTCATGGGGAGGGGTGAAATTATCAAAAATAAATGAAAGAAAATGTCCTGACTGACTGACTCACTCATCATCGCCCAGCCAAAATTATTGAAGTTAGAAACATGACTTTTTGGGGATATGTTCGTTGTATGTCAAAAACGTCCACTAAGGAAAGAGTTTTGAATATTCAGGTTCTAAATAGGTGTTAAGGGGGTAAACGTGCATTTCATTGAATAACAATATCTCACGAGTGGTTTCATTTGGGGATGTGATACTTGGCATATACACTAATCATTAAAAATAAGTTCACACATGTCTAATGGTTTTTCGATGTAGTGTATATTATGAGGTGCAAGGGATGAAAAGTGGGGGGTTGAAAGATTCTTAACGGAGCGTGTATCCCCTAAACGACATAGGCGAGGAGTTTGAAACTCGGAGGAAATCAATCAGCTTAAAAATAAATAAATAAATAAATAAAATAAATAGGTGTTTGACCGTTTCTCATAAATCCAATTTAAGGGGCCTATGGGGAGGGGTGAAATTCTGGAAGGAAAACGTCCCCTAAGGAAGGATTATTGTATGTTGACTCTCATCGACCAACCCAAACTATTAAAGTTAGAAGAATTATATTTTGGGGATATGTTTGTTGTGTGTCGAAAACGTCTACTAAGGAGGGATTTTTGGATATTCAGGTTCTACTGGGGTGTTAACGAGGTTAAACCTGCATTTCATTGAATAACAATATGACTCGACTATGACGCGAGCGAAGCGAGGCTAAAAATGAGATGGTGTTTGTCTGTGTACTACTAAATCACGCAAGTACCACTGGTCCGATTTACATGAATTTTACATGGAAGTAGCTGATTTACCTGGTTAACATATAGGTTACTTTTGATTTCAATACTTTGCACTATTTAAAGATGGCGAACATTTTAGTGACGTCACTACACCCTTTGGTTTAAAACTTTCATATTTCCATTTCAAATAAAAAGAGAACGCTAAGAAATAGCAAACCTTTGATGGCATATACGATGTTTAAAATTACATTTTCTATCCGAAAGGTATCTCCAACCGTTAGCGAGTAAAACCTAAGTTTGTGCTATAAAACACGGTCAACGCCGAGCGGTGTAGTTGGACAAAATGTTCCATCCTTAATCTCCCTCTGCGCAGCACCTCGCCTATCCCCTGTTTTAACTGTCACCTTCACATTTTAATTTATTTATGACGCGTAGCGAAGCACGGGTACTTCAGCTAGTATTGTATAAAACAACGAATATTTAAGCGTAATTCGTAACTACAACTCACACAAGATAGTCATGGCTGCCCACAAGATCGGTTTGTAAACAAAGTCACGAGGTAGCGTGACGTCAGAGGGCGGTACTGTTCTAGTCGTCCATTGATAGTGTAGAAGTTATATGCATTTAAAAATTGGACCTATCAGCAGGCTTATAATCATTTTGGCAACACTGCCATGTATGGCCTCCTGGAAATTAAACTGAAATAGTATACCTATTTGTGTACCAAATTTGGAATAGCTCACATGCATACCTTCCAAGATATCGAACACGGTGCTCAAATTTCAATTGCGATTTTTCAGCAGTTGGTAGCACTGACATCATTTTCAAATATGTCTGTTAGGTAGTCAGACCGAAGGCTGGTTGGATCCTCAAAAAGCACCGCCGTTAGGTTATGTGGGTAGATACCCACAAAAACCCAAGGCAGCGCTATATTGAGGCGTACTAGGCAAGATGAGGAGTGAGGTAGTTTGCCATTGCTTTCCTCACTTTCAAATATCACCGTGAGATATTCAGGTATAGATCTTTACTCATACCAAATTTGGTTTCAATTGCTGCGGCCGTTTAGGAGTTGATGGGGACACACAGACAGACAGACAGAAGGACAGAGAGACACTAATTTGCCCGGATCGATCTCATAAGTCTACTCTTTCCTCATATTTGCAAAATGTGAAAAGTAGGCTAAAACATTTTGAGATGGTGAATTAAAAAAAAATACTCGTGTTAATATCTCAAATAGTTCCTGAGCTATTGATTTTAGCCTATTTTCATTTTATGAAAAAAAAAACAGGTTTATAAGTCACCTTTTATCCGTGTGTCTGTGTGTGCGTGTGTGTGTGATTCGTGTGTAGCCCCCCCCCTAATAACTACTAAACGGCAGGGAAGATTTCCATGAAACTCGGTAAGATCATAGCACCATTCTGGCCAACCCCGACCGTGCCCTTCAAATTTTATTGTGTCTCACCAATCCAACATGGCGGCTGTGCGAAATATTTCACCAGCATTCAGTATCTCCGAAACTATTACAGATATCACCGTGAAGTATTGTACGGTGATAAAGGACACTGCTAGAAGTTTATCTATGTAACTTTCAAACACCTGTGAAATACAAAATGAACATGGCAGCCAAGCGAAGTTGAAACATTTTAATAGACTTTTCTCGTGATTTAACCATCTGAACGCAGTGAAAAGTGGTACAGTAAATGATTATACATATTGTAATGCACTGGCATCTAATTTAGTTCAATTGTTTAAATAACCTCAAGATGGAGGCTGTGCGATATTTTAAAATTAAGTTTTTATTTCTGGTGTCGTAATCATGCGAAGTGAAAGTTTGAATAATGAACCTACGCAATAATTTTACTTTAATGGTACATGACTCTATGGTCTATACATATAACAATCCAATATGGCGAGCATCCGAAATATTTTGACGGTTCTCAATATCTACGAATCTATTACAGCAATCAAACTGAAATTTTGTATGTTGATAGTGGCAATTAACATAAGTAGAATATATTATGAAAATAGGCTATTTAGTTCGTCACGGAAATACTTGTTTTAAATTGCTGCAACCAAATTCGATGACGCTGTACAAGCAAGACTCGGGCGTGTTTCAAGTCTGGCACAAAGAAGGAGCGGCGCGATGAAGTAGAATGGGCGACCGCAGAGTTGACCAGTGAGTTGTGAAGGACTATCTGCACGATCTCAATAAAAGTGGGGGAGGGGAAGACGGAAAGGGCTGCCAACTGTGGAGAGGAAAGAGATGTCAGCCCAAGAAGGACGCTAAAATACTGGCAAGTGACGCTCGTCTTCACTTTCTTTTTTTGTGTGAGAAAGAACACGGACTCGCACACACTTCCTGGCTTAACACAAACTTTGCGAGGTTTGAAAAAACACGGGAAGAAACCGCTAGCCCATGTATTTCCGTGCTGCCATCCAGGAAACATCGTGAGGGGAAGTAAGAACTAACCCAGTCAGTATTAATAATACAGTGCTCTGTCTTGTGTGAAAAATGTTAGAATCAAAAAACCGTACACTTTTAGCCTACTTTTCACATTTTGTATCACGTAGTTCCTTAAAGAACTATACAGCCTATTTTCATATATCCTACTTATGTTAATTGCCACTATCAACATACAAAATTTGAGTTTGATTGCTGTAATAAATTCGTAGATATTGAGAACCAGCTAAGTATTTCGGATGGTCGCCATGTTGCATTTTTATAAATATAGGTCTTAGAGTAATATACTATTACATGATAATTATTGTATAGGAGAAGTATTCAAACTTCAATAGCATGATTGGGACACAAGAATTAAATCGAGATATTAAAATTTTTCACAGCTGCCATCTTGTGGTTATGAAAACAATTGAAATAAATTAGATGCCAGTGGATTAAATCATATACAAGCATTTACTGTACCGAGTTTCACTGCACTCGGATGGTTAAATCGCGAGAAACGTCTATTAAAATGTTTCACATTTGCTTGGCCGCCATGTTTGTTTTGTACTTTACAGGGTTTTGAAAATTGCATCGGTAAACTTCTAGTAGTGCCCTTTATCCCCGTACAAATTTCATGGTGCTATCGGTAATAGTTTCGGAGATATTGAATGCTGGTGAAATATTTTGCACAGCCGCCACGTTGGATTGGTGAGACGTAATAAAATTTGAAGGGCACGGACGGGGTCGGCCAAGATAGTTCAATCATCTTACCGACCGTCATTGAAATCGCTCCAGCCGTTTAGAAGTTATTAGGGGGGAAACCCACACACACAAATACGCGCACACACACACACACACATCCACACACACGGACAAAAGGTGATCTCATAAGCCTATTTTTTCTTATAATTAAAACAGGCTAAAAATGAGGAAAAGGTAGACTTACGAGATCGATCCAGGCAAAAGTGTGTATGTCTGTCTGTCTGCCTGTCTGTGTGTGCCCCCCTATCAACTCCTACACGGCTGCAGCTATCGAAACGAAATTTGGTATTGTGCCCAACTCTAGGAATGGGTATTCCAAGATTCAGACACCTAGATATCAAGGGAAAGGCTACAGCCGCTTTTGAAAGTTGAGATATTTGAATATCGCGCTCCATTACTTCTAGAATGGAATGGAAACTTTGTGCAGCCAAGAGCATTTCAAGTGACGTAGCGAGTAGTAGCAGAGGTCGAGACTATTTGTTGATTAAATAGTTAGCCATGGAGTAGAGACTTGAGACTTGGATCAGATTACTGGCACGGCCAAATGAAAGAGAATGCACTTAGTCTCAAGTGAATCGGACCAGAGACACCGGAGATATGAGGATTTCCAGATTTCAGCGTGATCCAGCGTGGACCCGACCGTTTTGAATAAAAGCCGTCCGGCCCAAGCATCATCAGCTCACTTCGAACCAAGCTCTTGCATGACAAGGTGCTGCTGCTACGTTGAGCCAAGGCACATGGTTGCCGGATCTACGCAGAATATATCTTTAAATTGTGATAGTCACAAAAGTGTTACGATACATGTGGAACATAGTAAGTTTCCGGTAGAGGGAATCACTAAGGTGATTGTTATTTTTCTACGGACACTGGTGAAATACTTTATTTCTATATGGACACATGCTAGACTTTGTCTAGAAAGTACTTTGTCACAGTCCAGTAATAATAATTCAATACTTGGATATTTTAATCCAATTAGTCAGTTTCATAAATTGTAACTTGATAACCACTCCGATCTGTCAGTATATTGAAGGCCAGTCTATCACGGTGTTGTTCATTAGCCGACAAAGGGAAACTATAAGTTGCTTCGCGCATGATAGATGGTGATAAACCATGCCCAGGGAACGATCTTCAGAACAGCCGTTGATTGATTTAGACTATCAGGGTTTTCTTGTACTGAAAAGATTACCGTGAGTTATGTTACAACTGACGTATTTGAGAATAGATCATTTGGATGTGACCCCATTTAAGCGAACTGGTATGGATTTAATTGAAGCCAATATTAAAATGGATCAGCAGTTACTTCAAACTTCAAGAAATATTTCCACTATATCGTGCTAGACAGATTGTGGGTATATAATGGCGGCTGATACAAGGATTAGACTTGCGTGTCCAATAGGGCATGTATCGGGATAAATCTGGTACAGACCAGGTTCACTACGCTTCAAGACCAACGAGAAATGTAAGCCACATTTGACTTTTATATTATGCCTAGCTAATTGGAACAAACTCATTTTCTGCAGATGACCAACACATTTGTTTTTCTTCGTATTTAAATCTTGCAATGATTTACGCAAGACATATTAGAGTAATTCTGAGTATTTTCAGCACTCAGAACAGTTTAGGATCGATGACCGAGCATAACGAGCATTTATTTGAATGTTTCATATTTTTTTGATAATCACGGTAATCAGCCGAGGTAACTGTAAAAGTTAATAATTATTTTTGTTGAGAAATGGATATTTTATCCATATTCGAAGAATCGAACATGTGGATTCTCACATAATGAAATAATAATTAAACACATTTACAATAATATAACTAATAATAATAATAATCCACTAATAATAATAATAATGATTTTCATAACTTTTCTAAATAATTCTTGGATCTTATATTTTCTAATAATCACATTCATTGAGAGAGAGCTTATGAAGTAGTTTAACCATTTCTAGTTTGGAACAGGTGATTTTCCGAAGGATAGTGGTTAGCGCAAGCCCGCATTCAACCAACATTACAGTTCTGGTTAAACAGTTACTATTTGCAATGAGCAAAGTATATTTTTCAGATAACACGGAGAGGCATGAAACGGGAAGCAAATGATAATTGTATCAAATAGGATATTTTTGTATTTATATAAAATCATGACGTAGATACACATTCGAAAGTGAAATAGAGAGTATCATAAGTGTGGTAACTTCACGATTTGAACTAAATGGTAAAATAAAATAAACTTGTAAGTTTATAAATCTTCCAGTGTTGATAATAAGCAGAGGCTTGATTTATTGTATAAATTTGGGGAAGAAAATTTATGTGTGTGGAGTAGTTGAAATGCCATTCCCAGGTGCGCATGTTTAAGTCGCAGGAATGAGGAGGTTTTTATTTGAGCATCAATCAAATAGCAGGTTCGATGACTCAGTGTTAAAGAAGGAGTATTGGAACTACACATTGCGTCGTATGAATGACCCAAAGGTTATTTCTTAAAAAACCATCAGTTCTTATTTCAACCTTGTTTACGGATTCCATTAAGACTTTGATTTTGCTAGAACCCGGATTTGTCATGATAGTATTTTAGTCTTCTTCAGAGGAAGACCTTTTTGCCGTTGTTGTTGGAATATTGTGTTCTTATAAAAATAATAGAATGGGCCACTGCCAATTAAAAATAATTCTATAACCACGAATAATTTGAAGGATGTTTTCAATCCTAGTGTCATGAACTAAATGAATTTATTATGAAGCTACAATTCTTATTTCCGCATTCTGTTCAAGAATTGCAAGTTGTGAAAGTTACTAAAATGGCCACAAATATAAATATTTTTCTTAATAATGTACCCGATACCTAGTTTAGGCTATCGGCTACGCCAGCAGACATTAAGCCGTAGTTGAGGTTTTGGGAAGAGTTAGGAAAAGATAGCGCACCGATCGAGTCAAGAAGAATGTCAAGATGACGTAGGAGGTCTAGGATCAAGGAGGCACTGACATCTGTAAGAAAATGGAATTATGGATAGAGATGTGAAGCTTTATTAAGATATGTATGGAATATGGTAATTAAACATCTTAGAAGAGGATATATAACATGCATTATATGTGGAAATAATTGTAAGGAAGTTAGATAACCCTTAAGTTATTTTATAACGGAATAGCCGAGATGATGTGGGTTCGAGACTATGATCGTGACGCGAGAGCACTGTGGTGGGGGACAACACCACGTGTCTGCGCCAGGCAGATAAGAGTGAAGACAGTGCCAGCACATTCAGTGGAGCTCTGTCAGTCGAGCAAGTAGGGTCGAGCTCTATAGCGCTAGCCAGACGCACGGTGAAGGTCGCGTAGCATACCGAAACTGTCACGGCAGAGTGTAGGCGACAGTTTCAGCATCGCCGAGCAGCGAACGCCAAGCAGGTCATTGATCCAGGCGGACTTGCCGAGGAAGCAATCACAGACGGCCGGGATATGTTAGAACAGCACTGCAAGTAGTTGGAGACTTTATTACAAGCTACATTTCAACGCAGTTTGAACACAGTTCTTATGAATAACTTTATGACTATGCTTTTCCATAACGCATTCAAAGACTTTAACAATTTCAAGTAAACGGAATGTTGTTAGCATAGGCACTGATGAACATTAGATCGTGCATTAATGAAATTTATTTCTTATGCAGTTTCATGAATTACCAAATACAGACAACTACAGGGTGTTTCGTAAACTTGAACACTCTCATGTAAAATTTTATTTTACGAAAGTGAGACTTAGCAGTTGTGGGAGATTGATCTTTCAATACTCAAACTGAACATTTAATGGAACAGTGGCGTAACTTAGAAGAGGAGTAGGGGGTCCGCTGTTTCCATGAACTTTTTCGAGAGGAGTTGGACAATATCCGCTATGGGTAATCCGAAGTTCAACATGTCAGAGTAGACGCAGATAGAGACAAGATGGCACCGCAGAGCGATGGATTCGATTCCTGACGAGAGGAGTCCACCAGCTGATTCACTTGGGATTTCGAAGGCAATCGTCATTTCATGGATGAAATGATATTCACGCCGATCTTTCGAGAAATTCATTATGTAGGGAAAATCGACGATCTTGGAAATTTAATAACAGCTGATTATGAAAGATACTGTAAGAGTCATAACTACCTGATACGATTATTTTCATGAATACTGGGCACACATGTATATTTTTCTAATTGGAGTGATACGATTATTAAGACATGGTTTGGCTTTATATACTTCGAATTTGCTAGAATATGGAGTGACCATATGACATGGCAGGCATCATTATACGAAATTCTCACCATTGGTTGGCTTTATTAAGCAGATGTTTGGTCTTTTAGACATTTTTCCAGCTAGGATATTTTTCATAAATATTTTTTTTGTGTAACGAGTATTTCGAACTCGTGATCTGCAATTGATTATCTAAAATTACTTCGTCAGTTCATTGCATACTAGCGAGTGTGTATTATTCATCAGTAGGGATTTTTTCCATTGGATTGTTTGGAGATATTAAGAAGTTATTCACTTTAGTGAACGAACATCGCTTTTATATGAGAACTAGAGACTTGTTGATTCCTATCTGGTACATTCACTCATATAGTCTACGAGATGGGGTCTTTCGTATTTATACGATTGTATGGTGGTACTCATCTTACCCATCGTTCAGGGCAATATCATCCAAGTCGACGGGGCGAGGTCTTTCGTATTTATACGACTGTACGGTGGTTACACATCTTACTCGCCATTGAGGGACTCATTTTTATCATCCGAGTGTACACGAGATTGTAAGTGAATCAAACAAGGAACTACTAGTCACATATCAGTCGAAATTTTGTTAAATAAAGTAACGATAAAGGTCAGCAGGATTGCGTTTAGTAATTCTTGTTTGCCAATCCAATATTTTGTTGCTATACTCTTTTGAGAGTAATTTCAGTTTAACAGCTGTTACAGCTGATGCTTTTGATGAGTTTTATAATTGTGTTTGATACCTTTTGAGAAGGATTTAAAGTAATTGAATCTTGTAAGATTAATCATTAATGGTCAGATTTATTTTAAGGCAGATCAGTATTGCAGATTTTGATATGAGAAATTATAGCACATTGGTGTTTTTCTGTGATGTGAGTTATGAAAATTGTAAGAGAATGTATGCTATTTGAAAGCAGATCTTAAATTACTGAGGTAATATATTTTTCCAATTGTTTAAGAAGTTGTCTAGATGTGATCAGATTAATTACAGTTATTGGAGATTGTGTGCGTTGATAATTTGAAGCCAGTTATATATTTTTTGTAGATCATGCAACATGGTTAAGTGGAGTTTATGATAGGCATTTTGTGGAAGTTGCCATGTGATAGTTGCAACGTTGATAATGTATTTTGAAGCAGACATGAGGTCGTCGTACCCAGTCTAGCGTAATTGTTGAGATTCATGCTGTATGTGCTGAATATTTATGGAGTTTTGTGGAATAATTGTTGTATTCAAATGTGATATTTGAAGTATTGAGGAAATGTAATGTCGTTGTGGATAGTTAGATCCAACGTGATGTCGTGGAGGCAATAATATTTTTTGGCATGATAAATTAAATACGAGATAAAACTTGGAAGTGATAAAACTGTAAGACAACGTTCTATAAACCATATTAAACAATTTGTTAGGAAATTAAACAAATAAATAAAGTTGATAATACAAGATTTTCTGAAAATAATAATTAACGAAATAATAATCTGAGATTTAAGCATATTAACGATCTGACCTAATGAAATAAAAATCAGAATGACTAGATGAAATAATGGAAATATAAATAACCAGAAGATTGAAATTTAAATAATTTGATAAATTAAATTTTTGGAATAAATCAATGAATTAAATAAGTGGATGAATTAAAGATTGGATAAATTAAACTGATTGAAATAAATTAATAGACGATTGTAATGATGATGAATAACTGAATTAGAAGGTGATAATTATTTAAAGAAGCTGATGATTAATGAATTTACATGGAATTAAATAAATTTAATTGAGATATAATTTGAAGGAATTGCAACTTGAGTTGAGGATTTAAATGATGTAATGGTGATGAATTAATGATTCTGACAGGAATATGTAGAATTTTGAAGTGAGAATTAATGTGAGAAATATTTAATTTTGATGATGACGATAACGATGGCCAATGAGCCATGAATTTTCTGTAATTCACAGATAAGTAATTATGAATGACAATGTAAATAGTGTAAATTAATTATTCAATGTTTAGGAGCATTTGACTAACATGTTCAACATTCAAATTATGCCATGCAAGCCATAAAATACTTGATATTTAATATGTGTGATTATAATATGTGTATGTTTAGACAGATTAATAACTTTTTTAAATCCACATTGATGATGTTAAATTAAAGAGAAATTAGGTATCAGGTTTCACAAATGTCAGTGACGAAAGACATAGTGCTACAGTGATCCTGAGAACCCAAGAGAACTTTAGAGATTTTTCTTGTTATGTGGATAAAATAATTTTGGATTAGAAAAGAGATGGTTCGATTTTGGACAATGACAATTTAACTTTGGCATTCGACCATACTCTTAGGTAGGAGTTATATTTAAAATGTCTGTCTGACTATCAAAGTAAAATAAATTTGTTTTTATCTTAGTTGTGATCTGATGATGGTGTGATGTTCCTTTTTCTTTCCTTGTCTTGAATAAGGCTTATCCGGAAAGGAAGTGGTTTGCTAGGAATTCAGTTGATGGCGCCCATTTATATTTGCATTATTTCTATTAAACTTAAGCCCGTAACGACCCTAGAGATACTTTGTCTCGTGATACCCACTGCTTTTTCGAGAACTCAGCTGAATTTCCGACACATTCCTTATTTGACTAGAGGTTCATTTAACTCCGCTCTGTCCCGGAACTCCAGGAATGCGATGTTATAGCAGATGGGTCATCGCATCCACAGGACGAACGGGTACAATAATGATTCCAAGTGGAAAAACGAATAGTTGAATGGTCCAACAATTTATTGATCAAGTTGATGATTCAGAAATCATATATTTTGTTAGGAACTTGAAGTTCATAATCGAGTCACTTCTCGAAACGTTTAATGTCAGAAGAACAATTAATTTTGTTGTGCTTCGCACAGTTCTTCGATGCTATGCTCAAGGGTCAGATACTTTTCAGATGTTGTTATTAATATGTGTACATAATTTGTGTTGATTCAGAGATAATAATATTTTTTGAAAATATTCTTTGAAACTGGAAAAATAAGTGAAAGTTAAAAATTCTATGAACAATTATTCTACGAGTGTTAATATTATGTAAAAATTCAACCAGTGAACTACAGTATTTCCAGTAAAGACAATTAAATTTGAACTGGATTTAATCATAAATAATGGATATAATTTTGGAACACAGTCTACAGGACTGATAATCAGACTTGTGTCTCCAAAGATAATTGTCCAATGTGTTGGAAAATTTCTGTACATTGTGTAAATAGTAATGTGGGTCGCCACACATGAATGATGCTGCTTTGAGCATTTTATTTTGCAGTCAATTTTAAATTCAGAATAAAGTGAGATAATTTTACATGATGTGTTATGCCCAGTTGAATCTCCTTCTATCCTTATTGTTGCATTGAACAAAAAATCAGTAAAGCATTTTTTTCATTTGATGTCGTTTTTGCGATTAGCTTTAACCCATCTGGCGCCCCGGGATATTTTGACTCTCGTGCTGACTGATTCTTGGTAAAATGCATATGTGGTCGTGCGGACTCCGGTCTAAACGGGCACAGTATGAGTAAGGGCTTATGCTTGAATATATCACGGCCATATTTGAAAATGACGTCAGTGCTACCATCTGCTGATAATTCGCAATTGAAAGCTGAGGTCTTTTCTCGAAAGATATGCATGGTAATTATTCCCTAGTTGACAGACATATAGATAATACTAGCAGAAGGACCCGCTCTTCGAACGGTCTTCGGAAGACTATAAATAACCAGAAGTTATCAATTCTGCTACTGTTGCAATGGTTAGGGGCTTGTCATTCTTTCATACGTTTATCAGAACGAAGTTAGTTTTCTGGGAATATCGCAGACACTGTTAATTTAAGGGCCATAACATGTGGTTTTCGGAAACCCTTTATAGACTCCCTAGTTTTGTGTCACACATTTGTAGGGCACGGTCGAGGTCGCCAGGAATAGTGCTATGATCTTACCGAGTTTCATTGAAATCGCTCCAGCCGTTTAGATTTTATTAGGGACACACACACACACACACACCTCACACACACACACACACACACACACACACACACGCACGCACACACACACGGACAAAAGGTGATCTCATAAGCCTATTTTTTCAAAATTGAAAATAGGCTAAAAACAAGATGTTCAGTAAAGAACATATAGCCTACTTTCTCCTAAATGTATGAGTATAGTTATAACTCGTTGTTATTATCAAAGAGTATAATAGAACTATTCTTTGTTGAAGGCCATAGAAACGATTTTCCTCTACCAAACGCCACAATCTAGATAAAAACTGCTACCATCATTGAAGAAAGAAAGATAAGAAGTATCTCAAGAATGTTATGGATCTGGAGACATAATCGACCGGACTGGCTGCGTGGCTTGGCGGTAACGTTCTCGCTTGCTGGGCCCTAGATTGCAGGTTCGTATCCTGGCGCAGTCAGCTGGCATTTGAGGGTGCACAAATGCGAGGGAGCCGTGTCAGTACATTTACTGGCACGTTAAAGATCCCCTTCGGGCCAAAATTCCGGCACCCCGGTGTCTCTAAAATCAGCAGTAGTTAAAAGGGATGTAAAACCAATAACATTATTATTATTATTATTACGACCTGCCGTGGGCAACATCCAACTTTGAGTTGAGGCATGTCTTTACACGTCTGGTTGTGCATGGCTTTCACAACCCTAATTGAATTAACAAATCTTTCCATGACCCTACAGAGACGTGTGTATACAAACTATGTGGATATTTTCGATAATATAATCCTAACAGAGCGAGTGCATTCTAGCGGCCAGAAGAAGAAACTTTTCAATAAAATCTGGAAGTTACCTTTTTGGCAGCTAGATGTCTCGAGTAAATCTGCTGGCGAATTATGTTTTAATTAAATATATATTTTACACCATAATGTGCACAATATAACGCTTAATAACATTTTCAAGTAACGCAAAATAGGCTGTTACAAACCCTTTAAAATAAAAAGTTAAAATGTATCGTAGTATCATCTTGTCATTCTTCAAATTCGATGCGCATAGAATGATAATGGTATAGTAATCAATGGATCCCCACGTAGACTAGTCGTGACATCTATTGGTGAAATATCGAACAATATAATCCTAACAGAGCGAGTGCATTCTAGCGGCCAGAAGAAGAAACTTTTCAATAAAATCTGGAAGTTACCTTTTTGGCAGCTAGATGTCCCGAGTAAATCTGCTGGCGAATTATGTTTTAATTAAATATATATTTTACACCATAATGAGCACAATATAACGCTTAATTTTAAAACATCTGAGTCATTACAAAACAATAAACATATAACATTTCAAGCAAAAAACCTAGCTCTGATCGGGTTTGAACCACAGGCATTTGAGCGATAGTCTAACGCTCTACCACTGAGCTAATTGTGTCAACGAATATCGTTCTATTTAAAATGACTTACATGGAACTTGTTAGCAAATAATGATTTATACTAAACGATTTCATCACTGGAGTATATTATTTATATATAAAGCATTTCATACAAAGTTTATTTATTTTGTATCAGTACGCTATATTGCATGCAATACTCAAATTAGTGAAATATAAGTCCGGCACAAGATATCCGCTGCCATCTTGTCTTATTACTGAATCAGTTCAGCTTTTTAAAATCACGTCTGCACTATAGTATTACAAAATAAACTTTTAATTTCGAACGTGCCTCTTCCTTTAGAACAGTTAAAACGATTCTCGGCTCGATAATCGGAACTGGTGGGTCCCATGATATGGATTATAAAGTTTGCATAATTCGCACGGCCGCCATCCTGAAATGGTATGGCGGACGACATTGTAATTTGGTCACAAGACGCATCCTATACGAAGGTATGTTGTTACCAAATTTGGTAGAGATCGGATGATATGGTTAGTCGTTATTTGATTTTACGTTTTGAACGTTTGAGTGGCCGCCATTCAGTTTTAGTAAAGATGGCGGCGATATAAAACATGACACTGAGGTGTCCTTTGCTAGTGCTACCTTTGTACCAAATTTCGTTCAATTCGCATTTACCGTGTTCGAATTGATAGGGGGGGACAGACATTCAGAGTACACACACTCACACACACACAGACACACACACACACACACACACAGACTCACACACACACATACACACACACACACACACAGACTCACACACACACATACACACACACAGACAGACACACTTTTTTCGCCCTGTGTTGATCTCATAAGTCTACTTTCATTTTTTGCAAAAATCGAAAGTAGGCTAATAATCATAACTCTTGAACTATTTGAGTTACAGTCCTCAAATTTTCAACCAAACATGACATTAATGTACTTAAGAGCAATTGTACTTAAAATACATCATAAGTTCAAAAGTAGAGAGACAGTCTGTTGAAGTATGAAATACATGGGTGCCCCTAAACTTTTTGGCAACACTGTACACTGTGATTTAGATATTTTTATAGAGTTTTTATTCTGAGCACCTGAATGAAATAAAATAAAGTGATTGAGGTTCATTTTGTAGTTTGACGTTTGATACACACTTCAAAAAAGGAGAAGTACGAAAATTCTTATAAACTTGGAATTTAAGGGAAACAGTGATATATTCTTAAAAAGGCGGGAAAATTTCGAAAATGTTATTTTCAAATGTTAGAATTAGAATATTTACATTATTGAAGTTGCTTCTGGTTGCCAGAAAGCTCAACAATACTGGGATATGTGCAGCAGTTGTCAACAATATGAGGGCTGTAGCATATTTAACAATTGAATGAATATTGGCCTTTTTTTCCTCTGTTAAGCTGGGTCTCCCCCCTTTCGTACTACGATGCTTACCCAACACGGCCCATTTCGCTCCCAGCACCTGCGTATTTACCGAGAAACCGGTAGAAACTTTCGTTTTTTAAATAGGACTATACTTAATTCACCCACTGGAACAACTAAAAATCAAGTGGCAAGTTCAGTTATGTGCTTATTTTGCAAATCCGACGAGTACTAATTGAGATATTCAAGGTTTCCACACGTGTCCGCGTTAGACAGAAAGCGATACGCCAGCCGCTGGAATGAGGAGTGCATGTTCTCTTGTGTAATCCACTCCTTGTTGGCAAACACGCATACCGCATTTATTCCGTTCTATACATAGGCCTACTGTATTGTGTACAGTTTCAAAATGATTGATGATTAACCTGACTCGGAAGAATTAACGTTAGACGAGACGTTCGCAGTGAACTAAATGGGCGAGTTATTGTCGCAGGTCCGACAGCATTAAAGAATTCCGTACTTTATTTATCCTCTGCATTGAGGTGTCTTCAGATATTTCCGCAACGATTCAGGACTAAGTGGAGACATAAGACACTTGATTTTGATAATGTACACACTACGGTATGCTATGAATGGAATCCATTCAGTACGTGAGTTAGTCAACAAGGAGTGGATCACGCAAGAGAACATGCACTCCACATTCCAGCGGCTGGCGTATCGCTTTCTGTCTAATGCCGACACATATGGAAACCGTTAATATCTCAAAAGGTACTCGTCAGATTTGAAAAATAAGCACATCACTGAACTTGCCACTTGATTCTTAGTTGTTCCAGTGGTTGAAATTAGTATAGTCCCATTTAAAAAACGAAAGTTGCTACCGGTTTCTCGGTAAATACGTACTGTATGTGCTGGGAGCGAAATGGACCGTGTTGTAAGAGCACCGTAGTTCTATTTAAGAATTTGAAAGCAGAATGACGATACCTTAAACGGTTCCGTGAGGTGGTCAACTTAGCTGAATCAACCTATATATCCATTCTATTTGTCAACCGAGGTAGACTGGCACCACGCACCCAAACCGTAGTCTTCATCTGAATATTTCACCGATGCTATCTTGTGCGATGACTATCTTAACATGCTAGGAACTTTCGCACGGTGACACCCAGAGTAGTGCTCCCGAATTAAAGGCTTGAAGAAATCAGAACCCCTATTTACTGGAAGGCAAAAAGCTAAAGAAACTAGGATATTTCTGATATTTGGGAAGCAAACGTTGCACACTTAAGAAAATACTTTCTACCGACAAGAAATGTTTACATCAAATAGGCTATAGAATTAGGTGCTAGAAAATCATTTTTGAAAGCCTTTGTCGGGAGGAAATTTTTGTCTGTAGGTGAAGCAGAAAAGAAAATAGAAGCGTTTGAGATGTGAAGTTACTGGAGAATGATAAAGAGGGGGGGGGGGGGAAGGGGGGATAACAAATGGTGGTAAGACGACTGAGGGAGGAGAGATGTTTCTGGCGACTGTTAATGAAGAGAAGTTGGTTGGTTGGTTCCTTAGTTTAGGGGCTGCGACAACGCGGTCTTGTAGCTCCGTGTACTTTGGTTGTGTGTAGAATCTGTCTGATAACCGGTGTTAATTGTGATGGCTGTACTACAATGTGTTATCTGTCTTTAATTCAAGTAAGGACTGCAGACGATAATATTTCAAGTAGTTCCTACTTTCACTACCAAATGCTACCGTCCACAACACCTAGCTTGCGGCCTTGGCTACTAGATGGCATCGCAGTTAGCACCTGGCAGTGAACGTTGGAACTTATAGAGCGTTATCAATTCTAACCTACAAATTTTGGCTTCAACCAAGTGTAGGTACAGGGAGGTTCTTTTTTATGCCATAAATCTATGACATGGGAGCGCCGGATTTACTTCCCCTCCGAAGGAAGGTATACTGAGGGATTTTTAATGCTCTTAAAAATCCGACGACTTCGGCCGGGTTGAACCCACGACCTAGAGCATAATGAAGGGAAGGGATAGGTTAGTAGGACACCCAGGAGTAGCGAACTTAGCTATGGAAGGAAAGGCAGAGAAAAAGAACAATGGGGGCAGGCCAAGGTTAGAACACAGATTGCCTCGGATTTACGGTGTAGTAGTTACCTAGAGATGAAACGATTAGCTCAGGATAGGGAGGCATGGAGGGCTGTATCAAACCCAGTCTTAAGACTGAGGATTCTAACACAGAAATAAATAATAATACTTTTATTGCAGCCAAATAACCACAATAATAATATGAATAATAATATGAATAATTATAATTGTAAATAATAATAATAATTAACCATGATTATAAATAACTATTTAATAAATAAATGATAATTATGATGTAAAATAATTAAATTATGAATAATAAATTGAGGGTTATTAAATATTATTAATGATGATTAATGTCAATTAATTATGAATAATACGAATTAATAGGAACACATTGAGGTGGATATAATTTAATGATGGATGTGAATAACTAGTTTAAGGGGGATTAACTGCGATCAACGATAATTAGCCATGATTAACCATAATTGATATTGATTAATGATGATTTATGGAAAGTAATTAGGGATGGTGAGATTAATTGCGAGTATCTGATACTGTGTGGAGTATTATGAAACATACCAGAGCAATGAAGTGTGTGGAGATTGGTTTTATAACATAATAATATTCCAAGTAGTAAGTTTAATATGATTAGTGATTTAATATCAGATAATTATAATGGATTAAAACAATATTGAATGACAATAATCAGTCCACTTGTGCATAATAAAATAAGTTAGTGACGTCATATTTATGAAATGTGAAAGGAAAGGAAGGCTATTCCAGTTGGAATAATTTGACGTACAAATTAGGGGAGAATTTGCAAAGCAGGTGAATAGTCCAGAGCATTAATATGATGAGAAGAAATCAGAACACAGAAAGAAAGAGCCTATTTTGTGATTTCAGATTTACACGAAAATATTCCCAAATCAGACCATGTTCGCGCAAATTTGAATCACCCTATATTAAGTAGCTCACCCTTTGTTCTCAAAGAGAAATTAAAGGCGGATAATACACACACAGAATTATTAAAACAGCGATATCCGAAGCTATAAAGATATCCACGCTGTAGAATGAGGCTGTCTTGAAGCGATGCCTGACATATCCTCTAGAAAACACTAGCAGAGAATTCAAGGGGACGCTGCAGAATTAAGATCCACAGCAGTGAGCTCTGAACCAATCAGAAGACAGCCTTTAACGAGTTCTTTAGCGGGAATTTATGTCAATGAAAAGGCATCAAAGTTTACGAGGCTATTTTTTTCTGGAGTAAGTGTTTGTCCACAAAGAGAGGGCACGGCGCTCGGCGTCTGCCTGCAGTTTCACAAGATATTAATAGCTCCAATACTTCCCTCTTTGATCTGCTATATTGCTTTCCACATTCCACCTGAAGGTATCGACCAGTGGTTGTTGTTGCTTCATTGCGACATAGTGGTCATGTAGCGCCGTGTACTGCACCGCCACTTACGCAATTATGACAAAAATAATATACTCGTAAGTAAAACAAAAAATGGTGCTTTTCAGTCGGTCAACACGAATGTACCCAAAAAGAGCTGGGTTGTGCCCTAATACTGAAATAAATTACATGAGATTAATATGCGCGGCAGTATTAAAGGTGCCTGGACGTCTTCAATAGACCGTGTACCGCTTAGTTGAATGGCTTTTTAGGCCACGCGTGGCGAAGACAGTTCCACGGTCTTTAATAGTCGTAGATCTTCCTGTATTCAATAACATACATTCTTATATAGACTTGGCAACGTCACACATATGAATATTGCACTGACTTCAGAAACCACACAGGAACATAAAGGGGGAGAAAGGGAAAAACCATTTTCGTCCAGTTAACACCCGGGTTAGTCGACCAAAACTAGTGCTAGAGTGAAGACGAAACTACTCGAAGTTCCAGTCAGGAAGACAACCGGATAAGTATCAGCCTGTATTATTACAGTATAACCATAGTTGATTTTGTATAACCATATAATCACCCCAAACAGACAAACTCCGGATTTTGATCACCATTTTAGCATTTCACCTAACATTAGATATACTACAATTAGCATACATCGACAGTTGCATTACCAACACTGCAACTAAATAATTGTACATATTGTAAATATTTTCACCTGTAGTCTCAAACATAGATGTTATAGCTAGCCTAAGTGTAATGGATCTGATGATGATCGCTTGACGAACGAAACTGGTCATCCTAGTGTATTTATTAATCTCATGTAATTTATTTCAGGATTGGGGAACCACCCAGCTTTTTTGGGTACATTCGTGTTGGCCGACTGAAAAACACCAAACTTTTGTTTACTTAGGCAACACTGAAAAATGGCTTCAAACCTCACAATATACTCGTAAGTTGAATGCAGTCGCAGTGGAAGCTGACTAGAAAGATAAACAAAACGGGTAAATAAAGATTTCATTTGATTTACCGCTGGGCCCAGGTTTGTAAATCAAACAAGAGGAAGATTCCCATAAATAAAACCAGAATTGATTAAATTGAGTAAGGTAAAATAAATAATAAAAAATAAAAAAAATAATCAACAGGTTCCCAGGGGTGTGTTAGCCGTAACTCCGTCGCAAATATGGAGCCAGGACCGACGAAATCAAAAGAACACAGATGAAAAAGACGAAACAACTCAAATTATTTACCGAGTATTAAAATACAGAAATAAAAATCATGTACACAAAACAATATTTACCAAAATAAAATCAAAAGCACAAACTTAATGAAAATGTGGTCAACTAACTATCACTACAACTCAATAATAAATACAAGAAACGGCGGAAAAAGCTGGTTGGTAAAAACAGAGATGATGACAAGTGATCAGAAATACACTAAGAAAATGATAAAAACAAATTATGGGAGCATCAGGGTCAATGACCGATTTAAATATCTTGGGGAAATAATTAGTAGCAATGGGACGGATAAATTGGCAATTGAGAACAAAAAAGGGAAATTGGAAAGATTAAATTGTTGTACAAAAAATATATACAATAAAAAGAACCTGTCTATCAATGCAAAATTACGACATTTTAATACAGTTGATAGACCAGTCATCTTGTAAGGCATGGAAACTACAAATATAACGGGAATGGAGAATTTGCTCAAGATAGAAAGAAGAATTTTAAGAAGGATTTATGGTCCTAGGAAAACACAGGAAGGTTATAGACTGAGATCCAGTGCAGAAGTTTATAGTAAAATCGACAACCTTGAAGTGATGATCAGAAAACGGCGACTTCAGTTCTACGGACATATGGTCCGCATGGATTGCTCAAGGTTAAACAAACAAATTTTTGATAAAATCTGGAACTATAAAGGGCAAGGAGGCTATGTAAAACAGTGAACTCACCAGCCGTGAGCCGTTGAGGGTGTAGCAATATCCAGGGTGCACCAGAAGTGGTGGGGCTACACACACCCTGCCTCCTTGAGGGCCTTGAGCAGAAGGCAGGAGATAATATGAAAAGAAAATGAAGGCTGACCCCTCGAAGAATGAGGGTATCAGGAAAGATGCGCCAAGGGCCAATTAAAGCGGGAAAGGAAGAGACTCCCTAGGCCTCTGATACACTAATTCCGTCGGGATCGTAAGAGAACAAGAGTTGACCAAGAGAGGTCGACAGGAAAGAAGACGGAGAGGAGCCCGGCACAAGTAAGTGGAAGCAATGCCAGACTCAGCTGGGGTCCCGTGGTCGCCAACCCATGGTTCACTAGATGTGAGCCCCTGGGGGGTATTGATAACAAAGAAAGCGGCTCATTACTTGGGTGTGAATCTATCTGATAACGTGTGTCATTGAGATGTCTCTCAGAAAGTCTGTACTCACACTCACTCACTCACTCAGAAGGCTTCTATGGGACACGAAGATCCCTCGCCTCCACTGAACTCTGTTCTTGCCAGTTGTCCACATTCAGATGTCTACAGAGTTTGGAGATTACATTTCTCCAGGAACTTCGTGGTCTTCCTACTGGCCTTTTTCCTCTTGGTTCTTATTTAAAGATTTGTAAGACCATCCTTAGTAAATGACCAGCCCATTGAAGTCTTCTACCTTAGAGTTAATGATGTTGAGGATTGGTGCCTGCTGTGATAGTCATTGTAAGTCTTTATTTGATCGTTTTTCCAGCCTTGAGATGCAAAGTCAAGATATGGTCCAAAAATGTTTCTATACACTTTATTTTCGATAATCTGCATCTGGCGTTCTTCCTGTTTTGTTAAACTCCATGATTCTGCACCATATGTTAGAACTGGCCTGTATTATTGTACAGTATATTTTCAGTTTTGTATTTCTCGTCAACAATTTGGATCCCAATAAAAAGTGCAGAGACTAGTACACTTTATTTCTTGTGTCCTAATCATGCGATTGAAGTTGGAATAGAACGCCAAAAAAAAAAATAGCTTCATAGTACATACAGAGGGACATACAATGTACATAGTACATACAATTACACATTGGTCATATTTCCTGTTCAGTGAACCTGGAAGTGAAGAACTGTTTCAATCACATTGTGTTTATGGGTTTTGTGTGATATCTGTTTGTGCAAAAAATCTCCACGACGAATTTGAACGAAGATTTCAGGACTTCAAAGTTATTGAACGGGACTTAGACGTTTTCAGCATGCCATTTAATGTTGACTGTGAAACAGTAAAATCAGAGTTGCAGCTAGAACTGATTGAGTTACGATCTAACAATGAATTAAACAACCATTCCTCAACGTTTCGAAAATTGAGTTCTACAAGGTCCTACAAAAATCAAGTTTCCCAAACTTGAAATCTCCTGCACAGAAGATAACTGCCATGTTCGCATCTTACTATATCTGTGAACAGGTGTTTTCTAGAATGAAGCTTCGCAAAAATAGCGTCAGAAATAGATTCACAAACCACCATTTAGCTGTGCTACTAAGAATCAGCTCATCCCAGTATCAACAAGATTATGAACAAGAAGTTCCGTGACGAAGTAACGAGCCTACTTTTCTCGAAATGTAAGATTCATTCCAATGAATAATCTAGATGGACCTAATTAGAATAATGACGAAATTAAGTTGGTAATATCGAATTTTCTAATTAGTTCGAAATATAACAGGCATAATGTAGCATAAGAGAGCACTACAGATGGCAGCCCTGGTGACTGAATATATTCTTAGTTCCATCTCTTAAGGTAAATAATACAAAATTTGGTTGACGTCAAATGGATAGCATGGTCGTTGCATGTATTTAGACATTGGACCTATCAACACGCGTAAAATCATGTTGGCAACAATGTCATCATGTGTTGGTCAGAAATAACCTGAACAATTATGATCTATTGTTGTGCCAATTTTGGATTAAATCCATTTATTTGTATATAAGTTACATGTATTTTTAAAATTGGACCAATCAGCAGGCTTAGAATCATGTTGGAAGCACTGACGTATATTAGTTACTCCAAATTAATCTAGAATGTCAGGTACTATACGTGTGCATAGTTTAAAGCTTTCGCTTTGCATACTTTCTGTATATTGGTATTTGGATAAAAACAATAGAGAGTGTATTTATTAACAGTTGGCAGCCCTGGTGTCTCTTAAGATTACGCTCAGTCATATCTGTCTATTTACACATACAGTAGTACATAGGAAATATGGTTGAAATCCAATTGATAGTGTAGAATTTATATGCATTTAAAAATTGGATATATCAGCAGGCTTAGAATCATTTTGGCAACACTGTCATGTATGGCCTCCTGGAAATTAAACTGAAATATTATTATCTATATGTGTGCCGATTTTGGTATAGCTCCCATGCATACCTTCTAAGATATAAAAAATGGAGCTGAAATTTCAATTGCGATTTTTCAGCAGTTGGTAGCACTGACATCATTTTCAAATACGGCGTTGAGATATTCAGATAGAGATCTTTATTCATATCAAATTTGGGTGCGATTGTTACAGCCGTTTAGGAGTTGATAGGGGGACACACACACACAGCCAGACAGACAGAAGGACAGTCTGACAGACAGACACACATTTTCCCGGATCGATCTCATAAGTCTACTTTTTCCTCATTTTTAGCCTACTTTTCACATTTTGCAAAAATGAGGAAAAAGTAGACTTATGAGATCGGGCAAATGTGTGTCTGTCTGTCTGTCTGTCCTTCTGTCTGTCTGTGTGTGTGTCCCCCCCCCCCCCTATCAACTCCTAAACGGCTTCAGCAATCGAAACAAAATTTGGTAGGAGTAAAGATCTATGCCTGAATATCTCACGCCCATATTTGAAAATGATGTCAGTGCTACCAACTGCTGAAGAATCGCAATTGAAATTTGAGCTCCATGTTGGATATCTTGGAAGGTATGAATAGGAGCTATTTCAAAATTAGCACACGTATAGATAATAATATTGCAGTTTAATTTCCAGGAGGCCATACATCGCAATGCTGCCAAAATGAATATACGCCTTCTGATAGGTCCAAATTTTAAATGCATATAACTTCTACACTATCAATTGGATTTCAACCAAATTTCGTATGTGCTATGTGTACATAAACAGACATGACTGAACGTATTATTAAGATCCACCAGGGCTGCCAACTGTTAATAATTGCTCTCTCTCTATTTTTTTTATCCAAATACCAATATATAAGAAAGTATGCCAGCCGACAGCTTTAAACTATGCACACGTATAGTACCTGACATTCTATATTAATTTGGAGAAACTTATATACGTCAGTGCTACCAACATGATTCTAAGCCTGCTGAGAGGTCCAACTTTAAATACATGTAACTTCTATACTAT
Source organism: Meconema thalassinum (assembly GCA_946902985.2). Classification (NCBI taxonomy): domain Eukaryota; kingdom Metazoa; phylum Arthropoda; class Insecta; order Orthoptera; family Tettigoniidae; genus Meconema; species Meconema thalassinum. Next base: position 7,502,376 of record OX336396.1, read on the forward strand.
CATTTGGATTTCAACCAAATTTCGTGTGTGCTATGTGTATCATAACAGATATGTATATGCCGATTCTTAAGAGTAACCAGGGCTGCCAACTGTTAGTAAATACTGTCTCTATTTTTGTTACCCTAATATCAATATATCAGAAAGTATGCAAGCCAATAGCTCTAAACTTTGCATACGTATAGTACCTGGCATTCTAGATTAATTTGGAGTAACTAATATACGTCAGTGCGGCCAACATTATTCTAAGCCTGCTGATAGGTCCAATTTTAAAATGTATGTAACTTCTATACTAACTAATGGATTTTATTCAAAATTGACACAACAATAGATTTTATTATTTCAGATTATTTCTGACCAATACATGTATGTCATTGTTGCCAACATGATTTTACGCGCGCTGTTAGATCCAATGTTTAACTGCATGTAACGTCCATGCTATCCATTGGACTTCAACCAAATTTTGTATTCTGTACCTTAAGAGATGGAACTAAGAATATATTCAGTCACCAGGGCTGCCAACTGTAGTTCTCTATTAGGTTACAGTATGCCAGGTATACAGTATTTCGAACTAATTAGAAATTTCGATATTACCAACTTAATTTCGTCATTATTCTAGATAGATCCATATAGATTAATCATTGGCATAGATCTTAAATTTTAAGAAAAGTAGGCTCTTTAGTTCGTCAAGGAAATTCTCGTTACAAAATGTGAAAAGTAGGCTAAAACGTTTATAAGCACAGTCACAGTTTCACTTGTCACAAACTCCTTCATCTTCTAACAAATAATGAAGGTGTGTTCTTCTTTCCTAAGTTTTCTACCATTATAGCCTGTAAGTATTGTTTGATTTAACCTCGTACAGGCCACCTACTTGGATTAGACTATTTGAATCCACTTTTAAGAACTGGTACTGTAATCCTGGTCTCTGTAAAAAGGAGGACACTGTATCTACAGGGCGCAGTTATTTTCTTAGCGACTCGTGCTTTAAGACCGGAGAAGTGTTTACTTTCGCTGTGTCCTCAGCTCAATGTGCGCGAGAAGAAGGCTGGATGCGAGCTTGGAGATGATGATGTCAACAATGTCTCCCCTCACTATACAGGGTGTAACTAGGAAGCCGGGAACAATTCACTTCCCAGATCAGGTTGGGTCGTGAAAACCCTGCACGGCTTAGCAGGATACAATTCAAACATTTCTAGTGCCCCAATCATAAGGGTTTGCTCCAAGTGTCGGTAGAGTAGGAGTGCCGGACGATTGGTTGGTTCTTCAGTTTAGGGGCTGCGACAACGCGGTCATGTAGCCCCGTGTACTTTGGGTGTGTGTAGAATCTGTCTGATAACCGGTGTTAATTGTGATGGCTGTATTAGTGTGTTTATCTGTTTTTTAATTCAAGTAAGGACTACAACTTTGAATTTTTCTAATAGTTCCTACTTTAGCCGCCAAACGCCACCGTCAACGACTACTAGGACTAGTTCAGAACTTAGCTACTAGACGCCACCGCAGTCGGCTCTTGGCAACGAACGTAGGGACCTAAGAGCGTTGTTTACATTCCTAACCTATACAATTTAGCTTCAGACAGGTGTAATTAGTGGAAGGTTCTTTAACATGCCATAAATCTATCACATGGGACCGCCAGCTTTACTTCCCCTCAGTAGGAAGGCATACTGAGTGATTTTAGAGCTCTTAAAAAATCCAACGTCTTCGGTCGGGTTTGAACCCGCTATCTTGGGCGCAGAAGCTCAGCATGCTACCGACTACGCCACCGAAGTCCCCCGTGCCGGACGGAGAAAGCGACGAATGTAACTTGTGCGGTAAAGGGCGGAGCTGCTTTGACCGAAGGTACCCCAATGCTCCGGACAGGCGCGAGAGTTAGGGAATCACAATAAGCGTCAGATATTCAAGGATAAGCTCGTTCTGTAGACTATCGGTCTCTTAGATATATAGATAGATAGATAGATAGCCTTATTTTGTCTGGCAAGATTAGGGCCATTGGGCCCTCTCTTCCATCTAACCAGATTGTACAATTAATACATTATTACATTATTTGCAGAACTTAACAATGGTACTTAAATCTAACAGGAATACATTTCAGATCCGATCACAATACATATAACGGCAGGTAAGCATGGCGTAGGGAAAATTATTGTAATTAGTTAATTGTAAATTGCTAAAGTAAGAAAATAATAGGGAAATACAAACACTAATAAAACAGAACCTGATGATGATGTGATGATGTTGATGATCATGATAATCATCATGGCTGAGTTATTACTATTGGCAACTCCAGCTATCTGATATGACATCTAGCGGTAAAAATGAGAAACTTACCAAGTAGGGTACATTTGTCACGTGGTGACTGTTTGTATATGGTTTCTTGTATTGGTAAACAGATCGTGGTAAATTGTTCGTGTCTTTATACATAAGTAATAAGTTTTACTCATTGATAGAGTGAAAAATGAGTAAAAGCAAAGTGTATTGCTCAGTTTACGGCTGTACGTCGATGTATAAGAGGGCTGCGGACATACGTTTTCATCACTTTCCAAAAGATGCAAATAGCAATAGACGAAATGTGATGATACCTAATACCTAATAATAATACCTTTCCACCCCGGGAAGGATCTAACACTTGTCGAGGTAGACAGACAGAAGACCTGCGACGTAAAGCCAGCGAAGGTGATTCAGTTTAAAAACAGCTGTTACGATGGGCGCGCTGATAAGATTGAAGTTACTTGAATAATTAATTAAATAATTAATTATTGGCTGCTTGGTAGGGAGAAGGGATGAGTTTAACTTGTATTAAAACTCGGGGGGCGATAGGAATTGCTTGATTTGGATGGTTAAAAGGTGGGTTTGGTGTTGAATATTTGAATGGTAGCGGAATCACTCATTCTACAGTGCCCACGGGGAGGCAAATTAGGCCTACATGACTCGTAGTGGAATAGCTCGAATATCGAAGAACTTAGCGATTACGAGGTGTAGGCTTGGCGGAAAGGCTGGCGGATCATCAGTTTGACATCAATTCACGATATAAGTCGGAGCTTGGAACAGTGGCGTCTGGTTTGCGTGGATGCTAGTCTCGGAATGATAAAAGTAGCACAGCTTCGGTGTGTTATTTATTTGTTTATGTACCGTATTTCTCTATTTGAATGTCCTCGGCGTTGACTCATGATCGACATTTACATTATATTGCGCATAATAGTACCGAAATAATGTCCGAAGTGTAGCCCTGTGTAAATTTGAATCAGCTGATCTACATCAACCATAAAAACTGATGCTTGATAATATGCAAATGACACCAAAAAATCCAGTGGAACACAGAAATTAGATCACGTGTATCGCACAGTTATACATATATATACAATTAAAAATAACACTGTCATTACTTTAGAGACCACATTTACTGATTATAACCGAAAAATAAAAAGTGTTCCATATCAAACGCGTGCTATTGAGTATTTTAAACCCTACTTATCCAGACCGACCGCAGTGCCCCAAGTGTTAGTTTGAGTTGCCAATAGCCTAATACTGATTTTGTAATGCGCATTTAAAAGGATGTGTTTTTTTAGTCGTTTACCCTGCAGGTTGGTGGAACCCACGGACTCAGCGAGGGAACTCACCACTACCGCCTCTACGGGCAGTGTCCTAGAGCTGGGAACATCGAATCGGAAGGGATACAACTGGTGAGGTGGGATTGGCACCTCGCCCAGGCGGCCTTACCTGCAAAGCGAACAGGGGCCTCATGAGGGAAGGTAAGGGATGGTTAGGCAAGGAAGAGGGAAGGAGGCGGCCGTGGCCTTGAAGAAGGTACCATCCCGGCATTTGCCCGAAGATGAAGTGGGAAACCACGGAAAACCACTTCGAGGATGGCTGAGGGGGAATCGAACCCCCTCTACTCATTTGGGCCACCCGAGGCTGAGTAGACCCCGTTCCAGTCCTCGTACTGAACCATTATTCATAAAAGGGCTTAAGTACAGACATGGTTACAGTATTTTGGGAACACCCTGTAACTTCCTAACTTGCCTCTGAAGTCGATCATAACAGCTGGTCTGCAGCAAGGAAAAGCCATGCTATCATGAACGAGATCGGCAGAGCTCGTGTTTCCGACGAGAAATCCGAAGCTCATCGATAATAACCATGTTGACTGTGTCTAACACCATATCGATCGATTCACCTGAGAGTGATTAATACAAATTAATGCATATTTAGCGCTTTATGTAAGCAGATACATGTGTCTATATGTATATTTCCATGGCAAAAAGCTATTATTAAGAAAGCCATTATTAAGAAAGTATGAAGAACAGAAGATGATATGTTAACTCACTGCTGATCACGTTTCGACTGCGATATATTTCGTATCGAGTCATGACGTGTGTGTGGTGGTGGGGGAAGCAGATGTGAGACTCAGGCGACCTCGTGCAGAGCTCAATGTATATAGAACTTGACAGCGCAGAGGGTTGAGCTGGAAATCAGTGAAAGTAAAATCGCCAGCTAACGGGAGTTGTAAAAACGTGTGACCGTGCTGAAGTGTATTCTAGTTCGTTGAGCATTCTACGTGAAGTAGAAACGTGTTTAATAGGGCTCAGACATGGTCTTAAACATGTAATAATTTACCTCTGTGACTGTGTGTCTACAGCAACTAACGGGCCATGCGGATGGATACTTTTATAATCACGACAGCGAGCTCAGCCGTGATGTGTCACGAAACTCTGCATATAAACCGTCGTGGAAATGCAGCCTAGATTTGATTCACTCTTCACTGTGATTATACTTTTTGAAAAGAGTACATTCTCAAGCAAGGTGTCAAGGGGAAGGGACAATATGAAGCTTATATCCACTACGATGGTAGGCTAAATTGATTTAAGAATACTGCATTAGCAGGGTACAGCGGGGACTTGTCGAAGGCAACTTTCTTTTAGCATGAAGTGTGCACGCGACTCTCGTGTCAAGAGGGGCCGCGTCGACCCTCGTGAACTTGTTCATACGCGCGTTCTCACATTGGAACTTGTTAGTGACGGTTCGAGTTCACTTTCGCGTCGTGACGAGTTGATAAACTGTGTGCGGTCCTTCCGTTGGTGTTCGAATATGTATGGGAAGATATCGCCAGGATATGTTGGAACTATTTCGACCGACCGGGTGTTGCTCGAGCCTGGGAGGACTTTGGTTCGTTCTATGGAAACCCAGTTGAAGTCCAGCATATTTTCTGTTGGTCCGGAGCTGATTATGGCCAACGATATCCTTTTTTCCTCATCTAGATTCGCCAAAGGTACTGATCACTTCAACTTGTTACAGTAGTGTAGCGTGGACATTTAGAAATACCACTTTGCCATATTTGATTTTGTAGTTTAAATGGTTCAGTAGAAAGTGCAGGTTCGATGTTCATTTCGAAACTGACCTTCTATGATGCCAGGATTTTGACTCATAAAAATGAGTGCATCCTTTGTGTAATTTTGATGAATAAATTAATAACTTCAGTAGTATTTTACAGTATTTAAACTGACATGCTCATTCTTATTTGTCGAGAAGCAAATGTAGGAAGAAGATTTACAGTTTTTCTTGTGTAAGAACATTTTTAGTAACGCAACTTTCTTTTGAGAACGTTGGTTGAGTTTTCATATTCTAGTGCATTGTTCTTTAAGCACTCTCGCTTGGATTATCGTATTCTTTAGAGGGGAATTTTCCTTTTCGTATTTTGATTAAGATATTAGAAGTTTTCGGACCCAGTTATTCTAAATGTGACTTCGAGTCCTTGGACTATATTTTCTTCAGTTTTTTTTAAATAACAGATTTAACTTGTGTTTTCTGAGCGTGATTTTCGAAATGGATTGCCTAATGGGTCATTAGTCGCTTAGCCTTTGTTGCTAACCTAGATCCATGCTGTAGGTCTAATCCATCGACATTTTCGCGTTCGGGAAATTCAGGGAGGATCTTATTTTGAGATTGAATTTATATTTTTATAGACCTCTTTACAACCTCAGTTTGTGTGGTTGGGCAGCGTTATATACAGTTTATATATTTTTTTTTTTTTTTGAAGTTAACACTGGATTAAATTGATATCATTGCCTTTAGTGCAATAGTTTTTCTATTAAGAGGGTATTTGAACGACATCCAAAATTGCGAGGATAATCCCAGGGACGACTTACTATAAGTCATACGTTTAAGAATTATGGATCTTGTAATAAATCAATGTAAGGCAAGTTTTTAAAGTTAGGTGGAATATTTCTGAAATCCACTGGGCTTTGTTGGCAATCTGTTACGGGATCATATTTTTCGAGTTCAGGATTTTTACCATAAACAGCTGATTTGCATAATTGTGGATTTATAACAGTAAGGCTCCTATTATAGGTGCATATTGGTCTTTAGAGAGGCATATACTATGAGTAATGTCTTTGTGTTTAAATATATTGATGCAATGCTTTGTAAAGCATATTTTTCTTGTTGAGGATTGAGCCAGTGTGCCAATCAGGATTAGATTGATTGGGGTTTTAACCCAGAGAGGTGTTGTTTTAACCTAGGATGGTTAATATTTGGTCATAGTTAACTTTATCGCTGTTATCGTGAAAATGCCTGTGTGAAGATTAATATTTTTCCGAGCAGTATTGTTGGGAATCTTGAGTGGATATTCGGTTAAATATTTCCAGTAAAACTAATATAACAATTTTGTCATAAGATGTATGTTTAAAAAGGAAACCGATAACTATTTAAGACTGACTTTACAATTAATTTTTGCTTAGCTTAACTGTTCGGCAGAATTTCCCTAAAACAAGAATTGAAATAATATTAAACAGAAAGGAATGTCGTGACTTCAAGTCAGTAGGAAGGGAATAATTGAAATTATTCTGGAATTTTGTGTAAATTATATTCTGTAAATAGGCCATATGAATTTCTTCATTCAATAACAAGAACATATAAAGTTACTGAAGATGTCGTGTAGGATTAGTAATTATAACCAGGATATTTTTGTATAAGATGTTATTTCCGTTAAGGAACCGAAATTAATTTAATGTATTCAAGTCTTATAATATTTCTCTTTTTGTAAATGCTTACCCTATGGGATTGATCATCATTATTATTAATATGCCTTATATTTTAATCAGCTAAAAGTTAGTTGTGATAATGGATAATATATATATTTTTTCTGGAAGATAATCCAATATAATCAATGAGATTGTTTTTTTTTTTTTTTTTGATTGGTCGTGGTATCGACGAAATTGATATTCTTCTGTCTTGTTTATTCTTACAATAAATCACTTTACTACTTGGTTTTAATTATTGCGTGATGCTTTATAGAGGTGATGGAAGGGGGCCATCGCTAGGTATTTTAGTGTTTACCACACCTTTGAGATTCTTTCTTCCTTTTGAAGAATTCTCGTGTTTTGAGCTAGTCTTTTCTTTTTCTGAGCCTTGGTCAGTCTTAATACATCCTGTTAGGTATTCGAGTGGCCCTATTATCCCTGTGTCTGTTGGTAGAACTTGGGGGGTCTTTAGAGCCGGGGCATTTTCAGGTTCTACGATCCAGCTGCTATCCAGGGATTCAACAGGTATTGGTAGGTAAAAGGGTACAGTACCACTTTTCAAATTTCGTGGCAGAGCCGGGAATCGAACCCAGGACCTCCGGGGCGGCAGCTAACCATGCTGTCCGCTACGCTCCGGAGGCGATTTTAAAAGGATGTAAGAAATCATTTAGGTATCTAAACAGAAAAAAAATGTAAATTAGAAACACGAATATAACTCAGCATAATGATTCAGATATTTGACGTGTTGAGTTCAGGTTTCATTTCTTTAGTGATATGTACAGCTGGCATTGCTGCCTGAAGCTAGACGGGGTTGCTCCTCTGACAAAGCGCGGCTGGTTTGAGTAGACAAGTATTACTTCTAGAACAATTTAATTGGGCACATTAACGTGCTGACCGACTGAATTGTTTAAAGATCTCAACAAGTTCATGAATGTTTGTGTTAATATTCCTTGCCATAATAAGCAGCTGTTTTGAGCTACGAATATGTTACTCTGTTAATGCTTCTTTATAAACGAAAGCCACTACGAACAATGGAAACACATTTTCAACAAAATCACATCACTTGGAGAATTGTTGTATCAGTTGAACAGACTCAATGAGCTCTGCTCCACAGCCAAAGCGATCACAGGCGAATACCTACGATCTGCATTGTTCACTTCGGTTACCTTCGGTAGTGAATTCCGGACGAGCCTCGACTCTGATGAAGTGGAAGTCCCTGCTCCATATCCTATCTATGCCATACCTTGGATTATCTATTCCAACAATTAAGTTCATCAATACTTCATCACTACTTCCGCATAAATACAGTATTACATCCACATCTCTCTTACTTAAAGCTGGGATTACATCTTTCTTATTTAATATATTTCGTAACAGATCTGGTTTCTTAAAATGTTAATGTGTTGTCTTTAACTGTTAAACAGCTTGCACGGTGGGTGAGTGGATAGCGTGTCGGTCTACTAACCCCAAGATTTCAGGTTCGCTCCTGGCCGTGGTAAGTGTTTCTGAAGGCGGCAAAAATAAGATACGCATGTTATACGATGTTGGCATGTCAAAGAACCCATTTGAATTCAGTAGGCCGTGTTCTTAATGGCAAAATTAATCTCGGGAGTTTCCGCCAACAGAAAAGTTCCTAATTTCTTTACTAGAAAGCGCTGTAGTGATCAAGGAGTTTAGATATCTAACTACCTTGACTTTCCTTGTGATTCAAGGAACAACGAAATTCGACATGCAAGCCACCCTCTGGGTGTCAAATTACAAAGCTTGCACCCTGCACCCGAGGCCATACGATATTATTATTAACTGTTAAACGATTAATATTTTTAGAATTATTATTGATAACAACTACTATTGTGGGAAATTTGTTAAATGTAAGTTCTTGCACCTTTCTTTATTATAATTTGTGGTGACGATGGTCTCAATGTGGCCGAAACCTGTACATCAACATCATATATTGACTTACGATTTTAATCTTCTTGTCCCTCCCTATATTATTCTGCTAAGGTCCCATTAACACCAACCTACACATATGGGGTACCTACAGGTTCGGCATAACCTTAAAACATGTATATTTACAATGAAATAATGAAAGAATGCAACACGGTAACCATGGTAACAGAATCTATTTCTGTAGGACGCAATGCAATTCCAATTATTGCATTACTGTGAATGTTTCCAGACGGTTATAAGGTTATCACTGAACCAAATTAAGCTGTAAAATTCATCAATACATACTGTATAATGCGCTTCAGGGGGTTAAGGGGCACTCTAGATTTTTTTTCACGCAATTTTCACGTGTTAGTCTGGTACGAAAGGTCTTTTTCGCCCTATTATAACGGGTCTTCGAAAACCACATTTAAAGGCCCTTAAATTAACAGTGTCTGTGATATTCCCAGAAAACTAACTTCGCTCTGATATATCTATGAAGGAATGACAAACCCCTAACCACTGCACCAGTAGCTGAATTGATAAAGTCTGATTATTCATACCAAGGATAAATCAGTCATAGCATTCATGATTGAGATTTTGCTAAGTGTACTCTTTACAACTAGAATAATCGCGGGCGACGGGTAATGCTAGTTATATTATATTTAAACTAGTTAGCAATATCTTAAGGTTTGCACCAGAAGTCATGACTGTTGTTTGCGAGTCCATTCTCTTGGTTTGCGTAGGCATTCTCCACGCACCGATTTTGAAGAATGGCAAGATGATAATAGGATAGTCTAAATTTTAACTCTAACGTTTTTATAACAGCCTATTGTGTGTTATTTAACCTCAAGAACAAATTGAACCCGTAGCCTACTTTACCCGTGCGCAATCTGTGCATTGTGGATTGGAAGGACAGAAGACTGATCAAGGGACTGTACTCACAACCGAATGTCAGAATACAGATAGGAAATGAGACGACACAGGAAAGCAGAAGAGGAAGGGGTGTTAGACAAGGATGTTGTCTATCTCCTAAACTATTCAACATTTACCTGGAATATATCGTTGAGAAATGTCTGGATGGAAGAAGAGGAGTCCAGGAGAATAGAGTGTATTCGATATGCAGATGACACGCTGTTGCTAGCAGAGAATGAAAGGATGCTGAATGGAATGATAGCAGATCTGAATGCAACCTGTGGAATGCGCATTAATAAGAGCAAGACAAAGAGAATGGTGATAAGCGCAAGAGGGAACAAAGTAATGAACATAAGGATAGGCCAGGACGATATTGAACAAGTGTCAGTATTTAAGTATCTAGGAAGCTTACTAACGGATGATTAAGATAAGCAGTAAGGAGGTATGAACTTGCATTGCCGTTGCTAATGAAGCCTTCAACAGAAAGAAGAGACTATTGCCTTTCGGCTTGGACACTGGGTGCGAGGAGAGTGTTTCCTGAGGGATGCTCTTGAAGGATCAGTAAACGAAAAAAAGACGATGCTAACTACAGCCCTGGCTCTGTGTTACTCCGCTTGTCCTGTTTGGTACAGTTCCAGTCATGCTAAACAAGTTGACACTTCTCTTAATGAAACATGCCGACTTATCACTGACTGTTTGAGACCAACATCACGAGATAGATTCTACTGTTTAGCTGGAATCGCCCCACCAGATATTAGAAGAGAAGTTGCAGCCAGGACTGAGAACACCAAAGCAATTACCTCATGCGCACACCCATTGTACCTGCCCATCGACGACTGAGGTCTACGAGGAGTTTCCTGAGTACAACAGAAGATCTACATGAATCTGCTATGTCCACAACGTTAAGATTATGGAGATCTAGAAATACTCAACTTGATGGCTCGATGCTACCAATTGAACATCTCACTTCAGGACATGAGGAACACTGGAAGTCATTGAACAGGCTTCGCACTGGTGTTGGTAGATCAAGAACCAATATATTAAAATGGGGTTTTCTTGGCACATCCAGGCTATGTGATTGTGGTGAAGTCCAAACCACAGTCCATTTCTTGAACTGCATTAAGTGTCCTTTAAGTTTCACAATGGAGGACTTGATGCCTGCGACACCTAATGCCCGTGACTTGGCAAAATTTTGGACAGAAACGATTTGATATGTGCATTGTTAAGTACCATATTTTAAATGTAAAATGTATACTTCTGGTACGAATAAATAATTAAGTAAACAGAAAGAAAGGAAGAGGACGGAGAAGGTACCAGCTTGTGGACAGTGTCGAGATACCTCCAAACAGACAGGACTGCATGGAGAGCTGCTGAGTGAAGACCTGCCTAAGGGCAGAACACGTTATATAATCTGTTGGTGCTAAACACAAATACCAACAGTTTTCAGTTGCGTGTTCACTAAATCCTGCCTCTTAAATCTTCTCTGAATTCTGTTAGAATGGCGATAGAAGTCAAGAACTGAACCTCTTAAGCTCAATCAACTGATCCTCTCTGCAGCAAAACAAGCAATGTCCATTCAAGCGTTAAATTGGAACTGGTTTCTTATTCATTGTTTGAGATCTCAGCGCCTCTTTGAACTTTTACAGTTGTTTAATGGCTCGGATAGGACTTGGAATAGTCTGACACCACAGGGAACTTCAGAATGATGTGTACACAGAGGGGTGTTGACGTCTTGATCTGGGGAGATCCTGGAGCTGGAGGAGTAGAATTTCACTATTTGGTGAATAACAATGAATTTTACATAATAGTGTGTGTGTGTGTGTCCCATATGCGTTCATATACCATTCATCCGGTTCCGATGAAACTTGGGTGAGTTGTTGTGTACACTCCAGGCTTAGTAAATCGATTTTTAAATAGATAGCGTACGAGTAGTTTCAACAAATGAGTGACAGTGCCCAAATCGTTTCAACAAAGTCCCGTATGCGTACATATACCATTCATTCGTTTGTTTGCCATGGTGGGTGAGTGACTATCGTGTCAGACTACCAACCCCCAAGCTCGCAGGTTCGCTCCTGTCCATGGTAAGTGATTTTTGAAAGGCGACAAAATCACGACATACATGTCATACTTTAATGGCATGTTAAAGAACCCATTTGAATTCAGTAGGCCTTGTTCATAATGGCAAAGTTAATCTCGGGATTTTCCGCCAACACAAAGTTCCCCCATTCTCCGGAAGGAACGACGAAATTCGACATGCAAGCTGCACTCTGGGTGTCAAATAAGAAAGCTTGCACCCGGCACCGAGGCCATACGATATTATTATTATCCTTTTGCGATTAAATGTTGGTGAATTGTTGTGTACAGACCTGCAAAGGTTTTTGACTTAGTGAATTCATATTACAATAGGAAGCGCACGAGTAGATTCAACACATGAGTGAAAGTGCGCGAATCATTTCAACAAAGTCCCGTATGCGTTCATATACTATGAAGCTTTGATGAGTTGTTGTGCGCGCTCCCATGAATGTTTCTGTTTTAGTAAATTCATTTAACAATAATTTAGAAATAAAATGTTGTGTATCCAAAAGCACTCAAGAAACAAAATTACAACTCCAACACTTTCTTTGATTGGCATTGCAACGCAGTGCATGCTGGGTACAGCTAGTTATATATCTATACATAAAATAAGGGTTTTGTTAGTGTCTGAAATAAATTACAAGAATATTAATAAAACACTTGTCCAAAGTGAAATTCAGGGCAGAACTTTCAGAGCCCTTCGAAATCAAGACTGGTGTAAGACAGGGAGATGGACTATCACCTTTGCTCTTCAACTGTGTGCTCGAAAAAGTCATCCGGCAGTGGCGAAAAGTAATGAACATTAAAAAGTCTGAAAATGGAGTCAGATTGGGCTACAAAAACCAGAACCTGAAAGTTGACTGCCTAGCTTTCGCAGATGACCTCGCAATTTTTTCAGATTCCCTCGATGCAGCCGAAGGGCAAATTAATGAACTCCAGATTCAAGCAGCAAAAACGGGCCTTAAGATCTCCTTTGAAAAAAAAAAAACAGAATTCCTCACTAATATCAAGCAAGCGCCAAAAGTGCTGGGGGAAAACGAAGCAAACGAAAGCGTTCAAATATCTGGGTGAGTGGATAGACCCCAATCTCTCCGAGAAGGCAGCTTTCGAGTCACGAATCAGGAAAATGGAAATGGCATATAATCTAACTAAGGCCATTTACAACAAGAAATCCATTTCAACAAATGCCAAGTTAAGACACTACCAAACAGTCATCCGTCCAAAGGCTTTGTATGCTGCAGAGTGCCTTGCAATGCAACGCAAGGGACTAACAGAGAATCTAGAAGTAAAAGAAAGAAAAAATATAAGAAAAATCTTGCGTCCGGTAAAAGAAAATGGGGAATATAGGAGACGGCACAACCACGAACTTAACACCCATGTGGAAAAAATAACTGATACCACGAGGAAACGGAGAATTGCCTTTTACTGTTATATAACAAGAATGAACCCAGCACGATTGACAAATAGAATTTTCACCTACTTCCTAAAAAAGAAAACCAAGGGAGCTTGGTTCACTGAGGTGGACAAAGATTTACAAGAAGTGGGAATTACAGGCAACGATATTTGGGAACGTGCCACCATTAAACAAAAACTAACAGCACACCGATGTATCCAAGAAAAGCCAAAGCTTCCAACTGGCAAGAAGTGGACTGCACAAAGGAAACAACAGCATCGAGAACCAATGCGAAAGTACTGGGAGGATGTTAAAGCTCGATGCAGCAAGAAGCAGTTGAAATGACGTGGTCCTTAGATGGCCGAATCGAAAGAAGAAGAAGAAGAAGAAGAAGAAGATGATTATGAAAACACTTCTCACAAAATTAATTGTACTCTCTCTCCCCCTAATTCACTCGTGTTGACCGACTGAAAAGCTAGTAATAATACACATTGCGGTTCCTCCCGTTAAAATAACAATAACTACTCAACAAGTAGTTCCGTGAAGAACTAAAGCCTATTTTCATATATCCTACTTATGTTAATTGCCACTATCAACATACAAAATTTCAGTTTGATTGCTGTATTAGATTCGTAGATATTGAGAACCGTCTAAATATTTCGGATGGTCGCCATGTTGAATTTTATATATCTGGGTCCTAGAGTTATGTACTGTTACATGAAGATTATTGTGTACGTGTAGCATTCAAACTTCAATCGCATGATTAGGACACAAGAAGTAACAAGGAGATTTTAAAATTTCGCTCAGCTGTTTCTTGTGGTTATGGAAACAATTGAAATAAATTATACACCATTGCATTACAATGTGTATAAACATTTCCTGTACCAGATTTCATTGCGTTTGGAACATTAAATCGCGAGAAAGTTCTATTTAAAATTTTCAAATTCGCTTGGCCGCCATGTTCGTTTTGTAGTTAACCGGTTTTTGGAAGTCTTTTAGGTGAAATTCTAGTACTGCCCTTTATCTCCGTACAAAATTTCAGGGTGATACCGTTAATAGTTTCAGAGATATAGAATGCCGGTGAAATATTTCGCACATCCGCCATCTTGTGTTTATGTAAACAATTGAACGAAGTTAGATGTGGGTGCATTACAATGTGTATACACATATACTGTACCGAGTTTTATTGCGTTTGGTTGATTAAATCGCGAGAAACGTCTATTTATAAGTCGCAAATTCGCATGGCCGCCATGTTGGTTTTGTAAATATCAGTTTTTCAAAAGTCACATAGGTGAACTTTTAGTAGTTTCCTTTATCACAGTAAAAACTTCCAGGGTGATATCGGGAATAGTTTCGGAGATATTGAATGCTGGTGAAATATTTCGCACAGACGCCATGTTGGATTGGTGAGACGTAACATCATTTAAAGGGCACGGTCGGGATCGCCCGGAATAGTGCTATGAACTTACCGAGTTTCATTGAAATCGCTCCAGACGTTTAGAATTTATTAGGGGACACACACACACACACCTCACACACACACACACACGCGCGCACACGCACACACACACGGACAAAAGGTGATCTCATAAGCTTATTTTTTCAAAATTGAAAATAGGCTAAAAATAGTGTTATAATGAGCCTCATTATAGTAGGCCTACAGTTTTCTGACATATAATAGTCAGAGTCGAACATAAACTTAATTTTGAAATTTCACACAGCCGCTAATTTCAGTTTATGTGCACAATTGAACTGAATTAGATGTCAGTGCATTACAATGTGTACAAAAAATTGCTGTACCGTGTTCACTACGCTCGGATGGTTAAACGCGAGAAAAGTATATTATAATGTTTCAACTTCGCTTGGCCGCCATGTTCGTTTTGTACTGTGCCCAATCGGACACAGCAGACTGGCATCGAACTCGGGTCTTATCAGAGAAGACCAGGCCCATGATTCTGCCTAGAGTTGAACCATTGATCTCTGAGGGGGAACAGCTACAGGGAACCCGAAGAGCAATGAGTTGTATAATGACATATAATAATATAGCATGATTTCACGGCTAGAATGTGAATATCATAGCTATTTAAGGGAATAATTGTCAGAAATTGCAGTCATATGTACGTTTTCGAAGTTTAGAAACGTGAAAGCAGGCCAGCTTGACACTTTACTAATTACAGCCAGCAGAGGGGAGAAGATTCAAGGCGCCGAAGGAACTTATTTCGTCTGGACCGAGGAGACAGTTCGAAATTAATGACCCTGGGAGTCCCCGATGGACAACACTCGAGACCGTAGTGGGGGTAATTGTCCACGGAAATTAATTGATTGCAGCCAATTGGAGCATCGAAATGGAATGAAAAGTACACCCAGGTGAATATATTCTAGGAGAGATAATTTAGGAGTGGTCTTACACCTAAATTAAAGCCTATATCTCTAAATAAGCCTGTTAACACCGAGCTTACGCTCGAGAGGAGTGATTTGGTGACCAGCAAGAGGGGATTCACCATGGTGGCGACATAACGCTACGGAATAAGGCAATTAATTGTAATTAATTGGCCGAAGCGATCGCTAGTACGAGAGTGATTATGGGACTTCCACATCTAGATGAACAAGGTGTATACGTCATTTTGAATGGAAATGCATTATTTCAAGAAAGGAGGCGCTCTCGTGTGTCCTGTGGACTACATTTTACGAGAAACCTTTATATAGGGGAAGCAGCACAGACTAAACCAGTCTTCGTCAGTTCCTCTGCAGTTCATCGCCAGCTCATCTTGAGTCTACACGTACACGCTGCCAGTAAGTGCGCGAAATGTTAGAGTATATTTGAAGAACAATGGAAGCGCATCATATAGCTTCTTAATAGTAATCAAGAATCGTGTAAGATTTAATTTACAGAAGATATTTATCCATTATTATACGCAAGTGTAGTTCGCTTCAGCGTAGGAATAATTTAGGATGGTTTTGGACACTGAATACCAGGAGGTATTGTCATATAAATGACGCAGTATCATCAGGATCATTGCAGTTATGGGAGCCCGAGAGGCATCACAAGTAATCATGACGGTGAAATGAACAGTATTGAAGGGAACGAGAATCGAACGCACGTATACGCAGATAGACTTTCACGGAGACCAGCGGTTGTCGTAGCTTCATCGCATCTCTGGGGTCAGGCGTTAGGAGGAGTCCGATTAAGGATCAACCTGTGAAATAGTGAAAAAGTGTATATAAATTTTATTATAGTTCTTTCAAAAGTGTTTATGTGTAATGTGAATTAATATGTATTGTGTAAAAGTGAGAAAAGCCACTGATAAGTGTATGATTATCATGTGGGAAATATGTGATATCAAGTGTCGTGTGAGATATAGCATGATGGCTTAAATCAAGCGTCATGGTAGGTCCGTGGCTGGCGTGCTGGAATAATCCAGCGAAAATGAAAAAGTGAGTACAAATTTACAATGTTATTTTAACTAAATAGTTCACCATACAACGATGCATCACTTTAAGACTAAGATGTAACAGTCACTTATGTACGAGCTTTCACCACTCGTATTTGGTAGAGTATGGCTTGGAAGGTGATTTGTTTAGGGTCATTCAGGCCTAAGATAGTGATGTATGTAACGGTAACGTTAAATGATGATGATAATAATAATAATAACATATGGGGTCGGTAACAGTAAAGTAAAGTAATAGGCATTTCAGGCCTAAAGAACGTTCAAAGTGTGTCATGTCTAATATAAAGATACTGTATTTGGTAAACAGTAAGAAAGTAACGTGGAATATAGCGAGATACGAGAGTTTTTCAGTGTCAATGAAGTGCTGAATGAATATCTAATATGGTCAATTCTTAGGATTGTTTTTGAGAACCATTAAAGTAATGTAAGCCAGTAAATTCATAATTGTTTTTAGGAGCTATTTAAAGCTTTGGCTTAAGTGTAATTGCAGAGGGGACGCGGGTGCCTTAATAATTGAGTCATCTATGAGAAGAATTGTTTGAGCCGCATTGAGCGAGCAAAGTAGCGTAAAATCCAGTGATTTACGTCAATAATAGTGCGGGGACCAAGCTAACATAGCTTGCACGTTAGGTGAAAAGTTGGCTAATCTACGAGTTAGTACCGCCGTGGAGCGTACTTATATTATTCGCAGCGAATTGGACAGAGCCTGTCTGTATCCATCGCTTGCAGGAATAATTGCCACGAGGGATGCTCTTCGAGACCCCGTGAGCACATGTATTATATGATCTGCCTGAGAGGAGATCAAAGTTCGTCGTATAGGAAACGCAGATTTCCTTATTATATTTTGGCAGCTGCTGATGAGCAATCTTGTATTCTCATTATGATGCGCGCCAAAGCCACTAGAATCGCCAAAGAACGGCAAGACTACTACAGAATCCATCCCCAGCCATGAATGTTAATTAGGGGCCGAGTTGAGCCCAATACACTATACATATAGGTGGTAAATAATCAGAATGACTCAATTACTTGAGACAACACTCAGCGTAACTCCATTGTACTGCAATTGTAAACAAAGATGACCTTGCTTGCAGTCAAGAGGTGAGTGGCAGTAGACCACTAGGGCGACGGCCATCTTGCTCGGCCAGCTGGAACTAATTTTATTGCCTGCTTGGAAGGGGGAGGTTTGGAGACCCAGTCCCTTTATTTTTAAAGCAGAGTGGGACACTGAAGAATCTCGATATTTCGAAATGTAATTAAGATATGATTGTTATGATGATGCCAATTGAATTAAATGATGTGTTTCAACACACATACATTGTCGGATCATTGAAATCGGATAATATTTGGCCCAGTTATTCTCTGAGGAGGAACGCTGAACCAAATAAATGTAGGCATCTTTTTAAAGTGCATTTTTGCCCAGTTCACACTAATTTATGCAGACAGGTATGTGATTTCTAAGAATATGACACGTTTGTAACGATAATAATTTCGACCAGACCCAGAAAATCGTTGTATGGTGAAACTATAAACATTTCTATCCATGTGTATTTTGGAAGGGAAAACGTACCACTTTAGCGTTTCATATTGATGGAAAGGAAGGAAGACGATTCACACGACACAACAACATTTGTTAATTAAAGGCATAAGATAATGAATCTATGTTAATGAAAGTAAATGCCCGTGAGAAACGGATTAATGTTTAATTATTACAGAATTAATGTCATTTAATGTGATATGTGACTTTTGTGTTGTGATACTCCAGTTATGTAAAATTGTGTCACATAAAGAACACTATGGAGACTCGTAGATGTCTGAAAGTATCAGTGATAGGATGCTAGAAATAGATTTGGGTTCAGTGTAGCACTAATTAAGAAGAGACTCACAAAATAACCTTGATTTTCATTGTGGGAATTAAATGTAAATTATCCTTTTGTACAATACCCAAGGGGTATGCACCCCTTAGAGATCATCCCCCCCATCATCTGTCTAAATCTCATAAAAGGCAACCCTTTAAAAGCCTACCCAATATCCATCAATACTATAAGGGCAGCTGGCTACTCCATAAAGCAGCTCAACCCTTGCGTAATTATGACACACAGCGACATACTACAAACTGGTTCAACTATGCCACAACGCGCTGACAGAACAGAGGCTAAAGGTATAAAAGGTGCCTTAAGTGGGTCACGAGGATCTCTCCATCACCAGTGCTTCGACGAGACAGCCGGAGGCTAACGACAGTGTCAACCGAGGTGAGTCAGTCAGTCAGTGTTCAGAATCCTACTTTTGTAACCTAACACCCACAGTTTGTACTCACATTATAACATCACGAGATCCCTTAAAAGGGACTAACAGTTACTCATTGCTGACCAATAAACACTTGGTCAGTCTCTTACACTTGCATTACTGATCTACACTCTTCTTCACGTCCCCACGTCCTTCCTTACTCCCGTCACAGTCGGACGTGACACACCGTAGTAATAACGCCAACTCAGACGTCCTTGTATTCCTCACAGCGGCTAGCGTGCTCAAGTGAAGCGCGTGCCGAACCGCTGACACTAGCAAGGTGATTATATAATAAGTAGCCGGCTGGGCGACTAGTACACCGACCCGCGTGCTAAGGCTACATCCCTTAAACCACATTTACAGTCTTTATAGGAACGCCCCCTAGTTCCTAGCACACCACAACACACTACACTGGTCAGCTTGCCCTGTCAAGGGGAGCTACCCTTATTTAGGCACAAACTCATAAATTAGTACAGCAACTCTCCCTTTTAGATCCACCCCCAAATAAGGGATCTAAAACACTGGTGGAGGCGGGGTCCTACGCATAGAGAAAAGGGACTCAACCAACGAGCCCTCGTAGGTAAAACGACCCCTTCCGTACCGCAAAAAGCCAAGCAAATTAGTGAGAAAATTTTTCCCCCAGACAGAAAGCACCATATTTTTTTTTGGTGCTCTAAACTAGCTACACAAGGGAAAGGCTTGATAAACCAACCCCTAGCCCCATACAGAACCAGAGAGATATAGGAATACACTGGCAAACACGTACAGACTTTTTTTTATTCTTATTGTAGGCCCATACACTGCAGTCAGAATGGCACCTCATGCAGAGATTGCAAGCCATAGAGGCAATAGGGGTACGCCAATATTATTAACATTATTGTTTAGATGCCAAAGGCACATACAGATCAGGCAAACACAAATACGGACACTCAAAACAGAAAATCGGGACAATACAGGGCAAACAGCCATACACTCCGTCAGAGGGTAGGACAGCGCGATTAAGATGCGCACATAAGCACTTGCAAACAGGCCATATGCCTCAATAGGCAGTACACCCAAATTTGGGACAAATACCGTGAGCTACAAGCCAATAAGGCCATTTTTGAGTTCATGGTAGGGCCATCAGCCCACCCGAGAGAGGACATAAGCGTGGATACGCTGACTCGACAATTTGCGAGGATGTCCCTCTCGCCACGTACTGCCACAGAATGGAAGGAGTTCGCCGTGGCCACAGTCAAGAAGACGGCCAGGTTAGGCTCCAACTTACTACAAAATAAACCTAACACAAACACACGTCCTTCAGCTCCGGATCGGAAGGCAATTTTGCCAAATCGAGGGGCAGAGCCTAGAACAATCCCCTCGGACCGGATGAACGAGAGGGAGTTGAAGCCAGGACCTTCAATCACACATAATACGACAGAGGGACAACAGGAGGTAACCTCGTCATGGGCTGACGACGTAGAGCCTGACCTACCACATATAAAGCCTACATACACTCACACAGATAGGCTAACACAGTGGCAGGAGTCTGCCGTGGCCACGGGCCAGAAAGCGGACAGGCTACACGACACCACATTGGCAGGACAAAAACAGGCACTTAAGCGGCCCTCACCGCCAGTTCAAAGGGCAAATTTGCCAGAACGGAGGCGAACACCGGCATTAGTCCCTCAGGATGCACGGTACACGCACATACAGATTAAACAGGCATTACCATACAATACACGGGGATTAGGAAAGGTATTATTACCCACCCCACAAAACCTCGCAGTCAAACATACATACACTCCCGCAAAATCTATTAGGGCAGCGTCAAGCACAATTAGGCCCTCGAATACAGGTACACTTAGACCTAGAAACACGCGCTACGGTGGAAGTAGGGCAAGGCTTACTTTGCTAGAAATTCCGCCGGAAAACAGCAAAGAAACACCTCAATGGATTTCAGAGGCCTATAATATCGTAACAGGGCAAAACCCTTCACCTTTCTGAGCACTGAAGCTCGAAAGACGATAACGACTTCCACCAAGGCCAAAGAAATAAAATTAACATCACTTCCCCCATCATAAATGGCCACACAAGTTCTTTCACGCGGGAGATATCAGAAAATAGACCGACAATTACATAGTAAACATAAACTGCGCATTTTTTTTTTCTTTCTTATTTTATGTATATACAGTGCAATATAGCCAAAGTAGAAGGAACAATTCTAAATCCTTCTTGTTTTTTTTTCGGAACCATGGCATTTTTCTCTCAGGCCATCAATGGTTATTGGGCGAAGTGATTAACGCCATAACGTAAAGTCTCTAATATGCTAAGCCAAGTGGAAGCCAAGCAGGCTTCAGGCCGAAAAAGAGATATTTTGAACACAACTTAAGCATAAAATCACAGCATAGAGCTTAAGGGAGTCTTTCTAAGTAGAAATGACTAGACGTTCTACGTTATGGTTCCACAGTTTGACAGATTCTCTTGTTGCGAGCGAAAACCGTAAGCATGGCAAGAATTAAGAATCTCAAACTAGTTTCAAAAAAAAAAAAAATTTTGGGAGGTGTGCTTTAACCAACTAAAAAGCCCAATTGCACACCGGGATGAGACACTGTCATTTTGGTGAGTTACAATTACTTTGATAGGCAGGTTTGACTCCCACAGTGCACTGGCTTTGCTCGTGACGTGGATACAAGGGTATCAGTTACGTCTGGCAATGGCCTTCCTAAGGTGTACTAGACAGTGTCGGTAGATTCCCCTGAGACGTAACCAGATTACGGTAGTACTCACGTTACCAAATTGGTAAATACTACACTCAGGTCCCAATCACCATTTTTTTTCAAAAACATAGTGCTCACGACATAATTTTTAGAGACTAACGCCACCTACTATTATTTTCTTTCCATGTGCTCTCTTAATTCAGAGCGGGGCATAAATAATTTTTTTTGTTTCACACAGTTAGCCCAAGAAAGAAAAATGGCCAAATAAACTATATATATATTTTATACATAGGTATACATAACACAACACTCGGGGACACAAGTGTAGTCAATGGAAGGTTCTTTTGCAGACGGCCAATGCATATGAGATTTCCGAAGTGAAATGCCATGGCCTGTGGTTTGGATTCCAAGTAAAACGGAAATCCCGTGGCACATGATCTCTAGAAATGGTCACGTTAAACCACAAAATTCCCCTCTTGCCTTTTTATAATGCGAAGAGCACTAACAGAAAAGCAGGCTGATTAAGAACACATGTTCGGATACACAGCGTTATCGGAACAAATAAACAAGCGAGCGCGCAAGACATTGCAACCCGACACCCTCATACTCAGCAGTAAAGCAGACCTCAGTGATAAACTGCGAGCCTTACAGACGACAGTTCCCAAAGCACACTGCACGGAATCATTCATAGCCAACCTAAGAACCCTATATCTTCAAAATTTACACTACGAGGAGAGGGCAAAAATAAGCAAACTCCTCGCAGGAAGGTATACTAGGGGTTGCGCATAGAAAAACACACAGCCCATTTGCCATAGTGTAGGCGGCACAGAAATGGCCACCAAATCTTTACAGACAACCGGCTTCGAACCCATGTCCACACACAAAAACCTCGTACCGAAAACTAACTAAACAACGGTATTTTCGGTACGAGAAACACAAACAAAATACAGGCAGAATGCCCGCAGAACATGAACAACGAAGACATATAACACAGAGAATTACATAGAACACGGGTTCGAACCCCAGAGAAAATTGCACGCCAGGGAAAAACAAGCAGACGGCCTTCCAATCACACCAAAATTGGCCCATATAACGGCTTAAGACAGATAATACTACATTCCTGCGGCCAAATGACAGGCATAAAATTCCAGAAATACACTTGACAGGGAAAATGGACTTTTCAGACAGAGACATATAAATTTCGTAAGACAACGGTCTTACGGAATAATGGCCACACAACGGCAATAGTAGCAGGGCGGATTACCACATCGGGCCGCCAGGAATTTAACACAATGACCACACTGGCATACGTGCAGAAAAACACGCAACAGTGGTTAACCTACATAAAATCCCGGCCTGAAGTTACACACACAAACTGATGACTTGCAGACTTAGCCACTTTGCAACACTGTCGATGACAAAACGCGATTGTGTAGTGGCAGTGACCATGAATAAACAAATGCAGAACAATCATAACACTATACATTTTTCAACACTGCGAAAGCATTTATCAACAAGCAGACGTCACAGACCAAAACTTGTCGCAGGCCCAGAGTAGCACGTTCGTACAGACGTTGGCAGGCCACGGGCGCTTCCTACCCATACACAATATACACAGTAGGATTTAGCCCTACAGCAGACCAGGCGTCCGCGTGGTGTAGCGGAGCGTAGTCACACACACACACACAAACGCGCTCACCAATCAGGGGCGAACATAGGGACTTTGAGGAAACGGGACCTCCCCTTAACAACTTCTTTTTGCGACCCTAGTCCCGAAACAAATCATTCCAGGCGACTAGGACTTAGCCCTATAACGGACCAGAGTAGGTCGTGAAGCTTCGCTATCCCAAAGCGCGGATAGAAAACCAACATGGACCAAGGGAGGATGACAAGAGAACATGCTAACAGCGTCCCACTCTACTCCCTTCCCATAACCTTCTCAAGCCTGACATAAACAACGCAAACACATCTACACGACCATAAACAGCTACACTACACTACAAAGTATACATAAGGGTTGGTAAACTTCATGTGTTTACAGAAAAGGGCATGCTACGCCCTGAGCCCCACCGCTATCACCTGAATGAGAGGGGTGCATCGGCCAACAACAACTAAGCGTAATGCACATCTCCATATGAGAGATGAGGCCATAAGTAATAAATACTAACCATTTTTTTTTAAATTTAAATCATCCCGCATGAGAGGGAAATATATTAGTATTATGCCTCAACCTGCACCTATCCATACATGAGTGCAAACGCCTCATATCCAGACGCATGCATGTACATCCCATCCATTCACCAGGGGATATTGATATCAGACCGGCATGGATTTTTATTTTATTTTTTGCAACCCCGGGAATTACCTGCCCCGTTCCACTCACTGTAGGAGCATCCCAGCACAAAAACCGGTTCCAGGCCGCCACTAACGCGGAATTCGGAAGTGCGCAACCTCCTCCTACCCTGCTTTAACCCACTCTACAGATAACTACCCCCAGATCACAATAACAGGGTACCTGACGCCACAGACCCTACTAACACCTCCATCAAGGTTAAAAAAGAGCATTATCGCTGGAGAAGCTGATATAGCACAGGTAGCCTAAAGTAGTCTACGTATGTAGAGGTTTTACCAGCCCACCACACTGGAAGTATTTTACATTTGACACTTTTTACACAGGTTACACCTATATTTAAAAAAAAAAGGGAATCTGAAACACCCTGGCTGATGATACCGGCGTTAGCCAAAGGTCAAAAGCACAACACTAGGGGCAGAACTGGGGTAGGTAATGACAACCCTTACCCCAGTTGGCTCATCAAATTACTGACGACTAGACCAAATAGACGAACCACGTAAGGTCAAAGCATTCGCGGCCTGGTCGGGCAAGCTCTGGAATCCTAGGTGCGCATAAACCGCCCCTGGGAGGAAGGGATGCTAAACCCACTTTGAGCCACGGTCGTCGAAGCCAAGACCTGCAGGGAGACTTTCTGAGAATGGCGGGAGAAATAGCTCACTCCGCGTCGGCCTCGGGAGCTATCCCTAGAGACGACCATATTATGACTAGACTGTTAGTTAAATTTACGTAAGTAGGACTTCCATGGCGGGGAGTCAGACTCCTATTCGTCAGGAGTGAAGCAGGATCCAAGGGTTCAGCAGGACCAATCCTAGATCCGACAAGTCCTTACCCCGCGAGGTGAAGGTGAAGACCACGACGGTAATCAATAATGCAGAATGAAATATGAATATATATATATGGAATGTACGCGCTCATTCGGTCCTGCGCCCACGTAAATGGACGACAACGGGTCGCCAGAGTTCTTAAATGAGTAGCATAGCGGGCACTCAAAAGGGTTCAGTGGGCCAACCCAGCAATGCCGATTAAGGCGAAGAGGACTCCCCGGACGCTCACTTCCCGGAGGACATATGAATACAAATATTGCGGCCGACACAGGCAAAGAGGACTCCCCGGACGCTTTCTTCCCGGAGGATATTATGCCATTGGACCACACTGTCCAATGCCCACATAAATGACGACGCATCGGGCAGTCAGAGTGCATTAAGAGATGGGGCATTGCGCGCCCCTCACAGGAGCCAAGTGGGCGGCTCACCTACGACTAATCGGAACGGCAAAACGAGCACGACAAGGAAGTTACAGCGGGCGGAACGGTTAGCTTAGTGGCACCGTAAGCCGCCCGCGGATAGATTAATCCTAGTAATAGACGTCGACACTAGACTTAAGGGGACGGAATCTAGCGACCCTAGAGACAACCGGTGTTTCTGGGGCTCGTGCGGGTGGTGATCTGGGGATTTAATTGCCCCAGGCGATCGTCCTAGGCCAAATTTAGTTATAGACGGTTGCATTTGACACGCAACCTAGGATTAAGCAAATTTAATGAACACTGTTGCAATTCAGCACAGCATCTTTCGGCAATAGATTAAGGCAACCCTCTCGGCTTAGATGTAGTTTTTTTTTATATATACCATAAGTAGAATAAGTAGTATAAGAGAACGCCGTTCGGCGCCTGATGACCCACAAATCCGTCATCAGGGTAAGTCCGATAACTCATGATAAGTTATTATAATGTAGCATAGTCTTACATTTAAGACAATTTTTTTTCATACATACATTGAGGTAAAATTTCGGCGCCTGGCGGCCCAAATTCGTTGCCAGGGTAAGCCCAATACTACAACACATTAGGAAATGACGTCACGGCACCATATAGGGTAAGCCCGGCCATATATCGAGTAATAATAACCATGCCATTCTTTTCACAGGTAAAAAGGGGCTTCAGACTGTGGCAACGCTGCCACAGGAAGCGGCATATGGAATAGGGAATTTCAATGTTTTGTTAACCTCTCCATTTTTTTTTGCAGGCATTGTCACCTAGAATATGACACGTGTAATTATGATTTTGCTGCCAGATAGCAGCAACATGCTATTTAATGCCCCCTTATTGTAGTATTATACCTGTGCATACTAACCTCCATTTAACATTCATTCTCACTTACACACTCACTACATTTTTTTTACAGCTACACGTCAATAATCTGCACAGCGGGAATGATGCCTGTGGGGCATCAAGCTTGCTGGCAGATCTGCATAAAACAAAAACACTTGAAGCGTCAAAATGCGACGCAGCTTACGGCGATGAGGGCGCAACCGGCATGTGGCGGCGACCCTCATGGCCAAGTGTGCAAGCATTCACCCACAGAGGATGCTTCACAGACTATGTATTAAGAATACACTGCAAGCGGTACGACCACTCAACCGTGCCAAGAGGTGGCCGTATAGGATCAGCCGTGATACGGCAAGCGTACGTACAAACAGGTAGCGTGCACGCGAGGATCCAAATAAAAACTAGAATTATAAGGGTTTAGCGCGCTTAAGTAAACATAAGGTCATTGTAGTTCATAATTTTAAAGAGTAAACTACATACATATTCATGCGCCCACGGGCAATTATTCCAATTGAAATTCCTAAATGTCAGCATCGCAACATGATACATTAAACTCTATATATATTTTTGTCTGTTTATCCAGTTCACGTGTACACGATGTCTATATTTTTGTTTTGTTTTGTTTCGTTTGCTAAGGTAACACGTAACCAATGTCTGTGAATTGTTTTCTTTCATTTTTCTCTCTTCTAACTTCCCCATTTGTCAGGGTGTTCCGTTTTATCCCACACCAATAAATACATTTTAAATATTTCCTTTAAATTATACCCTGGAACACCCATTTTTTTCTATTCTCTCCTATCTTCTTTATTGCAGGGAGCACTTTTTCCCCAAGATAGGGCGGACGACGCAATCATCCGTTCGGCCCTGGGTTTTTCCTCCCTGCACAACTATGTAACCATGTATAACCATGTTTTTTTTCTTTTTTATGCCGACAACGGCAATGGCGATTGTGCCTCAATAGCAATTATTTTCTTTATTCAACAATGTTAATGCACATTTCACCATGCAATGTAAAATTTATATACATATATATCTATGTACACCCCATAACCCTCCCCTCTGAACACGGGCTGACCGCACACCTACATTTCTGCACGACGACACCCGTTCCATACGACGACGCTTACGACGCCACCACCAGAAGAGACGAGGGGGATTCAAAAACTACTACGACAACATCCCAACCCCAAGTGCCCTTCCCGGTCGCGAGGACGCGACCAAATGGAGGAAGAGGCTTGTACAATACCCAAGGGGTATGCACCCCTTAGAGATCATCCCCCCCATCATCTGTCTAAATCTCATAAAAGGCAACCCTTTAAAAGCCTACCCAATATCCATCAATACTATAAGGGCAGCTGGCTACTCCATAAAGCAGCTCAACCCTTGCGTAATTATGACACACAGCGACATACTACAAACTGGTTCAACTATGCCACAACGCGCTGACAGAACAGAGGCTAAAGGTATAAAAGGTGCCTTAAGTGGGTCACGAGGATCTCTCCATCACCAGTGCTTCGACGAGACAGCCGGAGGCTAACGACAGTGTCAACCGAGGTGAGTCAGTCAGTCAGTGTTCAGAATCCTACTTTTGTAACCTAACACCCACAGTTTGTACTCACATTATAACATCACGAGATCCCTTAAAAGGGACTAACAGTTACTCATTGCTGACCAATAAACACTTGGTCAGTCTCTTACACTTGCATTACTGATCTACACTCTTCTTCACGTCCCCACGTCCTTCCTTACTCCCGTCACAGTCGGACGTGACACACCGTAGTAATAACGCCAACTCAGACGTCCTTGTATTCCTCACAGCGGCTAGCGTGCTCAAGTGAAGCGCGTGCCGAACCGCTGACACTAGCAAGGTGATTATATAATAAGTAGCCGGCTGGGCGACTAGTACACCGACCCGCGTGCTAAGGCTACATCCCTTAAACCACATTTACAGTCTTTATAGGAACGCCCCCTAGTTCCTAGCACACCACAACACACTACACTGGTCAGCTTGCCCTGTCAAGGGGAGCTACCCTTATTTAGGCACAAACTCATAAATTAGTACAGCAACTCTCCCTTTTAGATCCACCCCCAAATAAGGGATCTAAAACACTTTGTTTGTATTTTGTTGTATAGCCATGACTTTAGATCAGTAAATGTTTTATTTAGGAATATGTTGTTTCTTTCATGTAGAGTAGTTACCTGGTAGACTCAAATCCTGAGCATGTGGTCGTATGGTGGGCAGGAACGTCCCATACCTCGAAAGACCGTGAGTTAGCTGGGATACGAACACATGTTCCACATGATGACAATTGGGTACAGTACTTAACAGGTTTTTGAAAGTCGCATAGGTGAATTTTTAGTAGTTCCCTTTATCACCGTACGACAAGTTCCTTCATTCTCTACTAGAAAGCGCTATAGGGTCAGGGAACTTAGATATCTAACCTTGACTTTCATAGTGCCCCAAGGAACAACAAAATTCGACATGGAAGCTGCCCTTTGGGTTTCATATGACAAAACTTGCACCCGGCACCCAAGGCCATACGATATTATTATTATTATTATTATTATTATTATACTAACTAAAATTGTGTGAAGCTAAATTTGTAGGTTAGATTTGATTATCACTCTATTCAACGTCCGCTGACAAGTGCCAGTTGCGGTTGCATCTAGCAGCCAAGTTCACGACTAGGTGTCGTTGATGGTAGCATTTGGTAGCAAAATTAGGAACTACTTGAAATTCATCGTCTGCAGTGCTTACTTGAATAAAAGCGGCTTCGGTGGCGAAGTAGGTAGCATGCTGAACTGCTGTGCCCAAGATCGCGAGTTCAAACCCGGCCGAAGTTGTCGGATTTTTTAAGAGCGTTAAAATCCCTCAGTATGCCTTCGTTCGGAGAGGAAGTAAAGCCGGCATCCCATGTCATAGATTTATGGCATGTAAAAGATCCATCCACGGACTAAACCTGTGTGAAGCTAAATTGTTAGGTTAGATTTCGTCGGAACGCTCTATCAAATTTCCAACGTTCACCACTAGATATCATTGATATCAGGTAGCGAAAGTTTTAACTACTGGGAATTGAACGGAACTTGTAGCTCACCCTAAGGGTGTTCTCTGGAAGTAGCTACAGACTCAGGCGAGCCGAACATGTCCTCGGACACTTCTAGCACTAAAAGCCATACGATAAATAAATAAATAAATAAATAAATAAACTTGAAAAAAAAAACAGATAACACACACTAATACAGCCATCACATATTAACACCGGTTATCAGACAGATTCTACACACACCCAAAGTACACGGGGCTACATGACCGCCCAAGACATGTTTATATAATTCAACTAAAGCACGTTTGCCCACACGCCCTGACCTGTCTGCCTGTAGAGCTCCTCGACTGAGGATATAAGTTAGACACTATATTACAACTGCACGCGCGGGGGTTTTTCAATGGGTGCTCCAACTTGGTCTGTTAATTAGATCGAGGATGCATTGCGCGGTGGAGACATTCTAATGGCTCACATGGACCAATCAGATTAGAGGTAATTAACGCTCCCTGGCGACACAGCACTGAAACTCCCCAATTTAATCAGAGGAATCGCTTTAGAACGTGAGAAACCAAAAACCCTGGGGGACTAATCCATCAGCCACAGCTCGTATTTGGTTAGTTCACTACATGAATCACAAGAACCTTGTTGTTGATTCGTTTAGGGTCTAGTGACATCGCGTGTCTGATAGCCTGAGTTATTGTGATGTGTGAAAATACTCTCACTAATTCGGACTAATGTGGGAGGGCATCAGTTCCACACGGTCGAACATAAATTCCTCAAGATTTTCCTTAATTCCAATCGGTCCTCCAAAAATGAGTTCCTCAACTCCGCTCATGCAATGACGTAAACAAATGTCATTCTTGATTGCAGCTGATTTTTCCGTATTTTCAGCATCCGTAGCTGATATCGAAAGTATTTTTAGGTACAAATTATACACCTATTATTATCTAAATTTAATTTAATAATGTCTGACTAGGTTAAAAACATACATACATTTAATTATGCACATGTTAAAACAATGTATAAAATTTGTAGAAAAAAATAGAAAACTTGGCAGACTTATTTAAAAGAATATCTGAAGTAAAGTCCGCTCATTCGTTAAATCAAATATAAACATAACTAGCTGAAGTACCCGTGCTTCGCTACGCGTCATAAATAAATTAAAATGTAAAGGTGACAGTTAAAACAGGGGATAGGCGAGGTGCTGCGCAGAGGAAGATTAAGGATGGAAGATTTTGTCCAACTACACCGCTCGGCGTTGACCGTGTTTTATAGCACAAATTTAGGTTTTACTCGCTAACCGTTGGAGATACCTTTCGGATAGAATATGTAATTTTAAACCTCCTATATGCCATCAAAAGTTTGCTATTTCTTAGCGTTCGCTTTTTATTTGAAATGGAAATATGAAAGTTTGAAACCAAAGGGTGTAGTGACGTCACTAAAATGGTCGCCATCTTTAATTAGTGCAAAGTATCGAAATCGAAAGTAACCTATATGTTAAACAGGTAAATCAGCTACTTCCATGTAAAATTCATGTAAATCGGACCAGTGGTACTTGCGTGATTGAGTAAAACACAGACACACACCATCTCATTTTTAGCCTCGCTTCGCTCGCGTCATAGTCGAGTCATATTGTTATTCAATGAAATCCCGGTTTAACCCCGTTAACACCCCTTTAGATCCTGAATATCCAAAAATCCCTCCTTAGTAGACGTTTTCGACACACAACAAACATATCCCCAAAATATCATTCTTCTAACTTTAATAGTTTTGGTTGGTCGATGAGAGTGAACATCCAAATATCCTTCCTTAGTGGACGTTTTTTTTTTTTTACAGAATTTCACCCCTCTCCATAGGCCTCTTAAACTGCATTTATGAAAAAACGGTCGAACACCTATTTTATTTATTTATTTATTTATTTTTAAGCTGATTGATTTCCTCCGAGTTTCAAACTCCTCGCCTATGTCGTTTAAGAGATACACGCTCCGCTAGGAATCTTTCAACCCCCACTTTTCATCCCTTTCACCTCGTAATATACACTACATCTAAGAACCATTAGACATGTGTCAGGTTACTTTAATGATTAGTATATATGCCAAGTATCACATCCCCAAATGAAACCACTCGTGAGATATTGTTTTTTAATGAAATGAACGTTTACCCCCTTAACAACTCTTTAGAACCTGAATATCCAAAACTCTTCCCTTAGTGGACGTTTTCGACATACAACGAATATATCCCCAAAATTTCATGTTTCTAACTTCAATAATTTTGGCTGGGCGATGATGAGTGAGTGAGTCAGTCAGGACATTTTCTTTCATTTATTTTTGAAAATTTCACCCCTCCCCATGAAACCCTTAAATTGGATTTATGAAACAAATGGTCGAACACCTATTTACTTATTTAAAGCTGTTTTCCCCCTGAGTTTGATGGGTGAGTGAGTTAGTCAGTCAGTTAGGGCACTTTCTTTCCTGTTTTTTCCCCCCCAGAATTTCACCCCTCTCCAAGGGCCCCTTAAATTGGATTTATGAAAAAAAAAACCTGTCGAACACCTATTTACTTGTATTTTAAGCTGTTTTTATCCGCCAAATTTCAAACTGCTCGCCTATGTCGTTACAGAGATACACGCTCCGTTAAGAATCCCTCAACCCCCAATTGTCACCCCTTTCAGCTCATAATATACACCACATCGATAAACCCTTAGATATATGTCTGATTATTTTTAATGATTAGTTTATATACCGAATGTCACATCCCCAAAGAAACAACTCATGGGATATCGTTATTCAATGAAATGCACGTTTACCCCCTTAACACCTCTTTAAAACCCGAATAAACAAAAATCATTCCTTAGTTGACGTTTTCGACATACAGCGAACATATTCCCAAAATTTCATGTTTCCAACTTTAATAGTTTTCGCTGGGCGTGATGAGTGAGTGAGTCCGACAGGACATTTTCTTTCAATTATTTTTACCAGAATTTCACCCCTCCCCATGGGCCCCTTAAATTGGATTGATGAAAAAAAGCTTGAACACCTATTAACATATTTTTAAGCTGTCTTTTTCCCCTGAGTTTGATGAGTGAGTGAGTTAGTCAGTCAGTTAGGACACTTTCTCTCCTTTTCCCCCCCAGAATTTCACCTCACCCCATTGGCCCCTTAAATTAATTTATGAAAAAACGGTCGAACACCGATTTACTTACTTTTTAAGCTGTTTTTTTTTTCGCTGAGTTTCAAATTTCTCCGTTTGGAATCCTTCAACCCCCATTTTTCACCCCTTTCACCTCATAATAATACACCACATCGAAAAACCCTTAGACACATGTCTGATTATTTTTAATGATTAGTTTATATGCCGAGTATCACATCCACAAATGAAACCACTCGTGAGATATTGTTATTAAATGAAATGCAGGTTTATCCCCCTTAAGACCCCTTTAGAACCTGAATATCTAAAAATCCTCCCTTAGTGTACGGTTTTGGCATACAACGAACATAGCCCCGAAATGCCATGTTTCCAACTTCATTTTTTTTGGCTGGGCGATGATGAGTGAGCAAAAAGGCAGGACATTTTCTTTCATTTTTTTTCTTCAGAATTTCACCCCTCCCGATGAACCCCTTCAATTTGATTGATCAAAAAAAACTGTCGAAAAGGTATTTACTTACTTTAAAGCAGTTTTTCCCCCTGAGTTTGATGAGGGAGTCAGACAGTCAATCAGTTAGGACACCTTCTTTCCTGTTTTTTCCCCCCAGAATTTTACCCCTCCCCATGGGCCCCTTAAATTGGATTTATGAAAAATCGGTCAAACACATATATACTTATTTTTATGCTGATTTTTTTCAGCTGGGTTTCAAACTCCTCGCCTATATCGTTTAAGAGATACACGCTCCTTTCGGAATCTTTCAATCCCCACTTTTAACCCCTTTCACCTCATAATTTACACCACATCGAAAAACCCTCAGACATGTGTCTTCTTATTCTTAATGATGAGTTTATATGTCGAGTATGACATCCCCCATGATACCAATCGGGAGATATTGCTATTCAATGAAATGCAGGTCTAACCCCTTAACACCCCTTTAGAACCTGAATATCCAAAAATCCTCTCTTAGTGGGCATTTGCGGCCCTCGAGGAAGCTGTATACCAAATTTCATTCCAATCCGTTCGGTGGTTTCTGAGATTTCGTGATGAATGAATGAATGAGTGAGTGAGTGAGTGAGTGGTATTTGACAAATATATAGTAGAAGATAGTGTCAAGTCTTTGTTATGCTAAACTCGGTTGACAGTGCTGTGTGAGCAGTTGAGTAACTAACGGGATTTCAAGTAAAGATCCTCATTTTCTATACCGGTAGTGCTGAGCGCAATTGGCATCAAGTCGGCCGTGTCTCGACTTGAGCTATGTTGCCATGGAAACTATCTGGCTTGCCATTCCTTCATGAGTATATTTTATGATTTGATTAGCCTGTGCTTGAGTGCAAAAGGGCCGAAATCAGAAGAATGAGAAAGACTATCGAAAATTCATGTAGCCAGGGGTTCCTTCTGGGTCCTAAACTATGTGTATGCAAAATTTGGTTGAGATTGGTGGAACGGTGTAGATTTGTATACGGAACAGACCCACCCACATACATACCCACATACATACAGACTTTCACTTTTATATATAAGATACATAAAGAGCTAGATATTAATCACTGTTGTTAAATAAGAATATGGACTGGAAATTTAATAAAATAAGAACAATCAGCATCTTAAAATCATATAAATCTTAACTTAATTTCAAACTATACAAAAAACATTAGATGAAACTCTTTTCATCCCCTAAATATTTTGACCCGGCCCTTGGTATGCGAGCAGGAGGGTTATGACATTTGTTTACGTCATTGGGGATAACTCCTTTGCCTGAGCGGAGTTGAACTTATTTTTGGGTCCCTTGGAGGACCGAGTGGAATTAAAGAAAATCGAGGGGAACTGATGTTCAACCGTACCTTAGTCCAAATTATAGAAATGTTTCCTGATAGTACATTATGCAACGAGACTATACTGGCAATAATTAGGACACGAGTATGTTTATAATGTCCATAAGAGTGTCTTAATTACCATCATAGGCGAGTTGCATACGACTGGCACTACAGCCCTTGAAGAGCCTAGGCCTACCAAGCGACCGCTGCCCAGCCCTTTGGCCTGCAGATATTGAGGTGACGCGTGGTCAGCTCATCGGGTCCCCTCGGCCGTTAATCTTGGTTTTCGTGACCGGGGCACTGTCTCACTGTTAGACAGCTACTCAATTGTCCTCGCGAGGCTTAGTGCAATGACGGAGCCGGGAATTGACCCAGGGCCTCCGGGTGAGAGGCAGGCGCACTACCCCAACACCACAGGGCCGGCATACGACTGTTTATGTTCGACGATAATTATTATGTTCTGACAAATATTCAAAAGTATCTGTCGAGATTCTGTCGGTTGACTTCTTCTCCTTGGGAATTGTGTGGGCTCAGTATTTGCTCTCTACCCAATAACAAATTCCAAAGTTATGAATCTGTTTATCCAACAGATAGCGTACAGGTGCTATGTTGGAGCATTTGGTTATTTCGGTGAAATAACAGAAAATAGGCTGTTACAAACGCTTTAAAATTAAAATATACCGTATTATCAACTAGTTATTCTTCAAATTCGATGCGTATAGAATGTCAACGGAAGGCAAATCAATGTATCCCAAATACAACAGTCATGACATCTGGCGGAAAAGTTTCGCATAAGATATTCATTTACTGAACAGAGAGCTGGATTATAATTTCCGTGGATCTAATGTCATACGCCTGTTTCTTCCATGACGTTCTGGTGTGTTTATGTCAACAACAGCATTCACTAAAATTGTCGGCGAAACCTTGCGAATGTGCCCTGTGTAGAAATTGGAGTTGTGGATATTAAGGTACAGTGCTATTTCTTTCGCAATATTGCCCAGTTTGTTTATGCAAACATTACGGACGGTGCAAACTTTCCATGTCGGAAATGGCTAGAAGGATGGTATTGCAAACTTCTGGACGTTGATTCCTTAATTTTTTGCATATTTCATAGTATTTTCTTGTTACCGTAAAGGTTCGTGATGATTTTGTCTTTGTGTTTGGCATTGAATGATCCAATAGAGGCTACATTGTCAACTTTCAAATCATGTAATTCATGTCCGACATGTTGGATTTTGAGTGCTTGTGCGAAGCTATCCTTACGTAATTGGTCAATGAATGGAAATATTGAGCTCTGATTGGTTGGAGAAACTGTATCAGAATGAAAAGTAGTACTTTGATGACCCCCATTATGATACAGTTTTTTGACATATAATATTTACATTTCGACATCGTCAAACATAAAATATTGTACTGTAAAGTTCAAAAGTTCTAAAATCATGCAAATATGCGTATATGTTCGACGATGTCGAAATGTAAATATTGTACGTCCGAAAACTGTATCATAATGGGGGTCATCAAAGTGCTATTTATCATTATGAAACAGTTTCTCCAACCAATCAGAGCTCATTCATTGACCAATTAGCTAAGGATAGCTTCGCACATGCCCTCAAAATCCAACATGTCGGACATGAATTACATGATGTGAAAGTTGACAATGTAAGGGATATCGGATCAACCATTGTTGTTACAATCCCAAACACAAAGGCAAGATGGCGGCCTAATCATGTGTTAGAAGTTTTAAAGAAACACGTACATAATAATCTTCATGTAAAAGTACATAACTCTATGGCTTACATAATAAAAAAAAAACAACGTGGCGACCATCTGAAATATTTAGACGGTTTTCAATATCTACGAATCTATTGCAGGAATCAAAGTGAAAATTAGTATGTTGTTAGAGGCAATTAACATGAGTAGGATATATGAAAATAGGCTATTTAGTTCTTCAGGAACTACTTGTTAATTATGTACACAACTAGGAATGATTCCCCCCACCTTCGGAAAGAGATCCTGCACACGCCACTGTAAAGAAGAGCTGTTCTCTGGAGCCAGACCAGCTGCAAGTCGATACATGTAGCGGCGACCTTATAATGTCCCTTCTTTCTATCGTAAAATAGGAATCAACTAGCCACTTTCTGCAACTTGGCAACACTGTCTACAGCTACATCTGGTCCAGGAGTTCGTACAGATGAAGACGTCTCGCAGTTACATGTCTTGAGAGACAGATGGCAGCACCTGGGCTCATAATTATATCATTACCTGCTTGAGTTATCATTTCCCTCACGTGACGTGCTCAGCATTCCGTGCATTGTCATCCAATGAATATTTATAGATCTCTCTCGCTCTCTCTCTTCTGCTCATATTCATTAATCTTCAACTTTATAATCTCTGTTGCTAGAAGAGGGAGGGGGAGACTTTTAAAGGATTAGAGAAACTGCATCGCGGGATTATTTTAAGACATTTGAATGTTGATTACGGCGAGTAAGGAAGCTTAGCAGCTTGGAGAGAGCTGGCGGAAGCCACAGAGGACACAACATGACTTCAAGTCACAAAATATATGTGGGAGTTGAAGCCCGGACTCTTTGGGGTTAGCTCCACTTCCCGGAGAAGGCCACTGAGCAGTTACACCGAAGAACTATGAGATATATTGTGGTAAACCTCAGATGATGTTTTGTACTAATGTATACGGTGCGTTCAAAAAGTAATTACAGAAACCAGTACCTGTATGTTAGAAGTATTGGCCCTGGCTGTTGAGGCACTTGTCCCACTGTGACACGAGGCTGTGAATGGCAGTCTCATAAAATTCACTGGGCTGCGATGTGAACCAGTTCCGCGCGTACAGCTGGACGTCGGCGTCCGAGGTGAATCGTTGGCCACGCAGAGCCCTTTTCAGGGGACCAAATATGGCGTAATCACAGGGAGAGAGGTCTGGACTGTATGGAGGGTGGCCGAGAACCTCCTATTTGAATTTCTGCAGGAGTGCCGCGACTGTGTTGGCCGTATGAGGTCGTGCATTGTCGTGGAGCGACCACGGCGGCTATGGCGTTCATTGCTACTCGGCGGTCCTGGGTAATGAGAGCATCAACCAGCAGGAAATTGTCATCGGTAATGCAGGGGTGTGCCCCAGACCGGGCATCGTCGGCTAACGACACTCGTCCTTCCCTGAGACACTTGTGCCACGTCTTGACCCTTGCAAGGGACACGGAGTGTTCGCCGTACACTTGTGACATTCGGCAATGAATAACCGTTCCCCCTATTCCTTCCGCTGTCAGAAACCGGCCAACACCTCTTTGCTCTTCGTTTGACGCCTCCATGTCACTGTTTGCAATGCGACTGGCAGCGTTGGACGATTGATGCATGCTACTGCTCGCTTTGTATCGTCAAGTGACGTGCACGCGTGCCCTCTAGCGACGGGCTGTGACCTTCCACGCTTTGGTCAGAACCACACCACGTTACACATGCCACGATTAGCCGATGTAGTCACCGGTTTGGGCATTCCAGCCTCCAGCTCGTTACTTTTTGAACGCACCTTATACGTTAAAGGAATGAGTTTGGAGAAATTCGAAATCTAAATGAACACAATATGGCATCTAGTCAATTTATTACACTTGTTTCCAAAATCAACCATGTCGGACACAGGTGAAAACATTGAAATTACACTCTTTGAAAGTTGACAATATAAAGCATTGTAGTTACAATCCCAAACACAACGACAAAATTAGCATGAACCTTTACGGTAACTGGTAAATCCTATGAAATATGCAAGAAATTTATGAATCTACGTCCAGAAGTTTGTAACACTCCACCCTTCTTTATAAATTACCTGCATGGAAAATGCACCGTCCAAAGTGATGGCATAAATAAACTGGAGAATATGGGAAAAGAAATATCACTGTAACTTAATCTCCCCAATCCAATTTGTACACAGGGCATTGCTTTCGTAGGAGTTCGGCCACAATTTTTGTGAATGCTGGTGGTATAACGACATTAGAACGTCACGGAGGCTGGAAATCCACTACTGTGACAGAAAAGTACATTGCACAATCGATCCAAAATAAAATTGAAGTCTCCAACACAATATCTCAGTAGGAGAACAAAACACACATATTAACATCAATCCACCTTCCACTTCTAATGTTCCACAACCACACGGCACATTCTCGCAAATTCACTTCGTCAATTTGTAGGCTACAATAAATAATTTGTGTTTGTAATAAAGCTAGGTTATGATAACCTTCTGTCCATGCTTTTGTTTCAAAGCTTTGTAAACATATGACATTGTCAAGGACTTTGATCCACGGAAAATCAAAACCCAGCGCATGCGCTTTGTTCAATAAAGGCAACTAGCGGAATCTTGACAGATATTTATCAATATTTATGTATGAACATAAAATAAAGTTATAATTATCGTCGAACATAAACAGCCGTATGCTACGCGTCAATAATGGTAATTAAGACACTCTTATGGAAATAATAAAACTCGCTTCACTTGTTTTATAAACATGCTCGTGTCTTAATTATTGCCATTGAATGCGTGTTGCATAATGTACTATTATATTCAAAACACGTGTGTCAACGAATGAATAAAATCATGAAGAACATTTTTGAAACATTCCGGTTTGGTTTTGTTACTATTTTTCTGAAGCGGCTTCGGTGTCGTAGTTCGTAGCATCCTGAGCTTCTATGTCCAAGATTGCGGGTTCAAACCCGACTGAAATCGTCGGATTTTTAAGAGCATTAAAATCCTTCAGTATGCCTTCCTTCAGAGGGGAAGTAAAGCCGGCGGTCCCATGTCCTAGATTTATGGCATGAAAAGAACCTTCCATTAATTAAACTTGTGTGAAGCTAAATTTGCAGGTTAGATTTCGTTGAAACGCTCTATCAAAGTTCCAACGTTCATCACTAGGTGTCAGTGACATCAGGCAACGAAAGTTGGAACTACTTGAAATTGATGATGATGATGATGATAATTGTTTTAAGGGGCCTAACATCTAGGTTATCGGGCCCTTATGGTTTGGGTGATCGTGAAGATGAAAATGAAATGTAATCTATAACTAAAACTATCTACTAACTTACATTCTAGAATAAGAAATGGCAAACAAAAGGAGAAAAAGGCAAATATAGGACAGGAGGAAAAGAAATGCCCTCAACCCTCGAAGAATGCGGGTTGAGGGACTTGGAAGGAAGGAGAGGCATAAAAGACAGATAGAAAAGTGAAAGAGGAGAGGGTCCGCCCCACAGGTAATGGATAAAATGGAGAAAACCGCACCCAGCTCAGGAATCCCTCGGGAACGCCAAATCCCGAACTCACCAGTCGTGAGCATTTGAGGGT
Organism: Meconema thalassinum; assembly: GCA_946902985.2. Lineage (NCBI taxonomy): Eukaryota > Metazoa > Arthropoda > Insecta > Orthoptera > Tettigoniidae > Meconema > Meconema thalassinum. Next base: position 7,541,913 of record OX336396.1, read on the forward strand.
GTTGCAATATCCAGGGTGCACCAGAAGTGGTGGGGCTACAAACACCCTGCCTCCTTGAGGGCCTTGAGCAGAAGGCAGGAGATACTGTGAGCCCCTGAGGGTGTAGCAATATCTAGGGTGCACTAGAAGTGGTGGGGCTACACACACCCTGCCTCCTTGAGGGCCTTGAGCAGAAGGCAGGAGATACTGTGAGCCCCTGAGGGTGTAGCAATATCTAGGGTGCACTAGAAGTGGTGGGGCTACACACACCCGGCCTCCTTGAGGGCCTTGAGCAGAAGGCAGGAGATACTGTGAGCCCCTGAGGGAGTAGCGCTATCCAGGGTGCACCAGAAGTGGTGGGGCTACATATACCCTGCCTCCATGAGGGCCTTGAGCAGAAGGCAGGAGATAACAGGAAAAGATAAAGAAGGCCGACCCCTCGAAGAATGCGGGTATCAGAAAAGATGAGACAAGGGCCAAATAAGGCGGGAAAGGAAGAGACTTCCTAGGCCTCGGATACCCTAATACCGTCGGGGTCGGAAGAGAACAAGAGTTGACCAATGGAGGTCGACAGGAACGAAGACGAAGAGGAGCCCGGCACAAGTAAGTGGAAGCAATGCCGGACTCAGCTGGGGTCCCGTGGTCGCCAACCCACGTCCCACTAGATGTGAGCCCCTGGGGGGACTTGAAATTGGACGGAACTTGTAGCTCACCCCATGGGTGTCCGCATTGAAGTAACTACAGCCTCTAACGAGCCGAACATGTCCTCGGACACTCCCGGCACTAAAAGCCATGCGCTAAGTAACTTAAAAACGTTATTTTCTGGGGAAAGGTAGATAAAAAGTCAGTGCATTGAGTAGAATTCACAGTTGTAGAACTGGAGACGAACCACCAACATGCGTCCTCACTTTTGACTCAACCTTGTGTGAAATCTTTAGAATGGAGTATTTTGTGAGTGACTGGTGCTGAAGATTAGACAAAGGGCTGAGGTGAACAAGAAATGTGCTACAAGAAGCTGGTCTTGTTGACTGTTCCTAGAAGGGGCGTTACAATCCAGACTTGATGGACGAGCTTCAAGATTCCCTTCGCTGGCTGATGTGTTTACTACATACTGTCGTAATGTGAGTCGTATTCTACTCATAGTAGCATTGTTCAGTGAGTGCTTCCACTTATCCGTCTGTTACTCACTTATTATCAAGAGCATAGTTTCGGAATATATTTTGCTGCAATTTGGTGGAGTGTGAGTGTTCGAGACTAACTAGGACTGTTCAGTAGAAATAAACTCACCGCAAAAAAGTGCCTTCGATGTACTGTGAAACATCGAACCATGGACATATTATCATTTTTGCTGGATATTTTGGTGGGGGCGATTTTGAAGAAATGAAACGGAAATGCAACTGAAACAATGAGTGCACACGGTGGCGGAGATTGGTACCACGACTTACTGTCGGCCAAGTGGCTATGTGGAATGCATATCGCATACGGTTTTTTCAAGCTTTGGAGGCCCCATTAAAGATATTCCTATGATAAATCATCTTCAAATTGTCATTCTTCGGTGTGAAAATATTCATTATATCATATTTGATGAAAACAATTTGGACTTATTAAATCTTTATACATGTATGGAAATTATAAAACTCGCATACGCTCGTTTTATAAACATACTCGTGTCTTTATTATTGCCACTATAGGCTCGTTGCATAATGTACTATACTTACTTACCTAACGATGTTTAACAAGAGTAAAATTAGGTGATTTCCTCAATTGTGCTGAACTGCATTTAGCCTTAAATCGCTTGTTTGTTGACTCGTTTTCTTTTTGATTCCAAATTAACATATGTACATAATTCTTTCTTTAATGTGTTCCTTGGTTCAATACCCACACGAATGTTTTGACGTTTTGAAACATCTTCACACCGGAAGTAGTTATAAGGGCTTAAGTGAAAGTCTGCATTGACTCACACTAGCGCTCATAGCGGTAGGAAAAGCAAATTGTTAACCTAATCGACCGGATATCGTTGAGTTTCCTGTGAACAATCGTCAGTCCATCATACCGGCCCCTCGTAAGAAACGTTTAGTGGGTCCTTTACGTTTGGAAAGGTATAAAAAGAACGAAAATTAAATGCATATGAACCAGAAATGGAGTATTGCCCATGGAAGCTCTAGTTAAAAGAGTTGCTCGCCTCAACAACTACCAACTGTGGATGTTGTTCTTCTCCAAAAATGTCTTCATCTGGATACTGAAAGTGTTCCTCCGTTTTCCAGTCCATGATTTCTTGGTCCTGGTAGTCATTTTCTCAGAGAAATTATGGTTGTTTATTATTTTTAGTAGTATTATTAGTTGGTATATTGGCTTTCACGGCCAGTGAATGAAGACTCAGCAATTTATCTAGGTTGGTGCCGTGTCTTGTGTGGCGTTTCGCCTAGGACACCAAGCTGGCTCATCGGCGCCCGGACCCCCACAGGAGTAGCCAACTGCGCACTACCTCCCTTTTTATGCAGCGCACCTGCGCCTCTTTACTGCGAGAACTAAAAGCTCAAGCAGCTTTAACCTTTGGAAACTTTGAAAGAAAGTTAAAAAGCAATATTCATGACTGTGGATACTAACAGATGTGTTTGCATATTTTGCTAATATGATGTATTCTAGCAATTTGGGATTCAGCTAAGCAAATTCTTGCTCGCAAATGATAAGGAACGCTTAATGAACTCTTGTAACTAGGGATCCTTCAGAACTTCAAGCGAATGAGTCATTTAGCAAGGCTAAAGCTACTTTCAGCTGTTAGATCTTCGCCCGACACGGGAAATCCTGAGAGTAGTCACGTGATGTGCGCTGTCCACTCGTCCCGTGCTCTACAAGATGCCTCCTGAGAAGCCCTGAGCTGCGCTCCCTCACGATGATACTTTCCACAGGGGAAATCCAATTACCAGCGACATCATACATCTTGTATCTCACGGGATATTCACCACTGTAGAAGGTAGAATAAACTGGGTCAGCCATGCCAAATATCGCCTGAACCCAATCGAGATTAATACCAATTGTATTTGGAATAGAATTTCACTGACTTAATTCGCCAGTAGAACATGCATTTTACAAGTCCATTTTAAGTTCTGAGGCTTTCAGAGATGCCTGCGTGCGGGAATTTCGCTCCGATACACGGCACCTCATATTGAAGTTCCGAGATTTACAGACACCGATGGGCCGGAATTTCGCTCTGACATTATTATTATTATTCATAATGTTGAATTTTGGGCTTATGCCGTGTTTACAATAAACACGGGCCGTGATAGTCTAAATGACAATATTATTATTATTATTATTATTATTATTATTATTATTATTATTATTATTATTGTTGTTGTTGTTTGAGTCCTCAGTCTTTCGACTGGTTTGATGCAGCCCTCCAAACCTCCCTGTCCTGAGCTAATCGTTTCATCTCTACATAGCTACCACACCCTACATCCGAGGCAATCTGTTTAACATATTCTAACCTTGGTCTACCCCTACAGTTCTTGTCCTCGACCCTTCCTTCCATAACTAAGCTTGCTATTCCTGGGTGTCTTAGTGTGTGTCCTACCTACCTATCTCTTCTCTTCATTAGCAGTCGCCAGAAACATCTCTCCTCTCCCACTCGTCTTAATACCTCTTCGTTTGTAACCCTATCTACCCATCTGATCTTCATCATTCTCCTGTAACACCACATTTCAAATGCTTCAATTCTCCTCTTTTCTGCTGCACCAATAGTCCCAGTTTCACTTCCATAGAGCGCCACGCTCCAGACAAAAGGTTTCAAAAATGCCTTCCTAATACCTAAATCTATATTCGATGTCAACAGATTCCTTTTCTGTAGAAATGCTTTCCTTGCCTGAGCCAACCTATTTTTTATATCCTCTTTGCTTTGTCCATCACTGGTTATTTTGCTTCCTAAGTAACAGAATTCTTCTACTTCCTTCAGCTTTTCACCTGCCAATTTGATGTCCATAGAGGTTCCTGATTTATTTCGGCTGCATTCCAATAGTTTTGTTTTACATTTATTATTATTAACACTGACTTTATAACTAATCAGTCACAAATTGAAGGCATTTCAGAAACTGCTTACTGAACGTCATTCCTACAATTTCCTCTCGTCTGTGGTGCAGCAGTCTTAAGACCATCAGTTTGAATCCCAGACAGGTCACGTCCCGGCTGACACAGTAGTGATTCTCACGTTGTCTTTAGTTACCGTTTGAGAGGGCATTCAATTCTATTGTCTTGTTGACGAGATGAACCATTGGGCGCGCTCTAAAATGTGTTATAACAGCAGCGTTGTTGAACTTCAAGTTGAGAGGTACAAGGTTTGAAATCCACCGGTGAAGGCGGCCATCCTAATTCTGGTTTTATCCACCTTCTACACCACTTCCATGAAAAGGCTAGGATGGACGCAGGGCACTAATAATGTACGTTACATACATGATTAGTCATCTCAGAAACACAGGTTATCAAAATCAACTCATGCAGATGATGATGATGATAATTGTTTTTAAGGGGCCTAAGAACTGGGTTATCGGCCGCTAATGGTTTCGGGGATAGTGCAATGACAAATGAAATGAAACTATAACTAACTCGCATATTAGAAGAGTAAATGGGAAACATAAATAAGAGTAAGGGAAACAAAATACACGAGGAAAGGAAATGCCTTCAACCCTCGAAGAATGAGAATTAAGGGACGTGGAAGGAAGGCGAGCCCTGAAAGGCAGATAGGAAAGGTGAAGAGGAGAGGGACCGCCCCAAAGGCAATGGAAGAAGGGGGAAACCAGACCCAGCTCAGGATGCCCTCCGGGTGGCCAACTCCTGAACTCACCAGGGTGTAGCACAATACAGGGTGATGGGGTTACACACACCCTGCCTCCTTGAGGGCCTTGAGCAGAAGGCAGGAGATACTGTGAGCCCCTGAGGGTGTAGCTCAATACAGGGTGATGGGGTTACACACACCCTGCCTCCTTGAGGGCCTTGAGCAGAAGGCAGGAGATACTGTGAGCCCCTGAGGGTGTAGCACAATACAGGGTGATGGGGTTACACACACCCTGCCTCCTTGAGGGCCTTGAGCAGAAGGCAGGAGATACTGTGAGCCCCTGAGGGTGTAGCACAATACAGGGTGGTGGGGCTACACACACCCTGCCTCCTTGAGGGCCTTGAGCAGAAGGCAGGAAATGCAATGAAACGACAACTAGAGGTCTAACCCCTCGAAGAATGAGGGATCAGGAAAGACGAGACAAGGGACAATTAAGGCGGGAAAGTGAAAGACTCCCTGGGACTCGCATATCCCAATACCGTCGGGGTCAGAAGAGAACAAGAATTGACCAAGAGAGGTCGACAGGAAAGAAGACGGAGAGGAGCCCGGCATAAGTAAGTGGAAGCAATGTCGGACTCAGCTGGGATCCAGTGGTCGCCAATCCAAGGAGCAAGGCGAGATATAGGGTGTTTCCGAAAGAGTGAAGTAATTTGAATCCTGACTGATCAACAGTCGAGTCAAACACGTTCAGGAGGCTTCTTCAAGAGAATGAACACAAGCCACAAGGGCAGGTGCTGACATGGAGCGCTTAGAGCAGTCCATAAGAATTACACTTCCTGGGCTTGGCAGCGAACAAGATTGTCGCAGATAAAATCCCCCACACTGAGTCAGCGCAAACATCCACAAGACTAGATCAATCAATAAACATCTCCAGCAAAACAAGGACTGAGGTAATGGGACAGAAACCCACCTCCAGCGAGCTTCCCGTCTGGTTACAGGAGCGCTGCATCTCCTGGTTCACATTGGACTGCAGACTCTTGGGGGCACGTATCCAGGCTGTAGCCACGGGGCCCAAGGCGGCGGGCAGCTTTCTTTAATTTATTGTCTCAACTATTATGATATGACTCTGTTCGATATAAATACATCCAGTGAATAGTGTCCAAAATTTTACAAAGAGAACACACAATTAATTTTATAAATAACCCTTGTGTTTTTAGTTTTTCTTCCGGGGAAATGGCAAAGTTGCCAGAGTTGTCCATTTAATTTATATTTATTTTATTATTATTTAGTCGATTTACCTTCTAGGTTGGTGTTTCCCACGGACTCAGCGAGGGAACTCACCACTACGGGCAGTGTCCTGGAGCTGGGAACATTTGGTAGGGGTGGATACAACTGGGGAGATGTGATCAGCACTTCGCCCAGGCGGCCTCACCTGCAAAGCGAACAGGGGCGTCATGAGGGATGGGAAGGGAGGGGAAGATTGGGATGGATAGGCAAGGAAGAGGGAAGGAGGCGGCCGTGGCCTGACAGTAGGTGCCACCCCGACATTTGCCCGAAGACGAAGTGGGAAACCACGGAAAACCACTTCGAGGATGGCTGTGGTGGGAATCGAACCCCCTCTACTAATTTGGACCACCCGAGGCTGTGTAAATGCCGTACCAGTCCTCATATCACTTTTCAAATTTCGTGGCAGAGCCGGGAATCAAACCCAGGTCCTCCGGGGCGGCAGCTAACCATGTTGACCGCTAAGCTACGGAGGCGACCCATTTAATTTATAATGTGCTAATATTCAAGAATTCTTTCAGGAGCGTAAAGTTTGTAATTCAATGTAGAAAAGATTTACTGTTTACTTCATACATTTGTGAAAGGAGTATGGTTCATTGTTGTTGTGGCTGAACACGTTCAGATACAAGGGAAACGGGCACAGTGGTCAAAATCTTCAAGTAGAAGAACAACCAATGAGAGAGCATTATTCATTCTTTTTTTTAGGGGAGGGGGGGGGGGGGGATAAATTCGCAAGCTTAATTCCATAATTTCAGAATTATGATATAGGTTGGCGAAGGGCTCGAGAGCTTGTTCTAGCGCACGTATCGCACACAGAGTAATAAGGCCGTAACCCAAAAGCAGCAATATTTCATCAGAGGAATTTTAAAGTTCTAACTGCAATATAAAGTCAGGTTTTCATCTCAAGGCTCTGATTTTTCGATATGTTCCACTTTATTTTCTCTAAAAGAAAGTTATATGTTTAATTGGTGAGTGCTGTACCCTGATAGCCTTATAACGGCCTTGTAGAATGTCACTCTTCGGTGGCTTCGGTGGCGTAGTGGGTAGCATGCTGAGCTTCTATGCCCAAGGTCGCGGATTCAAACCCGGCCGAAGTAGTCGTATTTTTAAGAGCGTTAAAAATCCCTCAGTTTGCCTTCCTTCGGAGGGGAAGTAAAGCCGGCGGTCCCATGTCATAGGTTTATGTCATGGAAAAGAACTTTCCACTATGCTCTGTATTACCAATGATGAACGCTGACAGCTGTCAAAGCTAGCACGTGGGGAAATGCTGCTTTGCCACTGAGGCAGATCATGACTCATAACATTCCAAGAGGCTTGCAGGAAGACACAAATACTGGGGAAGTTAGCCCCCTGCCTGGCGGTCTAATGGCAATGACGAGTCAAGGCACAGTAGAACACTGAGTCAAACCATGTGCTCACTGCTCTGTCAGCATACATTGCAACACTGCTCGCTGTTGCTATGGAGACCGTTCCTCCTCTCGTCTCCACTCCTCACCTCACCCTTAGCTTGCCACGGTGGGTGAGTGGATAGTGTGTCGGCCTAGTAACCCCCAAGATTGCAGGTTCGCTCCTGGCCGTGGTAAGTGATTTTTGAAAGGCGGCAAAATACGACACGCATGTCATACGATGTTGGCATGTCAAAGAACCCATTTGAATTCAGTGGGCCGTGTTCATAATGGCAAATTTAATCTCGGGAGTTTCCGCCAACACAAAGTTCCTCATTTCTCTGCTAGAAACCGCTATAGTGATCAAGGAGCTTAGAATTCTAACCTCCTTGATTTTCATAGTGATTCAAGGAGCAACGAAATTCGACATGCAAGCTACCCTCTGGGTGTCAAATTACAAAGCTTGCACCCGGCATCGAGGCCATACGATATTATATTATTACTACCACACCCTTCAAGCGGATGACAGCTTTCACCGTTCATCTTTTTGTAAATCAGAGTATAACTACACTTGTGTGAAGCCAAAATTTGTAGGTTAGAATTGATAACGCTCTATTCCTTTCAACGTTCGCTGCCAGGTGCTGACTCCGATGTCATCTACTAGCCAAGTCCGCAAGCTAGTTGTAGACGGTGGCATTTGGTAGCAAATGCAGGAACTACTTGAAGTTACTGTCTGCAGTCCTTACTTGAATTAAAACAGATATTACACACTAAGGCAGCCATCACAATTAAAACCGGTTATCAGAAAGATTCTACACACACCCAAAGTACACGGAGATACATGACCGCGTTGTCGCAGCCCCTAAACTAAGGAACCAACCAACCAATGTTACATCTGATAAACTGCGAAGTTTCTATGCGTCATAGTTACCTAAGATTGATGCTTTATTAAACAGGTGCATTATTGGCTAAACTAATATCGCACCTCTACAATAATAAAATATTTCAAAGAATTCAGTAGAAGAATTGGTACGCCCTTCGCTGTGAATGAAGCAGGTAACAAGGCACATAAAGGTAATTGAAATTCGCTAAAGTGAACCATTCATTAATTTTCTCAGAACATGATGATGATGATAATTGTTGTTTTAAGGGGCCTAACATCGAGGTTATCGGCCCCTAATGAAATGAAATGACGTGAAATGAAAGGATGTAGATAAAAACAACTCACTGCCATGGATGAAGCGAAAATGGTGTTTATAAAACAGACAGTGAGCCCCAAAAATTATGCCTTATTAGAATAAAAAGGAATAAAATGCGGATGGTAAAAAAAAAAAAAAGATAAAACAAATAAGGCATAGTGAACAATATAATACAGAACACAATAAAAAACATAAAACAGATAAAACCAGAATTAAAAGTCGTAACTACACATTAAAACTTAAAAAAGTAACCACTCTCCCTCATGAACCGGATGACGAGGTCAGCTGACGGCCCGTCATCACGGAGAATAAGGGAGAGGGTATTAGGCAGTTTAAGAGTCCCTCGCAGATCGGCCAGATCCACACACTCCAAGAGAAGGTGTGCCACGGTGAGGTGGGCGCCGCAAGTACACACAGGAGGATCTTCTCTTTTCAGCAAGTGGGAGTGCGTAGCAATCCCATGGCCGATCCGGAGTCGACAGAGTACCACAGCTTCCTTCCGGAGAAATCGGAAGGAAGATTTCCACACCTTCGTGGTCTCCTTGATGCCTCTCAGTTTGTTGGGTGGAGGCGTGGCACGCCATGCCTCCTCCCAATGCGACAGGATCGAATGCCGCAACTGAGAGCGCACATCACTAGCAGGCACCTTATATGGTAGCGAGGGCAGTGCGACTGCCTCTCTCGCCGCCTGATCAGCAAGCTCGTTTCCCGCAATACCCATGTGGCTAGGAAGCCACACAAAGGTCACCCCGGTTCCAGCGTTACGCGAACTGACGAGCTGGTCGTGCACACGCTGGACCAACGGGTGCTTCGGGAAACACACATCGATCGCTTGCAGCGCACTCAGAGAGTCAGTACACACAAGAAAGTGCTGGTGATCGTCTGATAACGTGTACCGCAGAGCCTCTAAGATGGCATAGAGCTCCGCAGTGTACACGCTACAGGCCTCGGGAAGTGAAAAGAGAAACCGACGATCCTCAACCACAAATGCACAGCCTACTTTCTCGTTTACCCTCGAACCGTCCGTGAATACAAGCCCCGATCCCGGATACCGTGTCACCACGGACTGGAACAGCCTCCGATGGACGGAGGAGTCCGTGTCCGACTTGGGGCCGGTGTGCAGATCCAGGATGATATCAGGGCGAGAGACCATCCACGGAGGGGCCTTGCTAGGTACTCGGACGATACAGGAGACAGAAGGAAATCGGAACTGACGGTATAAGTCTTCCAAGCGAATCCCCGCCGGCCGAGTGGCTCGGGCGAGCACATCATACAGCCGGCGATTCGGATTGTAAAACAAACATGGATAGCTTGGATGAAGTGGCATCTGTCGAATAGTTGCAGCATAGGTCAGCAGTACTTGTTGGCGCCTCAGGTGTAAAGGAGGTACACCAGCCTCGGCGAGCAAGCTGACGACTGGGCTTGTCCGAAAGGCACCCGTCGCCAGCCTCACACCGCGGTGGTGGACACTGTCCAGTTTAACAAGCACTGACTTACGGGCCGAACCATATGCTACACTGCCATAATCTAACCTAGATAAAATCAGTGATCTATAAAAACGCAGGCGCACCGCGCGGTCTGCCCCCCATGATGTGCCGCTAAGAAACCGCAACATGTTGAGTTTCTTAGCGCAGGCAGTTTTCAAACACCGCACGTGTGGTTCCCACGTCAATTTCCGATCGAAAAGGAGCCCAAGGAACCGGTACGCAGCAACAACAGGCAAAGCTACATTGCCCAGATAAAGCTCAGGATCTGGATGGAGGGTGCGCTTTCGGCAGAAATGGACAACCGAGGACTTAGCGGTTGAGAATCGAAAGCCATGCTCCAGTGTCCAGCGTTCCACTCTTCGAATAGCTTGTTGTAGCTGTCGTTCAGCGACCGCCATATTTTGCGCACTATAATGTAGAGCGAAGTCGTCTACATATAGCGACGGTACCACTGCTGGACCAGCAGCAGCGACTATACCGTTTATGGCAATCGCAAATAATGTTACGCTAAGCACCGATCCCTGTGGGACTCCGTTTTCCTGTATATGATATTGCGAATATGTCCCCCCTATTCGGACACGGAACAGGCGAAGGGACAGAAAATTCGCAATAAAAACCGGCAAGTTACCTCGGAATTTCCATTGATGCAGGGTAGAGAGGATGCCGTAACGCCAAGTGGTGTCATAGGCCTTCTCGAGGTCAAAGAAAACAGCGACTAGGTGCTGTCTCCGGAGAAAAGCGTCCTGTATGGCAGTCTCCAGGCGTACCAGATGGTCGTTGGTACACCGAGACGCTCTGAAACCACACTGGTATTCAGACAGGAGTCCCCGTTTCTCCAGGACCCACACCAGGCGCCGATTGACCATCCTCTCAAAGAGCTTGCACAAACCGTTTGTGAGACAAATAGGTCTGTAACTCCCTGTCAATTTGGGATCCTTATCGGGCTTCAGGATAGGTATAAGGATACCTTCCTGCCATTGCGCTGGAAACACACCTTCCAACCAGATACGATTAAACACCCTGAGCAAATAGCGAATGCTCTCATCGTTAAGGTGTTTAAGCATCTGGTTGTGAATATTATCCGGGCCAGGAGACGTGTCCCTGCAGAGCGCCAGCGCTCCGCGGAGTTCCCACTCCGTAAAGGGCACGTTGTACTCCTCCGAAGCGCGGGAAGCAAAACTAAGATGGAAACGTTCCGCTTCGCGCTTCAGGCCACGAAGGCAGGGTCATAGTTATCGGAACCGGATATATCCGCAAAATACGAGGCGAGATGGTTTGCAACGCGATAAGGATCTGTAACCAGTTCATTAGCAATGGAAATTCCCGGTACAGTAGAAGATGTCTGAATTCCCGAAATGCGTCGTAGTTTAGTCCACACTTGAGAGGAGGGGGTATGTGCCGTAATAGAAGACACATACCGTTCCCAGGATTGTTTCTTACTCTGGCGAATAAGAATCCGTGCCTTGGCACGAAATTTCTTAAACGCAACCAAATTGGCCATGGTTGGACGCCGACGGTAGTGCTTATGAGCTCGACGACGGTCTCTTATTGCCGCTGCAATATCCTCTGTCCACCAAGGGACGAGTTTGCGACGAGGAGTCCCAGAAAAGGAGGGAATGGACTCTTCGGCGGCAGCAAGAAGCACATCAGTGATGTGCTGTACCTCGTCATCGACGCTCCGGCAACCAAGATCAACGAACACAGCTCGTTCTTGAAACGAGGGCCAATTTGCCCGCTTAAGAACCCAACGACTGGGGAACTCCACGGGCGTCTGGTTCAGAAGGGTAAGAACGATCGGGAAATGGTCACTGTCACAGAGGTCGTCGTGTACATACCAACCAAATAGGGGGACCAGCGCACGGCTACACACACTCAAGTCAATGTGTGAGTACGTGCCGTGCGCTAAGCTAAAATGTGTAGCTTCCCCTGTATTTAATAGAGATAAATCCAACCCTTGAATTAAGCCTTCTACGTCCCTTCCTCTGGGGCAGGAAGATGGTGATCCCCATTGGGGGTGATGAGAGTTGAAATCACCCACGAGTAGGAAAGGGACTGGAAGTTGATCAACAAGATCTAAGACGTCATTAATATCAAGGGGTTGGTTCGGTGGAAGGTACACGTTACAAACAGTTGTCATAGCAGGCAAGGACACGCGAACTGCAATAGCTTCCAGAGGAGTGGCGAGTGGAAACTCCTCACTATAGCAGTCAGAGCGAACGAAGGTACAAACGCCCCCGGAAGCCCGGGCGGCGTCTTGTCGCTCTTTAGAGTATAGTCGGAAACCTCTCAGAACAGTCTCGTGATCAGGTCTGAGGTTTGTTTCCTGTAGGCAGACTATACTCGCTGCGTATTGGGCAATAAGCTGACGGATCTCTGTCAAATGCCTGTCATAACTGTTACAATTCCACTGTAACAGTGCCAGGGTGTGAACTTAGGGAATAAGTTGGAGCAGCAAGCTACTCCAACTTTGACTCTGGAGGATCTACAGTCACTACGTCGACTATAATCTCCATGTCCTCAGGCGAGTTCATGGAGTGAATCGACTCAGTGGAAGATTTCCTGGACGCAGTTCGGCGGCGGGGGGATCTCCGTGGGGAGCGCGCAGATCTGGGGACCGAAACGTCCCCAGGCGCAGAAGCATCCGCAGGTGTTGGCGCGGATGGCTTCCCCTTTTTTGGAGAAAGGGAATGCGTAGTGCGGGGTCCCTTCTTACCCGCCCCCGGCTCTTTAAGGTATATAGACGGGTCAGGAGCCGAAGTCCTGACCCTGGTCGACGATGCCGCCTCCGCCGGCTTCGGCGCGGCTTTCGCCGACCGTTTGGGTGGGGAGGAAGACTTCGACTTCCTCCCGAGTGGGGAGTAAGTCTTCAACTTCCTCCCCTGCTGTGCGGGCGGAGCAGCCTTCGCTCGCACAGCCTTCGTGCTGGCCGAAGGTGGAGTTGAAGTCACCTTCGGGCTTTCCATTATAATCATAGGTGCTGGCTTCGGAACAGGTAACTCAGTTGCAGATTTCACAGCTGGTACAAAAGATGAGGTCGCCGGGACCAAATTTGGTATTATGGCTCTATAATCGATCGTTGGAGGAGGCGAAATCGTGGTATGGTACTTCTTGCGGGCCTCCTGGTAGGTGAGACCATCCAGGGTTTTGATCTCCTGGATTTTCTTCTCACTCAGGAAGACAGGGCAGTTCCTGTCCCGAGGAGAATGAAATCCAGGGCAATTAGTGCACTGATAAGGTGTTGTGCACTCTTCCGCTTCGTGTGGTACCTTACCGCATGTTCCACAGGTGTCGGGGCTCGAGCATCGGGATAACATGTGCCCGAACTTCTGGCACTTATAACACCTCATTGGTGGAGGGATATAAGGCCGTACGTCACAACGGTAACTTGTAACCTTGACTTTCTCTGGGAGCACCGAAAGCTCAAAGGAAATAATGAAAGCACCAGTATCCACGATTTGACCATTGACCTTGCGCGTAATGCGCCGGACATCAGTCACGTGACGGTGCTGCATATCCTCCTTGAGCTCCTCGTCAGTGTTCAGAATCAGGTCCCGGTGGAAAATAACTCCTCGGACCAGATTCAGGGACGTGTGCGTTTCCACTTTGACGGGAATATCGCCAAAGTGGTCACATTTCAAAAGTCGTTCAACTTGCTCACCAGTCCTAGTCTTGAGCAACAAGCTACCGTTCCTCATCTTTTGTACTTTCTCAAGCTCACCATAGACACCTTCTATGTGGCGAGAAAACAAAATACTTTTTACCAGCTTGAAATCACCCCCATCTGTTCTGGTAGCTACCAGAAACTTGGGGGTGTTAGCACCCAGATTTTCACGCACAGATTGTTCCCAGGGGGTTGATCCCCGTAGGGAATCAAATGTTAAAGACTTGGGTGTAGGACCACCCTGTTTGGGTGTAGGTCCACCCTGGTTGGGGATTTTTCTTTTGAAACCCATGGCCAGATCATCCTCCCCGAATGCCACCGACATCCGATCACGGGCCGTCACAGTAGGCGCTACCCAGCCAGGGCAAGGCCCGCCTAGCTTGGAAGGCATTGCCCGGGGGTCCGATGTTTTACAATGCCGTATCGGCATGTACCCCTTGGCATATACTGGATTTTACAGCTCAGACATTCGGCTGTGCGGGGACCTGCGTAGTCAGGCGGATACTCCTGAACGGGTACATGGCACACCCACCTGTCGGCGCGGCCAAGACCGGAACAGGCTTTCGAGCGTAGTCGCTAGCGTAAGTGGCCCATCCCCTAACAGCACGCACATATAGAAATTTTGGTTGCCAGACCCTGAAAGCAGTGACGGAAAGAAGTGCGATATAACCTAATGAGAGTTATACCGCACGGGTGTATGTCTTTGAGAGCTGACTGTCAAACCCTCGAAAGGGGACCGTTCCGAGAAGCCCTTTCAGTCGCCTTTTACGACTGGCAGGGAGTACCGTGGATGTATTCGCTTCCTCCCACCCACTGGGGGTCCAATTCACAAAACAACGCGGAGTCCTTAAAGTATAGCCAAGGTCGCCCCTTTTAGTCGCCTCTTACGACAGGCAGGGGATACCGTGGGTGTATTCTAAACCCCCCACCCACAGGGGATTTTCTCAGAACAGACTGTGTACAAAAACAATTTAAAATTGTAGGAAATAAAAGGAAACTTCGTCAGTGTGGACACCCAAATTTGAGTAAATGTCTGGTACAAGGTAACATAATTGACGTCCGAAACGGGGGAGGAGCTTACGGTCAGCTGTTTGCAATATGGCGGCGAGATAGTGACATGAAGTAATTGGGTGTGCGTTTGTTATGGCTTCTAATTTATGATGGCAAAATACTACATATTTTCTTTCATTGATAGAAATATTTTTATAATCAATTTAAATGCATTGCCTAATTACTACCAGTTAAAAATATTAACCACATGTAGATAGTTAATTTACTGTCTGCTGTTAGGCCTACATATATGAAGCCTGTACTTGGGAGCCTAGCGGTATCGATGTTTTTATTAATTTCACAATATATATCACATAACACAAAGGACGACTCCCTGATAATAAATTGAATCTAGCAACCCTGAATTTGCATGAATGTTTTGGGTTCAAAGAAGCGTTACTTGGGATGCTCAAATCATACTTCAATATTGCAAATATTGACCTACATACTTGCTGTTCAAAGGCAAGAATATTAATTTATTAATCTCTTGCCACAGGCAAGTTAAAATGAAGGTTTCCTCTTTATCAATATATTTAATTAAATATTTAAAATACAGATATTTAACAAAGCTGGAGTCTCCATTTGAACTTGTCATAAGCAAACGGAACAGATCAAAAACTACACTTTAAGCCAAACCAAATTCACTCCTCAGCTCGACATAAACCACAATACCAATTAAAACCTATACAAAACATACTCTCCTTACTGTTGTACAACGTTCAAACCAACTATTCGCACTCAAAACTGAAAAACCCCGAAATGGGAACTAATTAAAGTTAGAATAGCCTAGGCCGATCCGGTCTCCTGCTAGATTACCGCATATGTATACTTAACATCACTATAACTTCAAAATTACGGCTAAGTGACCTATCTGCCTGAGTAGTATAGGTGTTACCGGCCTGCCTGGGATGATGGGTCACCAAACCGGTACTTAAAATTAAGATTTTACATTTTAATTAACTAAATTCCCTAGTAGGGAGATCATAGCCAAAAACACAATTTACGCCAAATCATACTTCAACGACCTACATACTTGCTGTTCAAAGGCAAGAATATAAATTCTCTGGCAAATTAAGGCTAGGAACAGCATTTTTCTTAAGTTTTCTAATCATTCGGCTATTGTCAATCGGAAGAACCCCTAAAATAAATTTACGAAGAGCGGATTACATTCTATGTACGGCACAGAAGTAATAGGCTACAAGTTTATCAGTATTTTTGGTGTAGCTAAATCCTTGTGAATACAAATTAGAGACAATAACTATCAATAATCAACAGTACCGGTGGAAAGATGTCGTATTCACAAAAATGCAGACTGCACACTGTCATGTGACATGTAGCACGTTTTCGAATTGACAGCGCCGAGTTCATCTTTCTCTCTGAACTTTTTGTACAGGAAAGTAGTGAAGATATTTCGTACCCGTTTTATACGATTTGCAACCGTATACACATCAGTACCGCCTCGAATTTGACAAATTTCTTTCTGTTTCCATCACGACGTAAATGCTTCACCATCTAAATAAACTTCACCAGTCACAATGTTACAGCTTCAACATTCTACCGCGTGGCTGCGCCATCCAACTTTTCTGACGTCAATTGCCCAAGCTGGTTTGGAAACCTAAGTGGTGTACTTTTTAACAGGTCTGATAACCGGTGTTAATTGTGATGACTGTATTAGTGTGTGTTATCTGTAATTCAGGTAAGGACTGCAGACGATCAATTTCAAGTAGTTCCTGCTTTTGCTACCAATTGCTATCGTCAACGGCACCTAGCTATGAACTTGATTACTATATGCCACCATAACCGGCACCTGGCGACGAACGTTGGAACTTAAGAGCATTAATCCAACCTAACCTACACATTTTGGCTTCACACAAGCAAAGTTAGTGGAAGGTTCTTTTACATGCCATACATCTATGATATGGAACCGCCAGCTTTACTTCCCCTCCGAAAGAAGGCACACTGAGGGATTTTTAACGCTCTTAAAAATCCGACCGGGTTTGAACCCGCGATCTTGGGCATAGAAACTCAGCATGCTACCACTACGCCACCGAGGCCGCCTTATCAGTGTATGGCATAAAGCGCTAATCGTGTTGACCGACTGAAAAGTTACAAATTAACAATATTTTTATTATTATTAGAATTATAGTATTATATAGAAATAACGCTAAGGTGTATGTTTCACAAAACCAGAGGGAGTTAGAAAGTGTGGTTTGTACCAAAATCTTCCAAATAGTCTCAATAATACAGGAACAATCTTACATTTTTTTTAAATCGACAGAAATATTATTTATTTGTTTAAACAAGTAAACAACACGGTAGCTTCTGCCAGAACTATGCCACGTCAAGTCCGCATAACAGTAAAACCAAGCGGGTGGTAGACTATATATATGGGGCGAACACAAGTAATCGATCGCAAGGAATGAGCATTCAGGAGGGGAGCTAGTGAACTATAGGTTAAGTAAGGAATATATATACAAGAATTGCAAGCGTACAAAGTACATGACTAATGAATGATTTAATTATTGTTGTTTGAGTCTTCAGTTTTCTTACTGGTTTGATGCAGCTTTCCATGCCTCCCTGTCCTGAGCTACTCGTTTAATCTCTACATAACTACCACACCATACATCCGAGACAATTTGTTTCTTGGTCTACCCCTACAGTTCCTCTCCTCGACTTTTCCTTCCATAACTAAGCTTGCTATTCCTGGGTGTCTTAGTATGTGTCCTACCAACCTATCTCTTCTCTTCATTAGCAGTCGCCAGAAACATGTCTCCTCTCCCACTCGTCTTAATACCTCTTCGTTAGTAACCCTATCTACCCATCTGATCTTCATCATTCTCCTGTAACACCACATTTCAAATGCTTAAATTCTCCTCTTTTCTGCTGCACCAACAGTCCAAGATTCACTTCCATAGAGCGCCACGCTCCAGACAATGGCTTTCAAAAATGATTTTGTAATACCTAAATCTATATTCGATGTCAACAGATACCTTTTTTTTTTTTTGTCGAAATGCTTTCCTTGCCTGAGCCAAACTACTGTTTATATCCTCTTTGCTTCGTCCATCACTGGTTATTTTGCTTCCTAAGTAATAGAAGCTTCTTACTTCCTTCAGTTTTTCACCTGCCAATTTGATGTCCATAGAGGTTTCTGATTTATTTCGGCTGCATTCCAATATTTTTCTATTACACTTATTAATTTTCATCAGGAATTCTTTCTCAAGACGGAGTCCATACCATTCAAATCCTCAGGCGTGTCGCCCAAGATGACGATGTCATCAGCAAATCTCAGAGTTGAAATTATTTCTCCCTGAATCTTTACTCCTACTTTGACTCTTTCTCTGATTTCCTTCATTGCTTGTTCAATGTAAAGATTGAGGAGTATGGGTGGTTCAATTACATATTTCATAAGTTATCACGAGTTTAAAACTGACTTATCGCGGTCTCGAAACTGGTTTGTCTACCAGAGACCACTGTGTTACAAATCCCCTAAATGAATCAACAACAAAACCTTCTAATGCGATGGAAAATATTACAATGAACCTAGAACACATAGGCCTACACTGCCCTAGATGTCAGGACTCCTAGAAATGAAACGGTTGTCTGAGCCTCTAGAAATAAAGTTCCTTGGCTTTATCGATAGTTTAACCTGCGGGAACTGGAGCCAAGACCATCTACAATACTCAGACCTTAATGCAGGTCTCGAACGTGTGAAAATGGCGTATGCTGAAGCCCCGGCATATTGTTTGTTTACATTCGTTGCTGGGATACACTATTTAGCTTTGATTAGCTTCGTTTGATGAAAGTTGGGATAAACTGCCTCTCATCTGTATTTTTAGTGTCTTCTGTATGTCTGTAAAGTCCAGTTCGCGTTAATGTACTGCAATCGTATGTAAATATGTGATAATACGCTTAATATGGACTGGTTCGTTTGTGTGATGATTGTCCAGTCAACCGATGGCATTGTGTCATTTACTTCGGATGTTGAAGTACCTAAGACTAAAGCATAATAGAAGTGACTCAAGAATATACGCCACAATGATTTGCTAGTTAGTGACAATATAATAATAGCTCAGTACACTTCTGTAGTGTCGAACTCAAGTACGTAAAGGGAAAACGCAATGAGCATCTACGGCTAGACCAAACCGTCGACGTTATCTTGAACGCTCAGCTTCATGTGCCTCCGTAAAGCCTTACCAGTCTGGCAGATGTTCTACACTGCCTTGTATACACGCCAAATAGTAGAGTCAACTTCTGTTTTATCGGTTAAGGAAGATGTTCCCCCTGTGCCAAACAGTGAAATCATTGTGTTCCGTCATTATTCATACTTTTGTGATTCTTACTGCTTGAAAGTTATTTTTTTTATTATGATGTGTGTAATAAAGTGTTGTGAGTACCTTGCCAATGATGTACTTATATTGCGAGATGGTGTGCCGCGATAATTCCGTAAGAGGGAGATGGTGCTTTCCAACCTATAGTACTTTACTAAATCAACTATTTCCAGCGTACAACTATTCAAACGGTAACATCGAATGTTTAATAGGTTAGATGGTAACATATTGTCGTGTCCCTTGTGTGTAGTATTCTCTATAATTATGTTCTGATATCCACACGACGACTTCTTTGCATATTTCAATCAACTAATTCGGTGTGATGTTTTACCGAGATTTTAGACAGTTCCACGAGAGGTCTTAATTGAATTGTATCTCTATGGCGTTGGTTCGATTGTTTCAGGCAACTATTCTCATTCCGATTGTGTACACAAATACTCTGCATGTGCTGGGACAGCACTTCAGTAACCGGGTACTTTCTTCTCTCCTACTTCAGAATCTGTTTGATTTTTTGCTTATGATATTAATCTATAATTACTGAACTTAAATACAAATCGAGATAACTCGCCAAAAAGCTTCTTATTCAACCACAGAAACAGTGAGACTATTGTAGCTGCCCCTTGGGTGAAGACGAAGAAACCTATAATTCGAGGCCAGCACTATATAGATAAATTAATTCAGGTAAGTCTAAATTATTGATGCATATTTCTTCGGAACCTAGTCTGGTCTCGTGATATCTTTTATGCTCTTAGGTGAGTAAAAATAATAATTTACACGAACTGTGACCAGCCCGATGACATGGTCTTAGCTATTGGTAGGGCAACCATCGCCGCCATGTTTTTTCTACATTAACGTCTGAGGATTGTTGTTGGTCTTGCTGGAGCATGGGTATTTTTGAGCTGAACAGTTTTCACCCATTTTAAATTACGCCCCTTTTCTTTTCTTTTTCTTTTGCCAATTATTTGAATCTCTTCTTCTCGGTTAATACTGGCCAGAATAACTGAGCAGACATTTCTGTAATTACCGATCAGGTTCGTTATAGTAACTCGTTACTATACCGAATCGTGATTAGTGGTCCCTCTCTTTACTGAATCTATGTTTCTCCGTCACCAGGGACAACTCCTTGTTTGTCTCTGGGCTGTTGTTCTGTTTTTCCAATGTAGGGTTAACGTGTCTTTTTTGAGCTACCGCTCCCATTTTCAGGATGCCTTGCTCCCTCTTTCCTTTGTATTAATATTTATCATTTCTCTTTGAGAAATGCTCGTACCTGACGTGATTTAATTAAATCTTTGTTCCTTTTATCTTTATTATGTGATATTTGCTTCACATCAATGTCATCAAGGTAAGGTCTCGTGTATGTTTGTTTCATTCGAGCGCAGTCATTTTTCACCTTTACCTTCCCCCATTTTTCGTTCCGTATGTATTTTTGTGTGTGTTACGGCTCTATGGCTTACTGTGCGGTTTTCTTCTTCCCGGGGTCAATTGGTCCCGTGTTCGAGCAACGCGCTTGCTCGAAAGCCTGTTTGCTCAGGGATGCAATTATGATCCTTGACTTCACCGATCTCTATCTATCTGGCGGTGGACTTGTGGGCATACGGTTCGGTTGAAACCTCCCTATTGTACCCTGGTCCACTAATGATATCCGTATCTGGTGGTCACAACTTCGATCTTCGTGGTTTCTTGCCCCACGTAAGACCTATGTCGTACACCGCATTATAAATTACATTCATTTTCATTCGTACCTTGTACCTATGATTGCGTTTTATTCACGTAAGTCATTGTGTTTATCTAATTGTCCCTTTTGTCGAACGTATCTCCCTTCACTGCACTCGCCTTTAATTCTACTTCCTTACCGTAACTTACCTTGATGGATTTTACATAAGTATACTGTACGTTAGCCTTCAGGTATTCATTCTAATTGTTGAATGTTCTGTCGTCACATATTTAGTTCAGTCACGTCAGTCCTACGGGTATTTACTCTATTAACTTTTGTCCCTCCTAAATCCCCACTTTCCCTGTATCCTCTAGGATATTCGGAATACCGTACACTTCTTTGTCGGTATGTCCATTTTCCCGACTCCCTTGTCTAGCATCTTACTCTTCTTATTTCCGAACTTAATTTTGCACTGTGTGTGCATACTATGTCACTAACGTACCTCTCTCTCTTATGTCTATGACATAAAATTCACGCACATTCATGCATTCTACTTATAGTAACTCCATGTCTTATTCATTTCACATAACCTAACAATTTAGAATGTATCGCTTCCTTGTCAGTACTTAATTATCTTTCTTAATGGATACACTACTGTGTTCCCTATTACATCTACGTGGTCTATGAGTTCATTTATTCGTTATATCGTTTGGATATTTATTTTTCTACTATTACTTTGGTTCTAGGCTAGGCCCATGGTCCATTGTATGTACGGTATCGTATCCACTGCCATGTGAATGTACGTTCAGTCCACGCCTCTGATAGATTTCTCTCACTTTCGATCTCTCGTTATTCTGGTCTTATATATATTCATCACCCCCTAGTCCTGTTAGATGGGCCCAGCGCCGGATTAAGGTACAGGTACTCGTTTCCAGTGCTGCTACAACATCAGACCGTTTCAGACCTGAGGCTTAAATAAGCTAATGCTCTATATTTTCGGTTTGGTCAGCCCCTATTTCCTGTCGCTTACTGTACTTTCAGCCTGCAAAAGTAACATGTCCATAGCTTTTTGAGCACTCAAGCCATATCTATATTATTTACGGTCGGGTCAGATTTACCCATGGCGCCAGTCCTTGCCTGACTATTTTCGGATTACGTTAGTCGGGACAATCTGTAAACATTAAGGGGGAAAATCCACCTATTTTGGTGCAGCACAATCACATAGCTCACGTTCTTGTTGATCATGTTTAGGGTCTAGGGACACCTTGGTCTCCTTTGGTTAAACAAAAATGAGATGACTGCTTTTTTTTTTTTTTTTTTTTTTTTCATGAACTTTTTTTTTTTTTTTTACATAGTAATAACTTTACACACATAGAAAGGAATTGTTAGTGCACAATTTGAATAGTTAATACAGCAAATAAAAGTCACTGCACCATTGTTTATAAAGCAACACAGAAGCAAAATGTCACTGCACCTTTGTAAAGGTCAACACAGAAAGTAATCGTCACTGCACCATTTTAAAGTCACAAGCACTTATACGCATTCAACACTCCAGGCTGACGATAAGAACTCGTGGCTGTCCAATTCAAAACATACATAACAGCCGTTCAAACGCTGCAGTCAGTGTTCCATGTTTGGCGGATTTCCATCTCTCCCTGCGGAGGTGGTCCAAGAACCCCACCAGTGTGTGGTCCCGAGACCTGTGGCGGGAGAGGTTGTAATGAATCGCTCCCGCCGTGAACCAGAGGATGGCGTTACGCTTTTCCCCAGTGGAATGTGTTACTGCAAAACGTTGCACCTTCATGCCATCGGACACGTCCAGCGGCCGTCCGCAGATTCCAGATACTGCCTGGAGGGTCCAAGTCCAGACGACTGTCGCATTCCCACACGTAGTGACTCGATGGTCTAATGTGTCAGTGCGACCACAGGCGTCACACAGGTCGACATCACTCTGCCCATGCCGAGACAGTTTTTCTCTGGTCGGCACAATTTCATTGAGGTACTCATACAATGTCGATCGCCATTCCAGTGGAATCCAGGGATTCCACAGGTTCTCCCAAATAGTCGACCAGGCTCGCGTAGGATATTTCATCTGTATATAGGGAGTGAAGAGTCTTTCGGCGAGCAGAAACCTATAAAGCACCTTGGTAGGGAGGGCGGTGAAGGGTGTGGAGACACTGGATTTCAGACGGTTAAGAATTGCGAGTTCCTTCTTGAAAACATTGGCTGGGATGAGCATCTGGGGATTCGCACCTGGGACAAGTGACTGTATGCAGACAGTGTCAAAGGGGTCCCCCATATGGTGTTGCGCTCGAAAAAGCTGTGCGGCCAGCAAGGCGGCACATTTGTGTTCAACTGCCACAAGTTGCAGTCCGCCTCTTCGGAGTGGCAGGTTCATTTGATCTCGACGAATCCGATAGCGGTATCCAGACCAGAGGAAATACCCGATGGCCATTTCCATTCGTTGGCAGAGAACGTGCGGAGCTGGGATTGCTTGTGCCAGAAACCATACTTTGGACAGGGCAAAGGTATTAATAAACCACACTTTCTGTATCAGGTTCAATCTTCTCGTCAGTTCTTCCTTTAATTGAAATCTCAGCGTATTTAGCCTCCGGTTCCAGTTATAGCTGACAGTTTCTGCAAAATCGGGGAAGAAAGTTATCCCCAATATTGTACACCTGTCAACTATTGGAATGGCTAGGTCGTGCGGCGTCCTGATTGTTGTAGGCAAGCAGATGGGCATGAGCGATGACTTCGCAGCATTGATGCGTGCACCTGATGCTAGGGCGTAGGTGTCCATGATGCTATTCGTAGACGTAAGTTCTGACTCATCAGTGATAAAGACGGTCACGTCATCGGCATATGCCCGCAGGGTGATATGGGCACCATGCAGATCGATACCTTGGAGTTTCTCGTCCAGACTGCGGATCAGGGGTTCAATAGCCAAAACAAAGAGCACCATCGACAATGGGCAGCCCTGCCTGATGGATTTATGGACGGGAATTGGACGGGATAAAAATCCATTTATCAACACTCTGGATGAAGCGGATGCGTAGAGTCGTTGGAGGCAGTGTATGACGCCCAGAGGAATGTGAAAGTGACGCAAAGTTTGCCAAAGATATGCGTGGGCGACCCTATCAAAGGCTTTGTTCAGGTCAATATTCAGCAAGGCAGCCGCGTGATTTCCATTACCTGAAGCATAAAGAATGAGGTCTCGGATAGCAAGAATGCTATGCAGAATGGTCTTCTGGGGTATCGTGCAGGTTTGACCTGGGCCTATCAGGCTGTGCAGCACACTTTTGAGCCGAAGTGCTAGGACTTTGGCCAGCAACTTGTAATCCGTGTTGAGAATAGTTATTGGTCTGTAGTCAGCAATACCACGCACACCATTAATCTTGGGAATCAAAAGGATAACGCCTTCCGTAAAGCCGTGGGGTACTTCATGTGTGAATAGGTAGTTGAGGACTTGGGTGACCTCATCCCCAACAAGGTGCCAGAAGTGTTTGTACCATTCATACGGCAGAGCATCTATTCCCGGCGTCTTGTTATTAGCTGTGTTTCGGAGAGCATAGTCGATCTCTGCCTTCATGATTGGGGGCGCCAAGTTGACGCATGCAGTCGTTGTCCAGGTGCCGGTCCGTAGACGTCATGAGTTGGTTACCTGCCGATTCCGAGACTGGTTCCTCAGCCAGCATCTCCCGAAAATAGCGCTCACCTTCTGCAAGTAGTTCCTCACTGGTCGTTAATATGCCCCCATCCGGTCCCGTCCACTGACTAATACACTGACGCCCTTGCGAGCGGCGGAGACGGCCAAGCTGATAAACAGACATCTTTTCCCTGTCAATCAAGGAATATTTCTTGACATGCTGCTGCAGGGTGGCTAAATTGCTTTCTCGGACATGGCAGATGGTTGTCTTAATCGTGCGTAGTGCCACCGACACATTTTCCCCTAGTTGTTCTCGATGGTGGAGTCCTGTAACACGGTGTCATAGAAGTCCAGTTTCCGATATAAACGTTGATTACGTTCAAAGGTTATGGCTTTGGCGACTGCCCGAATGGCCGGCTTCACCTTTTCTAACCACCAGTCAGCCACATTGTTGTAACGGTGTTTCAGCCGTTGACACTGCCGATACACAGCCTCAAAACGCTGTGAATCCTCTTCCGTTTCAAAGCAGTTGGTATTCATTTTCCACGTGCCTCGCCCTTGTATTGTGTGTGCAGGGACGGCACTTCTCGCCGTAAATAAAAAGCCATTGTGATCACTAAAGGCGACAGGGATTATCCGACAGCCGCGTACACGTGAGGCAAGCGTACTGGACATATACGCCCGATCAATCCTGGATTTAGAGGCGCCACGGCAAAATGTATATTGGATCTGGTTGCCATGTATGTGTGGCCATATATCTATTAGTTGCATGCTCTGGGTGAGTCCCTGTAACCCAGGACAGAAATTGAAGGAACCCGTCTGATCCTGGGGGCGTAAGGTGCAGTTGAAATCCCCCATCAATAGAATGGGGAGATTCGTTACCAGGTGGGGTAAGATGTCTTGCCTAAATAAAACGTTTCTCTCAGATTTATAATTGGAGCCAGATGGACTGTAAACATTTATGATCCTGACACCATGTACCGTAGCAGATGTTATACGCCCGGAAGGATCCATCACCACATCCGTTACTAGGGTGCCTTTACGGTAGATAATGGCCGTACCCCTAGCAGTGGTGCCCATGTTAACTATATAGTCATGTTCATAGAGGAAGCCAATATTGCATTCGCTGACTTCTTGCAGAAAAAGAATGTCAACATCATATTCACGCAGAAAACGGCTTAACAGCGCCTGAGTGGCCGGATTCCTCAAGCCAGGAACATTTACTGTGGCATAGGTCTTCAAATGTGAATTATGGTCCATAGTTGATATCGGCTAAGAGGGGAGCTAACTGTAGATCCAAATCCTGCAGTGCCTCCCGGGACTGCTCACTATATTTAGCCCGCATCTTGCTAACGAACTCGGGGACTCCCTCATGCTGACCCATTTGAGCGCACTTGCGTAGAAGTGAAAGAATGGGTCCGGGGCTAGGAAGGGTTGCCATATGACACAGGTCCGACATCATTTGCTGAACCTCAAGGGCTTCGCCGGTAGTAAGGCTCGCAGCAGGTGAGGCCTCTGTTGGACAACTTCTGGTGGTTTCCGGCACTCGGAAACGAGGGTCTATCTCACTGACACGTATTTCACCTTTCTTCAGCTGCTTAGGCTTGTTCTGTGCTCTACGGGTTTTAACAAGTTCGGTGGCGAGCGAAGCATCGGATTCATCGGAAGTAGGGTTAACCTTGCGCTTAGGTTTACGATTTTTCACGACTGGGGTTGCGAGCGAAGCATCTGAGTCATCAGAAGTATGCCCACGGCTAACGAGCATGCTTTCCTCAATGTCCTCAGACCAGGTGGTCGTTTTGCGTATCCCCGAATTTTCCTGTCCCGAGCCTTCTCCTTGGGGGGAACTATGGGTAGGTTTGGCAACTGGAGGGGGTGACCGGTCAGCATCCAAGGGTTGCTGTGAAGACTCTTCCTGGTGCAAGACCACAGACTCTGGATTCATGTCAGGCACACCTATGCTGTCAGCCAGGGTGACAGGCTCCGTCTCCATGGGAGGCGTGCTGTCTAGCGGGGGAAAACCTGTATCGTAGCGTGCTTGAGTATCGCCTGGGCTGTGAAGCGGGGAGTCGTCTATACGGCGGCTGGATCTAGGGGTGACCATAGCCGCAAGGCTAGTTGTCCGTGTGTCGCGTTCAAGGCGCGTCATGGCCGAGTATCGGCTCGGACAGTCGATACGCAGATGGTCTATAGCTTGACATATGGCACATGTTTTAACTTGCCCTTCATAGCTAACCTGTCCACGGTGCCCATCAATCATGATAAAGGACGGAATTTGCTTTTTTAAATCTATTTGTATTTGTCGGATACCATTTGCAACTGGTAACTTGTAATACTGGGACCAACTTTCATTTGTGATGGATTTGACTGTACCATATTTTGCAAAATGGGTGCGTATTGTATCATTTGATAATTCAGGCGGAATATTAAAGAGCCTTACCCGCGTGGCTTCCATGCCGGCAGCGACAATTTCTACCGAAACAGACTCCCCATTAAACAAAGTAAGCCTGTGTGTTCCCGCAAATTTACTCAAAAGTTTGTCCATAATAGATTGAGAGATTACCTTGATAAAAACAGAGTTGGACGGTGCGTCAAGTTGCAGGGTCTCCAGTTGGTCGACCGTGATTTTCAGCATCTCCGCCACAAAGGTGTGAATTTCCGCTGCCGACGGACGCGTGGTGTTCCGTTGGAAGGAGCATTTCAACGTATTTTTCCTGATGGTTTGCATTTTCTTCCTGGGGTTCTATCCAATTGACAAAGAGCCTGTACTAAGCGTAGGCGAAGCTATTCGGCGCACTTAACTGTTGTGTGTTGGCTGCACTCTCACTGCTCAGATGCACCAGACAAGCATGACCTTACTCGTTCGTGGCTAGAGCCACACTCGCTTTAAGGCCACAATCAAGGCCAATTATACTGTTACCAAAATTAGTCATTTTTCTGCATGTTAGATTTGAAAAATATAAATAAATCTCATTTTATACCGGCAAGAGTTCATAGTAAGACAGCAGGTGTAAAATTACTGTGAGTAGGACAAGAAGGGAGTGACCCAGCGCCAATCCTCGTGTGGGTCTCAAGGGTTGACATGGCGCTAGAAGTGAAATGCAGCGCGCTTCGGGAATTGAAAAGGAATCCCATTTTTCTCACAGTAAAATATGACAGAGGCTTCCACAATCGAATTTTCCGCAGCTTGGAGCGCGTAATCACCCTTTTGAGAGGCGATACCGCAGCGCGAGGGATTCTATTGTTCCTCGCTTCACGTGTCGCTGTGTGATGATTGGTCACCGTTTCCAGCAGTGTTGCCACATCTTCTAATGTTTACACTGCAGGTAATTGCGGTTTGTGCTGCGGGCTTAGAAGAGCTGGGTATCGAACCCACGCCTCAGCGAACAAACCTGACAATTACACCACAAACACTCGTAACCCACAGCGTCTTTGGTGGCGTAGTTGGTAGCATGCTGATATTCTATGCCCAAGATCGCGTGTTCAAACACGGCCGAAGTGGTCGGATATTTGATAGCGTTAAAAATCCCTCAATATGCTTTTGTTCGGAGAGGAACTAAAGCCGGCGGTCCTGTGTCATAGATCGAAAGAATTGATCGTCTGCAATCCTTACCTGAATTACAGATAACACACACTAATGCAGTCATCACAATTAACACCGGTTATCAGCAGGGCTGTATTTCTAAATAGGCTGAGTAGGCTGCAGCATAGAGCGGCAAATTTTAAGGGGCGGCAGTTTGGCAATTTATTCAAAAGCTAAAATGAAGTATTTCAGACGTTAATAATATTTTCCGAACGAATTTAAGAATACAAGTTATTTTAAAATATGTTTTAGTCCTTGTACAGTTCTTCCTGCCTTAGAAGAGTTACGAACTAGTATTTCTGAAATACGGTTAAACTCACTTTCATTACTTTGTATTGAGGCGAATACAACAAAAACACTTTAATATGAGGACATTAACGAGTTTGCCATCAAGAAATCTCGTAAGAAAACTATGCAAATTTGAACATCTAGATTGCGCGGGGTGATTTGGTTTATAGAAGTTTGTATATTTTTCAACAAATAAACCTATAATTAGCTACATTTTGTGTAATATCATTTCACCATGTAGGATAACCTAATTCAAATTGAACGCAGTTCTTCAATTACGCAAAAGATAGTCATTAGTATTAAAATATAAAAATATGTGTGAAATAGTGGTCACTGATCTCCAAGAACAAATTAATTAATTAAGTTCGAAACTCATTTCATTTTTTAACGAATCTTAAAAGAAGTAAGTAAAAAAACAAGTAGAAAACTAATTTCATTATAACATTTATTATGTAAGCCATTACATTTGTGGTTTTATCTAAACTAATTGAACTTTATGTATAAAAAAGATGAAAACGCCAATGAACTCTATCCTTTTTTTGTATTAAACAAAATGTATTGAGGGGGCGGCAAATGGACTTTAGCCTATAGTCGGCATACTCTTAAATCCGGCCCTGGTTATCAGACAGATTCTACACACACCCAAAGTACACGGGGCTACATGATCGCGTTGTTGCAGCCCCGAAACTGAGGAACCAACCAACCTCGTAGGACCCTGGTGTTATCAGCAGACCTCGGACTTTTAGGCACCAAAACGTAGTGTTTTATGCACCTAATCAGCTATTGTGGAGCTTGAAGCCACTTTCAGTGTTGCCTCTGATGCTTTTCAGATGGTCAACACGAGATGAGTTGTTCCCCAATTCTGAAAAAAGAAATCTTTTCAGGATTAGCAAATAAGCCTCTCATTTGGGTACTTTCATAACCCCCAGGGGCTCACAACTAGTGGGACGTGAGCTAGCGACCACGGGACCCCAGCTGAGTCCGGCATTGCTTCCACTTACTTGTGCCGGGCTCCTCTCCGTCTTCTTTCCTGTCGACCTCCCTTGGTCAACTCTTGTTCTTTTCCGACCCCGACGGTATTAGGCCTAGGGAGTCTTTCACTTTCCCGCCTTAGTTGGCCCTTGTCTCATATTTCCCTCCTTCTTCGAGGGATCAGCCTTCATTTTCATTATATTTCCTTTTCTCTTTAAGATTCCCGCACTGTTTTTGTTTATGGCTCCCCGTGTATGTACATTCCCTTTATCGACTTTTTTTTTGCATCTACACTTCATTTTGTAGGTATTTCCAATCTACGTTGCATTGTGTAAGTTTGTCGATCTAAGTTGCATTTTGCGAGTATTTTAAACCTCAATTGCATTTTGTAAGGATTGACAATCTACCCATAAATTGTTTTTTAGTAAGTCTTTCAATAATGTCGGGAGTCCGATTGTGACTATTATGAATTTCAATTACAATTTGGAAGTATTTTCAACCTAAACCCCCTTTTTGCAAGTATTAGGTAGATTTCATTAGAAAGCTAACTATTGCAATGGGTACCATGTTTCGACTTCCGAAAAATTTCGACATATCTTCGCGTTTCACATCCCCCAGACCCCAAAACCACCGTCAGTTCAAAAGTTTATATATAATTTATGTATATATGTATGTATCTATCTATCTATCTATATATACAGGGTGTCCGCAGCAAGCCCTACTTTGTGCTGTAACTCGTTTGTTTTTCAAGATATTTTAATTTTGACATTTGCTTTGGAAAGTACTTGTCAAGCTCTAAAACTTTCGTTCAGTTGGTTTTTGTGTGAAGTTCGCGCCTAACGCGCAAATCAATCTTTTGTAGCACTGTTTTGGCACTTTTTTGCTCAAATTGTTTTTTTGACATCACCTATCGAAAGAGCGACATCGAATTAGTAGAATAAGCCACCAAAATATCAATTTTTACCCAAAACAAACTCGCAAAATGCGAGTTTGTATTTAGATTTTCGTCCGCTTATAGCATGCGACCTGCCTCTGCCTGCCCGAGCCAATCAACTCCAACGGGCAGCGGCAGCGCAGGGGAAAGAGGGAGGGGAATGAGCGGCACAACTTCTGCCGCCGTGAACCTATCCGGGCGGGCACAAGAAGGCTGAATTTGCTACGCTGTGCGGCATTGCTTGGTGCGGTTTGCTGAGCGCGCAACGCCGCTCGGCGTATTTATTTTACTTTTGATTGTTCGGAAATCTAAATTAAAAGTTACCCTGTGACCACCGTTACAAAGCAGACGTTAGGATGTTCCTACAACATTACCGGTACTGGTTTTGTCTCGTTTAAATTACAAAACATCTAACTTAGAGGATGAACTTAAATACACTTACTCTGTAATCAGCCGTCAAAACGCCCAAAACAAATTAAGTTCTTATTTTATTCATTTAATACTGGTAAAAATGATATTTTTTTTACTTTAAGATCTTCTGCTCAAGTAAACTTGGTTATGGCGTTGGTAAAGAAAAGAAGGCATTGTAATTACACCAAGAAGTCTTGATTTTTATTCTTGAAATTCGTTTTAGGCGCTTCTTTTAAAAGAAATTAGTGGTCTGAACAATAAAGCGATGAACCGTGTGAACACTCGGAAATCAATTTAGATCTAATTTTTGGCAACGGCCAAGTTTTAGTTGCATGTAGTCACGGTAAAAATGTTTTTTTTTCTCTCTTGATCACCAGTATCTTTGAATATTTTTTAAGAGCAAACTTGATTCGGGCATGGGTAAAGAAAGAAATAAATTTTAACACACCCAAAAAATGATTTTTATTCTTCTAATCGGTTTTTGGCACTTGTTTTTGTAAAAAAAAGAGAAATAAGAAAACAACGAATGAACTAAAACAATAACAAACACATTTGCGCCAATAAGAAGGCTTAGGAATACGCGGCGGTAACTTCTTAAAAGTCAGAAGAGGTAGGTAAAGAAATAAATATGGCACTGAACACACACACACAAAAAGTGTGATTCTTATCCGCCTTATCGTATCTTTGTCACGTATTTAAAAAATAGTAACTAAAAACAACTAATAAACTAAATCAGTAACTAAAAATCACTTATTTATCGAGCAGGTGCTCGAAGATACCACCTCCTTGCTGGTGGCAAAACTCTAACCGCCGGAACATTCCCGCCGAAGCATTTCGTAACTCTTGCGATCTGTCTAGTCTCCTAAATGCACCAACGATTCTGTCGCAAATTTCGTCGCGATCGTCGCAGGAGGTTCCATACACTAGATCTTTCACTCTTCCCCACAAAATAATCCATAATGGTAATGTCCATGCTTCGTGCTGGCCATGGTCTGGCCATTAGTCTGCCTCGTCCAATCGTTTTGCCGTCGAATAGGACGTTTGCTGCATTTTGGGCAGCAAGTGTTGAGTGGGGAGGTGCGCCGTCGTGCATAAACTAAAGGTTTTGCAGAATTTCTTCACCCAGGTCCGCTGTTGCAATTTGAACAGGGAGGTCATTTTCTAGGAACTGAGTGTAACCTTGACAGTTTAAAGTCCCTTGAAAAAAGTGTGGATAAATAATACGGTCATCTACCACTCCACCCCAACAATTGATGGACCATTGGTGTTGGTGGTCTACCTCCCTCAACCAATGCGGGTTTTCTGCTGACCAAAAATGAGTTGTGGTGTGGTTCGGTGCCCCTACGTTTCTGAAAAACGGTTCGTCAGTCTGGAGTACGCTGAACGGTCTAGCCTGTTCGAGCATCCATTCACAATGATCGATGCGCGCTAGATAGTCATCTTCCATCAGCATCTGATGTTTGTGTAGGCGGTACGGCTGCAGATTTTCGTCTTTCCATATCTTGTGGACCACACTCTTGGAAACGTTGTACATCCTGGCAATGGTCCTCGTACTGGTTCGCGGATTACGACGGACTTCGTCAGTAATTCTTCCTCTGTAAGTCACGTACACTGGTCGATCATAAAAACGCTGTGGTGGTCGTAAGCTTCCCGTGAGACGCGCCCTCGTCTCGAAATCCCGAATCGTTTGCGGCGCAGGGTGTCTGCCTTGCCGCTCGGGAAACCGGAGAGAATACTCCAGCGAAGCTTCATCAGTATTTCCATGACATTGTCCTAGAAAAGAACCGAAATTATTTAACAATAGAAACGCAGGTAAACTTAACAGATCTAAAGCACAGTCACGACATAAATCAAAGACAAACTACAGGCGAACAGATTACGTGTCGGATTTTATTTCGTAAGGGGGTTCAATGACGATTACGATTAGAATAATTAGCCGTATCGAGTTTATGTACTGTTGTATTTACACGTCTAAATCAACTTAAAAAGACCTACATGACAGCCACTATTTGTTTCGCGGTGGGGGAAAATAAGTAAACACCTGTACTGACGACTGACGCACGTTGTAATGTAGCTTAAACAACAATAGCCACGCAGTTGCAAGAGAATATTTCCATTTAACTCTTACACCAGTGTTTAACAACAAAGTACTGAGATAGAAGTAAATCTTACCATGATAAATTGAAAGCTAGTCGAGCCATTTGGCTTACGCAAAGTTGGCCGATACCGGAGTTCAACGCATAACAATCAAAAGGACCAATGAAAACGAAGCAGTCGATCAGATACATTGACAAATAAAACTCAACGCGTACCAAACAAAGCAATTGACAAGCAAAATTAAAGAAATGAATGACAGGCCCATGACTCGCTAACTTAAAAAAAAAGGAAACAGTGAAATTAGATTAGGTTTCCTTCCGTAATACCGGTATTATGAGATGCAGGGAAAATTGCATTATTCGATCCGAGGGTACAAACAAATAAACAGCCAGGGATAATTACTTACCTAGGATTAAAATGGCATCGAGCACCTCGTCCGGCGTGTACCGCTGCACTGCTTAGAGGAGAACACTTCAAAATGACAACAAAAGTGTGACCGACTCTACGGTGGTGCCGCCCGCACCGGTGCAGCCGGCCGGTAGGATCGCTGCGAGCCTGCCACAACCGAGCCGTGGGCCTGTGTCGCTCAGGTGCCCGGACAGGGCGCGAAGGCCCGCTTGGTGTTCTCACGGCTGATTGCTTTATTGTTCAGACCACTAATTTCTTTTAAATGAAGCGCCTAAAACGAATTTCAAGAATAAAAATCAAGACTTTTTGGCGCAATTACAATGCCTTGTTTTCTTTACGAACGCCATAACCAAGTTTACTTGAGCAGAAGATCTTTGAGTAAGAAACTATCATTTTTACCGGTATTAAATGAATAAAAATTTGAATTTAATTTGTTTTGGGCGTTTTGACGGCTGATTACAGAGTAAGTTTATTTAAGTTCATCCTCTAAGTAAGATGTTTTGTAATTTAAACGAGACAAAACCAGTACCGGTAATGTTGTAGGAACATCCTAACGTCTGCTTTGTAACGGTGGTCACAGGGTAACTTTTAATTTAGATTTGCGAACAATCAAAAGTAAAATAAATACGCCGAGCGGCGTTGCGCGCTCAGCAAACCGCACCAAGCAATGCCGCACAGCGTAGCAAATTCAGCCTTCTTGTGCCCGCCCGGATAGGTTCACGGCGGCAGAAGTTGTGCCGCTCATTCCCCTCCCTCTTTCCCCTGCGCTGCCGCTGCCCGTTGGAGTTGATTGGCTCGGGCAGGCAGAGGCAGGTCGCATGCTATAAGCGGACGAAAATCTAAATGCAAACTCGCAGATTGCGAGTTTGATTTGGGTAAAAACTGATATTTTGGTGGCTTATTCTACTAATTCGATGTAGCTCTTTCGATAGGTGATGTCAAAAAAACGATTTGAGCAAAAAAGTGCCAAAACAGTGCTACAAAAGATTGATTTGCGCGTTAGGCGCGAACTTCACACAAAAACCAACTGAACAAAAGTTTTAGAGCTTGACAATTACTTTCCAAAGCAAATGTCAAAATTAAAATATCTTGAAAAACAAACG
This sequence comes from Meconema thalassinum, assembly GCA_946902985.2. Lineage (NCBI taxonomy): Eukaryota > Metazoa > Arthropoda > Insecta > Orthoptera > Tettigoniidae > Meconema > Meconema thalassinum. The sequence continues at coordinate 7,576,150 of OX336396.1, forward strand.
AGTTACAGCACAAAGTAGGGCTTGCTGCGGACACCCTGTATATATATATATATATATATATATATCAGTTTCTTGTGGACACGATAACTGCCGTAATTTTGCACCAATCACTTTGAATTTTTTACATAATATGTATCCCTATAAAATCTCAGTCGAGTTCGTTAATGGGCAAAATCGGTCGAAGGGGGGTGAAAATGGGGGACTTTTTTCGAAAAAGTGAAATTTCGCTATAACTCTCTTAATACGTGAAATATCGAATCCATTCAAAGTTCATAATATGTGTCGGTAAGTGCCAAAAATGTATGTCAAATAAGTTTTTTGATAGCACCAACCATTGACCAAAGGGGTGGAAAAAAGTGGGGTTTTCGGGAAACATTAATCATATCTCTCTTAATAGGCACAATATCAAAACCGTACAAAATGGAAAATATTCCCCTAATAATTACCTAAAACTTTTGTCTGAAAGAATTTTTGATATGACCCACCATTACGCCAAGGGATGAGAAAAATGATTTCGGAATTTTAAAAAATGCCAAGTGCCATCAGAGGTTACCATAACAACGCTTTTAAATTGATAAGGGATGATCTATCAGAGGTTGCCAAGACAACGCCATTGACGAGATCACATTCATTTTTAGCCTACTTTTCACACTTTTCAAAAATGAGGAAAAAGTAGACTTATAAGATATATCCGGGAAAATGTGTCTGTCCTTCTGTCTGTCTGTCTGTCTGTCTGTCTGTCTGTCCTTCTGTCTATCTGGCTGGCTGTGTGTGTGTGTCCCCTCCCTATCAACTCCTAAACGGCTGCAGCAATCGAAACCAAATTTAGTATGAGTAAAGATGTATACCGGAATATCTCAGGCCCATTTTTGAAAAAGATGCCAGTGCTACCAACTGCTAAAAAACGCACTAGAAATTTGAGCTCCATGTTGGATATCTTGGAAGGTATACATGGGAGCTATTCTAAAATTGGCACACATGTAGATAATACTATTTCAGTTTAATTTCCAGGTGGCCATACATGACAGCGTTGCCAAAATAATTTTAAGCCATCTGATAAGTCCAATTTTAAATGCATATAACTTCTATACTATCAATTGGATTTCAACCAAATTTTGTATGTAATATGTGTACATAAACATATATGACTGAGTGTATTTTTAAGAGCCACCAGGGCTCCCAACTGTTAATAATTTCTCTCTATTTTGTATCCAAATATATCAGAAAGTATGCAAGCCGACAGCTTTAAACTATGCACACGTAAATTGCCCGACATTTTACATTAATTTGGAGTAACTTATATACGTCAGTTCTACCAACATGATTCTAAGCCTGCTGATAGGACCAATTTTTAAATACATGTAACTTCTATACCAACAAATGGATTTCATCCAAAATTGGCCCAAAAATATATAATATTTCAGATTATTTCTGACCAGCACTCTCATGACATTGTTGCCAACATGCTTTTACGTGTACTAATAGATCCAATGTCTAAATCCATGTAACGTCCTTTGGACTTCAAGCTCATTTTGTATTCTGTACCTTAGGAGATGGAAGTAAGAATATATTCAGTCACCAGAGCTGCCAACTGTATTGCTCTATTAGGCTACATTATGCCTAGTATACCTTATTTCGAACTAATTAAGACATCTCGATATTACCCACTTAATTTCGTCATTATTCTAGATAGGTTCATATACTGTAGATTAATCTATGGCATGAATCTTAATTTTAAGAAAAGTAGGCTCTTTAGTTCGTCACGGAACTTTTTGTTCCATCTGACCATGAGGGAAGCGGCTAACTGGTAGCATGCTGAACTTCTATGCCCAAGGTGCTGGTTCAAAGCCGGACAAAGTCGCCGGATTTTCTAAGAGCGCTAAAAATCCGTCAGCCTGCTTTCCTTCGGAGGGGAAGTTACAACGTTCGTTGCAAGTTGCTGGTTGCGGTGGCATCTAGCAGCCAAGTTCACAGCTAGGTGTCGTTGACGTTAGTATTTGTTACAAAATTAGGTACTACTACTTAAAATTGACCGTCTGCAGACCTTACCTGACTTACAGACTAGTACAGTCATCACAAATAACACCGTTTATCAGACAGATTCTACACACACCCAATGTACACGGGGTTACATGACCACCTTGTCGCAGCCCCTAAACTGAGGAACCAACCAACATCTCTGCGTGTGATAAAATTTTCCGTGAAGAAGTAACAGACTGTTAGATAGTTACACATTAGTTCCAAACCTTGCATAAGGACAGTGTGATCACAAGTATAAAAATGAACCCCAAATGACAAGAAGGTTACCATCCCCATAAGACAGTAAAATGTTAAAAGTATGCATAGAAAGACGAAAAAATGTTAACTAACCTCCAATTGTAAAATACTTTCTCGCAATAAATGAGGTCTGATCCTCCTACGAAAACCTGCATATTTTGCCTATTATAGCCTATCCCCTAGTTTGCCCGGTGAAATCTACCTCCGCCTTCCGGCGTGCCGAGAGGAATTTATTTTCAATCTAAATTGCATTTTGTAGGGTGAGCATTATGCAAGTATTTTGATTTACAATTGCATTTTGTGGGCGTCTTGAATCTAAATTGCATTTATTTAGTATTTTCAATCTAAATTGCATTTTGTAAGTATTGTCCATCCAAATGAGTAGTTTAAATCTACCATACATTTTGAAATAGCCCAGTTGATCACGCACTGCACCAGGTAAAACGTTTAGATTGGGACGGTGGTGGTCTCGGATCGCAGTCAACGGTCTTTCCGGGCTGCCTGATCGTTTCCACCACACACGTACCAACTCTATAGGCCATTAGGCTGAACATTGGACATACTGTGAGCTGCCCAGTGCATCGAAGCCTTCCTTCTGCTTGGGATCGTGCCGTTGAACCCGATGGTGATCTCAATTGCATTTTGTAAGTATTTCGACTCTACATTGCATTTTGTAGGTATTTTGAACCTAACCTACATTTTGTGTGTATCTTTCAATCTATTCCTTTTGAGAGCATTTTCGTTTTAAATTACCGCTCTCCATTTTGTATTCATTAATCAGTGTTAAGAGGGGCAGATGACCTCGTAGTTCCTCCCCTTAAAACAACAATAACTAACTAACTAACAGGTCTACGCATGCCTGTGCATTATCAGTCGAAGGTCTTGTACCAGAAATGTTTCTTTGGTTAAAGCATACACATATCGTGAAAGAGCGAATTTTGATACCCCCAATACCCTTTTCAAATACCTTCATTTCAAACTTTCAATGTCATTTAATTGTCTGATTGAGAGATAAGTCCATATGATCTCCTGCCCGTATGTGAGTGATGGGAGTAGGCCTACTTTGACTCTGAAAAGTATCATAACTGAATTTACTGATATTCTTTGTAAATGTCTGATGTCGCTTATATTAATTCTAAGTGCTGCTGCAAGTCTCTCCTTTATATGGACCATAAAGGAAGTCCCTGTGACTTGCATAGTAATTCCAAGGTACTTAAATTGTTATTTCAGCGTTAGTATATGTTCCCCGCAAACAATGGAGTCATCCTTCCTCAGCCTTCCTCCATTTCTGATTCATCCTTAGTTCATTCTCCTCCGCCCATTTCTCAACAAGATCTATTCGCTTCTGTAGTTCCTCTATATTATCGGAGGCCAGGGCCATGTCATCTGCATAAATATATATATTTACTTTCTGTGTTCCCTCCTTTAATTTGAAGGCAACATCGTGGGTCATGATATTGAAGAGTAACGATCTTAGCGGGTCTCCTTGCAGTACTCCGATTGTCTGGTCAATCCAGTCCGAGTGTGCGATACCAACATGGATCTGAACTTGATTGTCCGCCAGAATGTTCGATATCAGTCTTGTCATGTCAGAACGTCCTAGTAAGTTTTCTAATTTTATGACAAGTTTCTTTCTATTGACTGTGTCAAAGGCTTTGGTGTAGTCGATGGCAATTACATATTTTTTCCCGTGAGCTTCAAGCGTGTCCTGTATGTCCATTAAGAGACATTCTGCAGCCAATAGAGTAGATCTGCCCTTCCGAAATCCAAATTGTTCTTCTGGAAGCAGGTGGTCTACACATGCATCTATTCTCCGAGTCAGAAGCTTGGTAAGCAATTTGCATGCAACCGATTCCAACGCCACAGCCCTATATGATTCAGGTTTACTGACATCGCCTTGACCCTTGTATAGCAGTCTGATGATGGACTTGCGCCAAGTACTGGGGATGGCTCCAGTCTCTAAGCACTTATTCACTAACTCTGCCCATACGTTTTCCAGGAAGTGTAGCGAAATCTTCAAATGTTCATTACAGAGTCCATCTACACCTGAAGCTCTGTTATCCTTGCTTTTCGTGATGATCTGCCTAACTTCTTCTATAGTGAAGTACGTAGTATGCTCAACCTCTGTGGACTTGTCCAACTCCGGTCTGGTCTCTTTGGATACTAGAACCCCCCTCATGTGTTCCTCCATGTTTCCATCCTGATGTCCGCTTGGAAGCGTGGTTGTCTTGGCCTGAGTGCTTTATACGGATCATTCTCAATGTCATATATGAGCATTTTGTCTTCTTTCTCTCTATACTCTCTCTTCTTTGACTTTATGAGCTCTTTATATTTCCTCCTTGCTGTCTGGCAGCGTTCCAGATCACCTTTATCCTTAGTTCTCTTTGCGATATGTAGCTTCTGTAATGTAGTTTGTCTCTCCTTGAAGCACTCTCTATCAAACCATTTCTGCGCTTGACGAGTAAACTCTATAGTTGAAGTTCCTTCTTCTATAAATTCCATTATTCGCGCCATAGCCACATCTAAATTACCCTCGCTAATTGATAGCATGATAGTTGGTATTTTGTCTGTATTCGCCCCTAACAGGCTCTGGTCTAGTGTTCTTCTCGTTCTTTGCCTCTTTGCTGGAAGTCTTAAGGGGTGTGTAACAGTCAATATGGTAAATACTGGGATATGCTTCCTAATTACAGCTGCATCACACTTTGCCATAAGTCCATGATCATGAATAGCGAGACCTCGTACAAACATGAGGCCTATGGTGCTACTCCATTATAACAAATATACGTAAGTGCCTTCTTGTCATTCACGAGCCTTAGTCCTTCCTCCTCCAGGTAATTGAGGACCAGTTCCGATTTCCTATTGAGTTTGTCCACTGGACAATTCAAATCACCCCCAAGTATAATGCTATCAGTAGCTTGTGTAACATCAATTGCTCTTTGAATATTGTCTATTATATCGATTGCACTGAAGACCGGTCTATAATAAACACAGATGAATACCCCTATTTTAGTTCGTACCACTAGCTGTTCCTCTTCGCTCAGAAGTATGTCGAAAGGCTTTAACTTCGGGTTAATTAAGCATGTAACTCCCCCGGACAGCCTCCCTCTTTCCTCTTTTGTTGCCAGTGCATGTATGTTGTAGAAGCCCTTCACTTCAAACCTTGACTCCTCAGTGATGAAAGCCTCCGTTACGATGCAAGCATCGAAATCGCTGAAAAGTCTTTCGTGAGGCCACTCATAACGCCTTTTAGACCTTTCACATTCCAGTTGAGGACTTTTACTTCTTTACATTACTCATAACTGTCTTCCTTTGTTTCTCCACGGTGCTCGAAAGGACCGACATACAACATTCTCTGGCCAGAAAGATTCCACATAAACTTTGTTGAGGTCAATAAAATAAAACCCTATTTTGAAAGCTCTCGAGGTGTCGGTATTGCTGACCAGTTTGCAGCTAATTGTGCCACACACACCATTTTCTTTTAGATATTGTTTTAGATCCCTTATTTGGGGGTAGCAGGATCTAAAACGGAAGAGTTATTGTGTTGATTTAGAAGGAAATGTCTAAAAGGGGGTAGCTTCCCGTAGTCGGGCAAGCTGACCAGTGTAGAGTGTTGTTTTAGTGTTGGGGTGCTCCTATAAATGATGTAGGAGTATTTTAGGGGATGGACTTAGCGTAAGGTCAACGCGCTGGCTTATGTAGTCGTCCAGCTGTCTGGTTAGATAATAGACTTGCACGCGTCAGCTAGAAGGCGCGTGCCGTTCCTGGCAGTCAGGCCGGTACGGGAATACGATGATGTTTGCACTAGCAAGTATCTGGCTACTATAAGTCACGTCTAATAGTGACGGAGAGTTCAGGAAGGGAGTTAGGGCGTAAAGAAACGTACAGACAGTAATGCAGGTGTAAAGTACTGACCAAGTGTTTATTGGTCAGTAATAATGGATATGTGAGTCCCTTTTAAGGGATGTAGTGATGTTTCAATGTGTACAAATTGGTCTATACAAATTGGGTGTAAGGTTACAAAGTTATAGGATTCTGAACACGTTCTGACTCACTCACCTGATGATACCGGCGTAGCCTTCGGCCGTCACACTGTAAGCTTGATAATCGAGAGACCCTCTGACCTCCTTAGGATTCCCTTTTATATTCTTCGGCGCTATGCTGTCAGCATTGTGATGGCATAGCTGCCCTAGTTAATAGTGTGTCGATGTTTGTAGTGGTTATGCAAGGATTGGGCCAGCTTTCCAGGATGCCAAGCTGTCCTTGTGGTATTGATAGATGTTGGTCTGGCTTTACAAGGATTGCCAGTTAGGAGATTTAAATAGATGATGGGGGGATGGTCTCCAAGGGGTGCGTACCCCTGGGGTACTGTACAAGCCTCTTTCCCTATTTAGTTCGCGTCCCCGCGAACGGGAACGGAACTTGGGGTTGGGATGTTGATGTTATAGATGTAGTCGATGTGGTTGTTTTTGAAGTCCCCTCGTATCTCCTGTAGATGTCTTCCTCGTCGTCGTGATGTCGTGCTGATGTGTGTGCGTGAGATCAGCTCGTGTTCAGAGGGGAGGGTTATGGGATATACATATATACATAACATTGACATTGGCATAAAAAAAATGCAACAGAAATTGACATTTGCAGAAAAATATTGCAACAGAAATTGACATTGGCATAAAAATATTGCAACAGAAATTGACATTTGCATAAAAATATTGCAACAGAAATTGACATTTGCATAAAAACATTGCAACAGAAATTGACATTGGCATTTTGGAAGTTTGATAGGGAAAAAAAATACATGGTGCTGATGGTACATTGTTATGCTGGGAGGAAAAAAACCCAGGGCCGAACGGATGATTGCGTCGTCCGCCCTATCTTAGGGAAAAAGTGCTCCCTGCAATAAGAAAGGTAGAAGAAAATAGAAAAATGGGTGTTCCAGGGTATAATTTAAGGGAAATATTCAAAAGACATTTATTGGTTTGGGATAAAACGGAACACCCTGACAAATGGGGAAGTTAGAAGAAAGAAAATTGAAAGAAAACAAATCACAGACATTGTGTACATGGACTCTTGATAAACAAACAAAAATATATATAGTGTTTTATTGTACCATGTTGCGATTCTGACATTTAGGAATACTTGTCGCTTTCCAGTGGAATAATTGCCCGTGGGCGCATGAATTTGTGTGAAATTTACCCTTGAAGATTATGAATTACAATGACCTTATGACTAGTGGAATAATTTGTATGAAGTTTATCCTTAAAAATTATTAATTACAGTGGTCTTATGTCTAACTTAAGCGCGCTAATCCCTTATAATTCTAGTTTTTGTGAGGTACCTCGCGTGCACGCTACCCGTCTGTACGCACGCTTGCCGTCTCACGGCTGATCCTGTACGGCCACTTCTTGGTACGGTATAGTGGTCGTACCGCTTGCAATGTATGTTTACTCTGTGAAGCATTCCCTGTGGGCGAATGCTGTCACACTTGGCCATGAGAGTCGCCGCCACAAGTCGGTTGCGCTCTCATCGCCGTAAGTTGCGTCGCATTTTGACGCTTTATGTGTTTTTGTTTTATGCTGATCTGCCAGCAAGCCTGGTACCCCACAGGCACCAGCCCTGCTGTGCAGATTTTTTTTTTTTTTTTTTGAGTGTGTAGCTGAAAAAGAAAATGTGGTGAGTGTGTGAGAGTGTGTTGGGATTAGTGCAAGTTGACGTACATAAAATAGAAAAAAAATAGTACACAATCATGGCATGCCGTAAATAATATGACACTGCTATATGGTAGTGAAATTCCTGTCACCAGTTTCCTGTATCTGGTGACGATGCCTGTGAAAAAATGGCGAGGTTTAGAAAAAAACATATTACTATGACATATTCTCTATGTCGCTTCCTGTGTCATTGTTTTTACTGGCTGAAGCTCTTCTTTCTCTGAAAAAAAATAGCATGATTAATGTTAATTTGCTGTATGGCCGGGCTTACCCTATACGGTGCCGTAATGCCGTAAATAATATGTAGTTGGTCTTACCCCGGTAGCGGAATTGTGGTTACCGGGTGCCGATATATTCCACTTTGATTATACCTATTTTACTATATTATATATTATCCTATATTCTAGTGTATTGTCGGACTTACCCTGATGGCGGGTTTGGCGGTCATCAGGAGCCGAACGGCTTAATACTATTTACCTTACTTATGGTAAAAAAAAATGGCTGCTATGACTAAGCCGAAAAGATGGCCTTACTCTAATGCCGAAATGTGCTGTGCCATTACCTGGCAACAGCTGTTAATAAATTTGCTTAATCCTAGGTTGCGTGTCAAATGCAACCGTCTTACAGCTAAATTTGGACTAGAACGATCGCCTGAGGCAATTTACTTCCTCAGGACACCACCCGCACGAGTCCTAGAAACACCGGTTGTCTCTAGGATCGCTGGATTCCGTTCCCTTAATTCTAGATGTCGACGCTTATGAACTAGTATTAACCTAGTCGCAGGCGGCTTACGGTGCCCCTGAGCAAACCGTTTCGCCCGCTGTGTTTTCCTACTCATTACCGTTATCGTTCATCGTTGTCGTAGTTGGGCCGCCCACTTAGCCCTTATGAGGTGCTCGCAATGCCCCTCTCTTAATGCCCATTGGCTGCCCGATGCGTCGCCATTTATGTGGGCATTGGACGTTGTCGTCCAATGGCATAATATTATCTTCGCCTTTATTGGCAATCGTAGTCTGCTTTTCGCAGTATAAGAATCTCTTCGCCTTTATCGGCCGCAATTATATTCTCTTCGCCACTGTTGGCCGCAATTATATTCTCTTCGCCATTGTTGGCCGCAATTATATTCTCTTCGCCATTGTTGGCCGCAATAATATTCTCTTCGCCATTGTTGGCCGCAATAATATTTCACTTCGCCATTGTTGGCCGCAATAATATTCTCTTCGCCATTGTTGGCCGCAATAATATTTCACTTCGCCATTGTTGGCCGCAATAATATTCTCTTCGCCATTGTTGGCCGCAATAATATTTCACTCCAGCGCACAGGAGTCTTGCTTCCCGCTGTAGAAGCCCTACCTACTTAAATTTAACTAGAAGTCTAGTCTTAATGGGGTCGTCTCTAGTGTCATCCCCTGAGTCCGGCGCGGAGTGAGCTATTTCTCCCACCATCCTCAGAAAGACTTCCCTGCAGGTCTTGGCGTCGCTGACCGTGGCACAGAGTGGGTGTAGCATCCCTTCCGCCCAGGGGCAGTTGAGGTGCACCTAGGATTCCAGAGCTTGCCCGGCCAGGCCGCGAGTGCCTTAACCTTACGTGGTTCGTCTGTTTGGTCTGGTCGTGGAGTTAAGTAAGGTCACTGAGCTGTTGAGCCAACTGGGGTAAGGGTCCACCTCACCTTCCCCACTCTCAAAGTGTGGTGCCTTTGGCCTTCGGCTTATGCCGTTATCATCCATCAGAGTGTTTCAGATTCCTTTACCTTTAAAAAAATATGGGCGTAACCTGTGTAAATGATTTAAAAATGTAAGATGTAAAATATTTCCAGTGTTGTGGGGTTGTAGAGCTTCTATGTACATAGACTACTTCTGGTCTACCATTGCTACGTCAGCTTTCCAGCGATAATGCTCTTTTTACCTTAATGGAGGTGTTAGTAGGGTCTGTGGCGTCAGGTACCCTGTTATTATGATCTGGGGGTAGTTATTTGTAGAGTGGGCTTAAAGTATGGTAGGAAGGGGTTGTGCATCTTTGGGCTCAAATAAATGGTGGCCTTGAGCCGGTAATGCTACTAGGAGTGCTCCTACAATGAGTGGACTGGGGCAGGTAATTCCCGGGATTGCAAAGATATGAAAATTCCATGCAGGTTTGATAGTAATACCCCTGGTAAATGGATGGGATACTCATGCAGGTATCTGGATATGAGGCATCTGCACTCATGTACGTATAGGTGTAGGTTGAGGCATAATACCAATATATTCCTGTCATGCGGGAGTATTTAATTAACAAAAAATGGTTAATATATATAATTGTGGCCTCATCTCTCATTTGGAGATGCGCATTATGCTTGTTTAATGTTTGCCGACCCACCCCTAATACTCAGGTGGTAGCATCGTGATCCAAGGCGTAGTAGGCCTTCTCTTTAGACGCATGATGTCTATCAACCCCTTGTGTATACTCTGTAATGTAGTGTAGCTGTTTTGGTCGTGTTCATGTGTCTGCGTTGGTTATGTTGGACGTGAGAAGGTTATTGGAAGGGAGTAAGGTGGTACGCTGGTAGCCTGTTCTCCTGTCATCCTCCCTTGGTCCATCTTGGCTTTCTATCCGCGCCTTGGGATAGTAAAGCTTCACGACCTAATCTGGTCTGCCATTTGTAGTGTGAATGTGGCCAGTGGTCGTAGTGCGACTGGCCATGCCCTAATCGCCTGTAATAATTTTTGAAAACTGAAATCCAGAAAGGAAGTTATTGGGGGGGGGAGGTCTTGTTTCCTCAGAGCCCCTGTCTGTGTTCGCTTCTAATTAGTGAGCGCGTGTTTTCGTAATTTCATGGTCAATGCCGATAAACAATAGTGTCTTGTCACCAGCGGTATTGCAATGTGACGAAGTCAGCCAGTCAGCAGTTTGTATGTGTAATGGCTCGGACGTTATGTATGTCAGCTGTCGCCATGTGCCTTCTGGCACGTATGCCATGTTGTTATTGTTCTAAATTCCTGCCGGACTAATGTGGCAATCCGCCCTAATTGCGAATACTATTGTGTGGTCACTATTCCGTAAGACCTTTGTCTTATGAAATTATCCTAGCTGTGTCTGGGAAATGTATTTTCTATGTCTGGTGTAATTTGAAATTTTATGCCCGGTTTTTGGCGGGAGGAAATGTGGTATTCCCTGGTTGTATGGTTGTATGAGCTAATTTCAGTGTGATTGGACGCCTGGATGATTGCTTTCCATGGTGTCCAATTTTTTCTGGGATTCAGACCCGCGACCTCATGTCATTCTCTGTGTTATATGTCTGCGTTGTTCATGTTTTGTGCGCTCCTTGTATGTATTTTGATTGTGTTTCTCGTACCAAAAATACCGTTGGCTAGTTAGTTTTTGGTACGAGTGTGGTGTGTGATCATGGGTTCGGACCCGGGGTGCTGTAAAGGCTTGTTACGACGGTATTTGTGCCGTCCATATTATGGCACGTTCCCCGTGTATGTGCAATGCGCAAATGAAAGTATGCATACCTGTGCAGAGTTTGTATGTTTTTAATTTCCCCTCGTAGTGTAATTTGAGGATTTGTGGGGTTCTAGACTTGGCTTAAATGATGTCGTGTGTTCTGCACTGAGAGCTGCTAGTGTATTGCTGTCTGTGAGCGTGCAGGTTATTCATGAGACGTGCGTTATCGCTGAGTGTAGCGGTATTGAATTACAATGTCATGCGTGCTCACTTGTTTCGATAATGCTGTGTGTCCGGCATGTGTGTGTCTAATCGGCTTGCTCTCTGTGACTGTGAGTAGTGCTTCACGCACTGTAAAAAAAAGAAGGAAACCTGTAGTTTAACATGACCGTTAATCTGTAGATCATGAGCCACGGGACTTCCGTTTTACGTGGAATCCAAACCACAGGCCATGGTATTTCACTTCGAAAGTCTCACATGCATTGGCCGCACTGTAAAAGAACCTCTCACTACTTACATTTGTGTCCCCAAATTTTGTGTTACTTGTAACGTGGGTCAAGTATATTCCTATCCCTTGTTCAAAATGTCGTTATACACGAGTGTCTCCGGGCCGCTAGTCGCCTGTTTGGTGACTATGTGCCGGAGGTGATTTTGTTGTTTTTCATTTATGACCATCTGTTAGTGGAACTGTCCCAATCTATTTTAGCTTCCTAGTCTTCTATCCTAGAACTGGATAGCTACCCGACCTTATGTTCCTGGTATTCAGAAGGTTGCGGGTTTGGAGACCGTCTTTTACCCAGAGTAATTGTTTCTGGCCCTATTCAGGTTGTGTCTCCGGGACAGTTTGGTAGTGTTAGGATCGTATCCCGGTTCGGTCAGTGAGGTTTGAAGGCTATTTCTTGGCCTTCTTTCCACGTCTGCCAGCGGGATCATTTCCTTTTCTTTTAGTAGTGATTTACTGACATGTGGCAATGTAAACTGATTGTGTGATTTCCAAAAATGTGCAGGGTTTCCCAAAGTCTGGGATTTCCATCCTACGGTGTGTTAGCGTTTTAGCTTGCGTGTTGTTGTGGAAATGGAAAAAAAAAGTCATATTACAGGCAGTGTAACGTGTCACGTATGCCTATGTATGGAATATATATAGTTCAACTTGGCCAATTTTTCCTTCATCGGGCCTAATGATTGAGGCAGAGAAAGAGAAGAAAAAAATGAGCTATGCCCCGCTCCGTATTAAGAGAGCACTTTGAAAAGGTATAGAAGATATATTGTATGTCGCCTGCACCCTGCCTCATGCTGATTAAAGCGGGTTGCCCGATGGCGATAGTCTGTCAAAATTGTGTCGTAAACACTATGAAAAAAATGCTTAAAAAATGGTAAGTAGGTCCTGATCGTACTATCCACCTAGTAGGTGACGTTAGCACTATAGTAATCTAGTTACGTCTCAGGGAAATCTACCACTTTTGGGAAATAGTTTGAGATTCTTAATTCTTGTTACAATGAGGGCTCTCGCCCGCCACAAGAGAATCTATCAAACTGTTGGACCGGAACATAGAACACTTAGTCATTTCTACCTAGAAAGACCCGCTTAAGCTCTATGCTGTGATTTTGTTGCTTAAGCTGTGTTCGGAATATCTCTTTCCGGCTTTAAGCCGCGTAGCTCACCTGATGGGCTTCTACTTGGCTTTGGATATTAGCACTTTACGTTATCCAAGTTATAATATGGACCCTATGTTCAGTAACCATTGATGGCCTTGAGAGAAAAAAAAATGCTAGGTGCCCAAAATAAAAATCAAGAAGGATTTAGAATTATACATCTTTGCTTTAGCCATGTTGTACTGCATATAGATGAAAAAAAAAATGTACCGTTTATGTTAGTGAGTCTGTATGTATTTATTGGCGTAATTCCCCCGTGTAAACGAGCTTATGTGTGTCCCTAATATAGGTTCAAGTGATATTAGCTTGTTTCTGTGTCCCTGGTGGAAGTCGTTACTCCGGTCCGAGCGTCCTTGCTCGGAAAGGTGAAGGGTTCTGCCCAGTTATGAGATTATAGGCCCATGAAATCCACTGAGGCGCTTCTTTGCCATTTTTCGGGGGATTTTGTAGCAAAGTAAGCCTGGGCCTACTTCCACCGTAGCGCGTGTCTGTAGGTTTGAGTGTGCCTGTTTTCGAGGGCCTAAATGCGCTCTGCGCTACCCTAGTAGAGTTTACGGGGGTGTGTGTGTTTTTTTGCCTGAGTGGTTTTGTGGGGTAGGTAATAACACCTTTCCTGTACCCCGTGTACCGTGTGTGAGTGCGTGGTCACAATGTGCAGGCGTGTATCGTGCATGCTGAGGGCCTGAATGCAACACCCTCTTATGCATTCGCACCTGGGGTACTAATGCCGGTGTTCGCCTTCGTTCTAGCAAACTTGCCCTTTGAACTGGCGGTATAGGCCGCTTAATTGCCTGTCTCCGGCCTGGCAATGTGGTGGCGTGTAGCCTGACCGCTTTCTGGCCCGTGGCCACGGCAGACTCCTGCCATTACGTTTGCCTATCTGTGTGGGTGTATGTAGGCTGTATGTACTGTAGGGCGGGCTCTACGTCCTCAGCCCATGACGTGGTTACGTCCCGTTGTGTCCCTGTCATATAATGTGTTTCTGAGAGTCCTGGCTTCAACTCCCTCTCGTTCGTCCGTTCAGGGGGGATTGGCCTAGGGTCTGCCCCTCTGGTTTGGCAAAATTGCCTTCTGAACCGGAGCTAAGGGATGTGTATTGGTGTAAGCTTGTCCCCGCAGTGTATTGGAGTCTAACCTGGCCGTCTTCTGGACTGTAGCCATGGTGACCTCCTTCCCATGTGTGGCAGTACATGGCGAGAGGGACATCCTCGCAAATTGCCGAGTCAGCGTATCCACGCTTATGTCCTCTCTCGGCTGGGTTGGTGGCCCTGCCATGAACTCAAAAAATGGCCTAGTGAGCCCGGAGTTCCTTATGTCCGCCCCAAATTTGGGCGTACTGCCTGTTGAGGCTCATGGCCTGTTGGCAAATTGTTGTATCAGTGTGCTTGTGCTGTGTATAGTTTTGTGGCCGCTAGTTGGAGAAGCGCTTGCTCGCGAATTAACTCCCTGTACTGAGCGTGTAAAGTCGCGTAGTGCACCCTCAACCTCTCGAGGGTTGCATTATCTATTACGGGACCATGTGTGGTGATTAATTGTTCGTATATTTTGTTTCTTTGGACATGGATCCTATTGAGGTGTTCATGTATGTTCCTCAAGTGCTTATGTGCGCATTTTAATTGCGTTGTCCTACCATCTGACGGAGGGTATGGCTGTTTGCCCTGTATTGCCCCGACTTTTGTATATGTCTTTGGCATCTTATTAATAATGTTAATAATATTGGCGTAACCCTATTGCCTCTATGGCTTGCAATCCCTGCATGAGGTGCCATTCTGACTGAAGTGTATGCGAATAAAATAAAAATAAAAAATCTGTGCGTGTTTGACAGTGTATTTTCGTATCTCTTTAATTCTGTCTGGGGCTGGGGGGTTGGTTTACTAAGAATTTCCCCTATGTAGACAGTGCAAAGCAAGAAAAAACTGCTTTCTGTCTGAGAGGAAAGGAATTTTTTTTTTTTCCAGTCTCGCTTGGCTATATGCGGTACGGGCCGTTTTTACTACGAGGGCTCGTTGGTTGAGTCCTGTTCTACTGTGCGTAGTACCCGGCCTCCACCATCTGTTTTAGATCCCTTATTTGGGGGTAGCAGGATCTAAAACGGAAGAGTTATTGTGTTGATTTAGAAGGAAATGTCTAAAAGGGGGTAGCTTCCCGTAGTCGGGCAAGCTGATCAGTGTAGAGTGTTGTTTTAGTGTTGGGGTGCTCCTATAAATGATGTAGGAGTATTTTAGGGGATGGACTTAGCGTAAGGTCAACGCGCTGGCTTATGTAGTCGTCCAGCTGTCTGGTTAGATAATAGACTTGCACGCGTCAGCTAGAAGGCGCGTGCCGTTCCTGGCAGTCAGGCCGGTACGGGAATACGATGATGTTTGCACTAGCAAGTATCTGGCTACTATAAGTCACGTCTAATAGTGACGGAGAGTTCAGGAAGGGAGTTAGGGCGTAAAGAAACGTGTAGACAGTAATGCAGGTGTAAAGTACTGACCAAGTGTTTATTGGTCAGTAATAATGGATATGTGAGTCCCTTTTAAGGGATGTAGTGATGTTTCAATGTGTACAAATTGGTCTATACAAATTGGGTGTAAGGTTACAAAGTTATAGGATTCTGAACACGTTCTGACTCACTCACCTGATGATACCGGCGTAGCCTTCGGCCGTCACACTGTAAGCTTGATAATCGAGAGACCCTCTGACCTCCTGAGGATTCCCTTTTATATTCTTCGGCGCTATGCTGTCAGCATTGTGATGGCATAGCTGCCCTAGTTAATAGTGTGTCGATGTTTGTAGTGGTTATGCAAGGATTGGGCCAGCTTTCCAGGATGCCAAGCTGTCCTTGTGGTATTGATAGATGTTGGTCTGGCTTTACAAGGATTGCCAGTTAGGAGATTTAAATAGATGATGGGAGGATGGTCTCCAAGGGGTGCGTACCCCTGGGGTACTGTACAATATCCAACTATGTCGTCCTCTGTTGTTTCTGGGTTCAGTCGACCAATGTACAACCAAGCATATTTATCCGCCGCTGTCCTCTTTAGTTCCTTTTATTTCTCTCGATCCAATTTCTTTCTCTCAAGCAGGTACTCTCCCAGATACAGTTTGTCTTCTCACCACAGGCAGCCTTTCTTCATTAGGTGTTGTGGCGTTCTCGTCTCCTCCGATCACCGCCGAAATGTTTTCTGCATCGTCATCTGCTTTAGGAGTAGGTGTCGCTTGTACACTAATCCTCGTCTTATTCTTTTCCTCTTCTCGGGATAAGACCTGTCACTCTCTAAGCCCTCTTCCCTGAAATCTAATATAATCTACGAACCCTTTAGAGGACCGATTCGACCTGATAGGTATGTCTGTGTTCGTTACGTACGTAACACTACTCTTAATCTCATTACCTGCGTTTTTCTCCGTAGTGTAGCAACTTACGTTTAATGTTCCAATGTCTGGAATGCTGCTGTTATTGTGGTTTAACGCATTTTGATATTTTTTCGAGGGCCTCTGGCATAGCGAAGTTCGTTGCGCCGTGGATTTTAATTCTTCTTTAACTACGGTATCATCTTAGCAGTCTCTAACAAAATTTCCCTCATTAAATTCATCTGCCCGTTAACCTTATCTATGATCCTCTCCTCCAAACGCTTGTCCGCGCCTGGAATAGCGCCATTTGCCACCTTGTCGTTATTCTCTTCTGGGCCACTAAGTATATGGCTATGGTCAATAGAGAACAGTTTGTCTGTATTCTCCACTAGTCGACGAGATGTCACCATTCTCTGGCTTCTGCGGCCTCTTTGTTCCCCAGGCTCAAGATCATTGATTTCAACCAGCCCTGTCCCGGTAATGGGTTTTTCAAGATTGGTATTTCGTTTGATTTTTCGTACGTGGGCCGATCTCAATTGTGTTTCTCTCTGACCGTTATAGTTATTGCTCTCCCCGTTGGTTGCGTTGTGTGTCTTGTCGACATTTGGCGTTGTATCTATTTGGGACATCATAGGCTATTTCGATTTAAACTTTCATTAAATCTCTCTTCTATTACTACACCTAATTTGTTTGATAAAAAGTCCATAACATTTTGGAAGCTTCTCTTTATGTCCGCTATCTCGTCTGTTTCAATAGATTCGACAACTATGTTTTGGTGTTGCGTAGACAACGTCAACGGTATTGAGTCAGATGACTCACGGCCGTGGATGACTTAAGCGCCTGAGTCATTTGACCAATAGATGTCGTTGGTTGTTAACTGACTCAAGGGCCTCCTATAGAATTCCTACTGTCACTCATTAGCTTCTGTGTGAAGTTGACAGAGGGCTCCACTTGTTCTGTACCAGAACTGTCTTCTCCTTGCATGTCTACTGTTTGGATTTCCCTAACCTCGTTTTGAAAACTTTTGTAGTATGCATATCGCAGAAAACAGTTGTCATATCTACAAAACAACTCCTGATGGTACTTACTGCATGTTGTATGTCTGTCTTTATCTCCTACCTCAGCGATAATCTCTAAATTATTCAGAGCACTTTCAACTCGTACATTGATCTCCTCCGCCATTTTTAGCATATTTTCAATTTTGAAAAAATAGGCTTATGAGATCACCTTCTGTTCGTGTGTGTGTGCGTGTGTGTGTGATTCGTGTGTGTGTGTCCCCTAATAAAATCTAAACGGCTGGAGCGATTTCAATGAAACTCGGAAAGTTCATAGCACTATTCCCGGCGACCTCGACCGTACCCTTTTTGTTACGACTCACCAATCCAACATGGCGGCTGTGCGAATTATTTCACCAGCATTCAATATCTCCGAAACTATTACCGATATTACCCTGACATTTTCCATGGTGATAGAGGGAACTACTATAAGTTCACTTATGTGACTTTTGAAAACCTGGTAACTACAAAACCATCATGGCGGCCAAGCGAATTTGCGACTTTTAAATAGACGTTTCTCGCGATTTGACCAACCAAACGCAATGAAACTTGGTACAGTATATGTTTATATACATTGTAATGTACCGACATCTAACTTCGGTCAATTGTTTACATAATCACAAGATGGCGGATGTGCGAAATATTTCACCGGCATTCTATATCTCTGAAACTATTAGCGGTAAAACCCTGAAATTTTGTACGGAGATAAAGGGCGCTACTGGAAGTCCATCTATAAGACTTTCAAAAACCGGTTAACTACAAAACGAACATGGCGGCCAAGCGAATTTGAAAATTTTAAATAGACCTTTCTCGCGATTTAATGTTCCAAGCGCACTGAAACCTGGCACAGGAAATATTTATACACATTGTAATCCACTGGTATCTAATTTAGTTCAATTGTTTACATAACCTCAATATGGCGGCAGTGCGAATTTTAAAATTAAGATTTTATTTATTGTGATGTAGTCATGCGATCGAAGTGAAAGTTTGAATAATGAACCTACGCAATAATTTTCCTTTAACGGTACTTGACTCTATGGCCTATACATTTAACAATCCAACATGGCGACCATCCGAAATATTTAGACGATACTGAATATCTACGAATCTATTTTAGCAATCAAACTGCATTTTTTAATGTTCATAGGGGCTATGAACTTAAGTTCACCTATAGGACTTTAAATAACCTGGTGATCACAAATCCAACATGGCGGTGACGCGAATTATAAATATTCACATGGACGTTTCTCGCAATTTAACCATCCACGTGCAGTGAAACTTGGTACAGTAAATCCTTATACGAATGTTAATCCACTGGCATCTAATTTATTTCAATTGTTTCCATAACCTCAAGATGGCAGCTGTGAAAAATTTTAATATCTCCTTGTTTTTTCTTGTGTCCTAACTATGCGATTGAAGTTTGAATACTACACGTTCACAATAATCTGCATGTAACAGTACATAACTCTAGGACCTACATATATAAAATCCAACATGGCGACCATCCGAAATATTTAGTCGGTTCTCAATATCTACGAATCTATTACAGCAATCAAACTGAAATTGTGTATGTTGATAGTGGCAATTAACATAAGTAGGATATATGAAAATAGGCTGTATAGTCCTTCACGGAACTAGGCCTACTTGTTTAAATATTAAACCATGTATGATACTGTAGACCTGAGGCTCTCATGGAGCAGAAACACTAAAACTAATGCGGAGAGGTAAAACAATATCATGGTCATGACCACAAGATGGTGGCTGAGCGAAATTTTAAAATCTCGTTTCTATTTCTTGTGTTCTAATCATGCGATTGAAGTTTGAATACTACAGCTACACAATAATCTTCATGTAATCTCTCTATATAAAAAAAAATGCTTTTTCTGAATTTCCACGGAATTTTGAGTTATTATCGCGTTTCAGACTGGTTTATGACGGTTGCGCGCAAAAAACAAAATTTTTGTCTGTCTGTCTGTCTACCTGTGTACAAGTGCACGCTCATCACTCGAGAACGGCTCAGTGGATCAACGTAAAATTTGGTACAGATGTCCATCAGAGTCACGAAAGTAATCATTGACGTACCGGAAACTCTTCTCCGTACCTCTCATAAAAAGGGGCCTACCCCCTTAAAATACATACTGAAATGGGCGTAGAAAGACGACACAAAGCTCATTTTCAGCGTCTCAATGTGAGAAACAAAACTCGGAGGCCCTACGGGCGCCCGAAACTACATTTTAAGGTCCTAAAACCAACAGTTTTTGAGATATTCCCAGAAAACTAATTTCATTTAATAAACTAACCAAACAGATTTTTAAATATCTTTGGAAAAGAAATCGACAACAGCCTGGTTTCAAGAAGTAAAGAAAGATTTAGAAAAAAGCAATGTAAGAGAAGAAGATGCAACAGCGAAATAATTTTTCAAAAAAAAAAAAAGGTATTGGGAATGGAAGGACTCCAAGGAAGGCAAAATAAGGAAACAGGCTCAAAATGGTCCGAAGAGAGAAAGAAGACAAACAGCTAAAAGATGAAGGAGCACTGGAGGAAGACGAAAGAACAACAGGGGACTAAACATTGAAATTAATGAAAGAATGCAAGCCGGTAACCATGACAACACAATCTCAGGAGTCCATCTATTTCTGTAAGACGCAATGCAATTCCATTTATTACATTACTGTGAAGGTTTGCAAACGGCTATAAGGTTATAACGGATCCAAATTAAGCTGAAATATTCATCAATACATACAATGCGCTTAAGGGGTCAAGCGGTACTCTAGAATTTTTTCACGCGATTTACACGTGCGGGTATGGTACGGAAGGTCTATTATATCCCTATCCCTATATTATTAAATTATTATTATTATGATTATTATTATATTATGGCGTACAAGGGCAAGACAGGGGTGCAAGGAAGAAGCCTCCCCGAAGATTGTATAATTTACACTATGGAAAACCACTACAATCGGGCGCATCCTGGGCAACGTTGCATAGCAGCGGCAGATTCTTCCACTACCGGTCAACACAGAAGTAGTAATCTCCCTAAAGGGTCTTTTTTAAGACCACTTGTTATAGTCTCGATTAATATCGAGGGATTCTCGCGTGCCAAAGAGACCTTATTGGCTGATTTGTGCAACGAATGTAAATGTGACATACTCCTAAAGCAAGAGACTCACCGGGGCTACAACAGCCATCGGCCCAAAATCGCAGGCATGGAGCTTGTTCTGGAAAGGCCCCACGATAAATACGGCAGTGCCATTTTTACCAAACCAAACCTAAATATCACATCAGCCTCGCTGACTGGAAAGGATGACATCGAGATTCTTTCAATATCTACACCACACTTTTGCGCTACTTCTATATACAAGCCCCCCAATGTCGACTTCACGTTTGAGCAACCTGCCAACTTCAACTACCAGGACGTAAACTTCATCATTGGCGATTACAACTGCCGAAGCACATCTTGGGGATACCCAGATTCAGATATAAATGGCGAAAAACTGGAAACCTGGGCAGAGAATCATGATCTTCAGCTAATTTATGATCCAAAGCTGCCAGCATCCTTCAACAGTGGCCGATGGAGGAGAGGCTACAACCCCGATAATATCTTCGTGTCATCCAAAGTTGCTGGGAGTTGTTTGAAGATGATGGGTAAGCCCATTCCATCTACCCAACATAGGCCCATAATTTGCACAGTGAATGCCATGGTTGTGCCAGAGGAGGTGCCTTTCAAGCGAAGGTTTAATTTTCAGAAGGCCGACTGGGAAAGATTTGCCAAAGAACTTGATACAGAAGTTGCCAAAATCCCGCCGCAACCTGAGATGTATGAGGCATTTGTCAAATGCGTCCATACAGTTTCTAGAAGGACTATCCCAAGAGGTTGTAGAACAAGCTACATACCAGGACTGACTGATAACAGCAAACAGCTGATGAACCACTACAAAGATCTCTTTGAGGCAGACCCATTTTCTGATGATACTATCCATGTTGGCGAGGAATTGTTGCAAACTATCTCAGCACATTGTAAAGCTAAGTGGACCTCACTGGTAGAGAATCTCGACATGAAGTTAAATAGTAGGCGGGCCTGGAATCTCCTGAAAAACCTCAGCGGTGACCCAACGACATCTAGAAACTTCACCACAATAACAGCAGACCAGATTGCAACCCAATTACTCATGAACGGGAAGACTAAAGGTCGGAGCTCACGGGAGCAACTGGAACGAACCTCAGGACATGAGAACCATAACCTACGAGAACCTTTCACCTTGAATGAACTAGAATCTGCCATCTCCACGTTGAAATTGAATAAAGCTGCTGGCATCGATGACATCAGAGTAGAACAGATCAAAAAGTTCGGCCAGACCACCCTACAATGGCTGCTTACGATGATTAATGAGTGTGTATCTAAGCTTTATATCCCCAGGCTCTGGAGGAAAGCCCGAGTGGTTGCACTGCTTAAGCCTGGTAAGGAGCCAAACGATCCTAAAAACTTTCGCCCAATATCCTTATTATGTCACTGTTTCAAGATCTTCGAGCGCCTTATCCTCAACCGAATTAGCGGCATCCTTGAAGATAAGTTCATTCCCCAACAAGCTGGGTTTCGATCTGGAAAGTCATGTTGCAGTCAGATACTGAACCTCACTCAACACATCGAGGATGGGTATGAACAAGGTGAGATAACTGGAGTTGCCTTTGTCGATCTAACAGCTGCTTACGACACTATCAACCACAGAAAGTTGCTGAGGAAAGTGTACCAGACCTCCAACGACTACCAACTAACATCCCTTATTGGCACTCTCCTGCAGAATAGAAGGTTCCAAGTCTTTCTCCATGGTAAAAAGAGCAGATGGCGCATACAAAATAACGGCTTACCTCAAGGCAGTGTACTCGCTCCTGTGCTATTTAATATTTACACTAACGATCAGCCCATACCAGAACATTCTAGGCTCTTCATCTATGCTGATGATACTGCAGTGGCTGCCCAAGGAAAAACATTTGAAGAGGTGGAGGGAAAGTTGACTTCTGCACTAGATACCCTTGGATCTTACTATGAAGCCAATCATCTTAAGCCAAATCCCAACAAGACTCAAGTATGTGCATTTCACTTAAGGAATAGAGAAGCTCGGCGGGAACTGGATGTTACATGGCAAGGCAAACAACTCCAACATTGTCCAACACCCGTGTATCTAGGTGTTACTCTTGACCGAACACTGTCCTTCAAGAAACATTGCCATAAGACCAGGCTGAAAGTTAGTTCACGGAACAATATTTTGAGGAAGCTCACAGCCACCACCTGGGGGGCAAGTCCTCACGTCCTAAGAACTTCTGCTCTTGCTTTGTGCATGTCTGCTGCAGAGTACGCTTCACCTGTGTGGAGTGCATCCAGTCACACCAAGCAGATTGACATTGCCATCAACGAGACCATACGAATCTTGTCGGGATGTATGAAGCCTACTCCAGTCGACAAACTTTACCCGATTGTTGGGATAGCTCCCCCAACTATCAGAAGGGCTGTTGCTGCTGATGCAGAGAGGGCGAAGCAGATTAATGATCCCCGTCATCCACTGCATAATCATCAGGCTGTTGTCCGTCGACTGAAATCAAGAAAGAGTTTCATCGCCAGGACTCAACCACTGGAGGGAACATCGGAATCTAACCGCATCTCCAGGTGGAAGAGCAAGCTGCCGCCGGATATCCCTGTTAAGGAAGAGCTAGCCCCAGGAAATGACCTGCCTTACCCTGTTTGGAAATCACTTAATCGTCTCAGGGTGGGCGTCCCTCGTTGCAAGACCAACATGCAGAAATGGGGTATCCTTCCAGCTGATGGAGACACGTCCTGCGAGTGTGGAGCAACACAAGACCCAGCCCACCTGCTCATTTGTCCATTACTAGAACAACCCTGCACTACCCAGGACCTGATCGAGGCAAACAACAAGGCCATCGGAGTTGCTACATTCTGGAAATGATCGGACACGGAAATGAATGAATGAGGGCAAGACAAAGCTCATTTTCAGCCCCTCGGTGACTCGGAGGCTACTACGTCTTAAGGCTCTAAAACCACGTTTCTGAGATATTCTCAGAAAACTAACTTCATTTAATAAACGAATAAATAGATGACGAGTACAGAAGAAGACCAAATCAGGAGCTATGTTATATACTGAGATAATCAAAGATGTGGCCAGGAAGAGACGTCTGGCTTTCTATGGACATGTCTCATGGATGAACCCAACAAGACTAACCAACCGGCTTCTCAACTATTGAGGGAATAGAAAGAGCGTGACACCGTCGCTAACAGAAGCTAACAAGGACATCCAAGAACTGAAGATAATGAAAAGTGATACTAGAAGCCGATCACATCTCAGAAAGATACCTAAACAGAAGAGTTTTCAAGACAGACTACCTTGTAAGAAAACCGGCATCATCTGGACAAAAGAGAGAAAGGAGAAACATAGCCAGAGAATGCGCGAATATTGGGCAAAAATCAAGTCACTCACCAAACTGAAAAGTTGAACGTCGTGGTCCTTAGCTGGCCCATCCGAAAGAAGAAGAACAAGAAGAAACTAATGAAGTAATGCAAGCCGGTAACCATGACAACAGTATCACAAGAGATGACATCAAACTTTCCATCTATTTCTGTAAGAAGCAATGCCACTCAATTTATTAAATTTCTGTGAAAGTTTGCAAATGGCAATAAGATGATCGTGAAATCAAACATAGACTGTAAAATTCAACAATGCGATTAAGGGGGTCAAGGGGTACCCTAGAATTTTTACACGGGACTTACACGTGCGATATTTTGTACAGAAGGTCTATTATATCTCCAAACAGCAACATTATTTCCAAAAATTCCTAGATTGGAATAGTGCTTTTTGCAGCTTTTGGGAATTTGGGCCATTGGAGGCTAAAAATCCCGAATTTGCATGCACCACAAGCCTTTATAATTTATTAAAGGGGTCTTCCAGGGGACTTTCCACAAAGGTGAGGGTCAGTTTTAATTTGACATATATCGCGTTTCGTCTACAAGGTTTTCAATATTATTTTCACGTCAGGAAGTACACGTTAGGTGAATTTAGATTGAGAACACATTTTAACTAATCATATTTTTGTCGTCAAACGGATTCATCGTAAAGATGATTTTGTTTGACACTGTGTGGTTGATATATTATCTTTATGTTTAGGTACGCCTATAACTCATGTTCGGGTGCTTGGAGCATCGTAAAATTAGGTATTGTAACTATGAGTCAATACACCAATCCTTTAGAAAACTCTTCAACGTACTTCTCATAGAAGGGTGGGTATAAGGAACAACTTTTCAAAATACATGCTAAAATAGGCGAAAAATAAAATTTATCCTAGAAAGACGACCAAAGCATTTCTCAATATCTACGAATCTATTACAGCAATCAAACTGAAATTTTGTATATTGATACAGGCTATTAAAACAAGTAGGATATATGAAAATAGGCTATTTAGTTATTCACGGAACTACTTGTTTCGTAAATGAAAATAGGCTAAAGAATCCACTGTTATCGTCGGGATGAGGATCCCGGACCAGCGAGCCAATGCCACTAGGGAGTGGGGATAATGTTTATCATGTATTGCTGTACTTACGCTGTGGAGTGGATTCTATGGACAAAGCCGGCTCGCACAGTGGGAAGTCCCTCTCGTACAACAATAATAACTTGTGACGTCACCACATTCCGCTACATTTCATTGCGAGTGAATAAACATTTCGTCATTTTGTCCAGTATAGGGTGTGTCCCAAGTAGGACTCTTCTCTCAGTTTGCTTGGTATCCTTCCGTCCAGTATAGGGTGTGCCCCAAGTAGGACTCTTCTCTCAGGTTGCTTGGTATCCTTCCGTCCAGTATAAGGTGTGTCCCAAGTAGGACTCTTCTCTCAGTTTGCTTGGTATCCTTCCGTCCAGAATAGGGTGTCTCCCAAGTAGGACTCTTCTCTCAGTTTGCTTGGTATCCTTCCGTCCAGTATAAGGTGTGTCCCAAGTAGGACTCTTCTCTCAGTTTGCTTGGTATCCTTCCGTCCAGTATAGGGTGTCTCCCAAGTAGGACTCTTCACTCAGTTTGCTTGGTATCCTTCCGTCCAGTATAGGGTGTCTCCCAAGTAGGACTCTTCTCTCAGTTTGCTTGGTATCCTTCCGTCCAGTATAAGGTGTCTCCCAAGTAGGACTCTTCTCTCAGTTTGCTTGGTATCCTTCCGTCCAGTATAAGGTGTGTCCCAAGTAGGACTCTTCTCTCAGTTTGCTTGGTATCCTTCCGTCCGGTATAGGGTGTCTCCAAAGTAGGACTCTTCTCTCAGTTTGCTTGGTATCCTTCCGTCCAGTATAGGGTGTCTCCCAAGTAGGACTCTTCTCTCAGTTTGCTTGGTATCCTTCCGTCCAGTATAAGGTGTGTCCCAAGTAGGACTCTTCTCTCAGTTTGCTTGGTATCCTTCCGTCCAGTATAGGGTGTCTCCCAAGTAGGACTCTTCACTCAGTTTGCTTGGTATCCTTCCGTCCAGTATAGGGTGTCTCCCAAGTAGGACTCTTCTCTCAGTTTGCTTGGTATCCTTCCGTCCAGTATAAGGTGTCTCCCAAGTAGGACTCTTCTCTCAGTTTGCTTGGTATCCTTCCGTCCAGTATAGGGTGTCTCCCAAGTAGGACTCTTCACTCAGTTTGCTTGGTATCCTTCCGTCCAGTATAGGGTGTCTCCCAAGTAGGACTCTTCTCTCAGTTTGCTTGGTATCCTTCCGTCCAGTATAAGGTGTGTCCCAAGTAGGACTCTTCTCTCAGTTTGCTTGGTATCCTTCCGTCCGGTATAGGGTGTCTCCAAAGTAGGACTCTTCTCTCAGTTTGCTTGGTATCCTTCCGTCCAGTATAGGGTGTCTCCCAAGTAGGACTCTTCTCTCAGTTTGCTTGGTATCCTTCCGTCCAGTATAAGGTGTCTCCCAAGTAGGACTCTTCTCTCAGTTTGCTTGGTATCCTTCCGTCCAGTATAAGGTGTGTCCCAAGTAGGACTCTTCTCTCAGTTTGCTTGGTTTCCTTCCGTCCAGTATAGGGTGTCTCCCAAGTAGGACTCTTCTCTCAGTTTGCTTGGTATCCTTCCGTCCAGTATAAGGTGTGTCCCAAGTAGGACTCTTCTCTCAGTTTGCTTGGTATCCTTCCGTCCAGTATAGGGTGTCTCCCAAGTAGGACTCTTCTCTCAGTTTGCTTGGTATCCTTCCGTCCAGTATAGGGTGTCTCCCAAGTAGGACTCTTCTCTCAGTTTGCTTGGTATCCTTCCGTCCAGTATAGGGTGTCTCCCAAGTAGGACTCTTCTCTCAGTTTGCTTGGTATCCTTCCGTCCAGTATAAGGTGTGTCCCAAGTAGGACTCTTCTCTCAGGTTGCTTGGTATCCTTCCGTCCAGTATAGGGTGTCTCCCAAGTAGGACTCTTCTCTCAGTTTGCTTGGTATCCTTCCGTCCAGTATAGGGTGTCTCCCAAGTAGGACTCTTCTCTCAGTTTGCTTGGTATCCTTCCGTCCAGTATAAGGTGTGTCCCAAGTAGGACTCTTCTCTCAGTTTGCTTGGTATCCTTCCGTCCAGTATAGGGTGTCTCCCAAGTAGGACTCGTCTCTCAGTTTGCTTGGTATCCTTCCGTCCAGTATAAGGTGTCTCCCAAGTAGGACTCTTCTCTCAGTTTGCTTGGTATCCTTCCGTCCGGTATAGGGTGTCTCCCAAGTAGGACTCTTCTCTCAGTTTGCTTGGTATCCTTCCGTCCAGTATAGGGTGTCTCCCAAGTAGGACTCTTCTCTCAGTTTGCTTGGTATCCTTCCGTCCAGTATAAGGTGTCTCCCAAGTAGGACTCTTCTCTCAGTTTGCTTGGTATCCTTCCGTCCAGTATAAGGTGTGTCCCAAGTAGGACTCTTCTCTCAGTTTGCTTGGTATCCTTCCGTCCAGTATAGGGTGTCTCCCAAGTAGGACTCTTCTCTCAGTTTGCTTGGTATCCTTCCGTCCAGTATAAGGTGTGTCCCAAGTAGGACTCTTCTCTCAGTTTGCTTGGTATCCTTCCGTCCAGTATAGGGTGTCTCCCAAGTAGGACTCTTCTCTCAGTTTGCTTGGTATCCTTCCGTCCAGTATAGGGTGTCTCCCAAGTAGGACTCTTCTCTCAGTTTGCTTGGTATCCTTCCGTCCAGTATAGGGTGTCTCCCAAGTAGGACTCTTCTCTCAGTTTGCTTGGTATCCTTCCGTCCAGTATAGGGTGTCTCCCAAGTAGGACTCTTCTCTCAGTTTGCTTGGTATCCTTCCGTCCAGTATAGGGTGTCTCCCAAGTAGGACTCTTCTCTCAGTTTGCTTGGTATCCTTCCGTCCAGTGTAGGGTGTCTCCCAAGTAGGACTCTTCTCCCAGTTTGCTTGGTATCCTTCCGTCCGGTATAGGGTGTCTCCCAAGTAGGACTCTTCTCTCAGTTTGCTTGGTATCCTTCCGTCCAGTATAGGGTGTCTCCCAAGTAGGACTCTTCTCTCAGTTTGCTTGGTATCCTTCCGTCCAGTATAAGGTGTCTCCCAAGTAGGACTCTTCTCTCAGTTTGCTTGGTATCCTTCCGTCCAGTATAAGGTGTGTCCCAAGTAGGACTCTTCTCTCAGTTTGCTTGGTATCCTTCCGTCCAGTATAGGGTGTCTCCCAAGTAGGACACTTCTCTCAGTTTGCTTGGTATCCTTCCGTCCAGTATAAGGTGTCTCCCAAGTAGGACTCTTCTCTCAGTTTGCTTGGTATCCTTCCGTCCGGTATAGGGTGTCTCCCAAGTAGGACTCTTCTCTCAGTTTGCTTGGTATCCTTCCGTCCAGTGTAGGGTGTGTCCCAAGTAGGACTCTTCTCTCAGTTTGCTTGGTATCCTTCCGTCCAGTATAGGGTGTCTCCCAAGTAGGACTCTTCTCTCAGTTTGCTTGGTATTCTTCCGTCCAGTATAGGGTGTCTCCCAAGTAGGACTCTTCTCTCAGTTTGCTTGGTATCCTTCCGTCCAGTATAAGGTGTGTCCCAAGTAGGACTCTTCTCTCAGTTTGCTTGGTATCCTTCCGTCCAGTATAGGGTGTCTCCCAAGTAGGACTCTTCTCTCAGTTTGCTTGGTATCCTTCCGTCCAGTATAAGGTGTCTCCCGAGTAGGACTCTTCTCTCAGTTTGCTTGGTATCCTTCCGTCCGGTATAGGGTGTCTCCCAAGTAGGACTCTTCTCTCAGTTTGCTTGGTATCCTTCCGTCCAGTATAGGGTGTCCCCCAAGTAGGACTCTTCTCTCAGTTTGCTTGGTATCCTTCCGTCCAGTATAAGGTGTCTCCCAAGTAGGACTCTTCTCTCAGTTTGCTTGGTATCCTTCCGTCCAGTATAGGGTGTGTCCCAAGTAGGACTCTTCTCTCAGTTTGCTTGGTATCGTTCAGTCCGGTATAGGGTGTGTCCCAAGTAGGACTCTTCTCTCAGTTTGCTTGGTATCCTTCCGTCCAGTATAGGGTGTCTCCCAAGTAGGACTCTTCTCTCAGTTTGCTTGGTATCCTTCCGTCCAGTATAGGGTGTCTCCCAAGTAGGACTCTTCTCTCAGTTTGCTTGGTATCCTTCCGTCCAGTATAGGGTGTCTCCCAAGTAGGACTCTTCTCTCAGTTTGCTTGGTATCCTTCCGTCCAGTATAGGGTGTCTCCCAAGTAGGACTCTTCTCTCAGTTTGCTTGGTATCCTTCCGTCCAGTATAGGGTGTCTCCCAAGTAGGACTCTTCTCTCAGTTTGCTTGGTTTTCTTTCCGTCCAGTATAAAGTGTGTCCCAAGTAGGACTCTTCTCTCAGTTTGCTTGGTATCCTTCCGTCCAGTATAGGGTGTCTCCCAAGTAGGACTCTTCTCTCAGTTTGCTTGGTATCCTTCCGTCCACTATAGGGTGTCTCCCAAGTAGGACTCTTCTCTCAGTGTGCTTGGTATCCTTCCGTCCAGTATAAGGTGTGTCCCAAGTAGGACTCTTCTCTCAGTTTGCTTGGTATCCTTCCGTCCAGTATAGGGTGTCTCCCAAGTAGGACTCTTCTCTCAGTTTGCTTGGTATCCTTCCGTCCAGTATAGGGTGTCTCCCAAGTAGGACTCTTCTCTCAGTTTGCTTGGTATCCTTCCGTCCAGTATAGGGTGTCTCCCAAGTAGGACTCTTCTCTCAGTTTGCTTGGTATCCTTCCGTCCACTATAGGGTGTCTCCCAAGTAGGACTCTTCTCTCAGTGTGCTTGGTATCCTTCCGTCCAGTATAAGGTGTGTCCCAAGTAGGACTCTTCTCTCAGTTTGCTTGGTATCCTTCCGTCCAGTATAGGGTGTCTCCCAAGTAGGACTCTTCTCTCAGTTTGCTTGGTATCCTTCCGTCCAGTATAGGGTGTCTCCCAAGTAGGACTCTTCTCTCAGTTTGCTTGGTATCCTTCCGTCCAGTATAGGGTGTCTCCCAAGTAGGACTCTTCTCTCAGTTTGCTTGGTATCCTTCCGTCCAGTATAGGGTGTGTCCCAAGTAGGACTCTTCTCTCAGTTTGCTTGGTATCCTTCCGTCCAGTATAGGGTGTCTCCCAAGTAGGACTCTTCTCTCAGTTTGCTTGGTATCCTTCCGTCCAGTATAGGGTGTCTCCCAAGTAGGACTCTTCTCTCAGTTTGCTTGGTATCCTTCCGTCCAGTATAAGGTGTGTCCCAAGTAGGACTCTTCTCTCAGTTTGCTTGGTATCGTTCAGTCCGGTATAGGGTGTGTCCCAAGTAGCACTCTTCTCTCAGTTTGCTTGGTATCGTTCAGTCCGGTATAGGGTGTCTCCCAAGTAGGACTCTTCTCTCAGTTTGCTTGGTATCCTTCCGTCCAGTATAGGGTGTCTCCCAAGTAGGACTCTTCTCTCAGTTTGCTTGGTATCCTTCCGTCCAGTATAGGGTGTCTCCCAAGTAGGACTCTTCTCTCAGTTTGCTTGGTATCCTTCCGTCCAGTATAGGGTGTCTCCCAAGTAGGACTCTTCTCTCAGTTTGCTTGGTATCCTTCCGTCCAGTATAGGGTGTCTCCCAAGTAGGACTCTTCTCTCAGTTTGCTTGGTATCCTTCCGTCCAGTATAAGGTGTCTCCCAAGTAGGACTCTTCTCTCAGTTTGCTTGGTATCCTTCCGTCCAGTATAGGGTGTCTCCCAAGTAGGACTCTTCTCTCAGTTTGCTTGGTATCCTTCCGTCCAGTATAGGGTGTCTCCCAAGTAGGACTCTTCTCTCAGTTTGCTTGGTATCCTTCCGTCCAGTATAAGGTGTGTCCCAAGTAGGACTCTTCTCTGTTTGCTTGGTATCGTTCAGTCCGGTATAGGGTGTGTCCCAAGTAGCACTCTTCTCTCAGTTTGCTTGGTATCGTTCAGTCCGGTATAGGGTGTCTCCCAAGTAGGACTCTTCTCTCAGTTTGCTTGGTATCCTTCCGTCCAGTATAGGGTGTCTCCCAAGTAGGACTCTTCTCTCAGTTTGCTTGGTATCCTTCCGTCCAGTATAGGGTGTCTCCCAAGTAGGACTCTGCTCTCAGTTTGCTTGGTATCCTTCCGTCCAGTATAGGGTGTCTCCCAAGTAGGACTCTTCTCTCAGTTTGCTTGGTATCCTTCCGTCCAGTATAAGGTGTGTCCCAAGTAGGACTCTTCTCTCAGTTTGCTTGGTATCCTTCCGTCCAGTATAGGGTGTCTCCCAAGTAGGACTCTTCTCTCAGTTTGCTTGGTATCCTTCCGTCCAGTATAGGGTGTCTCCCAAGTAGGACTCTTCTCTCAGTTTGCTTGGTATCCTTCCGGCCAGTATAGGGTGTCTCCCAAGTAGGACTCTTCTCTCAGTTTGCTTGGTATCCTTCCGTCCAGTATAGGGTGTGTCCCAAGTAGGACTCTTCTCTCAGTTTGCTTGGTATCGTTCAGTCCGGTATAGGGTGTGTCCCAAGTAGCACTCTTCTCTCAGTTTGATTGGTATCGTTCCGTCTGGTATAGGGTGTGTCCCAAGTAGGACTCTTCTCTCAGTTTGCTTGGTATCGTTCAGTCCGGTATAGGGTGTGTCCCAAGTAGCACTCTTTTCTCAGTTTGCTTGGTATCCTTCCGTCCAGTATAGTGTGTGTCCCAAGTAGGACTCTTCTCTCAGTTTGCTTGGTATCGTTCCGTCCGGTATAGGGTGTGTCCTAAGAAGGACTCATCTCTCAATTTCCTTGGCGTCGTTCCATCCGGTATACGGGTTGTAGGGCTATTCTCTTATGACCTGGCCCAAACAGAGCCAAGAATGGGACACCATTTCCTCTTCACTGCATGAAATAAATTGAACGCATAATTCGGAACCGAACGTTTCCATTTCTTGAATAAATGCCAAAATAACATCTTCATAGTGTTCCAGAGTTAATGACGGGAAACACTAAATAGCATATTAGAAGTAGACTACATCATGTAGCGTGTATAGAAACAAAGACTAGGACAATTATTGTGGTGATATGAGTGTCAAGTTTGTGATCACAAGCATTTTGTACATTATGAGACTTCTAAGTTTATTTCGCGGGGGATTTGAACTCCCACTCTCTCAATACAGGACTACAATGAGCAAGGCTATAATGGCTATTTGTTATTTGGTGTATAACCACAAACAAGAGATCCTCGCTCCTCACAATCTGAGAGATCATCGAGATCAATCGATACCAAACACGCAAATCTATCAATAAGTGACACATTCGGGCTCGAGCCGTATTTTTAGAATTGTCGCCCGTCATTTTTCATCTGCTACTTTGAGGAGCAATCACGCTATGTCACTCAGACATTTGTTGAATGAGGAGAGTTATCGATTCGTTCTGAAAATTGCTGATCAACTCTGGTGCAATCTACAATGTGTGTCAGCAGCCAGGTGATCAGTATTCCGAGAGGGTTAACAATACCATTACAAATACTCTCCAGAAAGTGTGCTGGAAAACGAAGATTACAAGCTTTATTGGGTGGGTTGGTTGGTTCCTCAGTTTAGGGGCTGCGACAACGCGGTCATGTAGCCCCGTTTACTTTGGGTGTGTGTAGAATCTGTCTGATAACCGGTGTTAATTGTGATGGCTGTATTAGTGTGTGTTATCTGTGATTCAGGTAGAAGGACTGCAAGCGATTAATTTTTTCAAGTAGTTCCAACTTTCGCTACCAAATGCTACCTTCCACGACACCTAGCTGCGGGCGTGGCTACTAAATGTCATCGCAGTCAGCACCTGGTGGCGAACGTTGGAACTAATCAAGTGTTATCAAACTAACGTACAAATTTTAGCTTCCACAACTGCAGCTAGTGGAAGGATCTCTTACATGCCATAATTCTATGACATGGGATCACCGGCTTTACTTCCCTTCCGAAGGAAGGAATGCATACTGAGGGATTTTTAACACTCTTAACAAATCCGACGACTTCGGCCGGGTTTGAACCCGCGATCTTGGGCATAGAAGCTTAGCATGCTACCGACTACGCCACCAAAGCCGCTTGCTTTGTTAGGATTGCACTATTCAATCTCCTCATAATAATATACCAGACATAACTTGATCAACACACGCGCTTGATTGGCATCACTGTCTCGAATGACCATAATATCCATCATAAATAAAGTGAGAAGATTGAGCTATGGAGGTGGCGAGAACCTTCCTACTTTCCCCCACTCGCCCGACACCTAGATCTAGCCACACTAAATCTTCCCATACTATCGCACAAAAGGCTGCAATTCCGAAGACCTGCAGCATCGTTACAGGATTTTTGAATACACACCAGAATTATTTTGGACCCTCTTCTGAAAAGGAGACGCGGATGATAACATTACTGGAAAGAATTAACAGCCAAACCCTTATGTTATATAATTTGAAAATATATGCTACAGGATATTCAAAGTGTAACTTTACTCAGTTTCTTGAACGCAATGTACCGATATGAGTCATGTTACCAACTGTATGTTGAGTAAATAAGGGAATAATAATAATAATAATAATAATAATAATAATAATAATAATAACGTACTACAGCATATAGCGTGTATAAAAGAATTAAGGATTCCGTTTTGCAGGGTAATTATTGAGGGAATATAAGTATCAATTTTCTGTGATCGGAAACTTTGCTAGCATTTTGTACATTAATACTAGACTTTAAAGTTGATCAATTATAAGTTTTATGAATGTAATACTTATTATTATTATTATTATTATCTCTTATGCCCGTTCAAAGAGCGCGGTAGTTGTCCTGATGGTTTTCGCTTTATCCTCCTAAAATCTCTTCATGAATGCACACCTTGCGTTCTGTGGACCACTTGCAAACAGTTTTCGTCTCAGATTTTTCCACGATTGTCTATGATAATTATTTCTTGGAGGTCCGCCTTAGTTTCTTCTATCGAGTTTATTTTGACTTTCTTTTTCAGATGATTACTTTAAATAATATTTTGGTTAGTCTGAGGCTAGCTTGCCACGGCGGGCGAGTGGTTAACGTGTCGGTCTACTAACCCCAAGCTTGCAGGTTCGCTCCTGGCCGTGGTAAGTGATTTTTTTTGAAAGGCAGCAAAAATTACGACACTATGTCTTACGATGTCGGCATGTTAAAGAACCCATTTGAATGCAGTAGGCCATGTTCACAATGACAAACTTAATCTCGGGAGTTTCCTCCAACACAAAGTTCCTCATTTCTCTACTAGAAAGCGCTATAGTGTTCAAGTAGCTTAGATATCTAACCTCCTTGACTATCATAGTGCTTCAAGGAACAACGAAATTCGACATGCAAGCTGCCCTTTGGGTGTCAAATTACAAAGCTTGCACCCGGCACCGAGGCCATACGATATTATTATATAGATATGGCTAAAGCCCTGCGCCATGCGGATATAGTTTTCAAGTCAGTAAGGATAGCGGATATGCTGTGGAGAATGCTTGGAGTAAATTTGCGGATAGCTTTTAGAATACAATCCGAACTTGTTGAATATCAATTTTAGA
Organism: Meconema thalassinum; assembly: GCA_946902985.2. NCBI lineage: Eukaryota > Metazoa > Arthropoda > Insecta > Orthoptera > Tettigoniidae > Meconema > Meconema thalassinum. The sequence goes on from OX336396.1 coordinate 7,610,514, forward strand.
ACCCAGATGTTTATGACATATCATATTTTTCCGTTATGACTTTCTCATGACAAATGTAAGATGATGATTTAAGTTAATCTCATTCAAATTATGTCATTAAGCACAATTAACACTCCGAATAGGAAAGGGTTACAATTCTAGCTGTGTAACATTCATTTTAAACATAGCACATGACATACAAAGCCTAAAGGGCCCTACACACGTCCTGACATGACCACCCTAATCTAGGGCCTGACAGCGGTTGACCCGACAGTTGGATCGTGTGTAGGCTTGTCGGGTGGTGAAAACTGTCTTGCCCTAGATTAGGGAGGTCATGTCGGAAGAACCATCCAACCGCCTTTCTGTGGCATCCAAGCCACATGGGAATTGCGTTAGCGGATCAAGCTGCAAAAGAGGCGGTATCACTACCACCTCGACCAATGGAGGTACCCGCTAGAGATATTCGCTCTCAGTTACGCCTACAAGTTCTGGCTTTTTGGGAGAGTCAGTGGCTAGCTGACCCACTGCCCAGTAAACTGAGAGTGATCAAGGGAACTACTCGCGTGTGGCGGAGCTCTTTCCGGTCACGGAGGGAGTCCGCCATTTTGTGTAGGCTAAGGATAGGTCATACAAAATCCACCCACTCGTACCTAATGAGAAGGGAAGACCCCCCACTTTGTACCTGTGGAGCCGTTTTCACCGAGTGTGTGGATCTTGCTGACTTACGAAGAAACCTTGGTTTGCAGAAGACACTCAAACTTATATTAGCCGATGACGCGGTGGCTGCTGATCGCGTTATCCGCTTTATAAGTGAGAGTGGGTCAGGGCCAGCAATCTAAGTTTTCCAGTGAACATTGACTCAACGACTTGTTCGGTTTTGAATGATAATGTTTTGTTTTTCCGTGATTTTTGTTTATTTTTTATAATTTTTATTTTTATTTAATTTTTTGTTTTATAAATTTTTGGTCTTTTTAAAATGTAGATCACCTAAAAATTTAAATTCAATTCAAAAGTTGTATTCTTTAATCTGTGTTAAGAGGGGGCAGATGACCTCGTAGTTCCGCCCCTTAAAACAACAATAACTAACTAACTAACTAACTAACTAACTATTCCAACAGAGACGAGACAAATGAATGCTACAGTTTACTGCTGGAAATTTATTTTAAAAAATAACTCCTCATTCTACAGTGCAGTGGGAGTTATAAAAAAAAGGAAAACATGCGAGCCGCTTACAGAAGAGAATCGCGGAAGGTAGGGTCAAGTTAAGTAACTCCGTGATACTAAGCTTTTTCTGTTACTATTTCTGAAATTTTAGATTTCAGTTATTTCGATTCATTTCATGTTAATGAGGAATACCCTACGGAACATTTCTGGCATATCTCTTACAAATATTCGTAAGTTATTTCAAGGTATTAACTAACAAAATCCGGTGGTAGAAGTTGGTAACGCCGTGATAGTGATCACGTTACGCCGTGATAGCACGGTGTTCACCAATCAGTGTACTTTTTAATCGTGAAAACTAATGTTTAATGTAATAAAAGTGGTCAAATTGTATCCATTCATTCGTTTATTTGCGATTGGGGGAGTGTCGCCCGGTGGCAAATTAGATATACATAACAAATACATAATTGTACATAACAATTCACTAACAATTAAACTGGAGTATTTACACCTCTAGTCAGTCTTTTCTTAAACACTTAAAAGACTATAAGTTTCTAATGCCCCGTATTGCCCATATTGAAACATTTCACTTCGTTTTTTATTTAGAAAAAAAAAACAACATTCTATTAAAAATATTCCATTAAACATATTTTAAATCTTCTTAGGCACTATCTGATTCCTCACACCTATCACACATAAAATAGACTTTATAGGTACCAGACATTACAAAACTGATAATCAATCCATTCGGCTCCATTCTTCCTCTTGGTGTCATCCGCCAGGGCAGCCACCTCAAGCATTACTACCATCATCATCATTGTTATGGGGACTGGAATTAGGCCAAGACCGATCTATTGTGTCTATTTTGACACACTATCTTCACTTCAAATTCAGGTGACACAACGAATGGCTTTCCAATTATTGCAAGGGTTGCACTTCCTGGATCGGCTGATATTTTGTGCAATAATCCTTTAGTTTACTCCACGGGTTATTAAAACGTCTACTGGCCATGTATACTGGCCATCCTTCTTCCTTCGTCGATCTCAATGCTTCTTTACGTTTTTCTGCTGTGTAGGAGCGAGCCTCTTTATTCCATTTTCGCGCCAATTCAGCGTCAAACCTAAGAAGAACGTACTTATTGCTAAGCTCACACACCTTGCATGCGTAATACTACATGCATGTAAGGTTTGTATGCGAATGGTCTGCATCTTACCTCTGACTGGTGTTAAAATGAAACTTATACAATGAAACAGCTGTTTATAAGAAATTAAATACATCACCACAGATTTCACTGGATGTGGATCAATTGTTGAAATGTCAACTCTCTGTTAATATATATTTTAAACCTCATTGAGTTGGTCAAAGATAGAACACAAGGGCTTCCTAAATTCCTGGTTTCTACTGCCATCTGTTGGTAAAAACTTAGAACTTTCGGAATTGAACCTACGTAGTGATAGAGGAAATACGCTTTATCACGTGGTTAATTGATATCGCGGAGTAACTTGACGCTACCCTAAGTAGATTTCCACGTCTTGGACTACTCTCTTCTTTTCTTTCTTCATTCATCATCTGCTCACAAAGCTACACCTATCTTTTGATTTCGTGTTAAATACGGATCCATTTTAAGAACACTTTAGCACCACAAGCGCTTGTTCTAAACTGGACTGGTGGTGGTAGCTCCCCCTTGTTGGGTAGGTCAGTCGTTTTCCGGAAGTGTGTAGGGGCCTTTTGGGAACTGCTTTCTCCTCATTTGTGTAAATGTGTTGCTTTAATATTTTATCCAATTGAATATATTATTGTAATGCCAGAAGTTTCGGATAAAAGTCGTGCGGATGCGGATAAAAGTCGAGCCATAGAATTGCAGACGTCTCTTGCGTACGACATCAGTGAACGTATCACTTTAGGTCTGCTGTTCTCCTCTTAATTCACATTACATTTTCTTTCGTGAGACCACACATTTTCCGCAGAATTTTCCGCTCTTGCCTTTCAACTTCTATAATTAGTAGGTTACTGTTTGTTCTTCAAGTCAGGAGGTCATGGAGATGGCCTCCTTTGTCTTTGTTATCGTCCGTCTTCACTTCAATTCTAACTTCGGTAACGAGACATTTGTCTGCACTCAACCCTTCCCCAAAAACATTACGAAGGGATGATCAGCCCACATTGTTATTAAATCTCAGCAATTTTTCTAGGTTTGTTCCGTGTATTGTGTGGGGTTTCGCCTAGGAACATCAAGCTGGCTCATCAGCGGGCTCTTGATGTTCGCTCCTGGACCCCCACAGGAGTAGCTAACAGCGCGCTACCTCCCTTCACATGAAGTGCACCTGCGCCTCTTTACTGCGAGAACTAAAAGCTCAAGCACCCTTAACCTCCCTATAAAAGCTTCCAAAAAGTTGGTATATTGCCTTTCATGGCCAGGGAATTAAAACTCATAAAAAGGGAGGCAGCGCGCAGTTCTCTACTCCTGTTGCGGTGCGGGCGTGGACACCAACAGCCCGCTGATGAGCCAGCTTGGTGTCCTAGGCGAAACCCCACACAAGACACGGCACAAACCTAGACCCCTCAGGGGCTCACATCTAGTGGGGCGTGGGTTAGCGACCACGGGACCCCAGCTGCGTCCGGCATTGCTTCCACTTACTTGTGCCGGGCTCCTCTCCTTCATCTTTCCTGTCGACCTCTCTTGGTCAACTCTTGTTCTTTTCCGACCCCGACGGTATTAGGGTATCCTAGGCCTAGGGAGTCTTTCACTTTCCCACCTTAGTTGGCCCTTGTCTCATCTTTTCTTTCTTTGGTGTAAATGTGTGTGTGTGCGTGACAGGAGGTGGAATCCTCCCCTAATCACAAGCTGAGTGGTCGTGGCGAGGTGATGAATGGCTACTGGGTGAGTAGTCACAAGCGACCCACCTCCACATACCTGGCGACCTCTGGAGAACCTTAGCCTTATCCCGGGCTAGCGGGGCTCTGCCGGGGGTTGTTGACTTTTAGTTCCCTAGCTACTCGTGGGACCAAACATAGCGTCCATTATTTCACAGGTTGGCTCCCTTACAAAGCCGTCTTTAAAATTGAAGAAGAGGAAGTTTATGCCTCTAGTATTGCCGCTCGATGAAAAGGATTCAACGTTTTTCCCTCGGTACCTTATGGTAACAAGGACCGAAGGGCAAAATTTTACAAACGTTGATCCTTTTGATTTACATGATGCAATTGAGGGGAAATGGGGCGATGTAGACACAGTAAAAAACCTGCGAAACGGCGCACTCTTGATAAAAACTCAAGGAAAGAGACAGACAGATGGTCTTCTTGGGACGACAAGTTTCGGTGGTATTCCAGTCGAGGTAGTGAAGCACCAGTCCCTAAACCTGAAGAAAGGTTTGTTATTTCATAGGGACCTGGTGAACACTACCGACGAGCGTATCCTGGAAAGAACTGGAAAGCATGGCGTTGTCGAGGTGAGACGAATCAAACGTAAGATGAATGGTGTACTAGTTGACACCGGGGCGTTCATCTTATCGTTTGAGTCGGATAGCCTGCCCAAGAGGATCAAAATATCAATGTACACTCTCGATGTGCGACCGTATATTCCATCTCCATTGCGGTGTTTTCAGTGTCAGCGATTTGGACATACCTCATCTCGTTGCTCGGGAAAGCCTATCTGTCTTTCCTGTGGCAAGGCCACTCACGAGGGAGCGGAATGTACACCACATCCCGCATGACCAAATTGCAAGGGAGAGCACTCTCCTCGCTGGAAGGAATGTCCTGCCTTCCTAGAGGAGAAGAAAATTCATAATGTCGATTATTCAGGTCCGTATTGACGTAACTATAACTTTGAAGGCGGAAAATCTATTATTCTTTCAAAGAAAATTCATGAAATAAAGACCTTGGACGAGCTCTCCTACACTGAAGCACGCAGAAAATATCGCTCCATGGCCTCTCCTATTTTCTCAGTATCATATGCTCAAAAGGTATCAAAAGAATCTAGTAATCAAGCGGCAAATTTGACAACGGAAACAAGTTTTAAAAGAGTTACCACTATTAAAGGGGCTACAAATAGCCCTATTATCACCCCTGTTAGCCAGAAGAAGGTTACGGAATCATCTTCTGGCATCCAACAAAAGGCGCAGGTGCCTCCAACTAAACCGGCGCCATCGGAGAAGGTAACTCCTCCGATAAGGCCACTGAAGAAGCAATCTCCGACTCGTTCGAGGAGGAAGTCTTCGCCGGCCACGACTGGACCCATGTCCAGCCAAATAAAACAGGAAACAGAAACGGAGGGTAAGAAAGAGACTGTTCATCGCCTTCTCTCTTGCCCTCCTGCTGAAAAGGCAGCTCCAATACCTGCTGGCAATTCTGCTTCCACGACCACCGGAGAAGCAGCGCCAGAAAGTGCTGCATTGTTTGGCAGGACGGAGACGTCAGGGGGAAGGGACCAACTACTTCCCCAAATAGACGTCAACGCCGGTTCAAAAAGAAAAATAGTCGGGACGTGCCGGGGACGGACTCCCAGTCTTCGGACCAAGAGAAGGTCCCTCGTCACCGCTCTCGCTCTTCACCAAGAAAGAGACCCGGAAAGTCCGGCGATAACCGTTTGCCAACCAAGAGAGCATTTGCTCCATTTTATTCATCCCCCAAAGGAGATGTGGAGATTGAGGAATGCTCTCCTACCCTATCACCTACTCCTAAGGATAGGGATGGTTGGCAAACGGTTAAGCATAAGTAGACGACTATCTTCTACTTAAGTCCACACTATGGCACTGTTACAATGGAACTGTAATAGCTATTTTCGACATCTCGCTCAAGTACGCCAATTGATTTCTCAGTTTACGGCAACCATTGTCTGTCTTCAGGAATGCAGGTTTCGTCCTGGACATGAGACAACAATGCGTCACTTCAAACTCTTCTCCAAAGACCGGGTGGACGGAGCTGTGGCGTCTGCACTCTCGTCCACTCTAACCTCTTTAGTGAAGAAGTGCCGCTGCGTACTCAGCTTGAAGCAGTTACAGTTCGTACTTCGTTGCCAGTAATGGCAACAGTATGTAACGTGTACATCCCGCCTGATTCTCAACCGGATTACGGACAGCTGGAGGATCTAGTGTCTCAGCTCCCCCCTCCTTTTCTCCTTCTGGGAGATGTTAATGCCCACAACACCATCTGGGGCTCCGCTACCACTAGCGGCAAAGGGAGAGATTTTGAGAGGCTGATCAGACGGCTGGACCTGTGTTTGTTGAACACAGGGGAACCTACGCACTTCTCTATTGCACACGGTACTAATTCAAGTATCGATATTACCTTGTGCAGTCGTGCGCTGGTTCCTCTGCTACAGTGGGGTGTACACGATGACCTTTGTAATAGTGACCATTTTCCAATTATCGTTACTCTTCCGAACCAGAGAGCCATCGAGTTACCAAGTCGATGGCTTCTCCGTGGGGCTGATTGGCCAACTTTCACGGCCCGTGCGGTGTTTGGCGAAGATACCTTTGAGAGTGCCGACGATCATACCATTCACTTAACGAATGGTATTTTGGCTGCTGCTGAGGAAACAATACCTTCCTCATCCGGCAACTCACGCCGGAAGCTTGTCCCTTGATGGACATCCGAGATTGCAGCAGCCATTAAAGATCGTCGACGTGCTTTCAAATGCTATCGGAGGCAAAACACTACGGCCAACCTTATCACCTTCAGAAGGATGCGTTTATCTGATTCGGGAGAGTAAGAAAACGACGTGGGAAAACTATGTGTCGTCTATGACGGCGCATACTCCTTCATCTCAAGTGTGGACTAAGCTTCGTCGGATCTCCGGACTCCCGACATCACTGTCGATACCCGGAGTGTCCATCAATGGAGACATCATCACGGACCTTATCGCCATTGCCAACAGTATTGGCTCGCACTTCTCCGATGTATCCTGCTCTGGGAGTTACGATCCTACATTTCTGACTCTGAAGCGGGAGGCAGAGACTCATCCCTTGTCCTTTGCCACCGCTGCTTCGGAGTCCTATAATGTACCATTCTCTGAATGGGAACTGCGCAGTGCGCTTGCACTGTGCAGGGATACGGCTCCTGGACCGGGTAACATATATAATCAAATGTTAAAACATCTGTGCGAAGTCAGTATAAAACAACTGTTGATCCTCTTCAATCGTATATGTATTGAAGGGGAGTTTCCATCTCAATGGCGAGAGGGGATCGTGATACCGATTCCCAAGGCTGGAAAGGATCCCAAGTTTGGAAGCAGCTATAGGCCCATTTGTCTGACAAATGGCCTATGAAAGCTGCTCGAAAAGATGGTGAACCATCGACTGGTGTGGTTCTGTCTGAGTACCTGTGTGGATATCGCTCTCATAGGTCCACCACTGACCATCTGGTGCGACTTGAGAGCGCCATACAGGTGGCATTTTTCCGAAAGCAGCACCTAGTCACGGTTTTCTTTGACCTCGAGAAAGCCTACGACACCACATGGCGCTACGGGATCCTTTCCACCCTTCACAAGTGGGGACTCCGTGGTAACTTACCGACTTTCATTGCGAATTTCATGTCCGTCCGACTCTTCCGTGTAAGGGTCGGTAGGACTTTATCGCAATACCATATTCAAGAAAATGGAGTTCCTCAGGGTTCAGTGCTGAGTGTCACTTTGTTCGCGATTGCCATAAATGGCATTGTTGCCTCCGCCGGGTCCGCGGTAGTTCCGTCGCTGTATGTAGACGATTTAGTTCTGCATTACAGCTCTGGAAGTATGGCAGTCGTGGAACGGCAATTGCAGCTAGCTATCAACCGGGTCGACAAGTGGGCTCACGACCGGGGTTTTCGTTTTTCAGCAGCGAAAACCTCCGTCGTCCATTTTTGTCGGCTCCGGAGGCTACATTTACACCCTGAACTACATCTCAGGAATGCTGCGTTGCCGTTGGTTGACACTTACCGCTTCCTGGGGCTCCATTTTGATAGCAAATTAACGTGGCAGCACCATATACGTAAATTGAAAATGACGTGTCTCAGGAAACTGAACATGCTCAAGTTTCTCAGTGGCACTACGTGGGGGGCTGACCGTGCGGTGCTGCTACGGTTCTACCAAGCCCTCGTCCTGTCCCGTCTAGACTATGGTTCTGCGGCATACGGTTCAGCAAGGCCGGCAACCTTGAAAATGCTGGACAGTATCCACCATAGTGGCGTTAGGCTGGCTACCAGTGCCTTCCGGACCAGCCCGATACCCAGCCTACTCGCCGAATCGGGTGTTCCACCTTTAAATTATAGACGCCAACATATGCTTTTAACGTATGCTGCCAATGTGCGTCAAATGCCGCAACACCCGACCTACCAAGCTCTCTTCGGTAACCAAAACCACCAGGGGTACGCCAACCGGCCTCGTGCCACTCGGCCAGTTGGTATTAGACTTGATAGCTCGTGTACTGAAATAGGAGTGGCTGTAGGTCCCTGTATGATCCGGACACCTAGTCAGGTGCGTCCGTGGCAAGTCCCGCGTCCGGAAATTCGGTTGGATCTGACCGAGGTCCTAAGGTGAACACGGATGCCTCCGTTTACCGGAGGCAGTTCCACAGCATAGTTCACCATTTCCGGACGCTGGCATTCTCTACACGGATGGTTCGAAGGTGGACGAGAAGGTGGGTTGTGCTTATGTTATTGATGGTGTCAATACCAAGATCTCTTTGCCTGAGTCCTGTAGTGTGTTTACTGCGGAGCTCGTTGCCATCTATGAAGCTCTGCAGTTCGCACTACAGGATGCACGAATCCACTTTCTCGTGTGTACCGACTCTTTGAGTTCGTTGCAGTCAATTGCTACATGTTTCCAGGAACACCCCCTAGTCCACGACCTACTAGCAGGGCTGTGCCACGCTGACACTCGAATCACCTTTCTGTGGCTTCCAAGCCACATGGGAATTGCGGGAAATGAGTTAGCTGATGAAGCTGCAAAAGAGGCGGTATCACTACTGTGCAATCGGGGATGTTACCACCCACGCACACATTCGGTGTCGAGACGGTGGGAACGTTAAGCTCCCACATGTGCGTAGGGTGGGGACTGCCACTCAGAGGGAACCATGGACCCTCAACCAGTGTCGAGTATATTCACATTTAGAATTAGATGGTGACGAATCATGAAATGAAAACACGTTTAAAGTATCGTTTGAAAACTGCAAAATAGCATTTAATGAGCGGCTTCGGTGGCGTAGTCGGTAGCATGCTGAACTGCTGTGCCCAAGATAGAGGGTTCAAACCCGACTGAAGTCGTCGGTTTTTTTAAGAGCGTTAAAAATCCTTCAGTATGCCCTCCTTCGGAGGGGAAGTAAAGCCGGCGGTCCCATGTCATAGATTTATGGCATGTAAAATATCCTTTCACAGACTAAACTTGTGTAAAGCAAAATTTGTTAAGTTAGATTTCGTCAGAACGCTCTATCAAAGTTCCAACGTTCGCCACTAGGTATCATTGATATCTGGTGGCGAAAGTTGGAACTACATCAAATTGAACGGAACTCGTAGCTCACCCTTTAGGGTGTCCGCTGGAATCAGCTACAACTCAGGCGAGCCGAACATGTCCTCGGACACTCCCGGCAATAAAAGCCATACGATAAATAAATAAATAAATAAATAGCATTTAATGAAAAGAGACATATCAAACGGGGAACGTGAGGAGCGCATGAAATGATATAATGAAGGGTGATGGGGCGGGAATAAGGTACACGTACGGTATTATCAAAAACAAATAAAACAACAAAACATATCAAAAATAAGAGCTTGACTGAGAGATGACTCAAGATACCGGAAAGCTGGAGATCTTTCTTAAAATACTCAACTTAAGAAAAGGGGGATAAAGAATAACAAGTTAACAATAGTTTAAATAATACATTGTAGTTAGAAGGAAAATTCTGAGAGGTTTAAGAAATCACATATCCCCAGAACTGTCTATCCGACCATCCATACCATAACGTAAGTCACATCATATACAAACAACCCAAGAAAAAAACAGTACAAGAACAAACGACATCACACAGAACATAACAAAACGTACCCGAACTTCACTAAAACATGACATGACGTGACATACGAACCCCTTACGAAACATAGATCAGTTCAAACATTTACCACGATAAGAAACAAATAAAAAACAATCCCAAAATTAATAACCAACAAAAATGATTTCATGAGCTTCCAGAAGAAGACTTCTTCTCGAACGAAGTATAAGATTCAGTTACATAACGTGAGGCGATATGAGCACCAATCACAACCTCCGGACAGATGTAAGAAGCACACATACTACCACCCGAAATAATAACCGATAGATCTCATTTAATAACATAACGAGCTCTCGCGTCGTTTCTTGACTGGACTAAACGAAACACAAGGAAACATATACAAGGAACCACTGTCCAGTCAAGACCCACGTTGAACAAACAATATCTACCCACCCACAAGGAAAGAACACGAGCTTATAATGGAATGTTAAGGATTAAATTAAATACACAAATCACAAATACATGAAACAACAAAATAACCCTCAATTATCATCCAGCGAAACCGACAACAACACATGGAACTAACTCCATGGTAGATCCACGTAAACAGCGAGCTAACCCCATGGTAGAACGCCAAAATAAAACACTAGGCATTCACTCTTAAACATTCCATTATCCAGCATAACAAAACGCAACAACACGCGAGTGAAAAGGCAAAATTACAAAACCCGAAAGATACAAACCCCTTAAAATAAAACCAACGCGATCGCTCACTACGTTTATATAATAACAAGGGAACAATTACACAAGTTAACAACTTAACCACAAACCAGAAAGATCTCCGAACCTATTTATATAATAAAGGGTCATGCTAACACCAAAGATTGGAGGATGTCTTTCTTAGTCGGCAACTTCTAATTACATTTTCATGCATGATGCTTCAAACAGTAAAGGACTTAGCTTTGATGAGATGACTAGACGTTCTTGGCGACAGCTTCAAAATATATATCGATGCTCAATCTTGGTGTCGTTTCAAATGAGCACGAAGAACACGGATATCCAAAAGGAGAAGGTTTAAATCGTAACAAAGTAACTTAATTCCCAACTTAATTTTAAAACATTTTAATATCTTCTAGATTGTAAACCGCTCATGGTATTCTCAGTCATCTTCTCGTCGTGACAATCACCGATCTCTCTATTGTTGTTGCAAGTTCCTTTGGTCAAGCTAACATTCTCATTGGGGCGCATTTCATATTTACGAGAGATAGCCGGTAAATACAATCTCTTAGTATATCAAGCAATTACCGCTAGATGGAAATAGCGTCGAAATTAGTATCATAAAATAGTAATGTATCATCTACCACCTCGACCAATGGAGGTACCCGCTAGAGATATTCGCTCTCAGTTACGCCTACAAGTTCTGGCTTTTTGGGAGAGTCAGTGGCTAGCTGACCCACTGCCCAGTAAACTGAGAGCGATCAAGGGAACTACTTGCGTTTGGCGGAGCTCCTTCCGGGCCCGGAGAGAGTCCGTCATTTTGTGTAGGCTAAGGATAGGTCATACAAGATCCACCCACTCGTACCTAATGAGAAGGGAAGACCCCCCACTTTGTACCTGTGGAGCCGTTTTCACCGTGGCCCACATTTTCACCGAGTGTGTGGATCTTGCTGACTTACGAAGAAACCTTGGTTTGCAGACGACACTCAAACTTATATTAGCCGATGACGCGGTGGCTGCTGATCGCGTTATCCGCTTTATAAGTGAGAGTGGGTTAGGGCCAGCAATCTAAATTTTCCAGTGAACTTTGACTCAACGACTTGTTCGTTTTTGAATGATAATGTTTTGTTTTTTCCGTAATTTTTGTTTATGTTTATAATTTTTTTTTATTTAATTGTTTGTTTTTGTTTTATTAATTTTTGGTCATTTTAAATTTAGATGTCCACCTCAAAATTTTAAATTCAATTCAAAATTTGTATTCTTTAATCTGTGTTAAGAGGGGCAGATGACCTCGTAGTTCCGCCCCTTAAAACAACAATAACTAACTAACAAAACACAAACCTAGAACAATTGCTGAGTTTTAATTCACTGGCCGTGAAAGTCCTTGCCAAGGTGGATTGGATACGATGCATGGTTAATGCATATGCAATTTTTCAAGTGAAATGCTACGAGCACTGATTCCGTTTGCACGTAAAAAACACGTCCCATGATTTAAGATCACAAAGTTAAAGCGGGTCAAAGTACAGGAAATCTATAAATCATCTGCCCCAATGGGAGCTGAAACCCAGGACCCGGGAAATGGTGGAAATTATTTTATCACTAATGTGAACTTATGAAGATAACTAATAGAAAGAAGTTTGTATTTTTTTACGTGACCGTTATCATGCGATCATGAGCACGGGACCTCCTTTTTACGTGGAATCCGAACCACAGAACATGGCATTTCACTTTGTAAATTTGAATTTGAATTTGAATTTATTGTTTCTCTTATACAGGCCACTGAGGCTACAAAGCCTCTTTATGCAGCTCTCTTCATTCAGAGAGAATAAATGAGAATAAATTAAGAAAGAAAAAACTTAACCTATACATACAGTTGACAATAAAAGTTCTTGTTATTACATCCGTTCACCTTGAACATGATAATTGTATAGCTGATAGATTACAATGAAGGGAGTGTTTTATCGCTCTGATAGGAAGTCCTGAATACTGGTGCAATTTATATTTATTCCAGAGAATACTAGCTGAAATACGGAATGAACCTTTGCATTTTTCGGTTCTGTGATGAGGTATCTGGAGCATTTGTTCAGTGTGTCTATTCGCACGGTTATGCACTGATTGCATGGGAGTTAGTGTGCAGTAAATATAAGACGGAATTTTGAATTTTAGAATTTTTATCACAGTCAGAGCCATGGCATACTGTCTTCGTTCCTTTAACTTTAGCCATCCAATCTGGACGTAAAATGGAGTTATATGAGACTCTCTTGGTACATTGAGAACAAACCGCAAGCAAGCATTTTGCATTCTTTGCAATTTTGTATTGAGGACCTCTCCCATATCATGGTAAATTATAGATCCATAGTCAAATATTGGTAGTATCAAACGCTGTATCAGTATCTTCGGTACATTTTGAGGCAAATAGAAGCAAGTTCGCCTAATTTGATATAATGACGATGCAACCCTTTTCAGAATCATGTTTGTGTGATCCTGCCACGATAATCGAGAGTCAAAAATAACTCCCAGATTTCTTACTGCTGGCTGGTACGGAACTGTTTGGGATGCAAGCTGTAAAGGTGGTACTGGGTCAGGTAGGGAACTGAGTAATTTGGTATAGCCGATGACGATCGGTTGCGTTTTTTCGAAGTTAAGTATTAGATTATGATCGAGTGCGTACTGAGAGAGGCTTTGAATATCACTGTTAATTAGAGCTACCTTCAAATGAATGGATTTCAGATCCGTGTGTAGATATAGCTGAAGGTCATCTGCGTACATATGATGTTGACAAAATTTAAGGACAGATGGAAGGTCATTTATATACACGGAGAACAGGAGTGGACCAAGGACCGAACCCTGCGGCACACCTGTTGTTACTTAACACCATTCTGAAACACTGTCATCTGCTAAGACTACTCTCTGACATCTGCCTGTTAGGTAAGACCTAAACCAGTTCGTTACTGACTTTGAAAGGCCTAGATTTATAAATTTAACTAGTAGGATCTCATGGTGAACTCTGTCAAAACTTTGCTGAAATCGAATAGAGATAATATAGTTATTTCCTTCCGGTCCATTGCTAGACGAATGTCGTCTGTGACTTTGATAAGGGCTGTCAGAGTACTATGTTTTGATTTATATCCAGATTGGTTCGGGTTTGGGATATTGTTGGAATTTATATATTCATAAAACTGATCAAAAACAATCCGTTCTAACGCTTTCCCAATTGCACACAATATACTTATTGGTCTAAAGTCACTACAGTTTAAGGCGTTCGAGAATTTTGGTATTGCTTTGATGTTGGCTTTTTTCCATTGTGTCGGATAAATACCCATTTGCAGGCTATAGTTAAATATATGCAATAAAACTGGCATGAGGAGGTCCATATTCCTTTTCAATAGCGTAATAGATATATGATCTGGTCCTATGGCTTTTGAAGTTATCCTAAATATGGCTAAATGAATGTCCTCTGGATATATATAGCCAAAATGAAATTCTTCCCGTCGGTCAGTAAATTTTTCCCTGTAGTTAGCAACAGTTGACAAAACTCTATTGCTGTCTACAACGGTTGATACGTTTAAATAATGCTTATTAAGCTCATCAGCGCTCATTGTTGGGTTATTGCTTTTGTGTCTGGATTTTCCAACATCGAGAGTTTTTATAGCTCTCCACAAAGCCGAAGAGTTTTTAGCTGAATTAATTAGCGAATAAGTGTAACGTATCTTTGTATTACGAATAACTTGCTGGGTTCTGTTGCGTAAGCTTTTGTATTCTACAATGTCCTCGGGTTTCTGTGTTCTGTTGCACTTCTTTCTGGCTCTATTTCGAGATCTTATTAGATCTTTTATTTCTGTGTTGATCCAGGCAGCTGGTGCGTGCCTCACGTTAGCTGAGCGCACTGGGGCATGGCGATCATATAAATCAATGAAAAATGTGTTGAATGTTTCGACCTTCTCATCTATAGTTTGCTGCTCGAGAACAGTGTGCCATGGAACTGAGATGGCATCAGCCTTAAACCTTTCATTAATTAAACCTGCTGAAGTCTCGAAAAGTTCGAATACTGGGCTTATATTTTGGAGTTGACAGGGTATATACTGGGTATAAGAGATCATGTGCTGAGAAGCCAGAAGCAGCTGTTTGGCCAAACTCAATCACGTGCTCATTGCAGTTGGATGCTATTAGATCCAGAGTAGAAGAGGAGGTTGCAGTGTGATGTGTATCTTGATACGGGAGCCACGACAGATTGCAAGTATTTAGAGTTTCTACTATGTTTTTCGTTTCAAATGTAGCCGACCCAAAATAGGCATTGAAATCACCGGCTAATATTACATATTTATAACTAAAAATGTGTGAAAGCATGTCATTTAATAGTAGTTCCATAAAACCGACTTTGGGTGCTCTATAAACACAAATAAATAATACTTTAGTATCTTTCAGGCAAATCTCTACGAATAGGTACTCAGGTCTGAAATTCTCATTATTTGGGGATTTGCAGATAACCCGACACTTAATGTGCTGTCGAACATACACTGCTACTCCACCCCGTTCTCTACGTTGTCTGTCATTGCGGTAGATATTATATCCTGGCAAGGTTACAGATGAACCAGTAATGGACTTATTGAACCATGTTTCACTAACAGCGATTACATCAATACCGGAGTTAACAAATGTGTATTCAAATTCTGCGAAATGTTCTAGCATTTTAAGTGACTGCGTGTTCAGGTGAGTTACTTTAAAATCATTGGGTAATCTATCAGCTATATCACAAAGATAGGCATGCGTATCATACTCATTGGTACTAATATCCATGCAAAAGATAATTGAAAGTTATTGTAAAATTGTTAAACAAGAAATATAAAAAATTACAAAATCTAAAACTTAAGCTATTTTCTAAATATTAATCAATAATATCGACTTGTATTTTGGCTAGACACTGTAGTTAAAGTTCCACCAGTAACCATATTACATGTTTGTGCTTACACTTGTAACATTGATCAGTTGAGCCCCCTCACACTGGCACGTATGAGGGTCCTTTACGTACGAGGAGCGGGAAATTTTTTCTTCAAAAAGTCCAATTCTCGGAGTGTTTTCACACGATGCCTCGTGTCATCAATGCGGATCAGAACAACGCCATCTGCAGTCCAGACACCGTGTGACCCAAAGTGGCTTACTGCTTGTTTTACAATTTCAGTCCGGGTTTTCGTCAGATCTTCTCTTACAGTTATGCCGGTATTCCTTAAGTATTTCTTCGACCTGAAGAGTGCTGCTCGATCTGCATAGGACACGAACCGCACTATTATTGGCCGCTTCTTTCCAGCATCCCGGAGTCCTACACGATGAGATCGGTCTATTCTTTGGGGATCGATTGTCACATTCAACTTGGCAGCAACATCCATTACACACCTGTTGGTGTCCTCGCCTGGAGTTTCTGGAATACCAAAAATTCTCAAGTTATTTCGACGCTGGTACTGCTCAAGTTCATCAGTGCGGTCATTCAGTTGCAGCTCAAGTTGATTTATAGTGCCGTCTCGCCTGGTAAGTTCCTGTCTGAGTTCATTGATGACCTGGGTGTTAAAATCTATTGTTTCTTTTAGTTTATCAATCACCTTATTAGCAACTCGATCCACGAGCTCCTCGATTAGGTTCGTATTACTCAGCAGGCTTAAAATGTCAGCTGAGTCTCGGCGCACATCCTGCGTAGCTTGGTTGTGGTCCGCTGAAGAAAAAATATTGCCACTGTCCTTCCAGTTTCTTTTTGAGCCGTCAGCTTCGCTAGCATTGCGACAACCCCCACCCTGACTGCGATCCACGGTCTTCAATTGTTCTCCCGAGCTGCTACCTGCTCCGTTCCTCTCTAGGGCGCTAGGGTCGTCTGCTTTCACTTGCTTGCGCTGTCCACCCTTCGTTTGTTCACGAACTCCGCGCTCCCCACTGCGGTCAACGGCCTTCTTTTGTTTGTCTTTGCCCGTCATTTTGTAGTTTTCAACTCTAACCTCTCACACACTTTAATACTTGTTTATCAAAATAACAGCAATATTTCAACTTACTGCGTTTATCACCGAACGTTCTGCTGTTGATTTACTTCTCACTGATCACTCTTGCAATGCACTGCTTCTACTTTGTCACCTTCTAAAAGCAATTCTGGCTAGGAACTATCACTCACGTTTATACCGCCATGTGGTTGCGCGGAGATCACACATGCATTGACTGGGAATCAAACCCGTCCGCCGCGGTGAGAGGCCGACAGTTTCACCGCTGCGCCACCACTCCCCATCCCGGTAGAGATAACTTAGAAATGAGTTGGTTATTGTTTATTCCGTTCCAGGGTACCGTAACATCTAATGGAAGAGCTCAGGACTGCCCACAGAGAGCTCTACAAGCTACATCCAGCTTAGAATGGAAATCAGAATTGAACGCGATCTAAGGAAATACAGGTTGGATGTGTGTGGTGAATATTTGAAAACTCGACCACATGTTCCCAGCGATACATATATAGCGCAACTCAATACACATTTTGCATTGAGTGTTTGTGAGTTAATTATTGAACAGATCATTAGGCTGTTGCTTAGCAGTTCTTCAATACCGGAAGATGATTCACCATCAGCAATTTTAAACAATTAATTCGTTTTATCATCTTCATTTGTTCTTATGAGAGCTGATCTGAACAACGCAGTGAAACATCTTTATAGTTCATCGGCCTTGATGCACGATATAGTGTAACAATGCAGTTCTTACCAAAGAGTTTAAACCAAGAAACCAGTTCACTTCCGAGCTGAAGGTTATAGTCTTTGCACTAAATGAAGTCATGACGTAAGTTTTGATTTGTTTCATATTTGTTTACTTTTATTGCCATTACTTATTTAATTATGTAATTATTTGCTAAATAACCTCACCGGAAATCTGACTCAACAATGTACTCATTGACTGGTCGAGTGTTTGCTATGACAGACACAACGTGTTCTATTTAAAACAGATGCAGCAGGTGATGAACAGCTATTAAAATCTTCAATTGAGCTTATCTTGGTAAGCACAGGATGCTGATGGCTGTTACCACGGGAGATGCGCCTGAGATTATCGCTCTTCAACTCCGCTCCATACGATCGCTGTCACTTCCAAGCCAGTGCAAGGAAACCCATTTCCTATCGACTATTGGTGAACATCACGTGCTAACTCAATACGCCGTGGGAGGAACCTCAAGGATACTTACCATTTATCCGCAAGAGGGTGCTGGAAGTTAGGAGATGGCGACCAACCTGAGCGTAAATCCCCACCTCCCAATACAGGAACAGTAGCCTACGTTATTTCAGTCCCAGGACACCAACCTAGAACCTGATGGTTACTCACACCAAGACAATCACTTCACAAACAAACAATTTTGCCGCGTCCTGTGGTCTTGGTGCACGTATGGAAACTGCGATCCCACAGGTCCTAGGTTGGATTCCCAATTCTGCCAAGTAATTTGATTTTGGTATGGGTGCTGGAATGGGGTATATGCCTACTCAGCTTCTTGAGACAGGACTGAAAATAGGCTATGTAGATTCAACTCCCCTTCAGCGATCCCCGGAAAGGTTTTCCTGTATTTCCCTCTACCCCAGGCAAATGCTGGGATGGTTTCTAACTTAAGGCCACGGCCATCTCCTTCCCAAACCTATTCGAAATTAAAAAACGTATACTAATACAGACGTTACGATTTATATTTATTTAGCTATGGCAACTGAAGAGCAACTAATTACATAGTTTGCAAATTGTTGTTGTTGTTGTTTCCTATGGCTCGCCCGGATTCCCATCCATCAGCTTTCTTGCGTTCCAATAGAGTTGTGTAAGGTTTCCAGAAGTTCTAGATGTCACATCAAGTTTGTTGCAATGTAGCAGGTGCCCCTTATCAATTTTACTTCCAGGTTCGTGACAAAGTGTGCATTCTTCAGATCTCAGGATGTTGATTCGTTTCAGATGAGCTGCAAGGCAGTCATGGCCAGTGTTAAGTCTGAAGAAGGCTACAGCTTCTCTTCTTGGTGTTAATTTATATTGATCCCATTTAACATCAATGTCCTTCCATAATTTGGTTTCTGCTGTTTTCTTTGCCATTTCTTCATACCTGTTTTTGATAGTATTTTTGAAGATTCTTTATGCTGACATAAAATCAGTCTGACTGACAGGTTGTTGTAGTGTGGTACCTTTTTTTTGCTAATCTGTCTGCCTCTTCATCACCTGCTATTCCAACATGAGAAGGGATCCTCTGAAATGAGATCTGTTTGTGGAGTCTTTAAAGGGTTTTTATCATACAAAAAAATTCTTTCAGTTTTTTATTTTGAGGCTTATAATTTGACGAGATGGCATGGATTGCTGCTTTTGAATCTGTAATGATAACACATTTTTGATAATCAATGTTTCTGCCTAATAACTGATGGAGTGCATGTGAAATTGCTTTTATCTCAGTTTACAGATTGTATAAAATTAGAAATACTAGGATTTCAATCCATTGAAGGGCTGAAGCCGTTACTTCAAAGAAATCTTCTGGACTTCCAGAATAAGCTCGTCTGCTGCAGCACGTTACAATGTGTTTGCTGGTCTGATGTTCACAATCCCCACCGGTGGAGGTTCTCTGCACAGATGCCATGGCCTGTGTCTTCCAAACACGCCGCGGTAGTTCCATGCCAACTGGCTGTCTACCTGGTCTAACGAGAGCCTGGTAGTCCTCATGTGCAGCACTAGTCCACATTCCTGACCATTTCCTGTTCATGTTGAAATTCATTGCTTGCAACGATTCTGCCAGTATAATGGGTGGCCGTCTGGATTTTAATCGGCTTTTTCTAAGTACATGTACATCACAGTGGATTGGAAGCTGCGGATTGATAATTATATTTTTGATGTGTAACATCTTTCCGCTCGGTTGCTGGATAGTTTTGTGGGAGTGATTTTGAAAATTGGGCACGGAAGTGAATCGGGCGGAAGTGGATCGGACGGAAGTGAAGACGTACTGCCAGAAAAATGGGACGGAAGTGAATTGGGCGGAAGTGGATCGAACGGAAGTGAATCGGACGGAAGTGAAGACGTACTGCCAGAAAAATGGAACGGAAGTGAATCGGGCGGAAGCGGGTTGAACGGAAGTGAATCGGACGGAAGTGAAGACGCACTGCCAGCTGGATGTATACTTGAAAATGTGTGTATTGGAAACAAGGCAGTGTGTGCTCTGTAGCGGGAGAATGTTATGGCAATACAGTATGCAGTGCATTTAGCAGGCACTGGTTTGACGAGCACACTGGCAAATGTTTCACCGACTTTCATTTGTCATTGAGCAGTTTATAAAGCTTCACGTTCAAGTTTGAATATCACATGGGGTAGGACAAAGACGAAAAATTAAATTTAAGTAAGCGGCATTATTGTCAAGCTGTGGGTGAGTAGTTCAAAAATGCATAACAGAATGTTGTTATATGAGTGGAATAAAAGCTGTATTTTCATCATGCGTGAGACTTGGTCATTTCATGATTGTAGGAAGCCATGTTTTGATTGTTTACGACGAACTGTATGAGAGCCTTGAGATTAATGAATGTTATAGTTACTGAGGAATGTGTTCACAGTATTTGAGAGTACTGTCGACGTTGTGTGTCACTTTTTTACTATGAATTATTAATGTGAAAGGAAGGAAGCTTGTAGTTTTGCGTGTCCGTTAATATCACGATCATGATCCCAGGTACCTCCCTTTTACGTGGAATCCGGACCACAGGACATGGCATTTCAATTCGAAAATCTCACATGTATTGTCCGGGAATCAAACCCTGTCTATCTTGGTGAGAGACTAACAGCTTGACCGCTGCGCCACAAATTGACAGTAGCATATCTCCAATTCAATCTATACATTCATCATAGTACCAGTATGAAAATGGAGTGTAAATTAACATTTTAAGAATGTCCAAGCTGTGTAGTATACGAGTAGGATAACATGTCAGATGTTACACATCATATGCGACTACTGTAAGGCTCGTATCTTTTTTATATTAATTTAGGAGGGCGTTCTGTCTCCGCAGATTTGGTGGCGCTATGTGACTTAGAGGCGGTAACCAGTGAAGAGGAGTAGACTACTTCATGCACCCTGTTATTGTTCTCATTGCCACATTTAGCTGGGCATCGATTTTACCCACATGTGGGCTGTTGAGCCATTCTGGAGCACAGTATTCAGCAGCAGAGTAGACGAGTCCTAAGGTAGGTGTTGCGCCCCATGAGGTTCCGCACACATTCTGTATTATATTATTTCGCGATCTCAGCTTTACTGCGGTGTTTTCTATATGACTTCAGTATAATGGAGTTCTATCCAGAGTCACGCCCAAATATTTCGAAAAAACTTGATGATGAAGAGCCCGGCCATTACTAAGATGAAAGCAGCTAACCTCAGTCTTCGTTGGGTGCAGGGCCGTGGAGAGCGGCGACGGGCCCTGGGGTTGGAATCTGCCGGGCCCCCCTCTATAAACAAATTCTGTAAAATTAATTTATAATCCTCGCAAATTTGCACAAACTGATTTTGCGCAATTTCTTTTTAGCACAAAATATTTGTCACGCAATCAATTACAAGTACTTAAGAAACAGCAAGCAATAATAATAATAATAATAATAATAATAATTGTAGCATGCTGAACTGCTATGCCCAAGATCGCGGGTTAAAACCCGGCCGAAGTCGTCGGATTTTGAAGAGCGTTAAAATCCTTTAGTATGTCTTTACTCGGAGGGGAAGTAAAGCAGGCAGTCCATGTCATAGATTTATGGCATGTAAAAGGTAGGCGTGTAGCTTGTTTGGTTGGAAACACACTATCAAGTTCCAACGTTCGCCGCTGGGTGTTAATGACAGTGGCGTCTGGTAGCCAAAGTTGGAACTACTTGAAATTGAACTTGTTGGGAGCCCTCGGGCGTTCAATTGAAATGTCCTGATGTGACTATTGGCTCCAATTGAAATATAATAATAATAATAATAATAATAATAATATTTAAGCCAAGATTATGGGGGAGTGGACACCGGGGATCTATGAAATATCACCAAGCTCAGAGTAGGGTCCGAGGGTCCCCCTCCGGAAAAGTTTGCAAAAATTAGGTCCAAATTATTGAGTTATAGGCCATTTGGGTGATTATTTTTTGGAGTAAAAAAAGTTTGGTGACTATTGACATTTAGTAGCTATAGAAAAGACTCTCCGATATTGAAGTAAAAGCTCTCGCATCTTCAAGTAAGACCCCGTGGTGTAGCGCACCAATGACCGTGATGGGGGTCTACAGCAAGTCTGCAGATTGGAGGTTCGAATCCTGGTGCTGACAGCGGCCATCCTGCGTGTGGTTTTTCACACTCCCTCCTGACAAATGCCGGGATAGTACCTTATTTCAAGTCCGGGGACACCTACCCTACTCCTAACCCGAATAATTACATTAATAGTCACGACGGCTAACGCATTCCCAGTCGAAAACTAAGAATACGGCATGCGATTGATCATGTCACAGAGGCCATAGCATAGCACAGTGCATACCCTGCTTTTCGTCCATCAGTGGGTGATTTTAAGAGGGTTTATGTTTTTATTCTCCAACAAATAGTTACAACAATGTTGCCAATAAACCTCTCTTATTATACTACAACCACTAGCCTCCCGTTCATTCCACACAATACGCACATTTCTTGGTTTTCTATTTTGTTCGCTGTTTGAGAATCTTATAATTTACTTCATTAATATTTGTGAAAACTACTGCTTTACAGTCAACTTCATTCAATAATTTGGAGACCTTCAGAAACAAACCGGAAAATTAATGGCTCAGCAAATACTAAATTATATCTACAGTACTAGAATTTTATGTTTTACAGTACTGAGACGTTAAAGCGTATCACGAAAAGGCTTCATTCGCAAGGGAAAATATCTCTTCGCGTCCAGAAAAATAAGTGCTTTGCAGGCTACCGTTCATTGGAGTAAATGGTGTAGAAATGTCCAATAATAATAGCCACTGCACCAGCTCAAAACAAAATTGTTAATATTCGACAATACTTCATCTTAATTTTCTTCTGAATTAAGCAGAGTTCAAATATTTGATCTTAGGGAAATCTGCGCGGTTGCTTACATGCAATATATTAATTTCTCCATCGCTATGCTCACCACTGATGTTACTTATTGTTATTTTAAGGGGCGGAACAGCTGGGTCATATGTCCCTACCACTGACATTCCATGAGAGGAATTGGAAAACAAAGTTGGGTGGTTCAGTGCCCTAGTTTAATTGTCATTTTCCTCCTGGTTAATTAAACACTCAGTACAGAAAAATACTGGAATGTTACCTTAGTTCCAGTCTTTGGATACATATCCCAACTCCCGTACCAATACGGTAGTAATATACATTCTCAATAAATCCCTTAATCAGAAATGATTTGCGCACGAACCCAAGTAGGCTACCTAGGATTGTTGATCGTATTGAATGAACCAGTAACAATAATAATTATAATCTCCTTATATTTCAATATACTGCATCTGAACATACAGATTATTCAAATGTTAACATTGTTTTCTCAATTCAGTATACGAGAAGAAGAACAATTTCGCATGCATTTCTTCTATCTACGTTTGACAACAGAATCTTCCCACCATTTCGCAAGATTGTGCGAAAGTGAATTACTAGGGGCAGATGACCTTGCTGTTCCGTCCCTTGAATCAACAATAACTATAAAGTGAATTACTGTATGGACGCTACTTTAAAATGTATTTCACTTAACCTGCCTGCACGGCATAAGATACGTCTAGCTAGGCGATATATTCATAACAGACACTATCACCTCTAAATATCTAAGCTGGACGTGACGCACCGAACTTGAAACTCCTGTACTAGCTGACCAAACACACCAGGGCAGCACAGGCTCTCGTGGTCTTGGCGAAATAAGTGAAGGGATGAGAAAGTTATTTGAAGGATTGGTGCATAAGCCGAATAAGCTAAATTTAGAATAATGGAATGCTCTCTCTGTCTTCAGGTATATTCTGAGAACAATACATAGCGAAGCCCCATCGTCTAAGTTGACCACTTTGAGACAGTTTTTCTTCCCACAAGCGCTTTGTAAAGAAAAATATTGTCCACTTGACAGAATAAGTTTTCAATCTTTGTAACATTGTTCACAGACAGTTCATTGCATTCACTAAATGCTTGCCAGTAGCAAATTCAAGTCACATAAAAGCAATAATGAATCAATGCCTGATCGGGCCCATCCTCCTAGGACGCCGGGCTCCCCTGGGAGGGTCGGGCCCCGGGGCACCAGCCCTGCCTGACCCCCCCTCTCATCGGGCCTGGTTGGGTGTGGTGTTCATCTCCACGTTTTAAAGTATTCATGCATTGTCGTTAAATCAGCAGAAAGTACCGCTTCTCCAGCTTCAAGAATTTTATGTTGAGTGACCAAAGCCAGATCATCTGCATAACTGAACTTCCTTGATACTGTTAAAGGGAGGTCAGAAGATATAAGTTAAACAGCGCTGGTGCCAAAACAGAACCTTGAGGAAGACCATTATTAAGTTCCTCCTGTCTGCTTAAATGATTACCGTGGACCACTTGAAAGTATCTCTCAAACAGCATGCTATTTAAAAGTCTAATCATGGTTACAATAACATAGGTTATCAGAAAAGTCTTATCTATATGTATACACACAACAGAGGGTTGGTTGTTGTTGTTGATTCATTTATGGGCATTGGGACATCGTGGTCATGTAGCCCCGAGTACTTGGGAAATCTGATAACTGTGTCATTGCGATGGCTGTGCTATATAGTGTGTTTATTTGTAACTAAAAGTAGAATTTTGGTACGAACATTGGGTCCCTGGACTTGATCGCGGCATTTGGAAACAGGACTCAGGATAGCCAATGGATTCTCTTGCGAATTTCATGGTGGCAGCACGAGTTCCCTAAAGCCGTCTCGTTCTGAATCCCAGCCCCAAACACAAGAACCGTACAGTTTTGCTTGGTCTTCAACTAGCCAGTTCGGTCTCACAGCATTTGGATTCCGAGCGAGACTCGTTCCTCCCTTCCTGTGTCGGAGCAATCAAGTCTGGGTTTTGTATAATGGCTGACATTATATGGAGTGACCAGGGCTGTCCAAAAGAAGAGAGTAGCTAATAAGCATTGCAGTAGGTACAATCACAAAATCTATAAAGCTCTGCAGTTTGCACTACAGGATGCACGAATCCACTTTCTTGTGTGTACCGACTCTTTGAGTTCGTTGCAGTCAATTGCTACATGTTTCCCGCAACACCCCCTAGTGCAGCGAATCCACGACCTACTAGCAGGGCTGTGCCACGCTGACACTTGAATCACCTTTCTGTGGCTTCCAAGCCACATGGGAATTGCGGGAAATGAGTTAGCGGATTAAGCTGCAAAAGAGGCGGTATCACTACCACCTCGACCAATGGAGGTACCCGCTAGAGATATTCGCTCTCAGTTACGCCTACAAGTTCTGGCATTTTGGGAGAGTCAGTGGCTAGCTGACCCACTGCCCAGTAAACTGACCACCCACTCGTTCCTAATGAGAAGGGAAGACCCCCCACTTTGTACCTGTGGAGCCATTTTCACCGAGCGTGTGGATCTTGCTGGCTTGTGAAGAAACCTTGGTTTGCAGATGACACTCAAACTTATATTAGCCAATGACGCGGTGGCTACTGATCGCGTTATCCGCTTTATAAGTGAGAGTGGGTTAGGGCCAGCAATCTATTTTTTCCAGTGAACATTCACTCAACGACTTGTTCGTTTTTGAATGATAATTTTTTGTTTTTCCGTAATTTTTGTTAATTTTTATAATTTTTATTTGTATTAAATTTTTTGTTTTATTAATTTTAGGTCTTTTCAAATTTAGGTGTGCACCTCTAAATCTTAAATTAAATTCCAAATTTGTATTCATTAATCTGTGTTAAGAGGGGCAAATGACCTCGAAGTTCCGACCACAAAAATTCACAAAGTGGTCACTCAACTGTGGAGCATCTGAAAAGATTACTGAACACTTTTCTAACACCCTGTATGAGAAAGGAAGAACGTTGTACTGCTCGAGTCCAAGCTCTATGAACTTGCGGGGTGAGGAGAAAGAGCAGGGAAGGGTCGGGCGTTAAGAGAAGGATCTGTCAACAGCCCACCGTGATATATGGTATTCCTTTCTATTCCAATACTGCTAACATTCGGCCGTTGCTCAAACAACTGTGGTGTTAGGAATGACTGAGTGAGTCACCGACCAATGTATTTGGTTCTGTACTATGCACGGACCGAGAAACCTCATCACTCATTAACAGCACTACTCATAGTCCGCGATGCACATTCCTGTCAGGTTTACGCAGCTTAGACTCGAGCAGTATATTATACTGTAATGCGTTTGTCTCTCTAAGGAGCACGTAGAACCATATTTACCATTGGTCTTCTTGCTCTTCTTATCTTCCCAAAACTCCCTCATCCTTCCGCTATGTGCCTGTCGCTGTCGGTGGTTTTGGTGGCGTAGTTGGCAGCATGCTGAGATTTTATGCGCAAGGTCGCGAGTTCAAACTCGGCCGAAGTCGTCGGATTTAAAAATCCCTCAGTATGCCTTCCTTCGGAGGGGAAGTAAAGCCGGCGGTCCCATGTCATAGAATTATGGCATGTAAAAGAACCTTCCACTAACTACACTTGTGTGAAGACGCCAAAATGTGTAGGTTAGAATAGATAACGCTCTATTAGTTCCAACTTTCGCCGCCAGGTGCTGACTACGATGCCATATAGTAGCCAAGCCCGCAAGCTAGGTGTCGTGGACGGTAGCATTTGGAAGCTAAAGTAGGAACTACTTGAAAAATTCATCGTCTGCAGTCCTTGTACCTGAATTACAGATAACACACACTAATACAGCCATCACAATTAACACCAGTTGGAGGATATAAAAAGTAGGTTGGCTCAGACAAGGAAAGCATTTCTACAGAAAAGGAATCTGTTGACATCGAATATAGATTTAGGTATTAGGAAGTCATTTTTGAAGGCCTTTGTCTGGAGCGTGGCGCTCTATGGAAGTGAAACTTGGACTATTGGTGCAGCAGAAAAGAAGAACATTGAGGCGTTTGAAATGTGGTGTTACAGGAGAATGATGAAGATCAGATGGGTAGATAGGGTTAAAATAAGAGGTATTAAGACGAGTGGGAGAGGAGAGATGTTTCTGGCGACTGCTAATGAAGAGAAGAGATAGGTTGGTGGGACACATAGCAAGCTTAGTTATGGAAGGAAGAGTCGAGGACAAGAACTGTAGGGGTAGACCAAGGTTAGAATATGTTAAACAGATTGCCTCGGGTGTAGGGTGTGGTAACTATGTAGAGATGAAACGATTAGCTCAGGACAGGGAGGCATGGAAAGCTCCATCAAACCAATCAAAAGACTGAAGACTCAAACAACATCAGACAGATTCTACACACACCTAAGTACACGGGCCTACATGACCGCTCCAAAACTGAGGAACCAACCAAGTTTGAATATAACCACCCTGTATTGTACCCCGCACAGACATTGGTGTTGACCGAATGAAGAGCTACTGATAACTGTTTGTGTTGGTAACACTGAAATAACGGCCTCACCACTTTACATAGTTTGTAAAATGAATGCAATATCGGTCCCGGTCAGAATGGTAGCACTAATTATAATAATAATAATAATAATATCGTATGGCCTTGGGTGTAGGGTGCTAGCTTTGTTAATTGACACCCAGAGGGTAGCTTGCATGTCGAATTTCGTCGTTCCTTTGAACGCTATGAAACTCAAGGAGGTTAGATATCTAAACTCCTTGACACTACAGCGCTTTCAAGTAGAGAATGGAGGAACTTTGTGTTGGCGGAAAATCCCGAGATTAATTTTGCCATTGAACACGGCCTACTGAATTCAAATGGGTTCTTTAACATGCCAACAACGTATGACATGAGTGTCGTGATTTTTGTCGCCTTTCAAAAAAAAAATCACTTACCATGGCCAGGAGCGAACCTGCAATCTTGGGGTTAGTAGACCGACACTATAACCACTCACCCACCGTGGCAAGTATGGTAGCACTGAAGTCATGTATTTCCTCTATGATACAGTTCAGGAAGTCCTGTTCCTATGTTCATCAAAACAATTCTCTAGTGAAACTCAGCAACCTTTCTAGGTTTGTGCCGTGTCTTGTGTGGGGTTTTGCCTAGGACACCAAGCTGGCTCATCAGCGGGCTCTTGGTGTCCCTGCCCGGTCCCCCTGCGCGGTACCTCCCTTCCTCTTATCTGTTAGAACTAACAGCTCAAGCAGCCTTAACCTCCCTATGAAGGCTTCCAGAAAGATGGTGTATTACCTTTCACGGACAGTGGATTAAAACTCAGCAATTCTTCTAGCGCAGTTCGCTGCTCCTGTGGGGGTCCGGGCAGGGACACCAACAGCCCGCTGATGAGCCAGCTTGGTGTCCAAGGCGAAACCCCACACAAGACACGGCACAAACCAAAAAGAATTGCTGAGTTTTAATTCACTGTTCGTGAAAGCCGATATATAGTACCAATTCTCTAGTAGACAAGTGAGTGCACATGTAAACCATTTCCAGGAAGAGTCGTTTATAATTCGGTAGACATTCATGTTGACCACTGAATATAACCAAATAATCATACATTTCGTATGGCATGACGATGCAATATACAATTATTTACATATACAGTATTTACAATTAAATGCAAACAGATTGAGACCTTGATCTCTAAGTAGCTTTAGTGTTGCTAGTGTGATCGCGTTATCCGCTTTATAAGTCAGAGTGGGTTAGGGCCAGCAATCTAAATTTTCCAGTGAACATTGACTCAACGACTTGTTCGTTTTTGAATGATAATGTTTTGTTTTTCCGTAATTTTTGTTTATTTTTATAATTTTTATTTTTATTTAATTTTTTGTTATTGTTTTATTAATTTTTGGTCTTTTTAAATTTAGGTGTCCACCACAAAATTTTAAATTCAATTCAAAATTTGTATTCTTTAATCTGTGTTAAAAGGGGCAGATGACCTCGTAGTTCCGCCCCTTAAAACAACAATAACCAACTAACTAGTGTTGGATATCTAATTTCTCTGACCATTCTACAGCTTCATCACTAGCTTGATGAATCTCCTTCATGGCACCACTGAACCTTCGGAGTGGGCAATCCATAGCGATGTGACTGATGGTCTGAGGCACATCTGCAAAGTCGCAGAAAGGATTCTCGGCAATTTTCCAAAATTTTGTCCTTCCAGAACTGACATCTACCGTGTTGAGTTATACGATTCAGCGACGTCCAGATTTTCCTGGGAAGGTCGAAACCAGGGGGTTGCTTAACTGGATCCGAGATAAAACCTAATCTGTCTGTATTTGAAGTCAGATACTCGTTGCGCCAAACTTCATTCACTTGAAACTGCTCTTGGACCAACTTCCTTCCTTGTGTCCAAGAATGATTCCGGGATTTGAGCCTGAGATCTTTAGGTGAGCAGTCTAGGTGTATTGGCAGGAGACGGTTGTCACAACATTTGAGCCATTCAAATAATTGTTAATTAGCGACACTGGAAATGCTCTGCATAACTCCCTCGACTTGTGGCAACCTGTTGTTCCAACTGAGAATATGTTAATATTGGGACAGGTAATCATCGCATTACACACAATTGGGAATAGCTCCCGAATTTATACAGAGCATTCTGTATGAAATATGCAATCCCAGTCATTCATGTCCGCTATTATAAAGGGGAAACATATTTATTTTTACCAAAATGATTTAATAATAATAATAATAATAATAATAATAATAATATCGTATGGCCTCGGATGCCGGCTGCAAGCTTTGTTATTTGACAACCAGAGGGCAGCTTGCAGGTCGAAATTTGTTGTTCCTTGAAGCATTATGGAAGTCATGGAGGTTAGATATCTAAGCTCCTTGAACACTATGAGGAACTTTGTATTGGCGGAAAGTCCCGAGATTAATTTTTCCACAATGAACACGACCTACTGAATTCAAATGGGTTCTTTAACATGCCAACATCGTATGACATGCGTAACGTGATATTTGCCGCCTTTCAAAAATCACTTACCAAGGCCAGGAGCGAACCTGCAAGAGTGGGGTTAGTTTAGTTATTTATCGTATGGTTTGGTATGGTACACCCTTGCATCATAATATATAACAATACAGCATAATCTTAATGAAAAATAAAAGAGAGAACAGATAGGATCATAATTTAATATCTACATTCAAAATGTAGTCCACTGATGCAGGAGTCGCTGAGAGAAAATCCAATATGTTGCCACCATAGGCTCTTAGAGGACAGTCCTCAATGATATGTATCGGCTCCACAGTCACACTGTAACCTGTTCCACTTGAACAAAGAGTCCGCACAAACGCCAGAATTGGTCCTGATCCGGTTTAATTTTGACCATATCCGACGAGGAAGATCAAAGCCAGGTACTTTAGATGTGACGGATGGCATGTCTCGGCACTCCTGTGGAGCAAATATCTTCCATTCATGAGACCACTGCTGGAGTATGTCGAAGTTCTCATTGAATTGTCTCGTAGCTGTCTTCACGGGGGCTGCCTTGAGCGAAGTTTGGGTAGGCAAGCAGCATGAGTAGGGAGATCCTGATTTTGGACTACCTTGTGGTAACTTATGTTTTGACCAGCATATTACACCTGCGGAGATGGGGTGGAGGAATGTAGCTCAGAACAGGAAGCCATTGAATAGGGGTGCATTTAATCAATCGCATGATAATCACTCTCCCACCGTGGCAAGCATTTGATAATAATTAAGGTTCGGAAGTTAAGGAAAAGTCATATTTTTTTCCTGAGCTCATTTTACCCGAAATCTGAAAAATAAGTTAGAATGATGGGTCCCTGACCACGTTTCAAGCAATTTGATGATGCCTGTAAATGCATATTTCGGCCATTTTTATTGTTTTAGTGATATAAGGTCATATTTGGTCATATTTGGTTATAATTTCAGCATTTTCGTTTAAATTGAGGCGTCGTTAAAAAGGTACGCGTCGAGTTTCAAACACAGGATTTCCAAATAGTGCAGTAGATATATTTTTCTTTCTTTTCCAGGAACAGGCAGATCGCAGGTTTAGAAGACCTGATTCCAAGAAGGCGCTCCTCTACGGACGTCTTTTAGCACATCTATCTGGACAAGTTAGATTGCGACACTGTACGCTTGAGATCACGGAATATGACGATAGTGTGCTTCCGCCTATCAACAGGATGTCACGCTTTGGCACTTAAGACGTTTACTCTATGTTAGTGATACTCTGCCTTCCCAAACATTCATGTGAATTTTCATAGTTTAGGTTATATTTTAAAGTTTTTAGGTCATATTTGCTTGCATATTTTGTACTTCTTTAGATCTTAAGCTTCCAAACCCTAATAATAATACTAATATAATCCAATTTAAGAGGCCCATGGGGAGGGGTAAAATTCTGGTAAAAATAATTGAAAGAAAATGACCTGACTGACTCACTCTCTCACCATCCCCTAGCGAAAACTATTGAAGTTGGAAACATTATATTTTGGGAATATGTTCGCTGTATGTCGAAAACGTCAACTAAGGAAGGATTTTTGTTTATTCGGGTTCTGAAGAGGTGTTAAGGGGTAAACGTGCATTTCATTGAATAACGATATCTTATTAGTTGTTTATTTGGGGATGTGATATTCGGCATATAAACTTATCATTAAAAATAAGCAGACACACGTGTCTAATGATTTTTCCATGTGGTGTATATTATGAGGTGTACGGGATTAAAAGTGGGAGTTGAAGGATTCCTAACGGAGCGTGTATCTCTTAAACGACATGAGATGAAAGGGGGAATTGTGGCCGTAGAGGTTTGTTACTTGTGTAATTTTATGATGTGATATTTTTTTCTCACAGGAAATGGATTTTGTGTTTACTTAGTGTGTACTGTATCTCATTTATTTCCTATTTACGTTTGTGGTCGGAAACCGCGTTGTGATTTTGAGTCGAATTTTATACATGCGATGCGACGTGACGTTGGGGAGATTCTGATTATTTTTATGTGCCATTGTTGTCTTATATTGTCTTTATTGTCTGATTGTTTATGGTCTTTACCAAATTTTTATCATTATTATTATTCAAAATGAAACGATAAGTCAGTCGTAGCATTCATGATAGAGACGTTGCTAAGTGTACTCTTTACAACTACAATATTTGCGGGCGAAGCCGCGACGGGTAATGCTAGTAATAATATAAAAATATTAATACTCTACTCATCATGCGGCTTCGGTGGCGTAGTTGGTAGCACGAGTGTGAGCTCAAATAAATAAATAAATAAATAAGTAAATAATTAAATAAGTAATTAAAAAGTACATAATTAAGTAAATACATGAATCATGTAATGACCAAGCGCTTAATCATTAACAGCAGAGCGCGCACGGCTGTCAAGGTAGGTGCCTTTATTTTTAATGACCGTGTTAATTTAAATTTAATGAATGCCATGCTCGCTCAGTAATTGATTGAGAGCACGAGGCTATTGATTACATGTGTGTAATTAAAACTAGCTGGCTCACCGGACTGTCGCTGTCGCTCCCTTCAAAGAGCGCACTAGTTGCTGTAAATGTGAAACCTTCAAAATATCAGTGATTACAGAGCTCAGCTGGTTAGTGAGAGGATGAGTTCATATTCCACAACGTCAATAAACTGTAGCATATTTATTAATTGAGTCATGCACCGTAATGAGCGTCGATTGTTAACGGCAAACATACAGAGCGCTAACATACAAATACCGGCTGTCATTTGGTAGTTGGTGACTAGCGCCGTCTAGGTGGCGTCAGTGTTTCTGTGCCGTTTACTCGCTGGAGGGGGTTAACTTCAAGATTTACAATCTACGTCAAATAAACAAGATGGCTACCAACAATGACACAATGGGCGTGTAACTGTCAAATTTTGCCATCAGATTGCAGCAGGGACCGAAGAGGTCCAGGCGCATACGAATTAGGTCACTGGCTGCATAGAACTCCAATATGAAGCTCCTTTAGTATTCCTTGACGTCGCTCAGCATTCGCCATTATAAGCCATATTACGTATTGCACCCGTTCTAGTCATGCTGCACTCTGGTGACAACTTGACCGTTACACGCTCTACATTTATTGCTCGTGGGTGTTAAACAATTGATATGGCGTTATTTGCATGGTATTCTTATGGAACTAACGCAGCAGAACTCGTAGCTTCACTTCCTGGTCTTTGGGGCATCTTCTTATTACTCCTTGCCTGGGCCCCTTCGGTCCCTGCTGCACTCTTGTGGCGGCAACACGAAGTTCGCCTAGAACACTCCCATGTCAATAACAGCAGCGCTACGGCAGATAATAGTAACTCATTAATAATTCATGAAAAGGATATCTGACGGCTTCGGTGGCGTAGTCGGTAGCATGCTGAGATTCTATGCCCAAGATCGCGGGTTCAAACCCGGCCGAAGTCGTCGGATTTTAAGAGCGTTAAAAATCCCTCAGTATGCCTTCCATCGGAGGGAAAGTAAAGCCGGCGGTCCCATGTCATAGATTTAAGGCATGTTAAAGAACCTTCCACTATTTACACCTGTGTGAAGTTAAATTCTATAGGTTAAGAATGTAAACAACGCTCTTAGGTTTCTACGTTCGTTGCCAAGAGCTGACTGCGGTGGTGTCTGGTAGCTAAGTTCTGAACTAGTAGTCGTTGACGGTGGCGTTTGGCGGCAAAAGTAGGAACAACAGTATTTGAAAAATTAAAAAGTCTGCAGTCCTTACTTGAATTAAACAAGATGTTCAGTAAAGAACATATAGCCTACTTTCTCCTATTTGCGTGGGAATTGTTATAACTCTTTGTCCTTTTCAAGGAGTATAATTGAATGTTGGTTGTAGTAGCTTGTTGAAATACAACGTGTTATATAGATATTAAACATGGATATGAGGTCCCCTTTGGTAGTGTACCTCTGTATAAAATAAAAGACCAGTCAATTCGGTTTCACCGTGTTTGAATTGATATGGGGAATCAATGTGCACACATACATGGCGGCTATCTGCAAACTATTGGGCTGATGACCTTGTTGTATGGTCAAGAGATTCTTCATACATAAAGGTATAATGTTGCAAAATTTGGTAGAGATCAGATGATTAGGTTGGTCGTAATTTGATTCAAGCTCTTAACATTTGGGTGGCCGCCATTACGTTTTCGTCAAGATGGTGGCGATATAAAACATGACACTGGAGTGACCTTTGCTAGTGCTACCTCTGTACCAAATTTCGTTCCATTCGGTTACACCGTGTTTCAATTGATAGGGGGAATCGATTTGCACACATACATGGCAGCCATCTGCAAACTATTGGGCTGATGACCTTGTAGTTTAGGCAAAAGACGCTCGCCACATGAATAAATGTAGCTGCAAACTTTGGTAGAGATCGAATGATTAGGTTAGTCGTAATGTGATTTAAGCTTTGAATATTTGGGTGGTTACCATTACGTTTCCGTCAAGATGGCGGCGATATAAAAATATGACACTGAAGTGCCCTTTGCTAGTTCTACCACTGTACCAAATTTCGTTCAATTTGGTTTCACCGTATTCGAATTGATAGGGGGCGACAGACATTCAGAGTACACACACTCACACAAACACACACACATACACACACACTGACACATACAGCCACACAATTTTTGGCCCTGTGTAGATCTCATAAGTCTACTTTCATTTTTTGCAAAAATCGAAAGTAGGCTAAAAACAGATAACACACACTAATACAGTCATCACAATTAACACCGGTTATCTACACACACCCAAAGTACACGGGGCTACATAACCGCGTTGTCGCAGCCCCTAAACTTACGAACCAACCAACCAACCGAAAAGGATATCTCATGTCGTCCCCAAGTATTGAAGTGTACAATTTGTATTATTTCTTAGAAAAGTGCGCTCAAGTGGAGCATTAAATTACAGAAAATAATATTTTGGCCTTTGCTATAGTTGTAAGAGATTTAGTTCTCTTTGGACAGATATTTCCCGCAGCTCTGTCCACAAAGCAACAACTGGTCGGTAATGGAATCTCTTGTTCTCATATATTTTGTGATGAAACCCAAAAATTGCTGTTCTAGTTGTTACGTGTCTTTGGTTCCTACACACATTTTTCCAACTGTCATCCATTATGGCTCATGTGGCGTGAAATTCTAGTCCTATCTCCTTTTTCTTCTGTTCTCTGATATTGACCAGTGCCTGGTAAGGTCCTGTGGACGGTAACCATTGTTCTAGGAGTGTTACATTAGCCGCTTCCCTATGCGTGTTGACCAATTGTAGAGTATTTCACATGGACGTGTAAGGAGAAAATGAAATTTGATCAACTGAGTCGCAGAATTGTGCGAATATTTACAGCTGGTATTCAGAAAGGTGTAAGGCAAGGCTGCAACTTATCACCCATACTTTTCAATCTTTACATTGAACAAACAATGAAGGAAAATGGAGAAAAATTTAAAGTGGGAGTGAAGATTCAAGGAGAAATTATTTCAACTCTGAGATTTGCTGATGACATCGTCATCTTGGCCGACACGCCTGAGGATTTGAATGAGTTTTTGAATGGTATGGACTCCGTCTTACGGAAATAATACATAATGAAAATTAATAAATGTAAAACAAAAATACTGGAATGCAGCGGAAATAAATCAGAAATCTCTAGGCACATCAAATTGGCAGGAGAAAACCTGAAGAAAGTAGGATACTTCTGTTACTTAGGAAGCAAAACAACCAGTGATGGACGAAGCAAACAGGCAGGGAAAGCATTTCTACAAAAAAGGAATGTGCTGACATCGAATATAGATTTAGATGTTAGGAAGTCATTTTTAAAAGCCTTTGTCCGGAGCGTGGCACTCTATGGAAGTGGAACTTGGACTATTGGTGCAGCAGAAAAGAGGAGAATTGAATCATTTGAAATGTGGCGTTACAGGTGAATGATGAAGATCAGATGGGTAGATAGGGTGACAAACGAAGAGGTATTAAGACGAGTGGGAGAGGAGAGATGTTTCTGGCGACTGCTAATGAAGAGAAGAGATAAGTTAGTAGGACACATACTAAGACACCCAGGAATAGCAAGCTTGGTTATGGAAGGAGGGTTGAGGACAAGAACTGTAGGGGTAGACCAAGGTTAGAATATGTTTAAGAGATTGCCTCAGATGTAGGGTGTGGTAGCTATGTAGAGATGAAACGATTAGCTCAGGACAGGGAGGCATGGAGAGCTGCATCAAACCAGTCAAAAGACTGAAGACTCAAACAACAACAACATCAAATCTTCTTGGAACACAATACACAGTGTTTGTGAAATCTTCATTATGATTGTCGTGCAGCAACTTTCCTCGCAAAAAGACATAACTGCAGCAGAGCAATTTAAACAGTACAGGACATTAAAGCTGACCTAATGCCTCACGGCGACCTACTTTCAGTACGGGCGCTATTAAATTCCAACAGTCTGCACAAGTTCTTAGCTCAACTTGGCAAGGCAGCAGTCTAGCATTCTAGTTTTGAGTCACAGTAAATCTACATGTGATCTCGATAAGAATGGTGGTAATCTCTGAAGAGTGATGTAAATTCTGCACTACCTTAACTCCCACGACTCCATTCGATATGGCCTGCTAAACTCCGTCCAAGCAATCTGCGAAGTGCCAGTGTGAAAATACGTAGTCTGCGCACTGGAGTGACTCGGCTGACTGGCCAATGAGGCGCGACCTTGGCTTCAACTAACTCTCGTAACGGCTGGGCTGCCAAGCTCCACCCATAGCATTCTCTTTTCACTTCCTCTGTGTGACGTCATGTGCTAACCTACTTCACAGATTCCGTGGAAGAGGTATAGGGTCACCGTGAGGAGCAAGTAATCTGCACTGACCGCCCATCCCTAGTCAGAGTTTACGTGTGGGAGGGTGGCCGCTCCAATTCCTCCTGCAGCATCATTGAGCTACAGAGAACCCTAGCTGCACAGAAGTACTACTATAGGCCAGTAGCAGGAGACTTAGTGACGCCTGGAGCAAAACCCCCGAAACATTAACGGGTAAAACCGAGAAGTTTCGCTGAAGTTTGATTAAATGGTCGTGAAAGCCAGTTTATTTCGTAACGTTAAAGGTTTGGTGAACCTTCAAAACTACTTCTTAAAGTAGCTTTGTAATGATGAATAACAATATTGTGAAAACGCTGTAGTTTATTTATTTATCCGAGTCCAAAACACTTACAATTATAAATTACACTAAATTTCATTTGTCCAGTGTTCAACTGTTAGAATGGCACAGTTAACAAGTCCTGCATAGCACATGGTCTTGATAACATGCTGTATTCAGAAGGTGATCAGGGTCTTATCTGTCACCACATCTACAAAGTTCTTCAGTACTGTATCCCGATTTCTTCAAATTGCTTTCGCACCGACTCACACCAGTTCTCAGTCTGTTTAGCGTCTTCCAAGATTCGTATTGTAGATGGTAGCCAGCTGCCGGCTTCTCCTTCATTTCCCACGATCCTCCCGGTGATTTTGTTTTCCAAAGTTCAAAATATTGTGGTAATAGCCTAGATGTTTTCTCCTCCGTTGTCTATAAGCCGACTTATATAGTAATATTCCAATTGGTTGGTTAGTTCCTCAGTTCAGGGTCTGCGACAACGCGGTCATGTAGCCCCGTGTACTTTGGGTGTGTGTAGAATCTGTCTGATAACCGGTGTTAATTGTGATGGCTGTATTGGTGTGTGTATTTGTATTTTTAATTTAAGTACAGACTGCAACTTAGAATTTTTCAAATAGTTCCAACTTTTGTCGCCAAACGCCACCGTCAACGACCACTAGGCCTAGTTCAGAACTTAGCTACTAGACGCCACCGCAGTCGGCTCTTGGCAACGAACGTAGAAACCTAAGAGCGTTGTTTACATTCTTAACCTATACAATTTAGTTTCACACAGGTGTAATTAGTGGAAGGTTCTTTAACATGCCATAAATCTATGACTTGGGACCGCTGGCTTTTAATTACCCTCCGAAGGAAGGCATACTGAGGGATTTTTAACGCTCTTTAAAATCCGACGACTTCGGCTGGGTTTGAACCCGCGACCTTGGGCATAGAAGCTCAGCATGCTACCAACTACGCCACCGAAGCCACTTGTGAAAATGGTGACCGGAAGACAAGAAAGTGAGCAACCCACGGCACTCACCTAAGCAGGGGCAGATGACCTCGTACTTCCGTCCCTTAAAACAACAATAACTAACTAACTAACCACGTGAGCTGAAGACGATTGTCCACACAGGCGGCAGACATTGTGTCTCAATTCTCGTCGAGATTATAGCTGAAACATTGCTGTGTCTGGTGCCGATAAAGATTGTCACGTAAGTAGGTTTTATTAAAAAAAACAAGTAGTTCCGTGAAGAACTATACAGCCTATTTTCATATATCCTACTTATGTTAATTTCCACTATCAACATACAAAATTTCAGTTTGATTGCTGTATTAGATTCGTAGATATTCAGAACCGACTAAATATTGCGGATGGTCGCCATGTTGGATTTTTATATATGTAGGTCTTAGAGTTATGTACTATTACATGAAGATTATTGTGTACGTGTAGCATTCAAACGTCAATCGCATGATTAGGACACAAGAAGTAACAAGGAGATTTTAAAATTTCCTACAGCTGCCATCTTGTGGTTATGGAAACAATGGAAATAAATTAGATGCCAGTGTATTAACATTCGTATAAGGATTTACTCTACTAAGTTTCCCTGCACCCGAATGGTTAAATTGCGACAAACGTCCACGTGAATATTTATACTTCGCGTCACCGCCATGTTGGATTTGTGAATACCAGGTTATTGAAAGTCCTATAGGCGAACTTATGTTCATAGCCCCTAAGAACATTAAAAAAATTAGATTTATTGCTGTAATAGATTCGTAGATATTGAGAACCGTCTAAATATTGCGGATGGTCGCCATGTTGGATTGTTATACGTATAGCCATAGAGTCATCTACCATTAAAGGAAAATTATTGGGTAGGTTCATTATTCAAACTTTCACTTCGATCGCATGATTACGACACAAGAAATAAAAACTTAATTTTAAAATTTGCAAAGCAAACTTTGCTAGTAGTTCTCTCTATCCCCGTACAAAATTTCAGGGTGATATCGGCTATAGTTTCGGAGATATTAAATGCTGGTGAAATACTTCGCACAGCCGCCATGTTGGATTGGCGAGACGTAACGAAATTTGAAGGGCACGGTCCGGGTCGTCCGGAATAGTGCTATGAATTTACCGAGTTTCATTGAAATCGCTCCAGCCGTTTAGATTATATTAGGGAACACACACACACACACACACACACACACACACACACACACGCGCGCACACACAGACACACGGACAAAAGGTGATCTCATAAGCCTACTTTTTCATAAATGAAAGTAGGCTAAAAATAGAGAAACGTTATATCTGAATGGGCCTTGTATAAGTATCGCGCACTTGTTGCCATGGTAACTAGGTGTCGGAAATTTGTCCAGATAATGTGCACCCACAGCCCCAATGTGATAAATTATTTTATGTTCGACGATGTCCATATGTAAATATCATATGTCAGAAAACACTATTTTTCATTAAGAAACAGTTTCTCCCACCAGTCAGAGCTCAAGAAACAGTTGTGGGACCAATTAGGTAAGGATAGCATCGCACCTGCGCTGACTTCCACGGGCTCCTATGTTAAATTCCACTGCGTGGCTAGTGTTATAGTGGGGTATTTGAGGAGGCCATGGACAAATACAAGGTATTCTCTGCGTCCCATGCGCTCTGCTCAGTACATAAAAGTGGCGAAATCTCGACAGATGTTGATGAATATTTATGTTCGAACATAGAATAGTTATAATTATAAACAGTCGTATGCAACTAGCCTATAATGGTAATTAAGACACTCGTATGGAAGTTATACAACTCAATTCGCTCGTTTTATAAACATACTCGTGTCTTAATTATTGCCAT
Source organism: Meconema thalassinum (assembly GCA_946902985.2). Taxonomy (NCBI): domain Eukaryota; kingdom Metazoa; phylum Arthropoda; class Insecta; order Orthoptera; family Tettigoniidae; genus Meconema; species Meconema thalassinum. Next base: position 7,650,266 of record OX336396.1, read on the forward strand.
TATTGGCTCGTTGCATAATGTTAAATACACGAAGCACGGGGGTAACGTTTCTGCTGCAGTACTGGGATACACTCTTGTCTGTGCCTGTTGAGTCGTTAAGAACATATTGCTGCCATCTGAAGTTACCCTCTACACAAGTAGAGACCATTCTTCAAAGGTTCGATACAGTTGTGCAACAGCCATTAGAGTTGAAATGATTTCACAACTTGTTCTGCTCACTCTGTCTCCAGACGTCGAGAGCACTTCGCTTCTGTCACATTCTGGAGAGTCTCTCCTCAAAGCGAGCGTCTGCTCTTTCTCAACCGTAGTTGAATAAGATAAGGAACAACTTCCCTGATATGTAATAATAATAACAATAAGAAGAAGAATGTCGCCTCCTTTGTGTAGTGGTCAGCGTGCTTATCTGCCACCCCGGAGGTTCGATTCCCGGCTCTGCAACGATATTTGAAAAGTGGTATGAGGACTGGAACGGGGTCTACTCAGCCTTGGGTGGTCCAAATGGCCCTTCCCACTGCAGATGAGGCCGCCTGGGCGAGGCGCTAGTCTCGCCTCCCCATTTCTATCTCACAACACAAGGTCAAGTGCCAGGACACTGCCCGCAGAGGCGGTAAAGGTGGGATCCCTCGCTGAGTCCGTGGGAAAAGCCCACCTGGAGGGCAAACTGACTACGAAAAATAATAATAATAATAATACGCAAAAGAAGACTCTCCTTTTATGGCCATTTAATACGAATGAGTTCCGGTAGATTGTCCAATCGAATCTGTGCCTACTTTGTGGGAATGAAAACTTAAGGGATCTCGTTTACTGAGGTAGAAAAAGACCTATAAGAACTGGGGGATATCACATGAGGACATATTGGAACGTGACTCTTGGAAGAAGAAACTTGGTGAGATACAGAGTTTTCAGCCAAAACCCAAATTGAAAACCGGCAAGAAGTGAACCGAAGGACGAAAAGAAGCTCACCGAAGAAGAATGCGCGAACACAAGGCCAATGTCTATGAACAAGGGAAAAGGCAGTTGAAATAACGTGGTCCGTAGATGATCGAAACGATTATAAAAAAATAAGGATAAGAATAAAGTGAATCTATCGCAAAATATCCAACATAGGCTCCGTGCGTTGAGGTGAGAAATGTACCGTCGCGCTTCGATTGGTCAAACTTATAAGCTCGTGAGTGTGACCATGGCCGAGATGGATCGATCAATAGGTTAATTCTGGAAGTAAACATGTATCAATGAGGGATTTCCAGACATCATAGAAACATGAGCTGATAGAGAAGCTGATACTCACAAGATCGCTATAAGAGTCTAAAATATTCTAAATGTTTCGAGGGCACTGAGTCGGAGGGATTTGAAATGACGGATTAGGAGAAGAACGGTGTAAGCAAGCATTTTTTCAACCGTTGATAAACCCTCTTTTCCAAAGGGATGACCTATAGTTTTCTTGAGCTCAAATTTTTTCTGAAAGTACAAACAGACGTTTAACAGCAACAAACATAGAGATAGGCTAAAATCAATTTTGTGGGTTTGTGAAGGGAAACTAACTTATGTAGAATATTACATTGCTCTTTGTGTTACAATATCTGTTATTGCAACCAACAATACAACACAACGTTTTGACATCGTCTATATATATAAAAATCAATGTAACGTGATAGTTTGTCTGTGGGTGGGTATGTATGTCTCCTATGCGTTCATATGCCATTCATCCGATTGCGATGAAACTTGGGTGAGATGTTGAGTACACTCCAAGGAAGGTTTCTGACTTAGTAAATCCATTTTACAATAGGTAGCGCACGCGTAGATTCAACAAATGAGCGACGATGCGCGAAACATTTCAACGAAGTCCCGTATGTGTTCATATACCATTCGTCCGATAGCGATGAAACTTGGGTGAGATGTTGTGTACACTTACGTGAAGGTTTAGAAATTAGTGAATACATTTCACAGTAGATAGCGCACGAGTAGATTCAACAAATGAGTGACGACACGCAAAGCGTTTCAACAAAGTCCCGTATGCATTCATATACCATTCGTCCGATAGCTATGAAACTTGCGTAAAATGTTGTGTACACTGCAGGGAAATTTTCTGGCTTAGTACATCCTCTTTACAATAGGCAGCGCACGAGTAGATCCAACAAATGAGCTACGACGCGCGAAGCATTTCAACAAAGTCACGTTTGCGTTCATATACCATTCGTCCGATAGCGATGAAACTAGGCTGAGATTTTGTGTGCACTCCAGGGAAGGTTTCTAGCTTAGTAAATCCCTTTAAAAGTAGGTAGAGCACGAGTAGAATCAACAAATGAGCGACGACGCGCGAAGCGTTTCAAGAAAGTCCCATATAATTTCATATACCATTCATCCGATAGCGATGAAACTTGGGTGAGATGTTGTGTACACTCCAGGGAAGGTTTCTGGCTTAGTACATACATTTTACAATAGGTAGCGCACCAGTAGATTCAGCAAATGAGCGATGACACGCGAAGCGTTTCAACAAAGTCCCGTATAAAGTCATATACCAGTTGTCTGATAGTGATAAATGTTTGGTGAATTGTTGTGTACACTCCAGGAAAGGTTTCTGGCTAAGTAAATCCATTTTACAATACGAAGCGCACGTTTATATTCAACAAATGAGTGACTACGCGCGAAGCGTTTCGACAACGTCCCGTATACGTTCACATACCATTCATCCGATTGCGATGAAACTTGGGTGAGATGTTGTGTACACTCCATGGAAGGTTTCTGGATGAGTACATCCATATTACAATATGTAGCGCAAGAGTAGAATCAACAAATGAGCGACGACACGCGAAGCGTTTCAACCAAGTCCCGTATGCAATCATGTACCATTCGTCCGTAGCTATGAAACTTGGGTGAGATGTTGTGTACACGTCATGGAAAATTTCTGGCTTAGTAAATCCACTATACAATATGCAGCGCACAAGTTGATTCAACAAATGAGGGACGACGCGCGAAGCGTTTCAACAAAGTCCCGTATAAGGTCATATACCATTCTGCCGTTAGCGGTGAAAGTTGGGTGAAATATGGTGGACACTCCAGGGAAGGTTTCTGGCTTAGTAAATGCATTTCACAGTAGGTAGCACACGAGTAGATTCGACAAATGAACGACGACATGCGGAGCGTTTCAATACAGTCCCCTATGTCTTCATATCCCATTAGTCCGATAGCGATGAAACTTGGGTGAGATGTTGTGGACACTTACGTGACGGTTTCTAACTTAGTAAATACATTTTACAGTAGGTAGCGCACGAGTAGATTCAACAAATGAGTGACGGAGCGCGAATCGTTTAAACAAAATTAGGTATGCGTTCATATACTATTCATCCCATTGCGATGAAACATTGATCAGTTATTGTGTACCCGCCAGGGAAGGGGACTTTGTAAATCCATTTCACAATAAGTAGTGCAAGATTAGATGCAACAAATGGGTGACGACGCGCGAAGCGTTTCAACAAAATCCCCTATTGCGTTCATATAACATTCTTCGATTGCGATGAAACCTTGATGAGTTATTGTGTACACGCCAGGGAAGGGCTTCGACATTTCTCAATAGGTAGCGCACGAGTAGATTCAACAAACGAGTGACAGCGCACGAATCGTTTAAACAAAACCCCGTATACGTGCATATACAATTCATTCGATTGCGATGAATCATTGATGAGTTATTGTGTACACGCCAGGGAAGGGTTTCGACTTAGTAAATCCATTTCACAACAGGTAGCGTACGAGTAGATTCAACAAATGAGTGACAGCGATGAAACTTTTGAAAGTTGTTGTGCACGCTTCCACGAATGGTTCTAAATTAGAAAATTCATTTTACGATAGCTTAGAGGCAGTTAACATGTTGTGTATCCAAAAGCACTTCAAGAATCAGAATTTCAACGCCAACACTTTCTTTGATTGGCATTGCAACGCATGCCGGGTACAGCTTGTATATATATAAAAAGCAATGTTACGTGATAGTATGTATGTGGGTGTGTATGTCTCCAATGCATTCATACAACACACATCCGATTCCGCTGAAACTTGGGTGAGTTGTTGATTACTCTCCAAGGAATGTTTCTGGCTTAGTAAATCCATTTTACAAGAGGCAGCGCTCGAGTAGATTCAACAAATGAGCGACGACGCGCGAAGCATTTCGACACAGTCCCGTATTTGTTCGTAAACCTTTTATCCGATTGCGATGAATCTTTGGTGAGAAATTGTTTCCACTCCAGGGAAGGTTTCTAACTTAGTAAATACATTTCACAGTAGATAGCGCACGAGTAGATTCAACAAATGAGGGACGACACGCAAAGGGTTTCAACAAAGTCCCGTATGCATTCATATACCATTCGTCCGATAGCTATGAAACTTGGGTTAGATGTTGTGTATACTTCAGGGAAGGTTTCTGGCTTAGTAAATCCACTTTAAAATAGGCAGCGCACGAGTAGATTCAACAAATGACCCATGACGCACGAAGCGTTTCAACAAAGTCACGTATGCGTTCATATACCATTAGTCCGATAGCGATGAAACTTGGGTGAGATGTTGTGTACACTCCAGGAAAGGTGTTTGGCTTAGTAAATGTACTTTACAATAGGCAGCGCACGATTTGATTCAACAAATGAGCTACGACGCGCGAAACGTTTCAAGAATGTCCCGTATGCGTTCATATACCATTCGTCCGATAGCGATGAAACTTTGGTGAGATGTTGTGTACACTCCAGGGAAGGTTTCTGGCTTAGTAAATCCATTTAACAATTGATAGTGCACGAGTAGATGCAACAAATGAGTGAGGACACGCGAAGCGTTTCAACAAAGTCCCGTATGTGTTCATATACCGTTCGTACGATAGCAATGAAACTTGGGTGAGATATTGTGTACACTTACGTGAAGGTTTCTAACTTAGTAAATACATTTCACAGTAGATAGCGCACGAGTAGCTTCAACTAATGAGTGACGACACGCAAAGCGTTTCAAGAAAGTCCCGTATGCATTCATATACCATTCGTCCGATAGCTATGAAACTTGGTTTAGATGTTGTGTACACTTGAGGGAAGGTTTCTGGCTTAGTAAATCCACTTTAAAATAGGCAGCGCACGAGTAGATTCAACAAATGACCCATGACGCACGAAGCGTTTCAACAAAGTCACGTATGCGTTCATATACCATTAGTCCGATAGCGATGAAACTTCGGTGAGATGTTGTGTACACTCCAGGAAAGGTGTCTGGCTTAGTAAATGAACTTTACAATAGGCAGCGCACGATTAGATTCAACAAATGAGCTACGACGCGCGAAACGTTTCAAGAATGTCCCGTATGCGTTCATATACCATTCGTCCGATAGCGATGAAACTTTGGTGAGATGTTGTGTACACTCCAGGGAAGGTTTCTGGCTTAGTAAATCCATTTAACAATTGATAGCGCACGAGTAGATGCAACAAATGAGTGAGGACACGCGAAGCGTTTCAACAAAGTCCCGTATGTGTTCATATACCGTTCGTACGATAGCAATGAAACTTGGGTGAGATATTGTGTACACTTACGTGAAGGTTTCTAACTTAGTAAATACATTTCACAGTAGATAGCGCACGAGTAGCTTCAACTAATGAGTGACGACACGCAAAGCGTTTCAAGAAAGTCCCGTATGCATTCATATACCATTCGTCCGATAGCTATGAAACTTGGTTTAGATGTTGTGTACACTTGAGGGAAGGTTTCTGGCTTAGTAAATCCACTTTACAATAGGCAGCGCGTGAGTAGATTCAACAATTGAGCTACGACGCGCGAAGCGTTTCAACAAAGCCACGTATGCGTTCATATACCATTCGTCCGATAGCGATGAAACTAGGGTGAGATGTTGTGTACACTCCAGAGAGGATGTCTGGCTTAGTAAATCTACTTTACAATAGGCAGCGCACGAGTAGATTACACAAGTGAGTGAAGGCACGCGAATCGTTTCAACAAAGTCCCGTATAAGGTCATATACAATTCGTCCGATAGCAATGCAACTTGGGTGAGATATTGAGTACACTCTAAGGAAGGATTCTGGCTCAGTATATCCACTTTACAATAGGTAGTGCACGAGTAGATTCAACAAATGAGCGACGACGCGCACACCGTTTCAACAAAGTCCCGTATGTGCTCATATACCAATCGTCCGATAGCAATGAAACTTGGGTGAGTAAATACATTTCGCAGTAGATAGCGCACGAGTAGATTCAACAAATGAGTGACGACACGCGAGTGACGACACGCAAAACGTTTCAAGAAAGTCCCGTATGCATTTACATACCAATCGTCCGATAGCTATGAAACTTGGGTTAGATGTTGTGTACACTTTTGGGAAGGTTTCTGGCTGAGTAAATCCACTTTACAATAGGAAGCGCACGTGTAGATTCAACAAATGAGCTACGACGCGTGAAGCGTTTCAACAAAGTCACGTATGCGTTCATATACCATTCGTCCGATAGCGACGAAACTTGGGTGAGATATTGATTACTCTCTAAGGAAGGATTCTGGCTTAGCAAATATACCTTACAATAGGTAGCGCACGAGTAGATTCAACAAATGAGTGACGGCGCACAAACCGTTTCAACAAAGTTCCATCTGCGTTCATATATCATTCATCCGATTGTGATGAAACTAGGGTGAGTTGTTGTGCACACTCCAGGGAATGTTTCTGACTTAGTAAATCCATTATACAATAGGTAGCGCGCGAGTTGATTCAACAAATGAGTGACGGCGCGCGAATCGTTTAAACAAAATCCCGTATGCGTTCATATGCCATTCATCCGATTGCGATGAAACTTTTATGATTTGCTGTGTATACGCCAGGGAAGGTTTTCCACTTAGCAAATCCATTTTACAATAGGTAGCGCACAAGTAGATGCAACAAATGGGTGACGACGCGTGAAGTGTTTCAGCAAAGTTCCATCTGCGTTCATATACCATTCATCCAATTGCGATGAAACGTTGGTGAGTTGTTGCGCACGCTCCCACAAATGTTTCAAAATTAGTAAATCCATTTTACGATAGCTTAGAGGCAGTTAACAGAAATTGAAGAAAAAATGGTGTATCCAAAAGCACTTCAAGAAACCAAATTACAATGCCAACACTTTCTCTGATTGGCATTGCAACGCATGCCGGGTACAGCTTGTTACTGTATAAAATAATAGACCAAACTAGGGTACCTAATCCAGCATGTTCATTAACCACCCGCCCATCTTTACTGTTATGCGGGCTTGTAAAAATAAGCTATGTTTATTTGTATAAACGCACTTTTTAAACAGATTGTTGATATTTATTAAATCAGAGTGCAATTCGTCACTGTTGCGGGTAATAATTCTGTTTGAATATTCTTTTCAATGCACTGTGCGTTGCGTGCGCCTCATGTGCACAGACTACCCGCCCGGCGCTAGTGTTATGTGGGCTGGACGCGACACAGTTCGGCCAGGGTCTATCGTCTTTCTTATTTTTTAAACATACTTTTTAAACAAATAAATATATTTCCGTTAACTTCTCAAGAAATGCAAGATTTTTCCTGTACTATTGAGATGAGTTGTAAGATTTTGGCACAAAACGAACTTTCTAACTCCTTCTGGTTCAGGAGCTTGAGATTTTTGTCGGATGAACTTAGCGTATTATAATAATAAATGCTTACAGGTTATCGATGTATCGCAATACTCAGCTGATCGCGGCACATAACAGCTTCTCGGAACCTCCGCTTAGAGCAGCACTACAGTATACGCATGGAGCCTACCGTATATGCTGAGAAAGTGATCAAGTACATGCCTCCTGCTGAAGAGATCCGACATATGTGGCGACATGAATGTGGTTGCCTATGATCATCTCTTCCACTAGCACCATTCCGAGGTCACTGAGGACCAACATGGATTAACTGGGGTTCCAACACAACTTGTATACCAATATGCAGGAAGCAGTAACACTAGAGACCTGCTGCATGGTTCGTTCGTTCCTCAACCTACCAACATAAAGAACTCCACTCCATCTTGCAACAGTTGCCTCTTTGGCTGGTGGAAGTGGATAAGGACTTGTTAAAGTTTGAAATTTCTGAATCAGATATCTTGCTCAGAACCCCATTGAAACATAAAGTCCGTTAGGTTCATCAAGAGGAAGTAAAACCCAGCAAGAGATATGTTTACTCGGATGAATGGAAGAAATCCCAGTCCGAGAGCATGAAGGCGTGGTGAGATCTCGCGTCCCTGGTGGCCACAACGATACAAGTAATAATAAGCATGGACTTAGGAACGGAGGAAGAGTTTCAGAGCCTAGATGAAGAGATTTGTGGAGAAGAAAAAATCAATATCATCGAATAAGTTTTAAATAAAATAATCATAATATCTAGAATAATATTGTATTTAGTTTAAGTTTAAGTTTAAGACGTGTTGTCATAAAGTAGGCTATATATTGTCAAATGTATGTATTTTACTTCATTCTTTGAAAGGATATACAGTTTTTAAGAATTATTTATGAGGTTTAGTCATAGCAATTTATTGTTTACTAGCATTACCCGTCGCGGCTTCGCCCGCGAATATTCTAGTTGTAAAGAGTAAACTTAGCAAAATCTCAATCATGAATGCTACGACTGATTTATCCTTGGTATGATTAATCAGACTTTATCAATTCAGCTACTGGTGCAGTGGTTAGGGGTTTGTCATTCCTTCATAGGTATATCAAAGCGAAGTTAGTTTTCTGGGAATATCACAGACACTGTTAATTTAAGGGCCTTTAAATGTGGTTTCCGGAGACCCTTTATAGCCTGGAGAAAAAGACCTTTCGTACCACACTCACACGTGAAAATTGCGTGACAAAATTCTAGAGTGCCCCTTGACCCCATTAAGAGCATCATACTGTATGTATTGATGAATTTTACAGCTTAATTTGGTTCAGTGATAACCTTATAACCGTCTGGAAACTTTCACAGTAATGTAATAATTGGAATTGCATTGCGTCTTACAGAAATAGATTCTGTTACCATGGTTACCGTGTTGCATTCTTTCATTATTTCATTGTAAATATACATGTTTTAAGGTATTTATTTAATTGTGAGGCAGAGCCTCCGTGGCTTAGGCGGTAGCACGCCGGCCTCTCACCGCTGGGTCCGTGGTTCCAATCCCGGTCACTCCATGTGAGATCTGTGCTGGACAAAACGGAGGCAGACAGGTTTTTCTCCGGGTACTCCGGTTTTCCCTGTCACAATTTCATTCCAGCAACACTCTCCACTATCATTTCATTTCATCTGTCATTCATTTAATCATTGCCCCAGAGGAGTGCGACAGGCTTCGGCAGCCGGCACACTTCATATCCTCGCCGCTAGATGGGGGCTTCATTCATTCCATTCCTGACCCGGTCGGAGACTGGAAGCAGGCTGTGGATTTTCATTTCATTTAATTGTGAGGCATTTAAAGAGTAAGTGAGTGCGTTATGCTGAACCTGTAGCTATCCCATATGTGTAGGTTGGTGTTAATGGGACCTTATTTTCGGTACAAAACTGGAATGGGACCTTAGCAGAATAATATACGGAGGGATTCTAATCAGTGATTTATAGATTTGACACAACGATATCTTAATTGAACTTTTAGCTGATGATACTTCATTGTCGAGCCGATACGTGTACGACTGAGGAGTTGTTTTTTAATTCGCACTGATTGGCGTAGCGTTAAATACAATATCAGACATCACATTTCACTGGCAATTAAAGTAGCAATCTAAAATACATCAAGGATGCGTCTCAGCTCATTCCTTCCTACTGATAAATAACAATTTCGAGCTTTATTTAACCTTTCAAACAAATTCATAGTGTTCAGGAATAAGGAATTTCCGCTGCAATTATTTGGAGAGCCAGGCAGGCCCTTGTCTTGTTGATTTGAGAGGGCAGAAGGTCTGTGTCTATGTTGACAGAGCGCGCTAGTGTGCAAGCGACACGTCATGGTAATTACTTATTGTTTAATCTCCGCATTGCTAATTGGGACCGGTAATTGCGCCTCCACCTTTTGTGTGCGTCCATCACACTCCCACAAACCACCGCAACTGGAGGCTCAGAGGCCATCCTGAATATTGTTTTATTTTCTACATTACGTCCAGGCAAATGCCGAGAAGATACCTACGCTACTACAGACACCAGAGAAACAACTCACACAAGACAATGACCAGGATGTCCAAAGTCTATTCAACTCAACTGAAAGAACGTAGGCATATTTTCAAAATTACCAAATATTTCAACTTTCCAATACAGCAGAACAGTTTCAAGATTTCCCACTGAGGTTGGGTCGACTTTTCGGATCAATGCACGCCACTTCGCGCTGTCTGTTGCGACCTCGAGATTGAAACACCACCGTTGGTGGTGTTCAATCATCGTCATCTCTGCCTCTGGTCTGCAACACTGGCTCAGGTTGATTGGAATGCAGCCGAAATAAATCAGAAACCCCTATGGACGTCAAATTAGCAGGTGGAAAGCTAAAGGAAGTAGGACACTTCTATGGCTTAGGAACTAAATAACCAGCGATGGACGAAGCAAGGAGGATATAAAAAGTAGGTTGGCTCAGGCAAGGAAAGCATTTCTACAGGAGACAAATGTGTTGACATCAAATATAGATTTAGGTATCAGGAACTCATGTTTGAAAGCCTTTGTCTGGAGCGTGGCGCTCTGTCTGTTAGGTAGTCAGCCCGAAGGCTGGTTGGATCCTCAAAAAGTACCACCATTACGTTATGTGAGTAGATACCCACAAAAACCCAAGGCAGCGCTATTTTGAGGCGTTCTAGGCAAGAAGAGGAGTGAGGTAGTTCGTGGCGCTCTATGGAAGTGTTGGAATGCTGGTGCAGCAGGAAAGAGGAGAATTGAAGCGTTTGAAATGTGGTGTTACAGGAGAATGATGAAGATCAGATGGGTAGATAGGGTTACAAATGAAGAGGTATTAAGGCGTGTGGGAAAGGAGAGATGTTTCTGGCGACTGCTAATGAAGAGAAGAGATAGGTTGGTTGGACACATATTAAGACACCCAGGAATAGCAAACTTAGTTATGGAAGTGTCGAGGACAAGAACTGTAGGGGTAGGCCAAGGTTAGAATATGTTATACAGATTGTTTCGGATGTAAGGTGTGGTAAGATGAAACAATTAGCTCAGGAGAGGGAGGCGTCGAGAGCTGCATCATACCAGTCAAACGTCTGAAGACTCAAACACACGGAGACGAGCCAGTCAGTTCTGACGGTTGTAATAATTATTAATATGGCTGTGTACAGATAACCCTAATGTTCTTCACAATATCCGCATTCCCAGTAGGTTACTCGCCACTTTTGGAGCAGGTCAGTGGTCTCAGCACGTGCGGTAGGGCTGTGGGTATGGGTATTCCCTTATCACTATTCAAGGTCTCTGAAGGAATAATGAAAAATCAACACCAGTACCAAACCAAGACACAACAAAGCTCCTGATAAAAATAACAACACCAACAGAGACCGAAAAAGCCGTTATTACTGGGCACCCACCAGAACACCCCTATTTTGGAGATGGCCTCCCCCACTCCCCCGCCTGTCGACCCCCCTCCTGAATCCCACACTACAAACCACACCAACGAAACCACTACAAACAATAGCCTGAAATTCAGCTGACCCACTGCCCAGTAAACTGAGAGCGATTAAGGGAACTTCTCGCGTGTGGCGGAGCTCTTTCCGGTCACGGAGAGAGTCCGTCATATTGTGTAGGCTAAGGATAGGTCATACAAGATCCACCCACTCGTACCTAATGAGAAGGGAAGACCCCCCACTTTGTACCTGTGGAGCCATATTCACCGTGGCCCACATTTTCACCGAGTGTGTGGATCTTGCTGACTTACGAAGAAACCTTGGTTTGCAGAAGACACTCACACTTATATTAGCCGATGACGCGGTGGCTGCTGATCGCGTTATCCGCTTTATAAGTGAGAGTGGGTTAGGGCCAGCAATCTAAATTCTCCAGTGAACATTGACTCAATGACTTGTTCGTTTTTGAATGATGATGGTTTTGTTTTTTCGTAATTTTTGTTTATTTTTATAATTTTTTTTAAAAAAATTTAGGTCTCTTTAAATTTAGGTGTCCACCTCAAAATTTTAATTTCAATTCCAAATTTGTAATCTTTAATCTATGTTAAGAGGGGCAGATGACCTCGTAGTTCCGCCCTTAAAACAACAATAACTAACTAACTAATAGCCTGAAAACCAAACAAAATCCACTCCACCAAGACACAACACCCATGGTCAAAACTTGGTTGGACAACCCAACCGACCAATAAATAAAAACAACAGCGACCAGGCGAGCGACAATCAACAGTAACATCCCACTGCCCCTGTCAGCTATGAAGGTCATCAGGCCAGGCGATTGACTCACCGCACTACAGCTGCAAACAAGCTGCTATTCTCAAATACCCCTCGCGATAGTTTACACAATCACAATAATATTTCAAACGCACAAAAAACATTCTAAGATCGCACAAACAAAATCTCTACCCCGACACTACTCTGTCAGGCTGAGAAAATAATGAATTGAAAACCCCACTTTCAATTAAATTCAACATAAAAAACAACTCGACCCAACAGAGTAAAAGGAGCCCAATGATGGGCACAAGACTCGAAAAATCTATTATGTCTTAAAGGTAATAAGTCTATCGCTGCCTGAGAATAGTAGAATCACATCCAGATTGTTTTGATCCAGGCTCGCAGAGCCCGTTCGGGGCAACATTCCGGTATCCCGGTACCCAGGCGTTTCTAAAAGCCTCAGTGTTTAAAAAGGTCATAAAACCCATAACATTATTATTATTATTATTAGAAATGACTCCTACACGATACCGGGTAGCTGAGGCCACAGCATTCTTTTAACATTCAAATTTGGCCAACTGTGGACCTAAGGTGTTTTGATTAATCTCTTCTTCCACCTCAAAGAACCTCTTCATCCTTTCACTTCCGATCTTACTCTGTTCCGTGGTTATCGTAATTAAGGTAATTTATTTTTGAATGTTTTGGTGTTGTCAATTCGGTTCCTCACACCAGCTGCAGCTCACCTGACCACAGCATTCTTCTTCTTCTTCGTCTTCTTTCTTGGAATTTGGCCTACTGTGAACCACGGAAACAATTGATTTGCTGGTCAGTTCCTTTTTCTTCGCCCAGAATGTCTTCATTCTTTCGAAGTGGTTCCTCCTCCTCTCCTCTGACCAGGTGTTTTGGGTCTTTCCTTGAAACCCTTGAAGTTATCAATTTTAGCTCGAAACACAGCCCTATTCCAGATGTCTTTTGGATGTACGCCAACTTCCTCCATGTCTTTTCTCGTTTCTTCTACCCACATTGTAGTCGCCTTTAGCTTGGTGACGTAGTTACAGATGTTTTTCGTTATTCGATTCTCATCCACTCTTATGAGGTGCCCATAAAACTTCAGTGTCCTCTTACGCATGGTGTCCGTGATCTTCTCTGCCTGTCTGTATAGATCCTAATTTCTCCTCTTTCTCCGTGCACCATCGTTCCAGTGAAATATAAGCAGTATGTTAAATCTGCATACAACACCACAGCCAACATTGCTGCATTGCCTCCTACTGCAGATGCAGCGAGTCTACATTCTTTAAGCCTCGTCCACACCGGCAGATTTGTTTCCAGAAACATTGTATGCAGACTGTTTCCCAAATTTTTCTCATTTGTATGCGGGATGTTTGCAGACTTTTTGAAAACAATCTACATACAATCGGGGGACACATTTCACACTCATGTGATGTTTGGAAACAGTCTGCATACAGTTTGCAAACAGTCTGCATACAAATGACAAACAAATCTCGTGTTTCTAGAGACAAGATACAATGTTTTCTGTTTTCCAACGAAATGGAAAACACGCATACAAGAAACAAGTATTTTGTCTCAAGTCTTCCTGTGTGGACGTGTTTTGAAACTAGAGACCGGATACAAACCACAGACGCATCCAGTAGCCAGTTGCCTTTCGAGCGGATCACAGTGCAGAAGGAGTCATACCGCTGAGTTAATTGTTCGTGAATTTTGCGTGGTAAAAGTAGATATTTGGTTTTTAGTTTTCAAATTTGATATGAAAACAGTGCTCCTGGTGATAGTCCCAAAATGACTTCTTGGAATCAGGAACAATCAAATTAATTGAAGAGCAATCTCCGTCTCCAACACCTCCTCTTCCTTGGTCGAGTAGACACATAGGAATTAAGCAATACAAAACATACACAAGCCAAAAGTACGTGTTCTTCACTCGGCATCTCTAGAAGCACTGACTGTGTGGGCTAGAGGTCTAATTCTGGTGTGGTCGCAAACCAAGTAACATACTTGTATCGGATACAATGTTTCTAAACAGTCAGCTGACTGTATGCAGACTGTTTGCAGACTGTTTCCAGACTCCAAAGTAGTATACATACAGTCTTCAAACAGTTTTCTAACAGTTTGTATACAGTCTGCAAACAATCTACATACAGTCTGCAAACAAATCTGCCGGTGTGGACAAGGATTTACGGGTTTCCCACCAAGTCCAAAAATGGCAAGGTACTGAAAAGACACCCGAGGAACGGGGAAGCAAAACATCAAAGAGACGTTTAATGGCAGTCACCTCCTTGCTGCCCCTGTCCCAGATTCCTTGCTCAAATACATATCATCCAAATGTAAGAATGGCTGTCGAGGAAACTGTGACTGCAGGAAGGCAGGCTTATATTGCTCCGGTATTTGCCTGAATTGTGAAGAGAGTTGCGACAACAGAGCGCAACCTAATCTGGAAGATCCTGACCTGGATGATGTCGACATGGACGATCCTAGAGAGAGGTCGTTACAAAATGCCCACTTAATTATACACACATTTGTGGATTATATGTTAATGTTTCGTATGAATTATTTCCTTGATAATGTTTTACCTTTTTCGTGAGGGTAGTACTAGAGGGTGAGTAGGTGTGGAGGGTGGTGTGTAGTAAGGGGATGCGTAGAACCGCCGGATGGGTGTTGGAAAGTGTTGAGGGTAAAAGGTGAAGCTCTGTGAACGAGGGATTACAATTAAGGGATGCATCCTCAAGAATGAAGATAATGCCGTGCGGAGAGGAAGCCGCTATGAGCAATCTAAAGCGTTGCTGACGGCGCGTTACTACGGTAGGTGCTCGGGCAAGGCCGCTGATAATAAACAAGATACTATTGCTTGCGCAGCGATTCTGAGGTAGTGTGGTGACTGGACAGGGTGTGTGTAGGGCAGCGGGCAGTAAGGGAGGTGATGACAAACAATAATCAACAATCGGGCTATGGTGGTAAAAGTACTTATTTATTAAGGTCTATTGACAGTGTACTGGATCCCCTGAATGTCGAGAGAGTACAATAATGTAATGATTTACAAGTACAATGGGTGGGTAATAGGTAGGAGTTTAGTGATGGTGAGACCCTGAGAGATACACGCTCACCTGAGGTACATCGGCGTCGCGGTGGGCACTGGCGTGGAGACGGGATGCAACAGATCCCCTCTCCTGTTTTGGGAGGCTATTTAAGTATTTCGAAGTGCTGAGCTCTGCTGGATTAGCTCATTACCGTTCCGGTAAACATTTCTTGTGTACTTGTTGATGTGTGTCGTAAGCTTTGGCGAGAGTTGTTGCATGACTCTGCCGGCTTTGTGTAAATAGAAGTGTATTGCTGTTGGTCGTTGCTTACAGCTTAGGGGGATCTTGAAGGGTGAAATAGTGTAGGGTGCTGGCCAGATAGGTGTAATTGGCTTAGATGTAATGGATAATTATAGATGGATGTCTGGAGTGTAGATTTACTTGTAGGTTCGTTGGCGTATGTGAATATATCTGTTAAGGGCGCTATGTGCCCTTAGGGCCCTAACAATAACCATCAAAGTACCTACGAGTAGTTCAATTTCAGTATACGGTACTTCATTTAGTCGACTAATGTGTTTTAAATAGATTAACTTTAACAAGCAGTGATGCAGAAAGTGCAATGGACGGTGAAGATGTGCAGCCTGAACCCTCAGGAATATATAGATCTAGGGTTTAAAGAGGTTTCCCCTTCTAAAGATAAAGTACAATGTCTTAGCGCTTTATTTGTTCAACTTTTTTATATTTAACTGTACATCTACTTTTTGCTTCTAATGTAGACTTATTCCAAAAACACGTAATTGTAACTTAGTTTCATGTAACATAAAATACACTTTTTTATACGAAGTTAAACAACAATTTTAAAAAATAACAATCATTTCTCTAATTGCATTGTTTTACTTGAGGTTGAGGGTAGGGAGGAAAGGGTGTCAAAAACGAGTCAGCGAACGGATTATAGCGTGTGCTACCCTTTTTATACCATTTTATTTTCGTACATATACTACCTACGTCTCACTCAGCTCTCATCACTCCCTACATGGATAATGTTACGAATTCAACGCCTGTTTGCGACGAAACTATTGTTCTGAGTGAAAATCTTTACGAGACGAAGTTGTTGGTTATTTTATCTACTTTATTTTAGTACATAGTGATGTTCATCTGAAAACGCATATTTAGCGAGTTATAAGCAAACAACGACAAAAAACTCAAAATTGGTAGTTTTTTTTTCAATTTTCTTCATACTTCCCGAACTTTTGTGAGGTGGCAAATTTCAAATTCGTAATCAGCACCCAAAAAAAAAAAAAAACATGGAAAAAATCAAAAATGAAAAATCCTCTCCAAATTTCCAGCGTGCAGTACCAAATGACTGTACTAAATCACGCAACTGAATAAGGAAAAGAGCTGGAGTTCTAGCCCTTCCACAAAATGGCTGGATTAGAGAAAGGAAAGTCAGGGGTATAACAGGGGGAGCGTTCCGAACGAGATGCCGTCGGGGTCGGAACAAAACTAGAACTGACCTGGGCAGGAAGGGTGAAAGAGAAGAGTCATCCCACGCCCCCTGCAGAAGCTATGTACTTCATAGTGAGAGGTTTATCTCCAACGAGCCAGTACATGCCATAAAAGTGGCTTATCAGCGCTACAAGCGGATCATCGTGGTATTATGAGGACAAAGGGAGTCGATAAGCCCTGGTCGACAATGATGACCTTAATGGATACAGGAGCAACAGAAAGCTTTGTTTTACATGAGTAGCAAATCTGTGCTCGACAACAAGATGAGTATTATCACTGTGAAGGTTACATCTTACCGACATAAATATAACGCTGACGCAATATTACTGTTGGCTGTCGCTGTCAAACCGATATCTGCCTGGAGAGAACGCCATCTATATAATTATACTAGCAACCCGCCCCGGCTTCGCCCGGGAACAGTTATGAATGTATTACATGATAAGTGCCTCTATTTTCGATGTCAATGAACTACGACCTATATCCGTTTTACGTCTCAGCATGATGGGTTAAAATCACTGACTGGACTGTTAATTATATTATCATGGAGATGCAAGAGCAACGAATTCTTGTCAGACGTAATTTTAGAATGGCGAGATGCATGAAACTCAAATCCCCCTTCCGTCCAATCTAAAAACACTTATAGTAGGCGATGTATTGAAAATAGAGATATGCCCTCGCGGCATTTTTATTTTGTAGAACTTTTCATGCTGAACAATTCTTACACTCATAGTATATTGATATTTTAACGGTTTGCCCAGCGTAAGCTTAAAAAGCTCACAGACCCCAGGGTTTTCTTTCGACTTTTCCACTGAAATCGTTACTGATTGGCTTCCTTTGATCATAAATAAATTATTTTCTACAAAAACCTTCCTGGAGATATCCTTTACAGAATGGTGAAAACCACATCAAAATCCATCCAGTGGTTCTCGAGATTACCCGTGACATCCAATAATCGGGGACTTAGTTTTATACTAAGTAGAGATTATACGCCAATCAGTATATTTTAATATAATATAAACCCCCTTCCGTCAAATCTTAAATTAACTGTGAATTTTGTGGAATGACAAGTTCACAGGCGAAATGAGAGTTGCACTTCCGGGGAATGGCGAGGTGAATGAAACTCAAATCCCCCTTCCCTCCAATCTTAACTTGACTGTGTTTCACAGGCGAAATGAAGAAAACCCGAGTTACACTTCCAGGGAAACTCCAAACACAACCACCCTTCCCAGAAGTCTTAACTCAACACGACTCGACGGTTTGCTGCTGGCTGTATCTGGGGCAATAGGTTCGCCCGCTAGCTAGGCTGTAACAGGGATGATAGACTCGCCCTTAGCTAGCTCGTAAACTGTCGCCTCAGTAGTTGAATGGACATGGTTGGAAGAAATTAAAACGCAACAACACTTATAGAGGGCGATGTATTGAAGATTGACATATGCTCTCCCGGACTTTTTTGTAGAACTTTTCATGCTGCACAATTCTTACACTCATAGAATGTAGATATTTTTAACGGTTTGCCCAGCGTAAGATTAAAAAGCTCACAGACCCCAGGGTTTTCTTTCGACTTTTCCACTGAAATCGTTACTGCTTGGCTTTCTTGATCATAAATAAATTATTTTCTACAGAAATCATCCTCGAGATATTCTTTACAGAATGGTGAAAAGCACATCAAAATCCATCCAGTGGTTCTCGAGTTTACACGTAACATCCAAGAATCGGGGACTTGGTTTTATACTAAGTAGTGATAACAATATTTATTTATTATTATTTAATCGAATACACTATTACAGAGCACGTGAAGTCAATACTTGAGATCTTGCCACATGTCTTCTTTCTTTCTGCCCACATTCGCTTCATCCTCGCTGATCTCTGTTTTCGGAGCTGTTCCATGTTACTTGGCTGCTTTCGTTGTCTTTCTTGTTCCTCCCTGAAGATCACTTTTTGAATTTTGTCCCGAAAAAAATTCATATTATATGTATCTGTAATGTCAATGTCTGATTCCTTAAGATCGTTTAATGTCTGTGTAAACCATGCTGGTTGAACTTTAAGTTTTTTTTAAATGTTCGACCCTGACTATTATATATCAGAAAACTGTACTATAATGAGGCTCATTATAACACTATTTTTCATTATGAAACAGTTTCTCCCACCAATCAGAACTCAAAAATCAGTTGTTTGACCAATTAGATAATGAGAGCATCGCACCTGCACTGAGTTCCAAGGCCTTCTAATTTAAATTTCACTGCGTGGCCTAGTGTCATAGTAGGGTAATCAAGGAGGCCATGGCCAAATACAAGGCATTCTCTGCGTCTCATGCGCTCTGTTCAGTACATAAAACTGGCGAAATATCGACAGATATTTATGAATATTTATGTTCGAACATAAAATAGTTATAATAATTATCGTCGAACATAAACAGTCGTATGCAACTCGCCTATAATGGTAATTAAGACACTCGTATGGAAATTATAAAACTCGCATATGCTAGTTTTATAAACATACTCGTGTCTTAATTATTGCCATTATAGGCTCGTTGCATAATATACTAATTAAAAATTATATAATACGCTAAGTTCATCCAGCAAAACACTCAAGCTCCTAAACCAGGAGTTAGAAGGTGTGTTTTGTGCCAAAATCTTCCAAATCGTCTCAATAGTACAGAAAAAATCTTGCATTTCTTGAAAAGTTCCTTTAAACAAATAAACATATTTCTAGAAGCCCACACAGCAGTAAAGCCGGGCTGGTGGTTGGTTAATGAACATGCGACATTACGATATCCATCAAAATCAACAAGTCAATCGTCAATCGTCCAAAGTGTAGATAAAATGTGTATTGTTAAGCTATGAATAGATAACTTTTGTAGTGGTGGGAGTTTGGGGCTTATTTGGTCAACAGCCCCGTGTACTTGTATGTGTACTGTATTTGCAGACCGGGTTCGTTTCCCGGCCACTGCATGTGAGATTTTCAAAATAAAATGCCATGTCCTGTGGTTTGGATTCCTCGTAAAAAGGAAGTTCCGTGGCTCATGATCTCGAGATTAACGGTCACATAAAATTACGATCATCCTTCCTTATTTCCTTGTATTTGTATGACAACCTGTGTTATTGGGATTACTGTAGTAGTGCTATAAATACTGTAGAAATAGGGCACTTGTACATGTGGCGGGGCACAATTGTAATTCTGTATGTATCACTCGGAAAGTTGTTTGTATTTACTGTGCCTTGGCTAAAGATGCTAATAGCATTTAAGAAACACCACATTTACACTTTAATGAGGCAGTTTATTGAAGTTTTAACTTTGAAAATTTCAGTTAGCATGTTGACTTAGTGCTGCAAACTTCACTTCACCGCACTCCCTTGTACCCACTTTCAATCTCGCGCCATATGTTGCCGCTATAGCCTATATAAATACAATATGCGAAGTGGAAGAAGCATCAAAGGTCAGCTCCGGTTATGCTTGCTATTATCCCCATATCCTTGAAATTCATACCCAAATCACTGTTTGCTAAAAATAAATGACATAAACGTCTCCATGTTTCAAACTGAGCGCCAATTTGTGAGATGTAGCGCCAAACGTTACTAGATTGGCACCTCCGGTAGAACAGCATAGACACTCCATAGCAACAAACAATTCAACTCATTTTTTTCTGATATAACAGCTTAGGCGTTCATAACTCCAAGCCCGGACAACTCGTACGAGCTCATTTGTTTCTTATATTACCGGTTTCTAGAGTAAATTCTTACGATGTTCATGGCGGCTCGTAAACTGCACGAGTTCCAGAAATAGCAAGAATATATGATGGTGGTAGTCTACTTGATAAATAAACAATGTACTATTTAGGGGAATATATACAAATAGGAGGCTCAAACAAGGCGTGTAACATAGAATGAACGGTGAAAATTCAGAAAGCATCATAGAAACTGAAAAAAATACAACGCAAAATTCTTTGAAAAAAAATTGGAGCAATACACCGAGATGGCCTATGGATTAAGAGTGCTATACGAGTACACAGACAGACTCACCGATATGACCAGAAAACGCAGCCTATCTTTTTATGGGCACAAACAGAGAATGAACAACAACAGAAGATCTTTGATGTAGTAAACAGCTCAAACAGGAAAACTAATTGGTATCATGAAATAGGAAGACTTACGGCAGGCGGGGATCGACAGGCAAATGGTTGGAGACAGAGGAGAACTCAGAAACTAAATTAAGAATACAAAACAAGAAGTTCCGTGAAGAACTATACAGCCTACTTTTCATGCCAATGATTATTCTACAGTATAGGAACCTATCTAGAATAATGACGAAATTAAGTTGGTAATATCGAAATATCTAATTAGTTCAAAATATACCTGGTATAATGTAGCCTAATAGAGCACTACAGTTGGCAGCCATGGTGACTGAATATATTCTTAGTTCCATCTCTTAAGGTACAGAATACAAAATTTGATTGAAGTCCAATGGACGTTACATGCAGTTAGACACTGGATCTATCAGCAGGCGTAAAAGCATGTTGCCAACAATACCATGCGTGTGCTGGTCAGAAATAATCTGAAATATTATGATATTTTGTTGTGCCAATTTTGGATGAAATCCATTTGTTAGTATAGAAGTTACATGTATTTTAAAATTGGACATATCAGCAGGCATAGAATCATGTTGGCAGCACTGCCTTGTATTAATTACTCCAAATTAATCTAGAATGTCAGGTGCTATAAGTGTGCAAAGTATAGAGCTGATGGCTTGCATACTTTCTGATATATTGATATTACGGTAAAAAAATATAGACAGCATTTATTAACAGTTGGCAGCCCTGATTGCTCTTAACAATACTTATAGTCATATCTGTTATGGTACACATAGCACATACGAAATTTGGTTGAAATCCAACTGATAGTACAGAAGTTACATGTATTTAAAAATTGGTACTATTCAGCAGGCTTATAATCATGTTGGTAGAACTGACGTATATAAGTTACTCCAAATTAATCTAAAATGTCAGAATATACGTGTGCATAGTTTAAAGCTGTTGGCTTGCATACTTTCTGATATATTGGTATTTTGATTAAAAAAATAGAGACAGCAATTATTAACAGTTGGCAGCCCTGGTGGCTCTTAAGAACACGCTCAGTCATATCTGTTTATGTACAGATATTACATACAAAATTTGGTTGAAATCCACTTGATAGTGTAGAAGTTATATGCATTTATACATTGGACCTATCAGAAAGCTTAAAATTATTTTGGCAACACTGTCATGGTTGGACTCCTGGAAATTAAACTCAAATAGTATTATCTACATGTGTGCCAATTTTGGAATAGCTCCCATGCATACCTTGCAAGATATCCAACATGGTGCTCAAATTTCTAGTGCGTTTTTTCAGTAGTTGGTAGCACTGACATCATTTTCAAATATGGACGTGAGATATTCCGGTGCACATCTTTACTCATACTAAATTTGGTATTGATTGCTGCAGCCGTTTAGGAGTTGATAGGGGGGGACACACACACAGCCAGCCAGACAGACAGACAGACAGACACACATTTTCCCGGATCGATCTCATAAGTCTACTTTTTCCTCATTTTTGCAAAATATGAAAAGTAGGCTAAAAAATTGTGGACAGAACAACGGAAACAGGTGCCCAGCCAAAGGATGAAGATATTTTGGGAAGAGAAGAGGAAGAAGGGAGAAGTGAAAATGGTGTCATTATGAGATATTTAAGGGCAAACTCTGTCCATAATAATAAGTTAATAATAAATAAACAATGTAAAACTTAAATGTGTTATTCAACGTAAAATGTTTCTCATATTCATTAGAATTGGACTTGTCACGACACACTTTGAGAATGATGATGATGATGATGATGATGATGATTATTCTTGTTTTAAGGGGCTTACATCTAGGTCATCGGCCCCAAGACTTCTAGAATGACATGGTTCGCTACCGCTAGCGCTCTGGAAGTCGAACTCAGTACCGCAGAGTTGTAATTACATTTGTGTTGAGATTGAGACTGATTGCCATGGCACTGGTCCAGCGCGTCCGACTGGCGCTATGTCTACTCTACCCGACGACAGCTGGGCAACTATCAGATGCGGTGAAACCCTAATTATATTGGACTATCCTTGGTCTTCTAATCACCAAATGGTATTTTTTATTATGAATCTCTTCAGGAATACGATTTTATATTAGCTGCGCAAACCATTGCGGGGGATTGGGAGTCAATACCATCTAGGAATAAATATAAGTGCGATAAATTGAGTGAATTGTAAAATCCAGTCCAGTATAACTATTTCAGAACTCACAGTAACAAAGAATGTTAAAAATGAACTCTTCTGCTCTTCTTCTGGCTGAAGTCTTTTATTAAATCTTTATAGTCCAAGCTAGTGCTCGGTTTAATTAATATTAATTTTGAGAAAATTCTCACGACAGCCGCGACTGTGACGGGAATAGTAGCTACTATTCTGGTTGGTTGGTGCCTCAGATTAGGGGCTGCGACAACGCGGTCATGTAGCCCCGTGTACTTTGGGTGTGTGTAGAATAGAATCTATCTGATAACCGGCGTTAATCGTGATG
Organism: Meconema thalassinum; assembly: GCA_946902985.2. Lineage (NCBI taxonomy): Eukaryota > Metazoa > Arthropoda > Insecta > Orthoptera > Tettigoniidae > Meconema > Meconema thalassinum. The sequence goes on from OX336396.1 coordinate 7,673,687, forward strand.
ACTGTATTAGTGTGTGTTATCTGTTTTTAATTCAAGTAAGGACTGCAGACATTCGATTTTCAAGTAGTTCCAACTTTTGCCACCAAACGCCACAGTCAAGGAACAAATAGTTCTGAACTTGGTTATTAGATGCCAACGGAGTCAGCGTTAGTCAAATCTAACCTATTATTTAGCTTCACATAAGTGCAATTAGTGGAAAGTTCTTTTTCATGACATAAATCTATGACATTGGACCACCGGCTTTACTTTCCCTCCGAAGGAAGGCATACTGAGGGATTTTTAACGATCTTAAAAATCCTAAGACTTCGGCGGGGTTTGAACCCGCGACTTTGGGCATAGAAGCTCAGCATGCTACGCCCCCAACAAATACGATAACAAGGAACAATACGCCCCAAAAGGAAGCTGCTATACGGACGCACTGTGTCGCACACCATGTTTACTAGCAAACTAATTGCCCATGCACGTTAATTAATGACATAGGCTACTGTATATTAGCGGGAACATTTCAACTGCACATTTAAAGCCTCAGTAATGAGAAACATAATTAGCCTATGGATTCGACAAAATTGAATTTTATTTTGCGGTGTTTGGGGATGTTGATTGCGAACACTTCAGTTTATTTGCAAACGTTAAGTTGTCATAAAGTTGTATTTCCAGTATATTGGCTTTCACGGCCGGTGAATTAAAACTCAGCAATATTTCTAGACTTGTGCCGTGTCTTGTGTGGGGTTTCGCCTAGGACACCAAGCTGGCTCATCAGCGGGCACTTGGAGTCCACGCTCGGAAATGTATAAAAGTTACTTTTAGCCCCAATATACAAAGTGTCCTTCCTTGTTTATGTTAACAATAAGAGGCAGTGACAATGGAAGAGAAACATCAATCAAATTGGGAAGGGTTTCGAATAAAGAAACCGAAGAGTTTTCAGCATTTTTTTGAATTCTTGTCCAATGTTTACAATTTAGGACAGGAACATTGTTGTTGTATTCTACACACATCAAAAAAAGTTTTGCATCACCACGGTTCCCAGATCTCCGGCATATAGACGTTGACTGTGTATATTGTATCAAAGATACAGTCCCTTTGACTGTTCATAGATGTCACTAAAACTGCTCAAAGATGTAAACAACCATGCATGAGCAGGGCCTATTAGACGGAGGGGGTACGACAGCCGATCAGTTCCAGTCATTCCACCAGGACGAAGGTACGCTGCTCATGTTGTCTGTAGTTCTACCATGCCTAGAAGGTCAATACCGCAGTTCGATCGCGTCCGCATTGTTACTTTGTGTCAAGAAGGGCTCTCAACAAGGGAAGTTTCCAGGCGTCTGAGAGTGAACCAAAGCGATGTTGTTCGGACATGGAGGAGGTACAGAGATACAGGAACTGTCGATGACAGGCCTCGCTCAGGCCGCCAAAGGGCTACTACTGTAGTGGATGACCGCTACTTACGGATTGCCGCTCGGAGGAACCCTGACAGCAATGCCACCATGTTGAATAATGCGTTTCGTTCAGCCACAGGACGTCGTGTTTCAACTCAAACTGTGCGCAATAGGCTGCATGATGCGCAACTTCACTCCCGACGTCCATGGCGACGTCCAGCTTTGCAACCCCGACACCATGCAGCGCGGTACAGATGGGCCCAACAACATGCTGAATGGACCCCACAGAATTGGCATCACGTTCTCTTCACCGATGAGTGTCGCATATGCCTTCAACCAGACAATCGTCGGAGACGTGTTTGGAGGCACCCTGGTCAGGCTGAACGTCTTAGACACACTGTCCAGCGAGTGCAGCAAGGTGGTGGTTCCCTGATGTTTTGGGGTGGCATTATGTGGGGCCGACGTACGCCACTGGTGGTCATGGAAGGCTCCGAAACGGCTTTACGATACCTGAATGACATCCTCCGACCCATAGTGCACCCATATCGGCAGAATATTGGAGAGGCATTTGTCTTCATGGACGACAATTCTCGACCTCATCGTGCACATCTTGTGAATGCGTTCCTTCAAGATAACGACATCGCTCGACTACAGTGGCCAGCATGTTCGCCAGACATGAACCCTATCGAACATGCCTGGGATATGTTGAAAAGGGCTGTTTATGGACGTCTTGACCCTCCAACCACTCTGAGAGATTTACGCCGAATTGTCGTTGAGGAGTGGGACAATTTGGACCAACAGTGTCTTGATGAACTTGTGGATAGTATGCCACGACGAATACAGGCATGCATCAATGCAAGAGGACGTGCTACTGGGTATTAGAGGTAGTGGTGTGTACTGCAATCTGGACCACAAATGCTGAAAGTCTAGATGTATGATGGTACAACATGCAATGTGTGGGTCTCATGAGCAATAAAACGAGCTGAAATGTTGTTTGTGTTGATCTCTATTCCCTTTGTATTTAAAGGTTCCGGAACTCTTGGAACCGAGGTGATGCAAAACTTTTTTTGATGTGTGTAGTTATCACAAAAAGGTACATTATTAGCCTACTTTCGATTTTTGCAAAAAATTAAAGTAGATTTATGAGATCTACACCGGGCCAAAAATTGTGTGTACTCTGAATATCTGTCCCCTCCCCCCTATCAATTCTAACACGCTGAAACCGAATTGAACGAAAGTTGGTACAGAGGTAGAACTAGCAAAGGGAACCTCAGTGTAGGGTGTAAGATCGCCGCCATCTTGACGGAAATGTAATGGCGGCCACCCAAATGTTCAAAACTTAAATCAAATTACGACTAACCTAATCATCCGATCTCTATAAAATTTTGCAACAACATATATTTGTATGCCGAGCGTCTTTTGACTAAACAACAAGGTCATCAACTCAATAGTGTGCAGATGGGTGCCATGTACGTGTGCAAATCGATTCCCTCTATCTATTTAAACACGGTGAAACCGAATTGAACAACATTTGGTACAGAGGTAGCACTAGCCAAGGGCACCTCACTGTCGTTATTTATATCACCGCTATCTTGACGGAAACGTAATAGCGGCCACGCAAATGTTAAATGCTTTAATCAAATTACGACCAACCCAATAATCTGAAATTCTACAACAACATACCTTTATGTGGGAAGCATATTTTGACTAAACTACAAGATCATCAGCCCAATAGTTTGCAGATGGAGGACATGTATGTGTGCAAACCGATTCCCCATATCAATTCAAACACGGTCAAACCGAATTGAATGAAATTTTGTACAGAGGTAGCACTAGCAAAGGGCACCTCATATTCATGTTTAATATCCGTATAACACGTTGTATTTCAACAAGCTACTACAACCAACATTCAATTATACTCCTTGAAAAGGACAAAGAGTTATATCAATACCCATCCATTTAGGAGAAAGTAGGCTATATGTTCTTTACTGAACATCTTGTTTAAAAATATATGATACAATATATTACAGTATACTAGTTGTCTGTTTTGCTTCCGTGAGAGCAAAGTGAACGGAGTGAATAACATGGATTAATCGAAAAAACAGTCAATTATTCAACCAACTGATTAATCTACGAGGGTCGAGTCATAAGTCACGGCAACTATTTTATTTCTCGCGAACAGGAGACAACACGGAAAATCTACGATATGCATTTGGAAATATAGGGCATGTACGTAAGCATAGGGCCTGAATATAAATTCTGATGTCAGGAGATGCTCGTAGGTAAGTGACAGAACACAGGCCATTGGTAAACATTGTTTTATTGTGGTATAGACAGCAAATACACAAGATACGTACAAAGAACAGGTCTCCACTGGTTACAGACCTTCGAAATAATCACCCAAGGTGTCTACTGTGGGGCAGGCGCTGAATACCATTCGCTGCATGTGTATCGCTAACGTGTAACACCTCCCTCCAAAATTTATGTTACGATGTCTTCTTTGTTAGCAAACCGTCGTCCATGTAGTGGCTTCTTGACTTTGGGGATTAGATCATAGTCACATGGGCTCAGATCAGGCGAATAAGGCAGGTGTGGAAGAACCTCCCATCCCCACCGTTGTTTGCGACGCTGACCTCGCCACTATTCTAGAGGGCATGGCATGCACACCTAATGCTTCCCGCAGCTCTGCATGGCATTGGAGAACGATCGTTGCTCCTGCTTCTTGACTTCCATTGTGTGACACTCTCACTCACACACTGAACTTGGGGGCATGCTCAGACCCACACTGTTGTTTACATACATCTAGTGGCTACTACGAAAGTACATACCGTACGTTTCCAAAAGCATATCGTAGATATTCCGTGTTGTCTCCTGTTCGCGAGAAGAGATATAGTTGCCATTACTTATGACTCGACCCTCGTATATTTGTAGCAACTAATCCATTTTTCTGCTTCGGTCAATGGATAATTGAAATTAACCGATTACAATGACCAGTCCCAATACAAAGCTTCAGAGTTAACTAATGAGCTACCACGGACGTGAGCCGTGCAGGGTATTTTGGTTCGAAACTCGACGGCACCCTCAATTGCAACCTTTCCGCTTCATTCTCAAGCACCTGATATTTTTATTTCACTTTCCTGTAAATGAGATGATGATTATATTTGTTGTTCTAGGCCCGTTCTTACAATCTCCAGTAAAGTAAGAGTAAACTCTAACTGATGGTCGGCGTAAAGTCCCGGTAAACATTCGATCCTTCTTACCACGTTCCGGTTAATGTTTACGGTAGGTTAGCAGATCTGCGCATCATTTTCAACAGTTGGTACATATTTCTGGTTCGATTTGCAGATTTCTTCATACTTCTCAATAGTTGGCATGAGTGGATCTGCGTCAGGGAGTAAATGATATATATATTATATTCCTTGATCTTGATCTGTGTTCTTGGCGCAATCTGTGTGTTAAGTGACGATTATAAAGGGAAATATTAGATATGGAAGGACAATTATCTCCAAATGAGACAAATAAAGGCCTCAAGAGGAAAAGCTTCGTCAAAGGGAATCGTCTAAAAAATATCATCTAACTCCTCGTAATAATCACTTCGATTCTTATATAATTTTCGTCTCCTTCTTTGAACAACATCAGCTTTTACGAAACCCATGAAATTACGGATAATTCTAGGCATATTGCCGATGTATGTAATCAGCTGGCGTTGAGATTATAATAGAAAATCTGGCAGTAAAGTAGTTTACGGGTTTGTCGCTAACCAGGTATTGTAAGAATCAAGTTCCAGTAAACTTGCCGTAAATGTACCAGTAAAGATTTAACCGGAGATTGTAAGAACGGGCCATAAGGGGCCTAACATCTAGGTTATCGGCCCCTAATGGTCTGGGTGATAGCAAGAATGACAATGAAATGTAAAACCAGAACGAAAATTAAGCCGGACTGAAAATACTTACAAAATACTCCATAAAATGCAATTCGAATTGAAAATACACAATGCAAGGTAGTTTGAATAAGGCCGGTTCAGATTCAAAATACTCACAACGTGCAATTGAAATTCAAAATACTTACTAAATGTATGGTAGATTCAAAATACTCACAATATGTGGAAGCCTGCGATCCAAAATACTGACAAAATGCAATTGAGATTGAAAATTCTTACAAAATGGAGTTTAGATCGAAAAAACTTACAAAATGTAATTTAGAGACACCGGGAACCAATTCATAAAGACAGGGCGGGAATCTTAAAGAGAAAAGGAACTATAATGTAAAGAAGGCTGATCCCACGAAGAATGAGGGATCAGGAAAGATGAGAGAATGGCCAAAGAAGGCGGGAAAGGAAGAGACTCCCTAGGCCTCGGATACCCTAATACCGTCGGGGTCAGAAGAGAACAAGAGTTGACCAAGAGAGGTCGACAGGAAAGAAGAGGGAGAGGAGCCCGGCACAAGTAAGTGGAAGCAATGCCGGACTCAGCTGGGTTCCCGTGGTCGCCAACCGACGTCCCACTAGATGTGAGTCCCTGGGGGATGGTGAAAATGAGAGAGGGAGGTTCTACTGTTGATAAGCTGGCATTTTACGTGGGTTTGTTCCATATATCCAGCAATATCACCGTTTAGCTCGTCTTGCGTCGGGTTAAGATGCCATATAACCCACTGCTACTGAATACATTAGATAAACCACATCAACTTTTACGAGGTTTCCCTTGTTTATTGCTTCTATTTCAGAGTACGATATTTATTCACCGTTAATGTCCAATATCGTCTGTAAAATAGCCAGAAGTGTGGCGTTATTCCTCGCCATGTTCACTGACATAAATGTATCAACTTTGACTTCAGTAATTCATTAATATTAATTAATATCGTATGACCTCGGATGCCGGGTGCAAACTTTGTAATTTGTCACCCAGAGGGTAGCTTGCATGTCGAATTTCGTTGTTCCTTGAATCACTATGAAAGTCAAGGAGGTTAGATATCTAAGCCCCTTGAACACTATAGCGCTTTCTAGTAAAGAAATGAGGAACGTTGTGTTGGCGGATACTTCCGAGATTAATTTTGCCATTATGAACACGGCCTACTGAATTCAAATGGGTTCTTTGACATGCCAGCATCGTACGACATGCGTATCGTATTTTTGCCGCATTTCAAAAAATGACTTACCACGGCCAGGAGCGAACCTGCAATCTTGGGGTTAGTAGACCGACACGCTAACCACTCACCCACCGTGGCAAGCAGTTAGAACTAATAAAGCGTAATAAAATAAATGTCGCAGAACATAATTCAATAGTTCATTATTTATTTATTTATTTATTTATTTATCGTATGGCTTTTAGTGCCGGGAGTGTCCGAGGACATGTTTGGCTCACCAGAGGCTGTAGCTACTTCCAGAGGAGACCCATAGGGTGAGCTACAAGTTCCCTTTACTTTCAACTTTCGCTACCAGATATCAATGATACCTAGTGGTGAACGTTGGAGCTTTGATAGAGCGTTCCGATTAAATCTAACCTAACAATTTAGCTTCACACAAGCTTAGTCCGTGGAAGGATCTTTTGCATGCCATAAATCTATGACTTCCCCTCCGAAGGAAGACATACTGAAGGATTTTTAACGCTCTTATAAAATCCCATGACTTTGGCCGGGTTTGAACCCCCTATAATAGTTCATTAAAAAGAAACGTATACACGTGTTATCTAAAATCAGATAAACAAACAATCCAAAGTGGAGAAACTCCGTCAAACGGAGATAATAATAATAATATCTTATGGCCTCGGTTGGGGTGAAGGCAGTGAACAAGTGAACTGGTCTCAACAGGACCGCGCAAGACTGAACCAGATAAGTAGGCTGTACAATACAATCAGAATTGACCATTTACAACAACCACTGAGCCATGTTTAACATCTCTCATTTCTTTATTTTCTTTGGCGGCCGTCCCGGTAGACTCAGTCGCCATGTGAGATACGTTCTGTCCGGACGTGCCTTGAGGCTCTCCGCCTTATTATTTAAAATGTAATGTTTTTCCTTTTTATTTAACATTGTTATTATGCCGAAGCCTTCCATTTACTCATGTAAGTAATACATCTAACCTTGTGTCCACTATGCTCATTTCCTAAATTTAACCTTTGTTTTTGATCTTCGTCGTGTGCTTGGATTTGCTGTGGAACCAATCGAAATGGCGGTCTCCTGTTTTATTTTGTTTGAATCTTCGTTTAACCTTTTATTTGTGCCGTGAAATATATCTGGGAGTGATTTTGTGAGTGTATGTTTTTCTTGCTGCCAGGTGCATTGAAGTTGTTTTGATTTGGGCATATCTTCAATGGGTCTCCCGTTGTTTGTGGACGTTGGCGTTTCGACCATTCTCCCAACACGAGGCATGACACCATATATTTTAGCCCTTATGTATTCCCTTCATTCCATGCTTCGTGCAACTGAATCACGGCGGTAACTTTAAGTAGGCCTTACCGTATTCAGCTCGAACTCGGAACGTAAGTTGGGGACCATATAGGTTTAGCATGTTTTGCTAGACTACCTACAAGCACGAGTTGCTTTGTGTTTTATTACTGCATCGACGGCTGGCATTTTGTGTGTTTGATTGCGTGTATGTATCATGATATATTTCACGGACACTTGACGTCATTTGTTTCTCCTTGTAGTATCTTTGGTTTTTGCATTTCTTTTCTCTGGGGACTGCCAGCTCGATCGCATCCCCATTGCTCGCCACAGCCTCTGCGACACGCACACAGCCTCTTGTTTTATCTTTGCTATGCTTGTTATTTTGTGGTCGTCATGACAACCATCCATCTCTAGGCTGAGAAGTGATTGTTGTTGACCAGCGACCGGCTCGATTGCCTTTTTGGTCAATTACCTCCTCCCTTTTTACATCATTTTTATTGGAAGTGGCACAGGTATTTATTTTATTTGTTTCCGTTATTTATTATTTTAAGTAATTTATTGTTTATAATCATCCTTCCCGTTTGAAAGTGACTGTATTTGACCCCTAGGGTACCTTTTTGTGTGTTATTCTGGCCGGGTTTCTTTGTGTGTTCGGTTTCAATTCATTAAATTTCCATTTCTTTACCCATGTGTCTTATTTAGTAGTGTTTGGCGATCGGGCTGCTCGCTCTCTCTCTCTCTCTCTCTCTCTCTCTTCAAACCTAGGCCTAACTTATTCTAGCTGTCTAGCACCAGGAGGGTATTCCTACCACTCGTCGTGGGACCACCTTCACGGAGTCTGGAGTCGCTCGGCACATCTGGCCTGCAAGTACGGGCCCAGCACAGGTCAGAAATTAACATCCATTTCCACTGCGTACTCCTTTCTTTTCTAGTTGGTTCCAGTGATGCAGCTAGGAGGCACGCCAAGAATATGTTTATTTTAATAGGGCGGTGCAGATGGTATCAGTTGCGAGGTTAAGTCTCCTGGTCGCTTAGCCATATCCATTGGATTTTAATATTTTGCTGCATATTTTTCAATGTTGTTTTTATTCTGTTTCATGTTCCCTAATGCATACTATGCAAACAAATATTGAGAGTCAATGTGAACTTCCAAGGAGTATGGACCATAAAAATAACAAACTATAAGGAGAGTGCAATGAGTTGGACCCTATCAACGAACCCCAGCATTGGTAATGTACTAAACAACCCTACTTCTTGTTTCGTACTCATTTCAGGCGCAGGACGGAGGCAAGACATTTGTAGTTATTGTTTTGAATGGTAGCTAGCAGTACTTCTGTAGTTTAGCCATGTATTCTCTCCCAGGTTGTAACGTGAAGAAGGAGCTCATCCAGTCTGACGATGATCTGCTATCGTTTGAAAGTGTCTGTGGGAAAGACACTAATCCATTGACTGAGGTGAAAAACCATCGCAAGGGAGGCGTAGCCAATATAGTGTCCAAGTGGGGAATTTCATTTTCTGGTGAACTGGGAGTTTCGTCTGTATTTGAGTTCTTAGACAGGGTCAGTGAACTCTGCCATTGTTATGACCTCGAACCAGACGACATTGTTGTCTGCCTACCGTTATTGTTGAGTGGCTTAGCTTTAAAATGGTATCGACTTACCAACAGATCTTTCATCTCGTGGGTTGATTTCTGTAAGTCAATAAAGGAGCGGTTTACGACTTATGATTTTGAACATGACTTGAAGGCTGAAATTCATCGCCGTACCCAGGGTTTGGAAGAGCCTGTAGACGATTTTGTTACTGGGCTAATGACTTTAATAAGTAGGTTGTCGCAGCCCCTTCCCCTTATTGAAACTGTTGATATTGTGTATAGAAATCTGGCACCTGAGTACAAGTCTTTCATACGCCGGTCCAGTGTGTATAGTGTGGCTGACATTGTTGATCAAGGACGTGAATGCGAGTTCAATCGGCGCCTGCGCAAGTCATATGTACCCCCACCCCTCCCCTCTGACAGTTTGTTTCCAGAGACTGCATGCGCGCAATCCCAGATTCAGAGGACTGCGCACCCATCTTCAATATCTCGTCAGGAGGACCGGGCAGTTAACCGTTCCCACTCGCATATTGTCGGGAGTATTCCCAATGCTACTTCTTCTGCGAATCCCGCTCCTCAGGATCAACAGTTACCTCGAAACCCGAACATGTATAACCGTATAAAATGTTGGAATTGTGATCGTTTGGGGCATCATTTTAATTCCTGCCGTGCGCCCTCGCGTGTGTTTTGTCACACATGTGGTCTTCGTGACGTGACGCACATAGCCTGTCCTAGATGTGCTTCGCGTCAGGGAAACGAGCATGGGTCCCCGGTTTAGACCCGCCGGAGTGGCCATGCAATGAAGTTCGCCGGGAAATGAACATTTCCACGACTGGAAACTTCTGTCCTTGGGTCCCTGTAAGTGTTAAGAAATTGTCGATACCCGCTTTACTGGATTCTGGTGCTTCACGTTCATTTATTCAGCGCTCCATCGCGGAACAGCTTCCTGTTACTCAGATTTGTCCACAAGATGGGGGTTTAAAATTTTATTCTGCGGTGAAGTCATCTATTTCCGTTTCTAGCGTTGTAACATGTCATATTAAGATATGTGGTTATTCTTGGGATTGGAACTTCCATGTGGTGGATGACTTATCTACGCCTATGATCTTAGGTTCTGATTTTATGCACAAAGCAGGGTTGAGGCTTGATTTTTCGGATCATTCCTTCAGTTTTTTGTTTAAATCCAAGGAGCGGTTTCATTTTAATACTTGTGAAGCGAGTGTTCCTTGTAATTTTTCTGGTATCTCTGCTGTTCTAATCCCTCCTACTTTATTCACGAGTCAACGTGACGCTTTATCTGATTTGGTGAATGAATTTCCTGATGTTCTCACGTCGGAACTGGGTTCCGCTATCGGCTACGAGTGTCATATTGATTTAACTGATGAGGTTCCAGTTAGGTCGGCGCCATTCTCTTGCTCTCCACCCAAACTCATTGCCATGAGAGAATATATTCATGATCTTAAGGCACGCGGTGTTGTGAGCCCTTCTAAGTCTTCTTATGGTAGTCCAGCATTCCTGGTGCCTAAGAAAGAGGGTACTTTTCGTTTAGTAGTTGATTATCGTCGACTCAATTCTAAGGTGGTGTTCGACAACTTTCCCCTTCCAACTCTGGAGAGCGCTTTTCAGCATTTTCACGGGGCGAAGTACTATTCCGTCCTAGATTTGAACTGTGCATATTATCAAATTCCTCTCGATCCCGAGAGCCGTAAGGTAACTGCGTTCTCCACTCCGTTCGGCCTTTTTGAGTTCAATAAATTACCCATGGGCATTTCTATCGGCGGACAAGTATTGAGTAGGGTTTTGGATGAGTTATTTGGAGATTTAAAGTATTCATCTGTGTTTAACTATCTTGATGACCTCGTGATTTACAGTCAGTCTTTTGAGGATCACCTGATCCATTTACGTGAAGTCCTATGTCGTCTTCGCAGAGCCGGACTCACTGTTAACCCGGACAAAATCTCTTTGGCTTCGAAGCAAATCAAATTTTTAGGTCACATTCTTTCGGATGTGGGCATAGAAGTGAACCCTGAGCGTGTCCAATGTATCCAAGAGTTCCCTACTCCCACGAATGTGAAAGCAGTCCGACGTTTTTTGGGAATGGCGGGCTTTTACAGTAGGTTCATTAAGGGCTTTTCGGACATTTCAGCGCCCCTGAATTATTTGAAGAAGAAGAATGTACGATTCGTGTGGGGCCCCGACCAGTGTCTCGCCTTTGAGAAATTGAAATAATGTCTTTCTTCTGCTCCCGTCCTTCGAACTCCGGATTTTGGGAAAGATTTTATGTTACATTGTGATGCGAGTGATGTCGCAGTTTCTTGTGTGCTTAGTCAGCAGGTGAATGGTAATTTGGCACCCATCGCTTTTGCCAGTCGGATGCTTAATGATTGCGAACGCCGGTATTCCACTTTCGAGAAAGAAAGTCTGGCTGTCGTATTCGGCTGTGAACGTTTCAGATCTTTTCTAGAACATCGGCATTTCATAGTGTATACCGACAATGAAGCTCTGTCCTGGATGCGCTCGCATGTCAAAAAATTGGGACGTATAAATCGTTGGATTCTTCGTCTATCCTCTTTCAGCTTTGACATCATTCACGTCAGAGGCGGTGAAAATGTTGTAGCGGATTGTTTGTCACGCATGTTTGAGGAACCTCCTCCCATTGTTGAGATCCCCGAGCCAGTGAATCTTCTCCAACACATTCCATGGTCATTTACTGACATCCGTACGTACCAAGCAGATGACCCATTTTGTGTCACATTGCGTGAAAAAATTATCGGGAAAGATCCTGGTGTATCTGAGTTTTCATTGCGCAATGATGTTATAGTGCATACCGCTCCTCGATCTTCGAAATGTAGGATTTTCGTGCCAGAGAATATACGAAGTATGCTCTTGGCGTATTTCCATGAATCCTGTTTTGGATTACATTTAGGTATGACGAAGACTTTCCATAAAATCTCTCAGGAATTCTTCTGGCCTCATTTGAAAGCGGATGCTTTTGCTTTCGTCCGAAAATGCGTTACGTGTCAACGTTCTAAGCCTGCAAAGAATTCCCGCATTGGACTTCACCACGCTGACACGATGTCATATCCTAATGAGCGCCTGTTTATAGATTATTTTGGTCCCCTAGTTAGGTCATCTTCTGGTCATAAAGCTATACTTACTGTCGTTGATGGATTTTCAAAATTTGTATGGTTATTTCCTGTCAGGGAAATCACGACACGTACCACTGTTAGGCTTTTGACCAATCATATTTTTGGTGTTTTTGGTCCTCCAAAGTTTTTAGTGTCCGATAACGCGAGCGTTTTCCGGTCCAAGTCTTTTAGATCAATGTGTTTTTCTTGGGGAATTGATCATGTCTTTTTGGCACCCTACCACCCTCAGCCAAATCACGTTGAAAGGTTTCATCGTAACTTGAAGGCTTGCTTGAGTGCGTTCCACAACGCAGATCAGTCACGTTGGGACGCAAATCTTCAGTTTTTCTCCTTAGGATTTAACACTGCTCTTCATGAATCGACGAATTCTACCCCTTCGGAATTGTTTTTAGGAAGGCGTATTGTTGATCCACTTCAGCTTCAGTGGAAAATAGATTATCTGGCTGCGCCATCCCGCCGTACCTCAGTCAAAGAAAAATGGGAAGTTGCTGTACGGCATCTGAAAAGGGCACGAGATCGCGTGGCGTCTCGCTATAACAAGGGTAGGCAACCTGTTTGTTTTCAGGTGAATGACGACGTGCTAGTGCGCCTGCACCCACAGAGTTCGGCCAAGAATAAGGAGTCAGCTAAACTAATGCTTCGCTGGAGCACGCCCAAAACTATCACTAGATTTTTAACACCTGTCACTGTTGAATTGATCTCCAAGGAGAATCCCACCGACGTATCCAGAGCTCACATATCTCAATTGAAACCATTTATTGTGTAACCTTCTTATTTGCTGTGATTAATGTTGTCCTTTTTCTGCGTAGGTGAGCCAATCATAATTTGCTTATGTTATCCAAGGAAGCTAGTATTTATATGGCGTCTCCTTGACCTGCCAATTATAGAACCAATTTTGACCGAGGCAGAGTCAAGTACAAATTTACGAGCTCAAGAAAGAAAATAATACAAGAAGAAATAGGCCTACATACTCTGTGTAACTTAATATTTATTGTAAAAATATGTATTTTTGCGAATTCGGCCAGTAGAGAATTTATATTCTATAAATAATGGACACATTATATCGCTTCTTTGTTATTTTAATACGTCACTTTCATGATGGGTATAAGGAGAATGGCAGACTTCGGCGTCAAAGGGCGAAAGTCTTTTGTTTATGATTTTCGTCCGTGTCTCTATCTACTTTTCTTGTCATTGTAACGCGCAGGCGAACCGTAATACCATTATGACAAGCCCAGGGATCGTCAAAGGAACTCGCGCCTTTGGGGACCCCGAAGGAGTTCTGTCCTGATATTGCGATCGCCGCAGCGATCTGATTATTTTTATATATTACTTCATTTTATAACTGTATTCTTTCTGATATGGCTCAATTGCTTAAGTGACTGTTATATCGATCACCCTCCCCCCTCATATTTTGTGTACTGTTATAGTTGTTGACAAACCACCTGTGTGATAAGGATGTTGTGTATTTTGGAACACTTGGGACATGATTGATTTCAAAGCGGTAGTGCTTAGTGATGTAAAAAGAAAAATCTTTTATTATTATAAATAATTTTTCTTTTGGGGGGTGGTGTGGATCCTGAGCCATGTTTAACATCTCTCATTTCTTTATTTTCTTTGGCGGCCGTCCCGGTAGACTCAGTCGCCATGTGAGATACGTTCTGTCCGGACGTGCCTTGAGGCTCTCCGCCTTATTATTTAAAATGTAATGTTTTTCCTTTTTATTTAACATTGTTATTATGCCGAAGCCTTCCATTTACTCATGTAAGTAATACATCTAACCTTGTGTCCACTATGCTCATTTCCTAAATTTAACCTTTGTTTTTGATCTTCGTCGTGTGCTTGGATTTGCTGTGGAACCAATCGAAATGGCGGTCTCCTGTTTTATTTTGTTTGAATCTTCGTTTAACCTTTTATTTGTGCCGTGAAATATATCTGGGAGTGATTTTGTGAGTGTATGTTTTTCTTGCTGCCAGGTGCATTGAAGTTGTTTTGATTTGGGCATATCTTCAATGGGTCTCCCGTTGTTTGTGGACGTTGGCGTTTCGACCATTCTCCCAACACGAGGCATGACACCATATATTTTAGCCCTTATGTATTCCCTTCATTCCATGCTTCGTGCAACTGAATCACGGCGGTAACTTTAAGTAGGCCTTACCGTATTCAGCTCGAACTCGGAACGTAAGTTGGGGACCATATAGGTTTAGCATGTTTTGCTAGACTACCTACAAGCACGAGTTGCTTTGTGTTTTATTACTGCATCGACGGCTGGCATTTTGTGTGTTTGATTGCGTGTATGTATCATGATATATTTCACGGACACTTGACGTCATTTGTTTCTCCTTGTAGTATCTTTGGTTTTTGCATTTCTTTTCTCTGGGGACTGCCAGCTCGATCGCATCCCCATTGCTCGCCACAGCCTCTGCGACACGCACACAGCCTCTTGTTTTATCTTTGCTATGCTTGTTATTTTGTGGTCGTCATGACAACCATCCATCTCTAGGCTGAGAAGTGATTGTTGTTGACCAGCGACCGGCTCGATTGCCTTTTTGGTCAATTACCTCCTCCCTTTTTACATCATTTTTATTGGAAGTGGCACAGGTATTTATTTTATTTGTTTCCGTTATTTATTATGTTAAGTAATTTATTGTTTATAATCATCCTTCCCGTTTGAAAGTGACTGTATTTGACCCCTAGGGTACCTTTTTGTGTGTTATTCTGGCCGGGTTTCTTTGTGTGTTCGGTTTCAATTCATTAAATTTCCATTTCTTTACCCATGTGTCTTATTTAGTAGTGTTTGGCGATCGGGCTGCTCGCTCTCTCTCTCTCTCTCTCTCTCTCTCTTCAAACCTAGGCCTAACTTATTCTAGCTGTCTAGCACCAGGAGGGTATTCCTACCACTCGTCGTGGGACCACCTTCACGGAGTCTGGAGTCGCTCGGCACATCTGGCCTGCAAGTACGGGCCCAGCACAGGTCAGAAATTAACATCCATTTCCACTGCGTACTCCTTTCTTTTCTAGTTGGTTCCAGTGATGCAGCTAGGAGGCACGCCAAGAATATGTTTATTTTAATAGGGCGGTGCACCACATATTCACTCTAAACAGGCAAATTCCGGAGATCAATCACCACTTCCAGTATCTCAACTAATGCTGCAACTAAATAAGTGTATACATTGTAAATATTTTCACCGATACTTTCAGACATAGATTTAATAGCCTAAGTGTAATGGATCTGATGATGATCGCTTGACGATCGAAACTGGTCATCCTAGTGTATTTATTAATCTCATGTAATTTTTTTCAGGATTAGGGCATAACCAACCTCTTTTGGGTGCAACCGTGTTGACCGACTGAAAAGCACTAAACTCTTGTTTACTTAGGCAACACTGAAAATGAGTTCAAACATCATAATGTAATTTATAACGATAAGATCCTAGGCCATGTTGACGGTTAGTGAGTGAGCAGAAACGTTCCGCGTTATTTATTGAAGTCTTCAGTGTGTGCGTACACAAACCGTATTATCGTGGTTGCAAGAATAACCTTCGCGTGTTTCAGCAGCGCATGAATTGCAAATATTAAACGCTCCAAGTGTTAAATAAATATTTATTAAGAGCTTATCTTCAGATGTTATGCTCCGTGACAAATATTTCTTCCTGCTTGGTTTTTATCGTTTGGATTTGCTTTAATCTGATGTTCTGCGTTTTTCTGAACTTGCCTGAATATCAGTTCAATGTAGCCAACTTTCTGAAAAGTAAACATATTGAGCTCTTGACTTGCACGGTACCACATAAAATAAACAACTTCTGATTTCACTTTTATCTGTAACACGTCACCGATCCTCACTTTTCCCCAGGGGATCACATCTTGTGGGACGTGGGCTGGTGACCACGGGACCCCAGCTGATTCCGGCATTGCTTCCACTTACTTGTGCCGGGCTCCTCTCCGTCTTCTTTCCTGTCGACCTGTCTTGGTCAACTCTTGCTCTTTTCCGACCCCGACGGTATTAGCGTATCCGAGGCCTAGGGAGTCTTTCACTTTCCCGCCTTAATTGGCCCTTGCCTCATCTTTGCTGATCCCTCCCTCTTTGAGGGGTTAGACCTCTCCTTTTCATTATAAGTTATTTCCTTTTAGTAGTGGGATGGGGACAGAGTTGCACCACTTCTTTTTGAACCCTCCTCGTATTTGCCCCGAACCTGATATCTCGCTAACCAATCATGGGATTAGAACCTACAGGGTGTCCTAGCACTCGTAGTGACGTCCCCTACTTTCCTATAGCCTCTTAATTTAATTAAAAGACCAAAACTAAAAGGTCATTCGCGAGTAGTGGGGTAGTGTTGGTTTCCTCAAGTCGCGCTCGTGCTTGAATATGTATGGCTATGTTGGGAAAGGGTTAGGTGGTGGGGGAGGAGTAGGGTCGAGTGAGGGGTCATTTGGATGGTATTTTCTCCGCTCTAGGTGATGGTGAGGTTATTTTTTAAAATGGATGGAATTGGGAAACGCCATTTGGGGTAAACATGTTGTTTTTTGACATTATGGCGATGAATGTTTTTTGTACGCCTGCGCACTTGGGGATTTTGTAAGAGGGCGGGCTTTTTAAATGATGATTTATAAATGAGTTTTTTTAAATATGTATTGAAATAAACCCAAAAAAACTAATAGGTCATCGGCTTTCTACTATCTCGCTAACCAATAATCGGATTTAAACCTATGAGGTGTCGTAGGACTCGTGGTGAACTCTCTTTTTCCATGGACGGGGTATATCCACCCCAAAATAAAAACGTGGTAAGGGGGGGGGGAACTGCTTTCAAAAGCAAGTTGTGAGCCCCCCGCGACCTTGGAATCGAAGGAGCCATGCTAGGAGGGCGTGCTTGGATTCGTTTTTTTTCGTCTCGTCGTGCTCTTTACGGGAATGTAGGTGTCGAAAAGGTGAAGATAGGGTTTTGGGTCTAAACATGCGTTTTTCACATTTTTGGCGATTTTTGGAAAACGGGCCATGCTAGGAGGGCGTGCTTGGATTCGTTTTTTTCGTCTCGTCGTGCTCTTTACGGGAATGTAGGTGTCGAAAAGGTGAACTTAGGGTTTTGGGTCTAAAAATGCGTTTTTCACATTTTTGCCGATTTTTGGAAAACGGAAATCGTGATGATGACGTGTGTGATAGTATTTTTTCGTCTCAATGTCCTCTTTACGGAGATGTAGGTACGGAAAAGGTAAAAAGCTGAAATCATGGTTTCCGTCATTTTTTTTTCGAGATCGTTGAGGAAAACGGGGAAAAAGTAAGAAACCAGATTTGAAGTCACGTTATGTTATGGGCTATAATGTTGGTAAAACACTTATGCATTATTATTATTATTTGTCTTGGCTGGTCAGGGCTCACGGCGAGCCAGACAGACACAGGTCTTATCATCGTACGTGCCTCGCAGCAGAGAGAGATAACAGCCTGTTGTTCGCATGCTGTTATCTGACCCAGACGTGTTACTCGATATCGCGATAAAGGACATACAGCTCTGTCGAAAAGCTGATCATCGCATTCCCACGCACACTCATGCAGAGATTGCAAAGCTTGTGAGAATCGGTCTGACTTGTGCGCTCCATGACATCCTACTCGTAGGAACAAAAAAAAAAAGTAAAGTGTTAACTTTGCATCTTGTTGAGGAGACATATATGTTCTGAGGGTAAGGGAGACTCATCATTCTTGTGATCATCTTTGAAGGTGACGGATGCAAGTGCCTTATGCTCTTTGTAAAAAATTACGTGAACCGCGGCCATACTTGTACTAAGGTAGGTTCATTATTGTTAATTATGACATGATTGGTTTTATTGTTATTTTGTGTATGCGTGAAAAGTAAGTTAGTGACTGATGGTATTTTTTTGGGATTTCGTTTATTGCAGATTAAAAAAAAGTCATTAAGTCTGGGAGAGCTGACAGAGAGAGAGACAGTGACAGTGACAGTGACAGTGGCGACAAAGAGCACATTTGCTGAAAGCATTATAATTCATTATATGGTGAGTACATGTTGTTCCATTACTTTTATTTTTGTTGTTGTTGTTAAATGTATGTCATTTATTTCACGGAAATTTATAAACTTATGGCGTGTATTTATTATTGTTTCAGAATGAAGATATGTATGGAGTGAATAGGCTTTAACTACCTTGACGCTTTCGATATTTATAAAAAAGGTGAGCTATGAATATACAGTAGATTAATTCTTTTCTTTGTAAATGACCTTGTTACTTTTTGACTGACTGTCTTATCTATGTGTGCACACTTGAAACCTTTTGTTTTTAGCAACTCTTATGAATGAATGGATGAATGAATGGATGAATGAATGAATGAATGCACATGTTTAATGTATATAACCATGACTAATAACGGATTGTATTGGTTTGTTTTTCAGATAAATCATTGGAAACAAAAAACAAGATAAACCTTATCGCTGATATTAAAACTACAGCAACCTTGTTGGTGATCATTTCCTGCTGGGGGCCCAATTGCTACAACCATTGTGTACCTGTGAACGTGATTGTGTGCCAGTCAGTAAAAAAGCGATAAGTGTGGTCGTTTGGAATTGCAGATTTTGGATTAACCTATTTTAAGGTAAGGGTTGCACGTTTAATAGTCCATTTTATAATCATGTCTATATCAGAGAGCGAAGTGTTAGTGTGGCAGCCTTTGGCCAAATGTTTCAAAACGCGAGTATGCTCAGGCCGAATTTACAATGCGATTCACTGTCTGTCGCCTAAAGATTTTGTGGAATTATGTTTTCCCATTTTTTTGAGTGAATGTGAACAAGGCTTAAGATTGCATCACGCTTTAAAAATAAACTTCGAACTACTATGTGCATTTACGTTGATAAAAAATAATGTTGAAGAGAAACACACCTTCAACCTTTGTACAAAAATGGAGAAAGTACTGATAGCCGATAATTTGGAAACGTGGTATCAGGAGAAAGCTATTCAAGCGCTTATCACTAAATTTGATAAGTTGCAACAGGGTCCCAGTGGCTTGGCCCTCGATAGCATTGCCTATTTGCAAATCAATATTTGTAAATACAATCCATTGAATGCAGGAAGTAGCTATATTGCCACACCGAGCTTTATCGCTTCGAGAAAGGCAGTGATCAACATACGCAACAAAGACGATTACTGCTTTTTATGGAGTATAGTGAGCTGTCTGCAACCCTGTGAAGACAGTCATGTTGATAGACCAGGGCAGTACAAAGATGTGTTTAACCGCATGAAACAAACTCTCAATCTCGAGCGTGTTTCATTTCCCATGCCTCTAGATAAAATTCATTTATTTGAGAAAGATAATCCAAATTTCTCCTTCATGGTGTATGGCATCGACGGATCCAATATTGTGGGCCCCTTGTATGCCACCAAACAGGTAAAGCAACATCACATTCACCTGCTTTTCCTGTCTGATGGGGATAAAAGCCATTATTGTTGGATAAAGAATTTAGGAAAACTAGTAAGCAGCCAAGTGTCTAACCATGATGGTAAGACACATATTTGTGAGCGCTGCCTTCAGTATTTTCGAGCTAATGAACTTTTGAAACGACATATGGAAGACTGTGAAGGGCAGACGGCAGTAAAGCTAGTCTTGCCCGAAGGGAATGACGCAGTCTTAAAATTTAAGGCCACTAATAAACAAGACATGATACCATTTACTGTTTACGCTGATTTTGAGGCCATTACTGTTCCCATTCAGGGATGTGAACCAAGCCCCCATACAAGCTCAACCTATCCAGTGCAGAAACATGAGCCTTTTGCTGTAGCCTATTATGTTGTCTGTCACTATGATAATTCACAATGTGAGTATGTAAGTCATAAAGGTCAGGATTGTGCGCGGTGGTTTGTTGATCAAATGGCGGCTTTAGCAGGCAAAGTAGAAACTATTTTGAACAACCCTGTCCAATTCAGATGAATGACGTACAGCAAAGAGAATATGATCAAGCCACCACCTGTCACATATGTGAAAAGCCAATCTTAGGCGGAGAAAAAAAGTAAGAGACCACTGCCACAGGACAGGGCATTTTAGAGGTGCTGCCCATAACGAATGCAATTTGAAGCACTCTACACCTCGCTTTCTCCCTGTCTTTTTACACAATTTCTCCCGGTATGACCTTCACTTCATTGTAAAACAATTTGCTCATGTAGATAAGAGCAAATTCAGCATTTTGGCTAAGAACCATGAGAGCTTTACCTCACTTTCATGGAGAAAAGGAAGCATGAGCATTCGCTTTCTCGACTCATTCAAGTTTATGTCAAGTTCGCTGTATAGTCTTGTGAAAGGCTTAAGCGAAGATGAGTTGAAACATACCCATTCCCACTTTACGGATACAAATCAATTTAAATTGTGTGTTCGTAAAGGCCATTTTCCATATGATTATGTGGAATGTTACGAGGTGCTTGAAGAAACGACTTTGCCGCCAAGAGAAAAATTCTTTTCTCAGTTAACACAAAGCACCATTAGTGAAGAAGACTTATGCCCACGCACAGCATGTTTGGCGAATGTTTGGCATAGAAACCATGGGCCAGTATGCTATGCACTACTTAAAATTAGACGTGTTGTTGTTGACCGACGTTTTTGAAACGTTTCGTCAGCTATGTCACACGATCTATGGTCTTGACCCCGCCCACTACTATACCAGTCCAGGTTTAAGTTGGGACGCCGCCCTCAAATTTACCCACATTGAGCTTGATTTACTGACGGATCCCGATATGGTACTCATGATGGAAAAAGGGATTCGTGGGGGATTCGTATCGCTCAATCAGCGACATGCCAAGGCAAATAATCATTACATGCCTGATTATTGTCCCGATGAACCAGAATCCTACCTAATGTATTTCGACGTAAACAATTTATACGGTCACGCTATGAGTCGACCACTACCGTACAGAAACTTTGTCTGGCTGTCTGAGAATGAAATTAAAGATTTTAATGTGCATAGCGCCAGCAAGCAACAGGACGTAGGGTATGTTCTTGACGTTGACTTAGCTTATCCCACCCATCTCAGACAGCGACATGGTGATTTTCCCCTTTGCATAGAGAAAATGGTGCCGCCCGAGAGTAAGGGCAATCATAAGAAATTGATGGGTACCTTGTATGATAAAAATCACTATGTGTTGCATATTGACATGCTGGTAGAATGTTTAGCCCAGGGCTTAACCCTGAAAAAAATCCATAGAGGTATTTCTTTTTGTCAGAAACCGTGGTTGAAACCATACATGGATTTAAATACCAGTCACAGACAAAGTGCCACTCAGCCATTTCAAATCAATTTTTTTAAACTAATGAATAATTGTATCTATGGCAAGAGTTTGGAAAATGTACGGCAGTATAGGGACATTAAGTTGGTCAATACATGGCATGGACAATGGGGAGCTCGAAAATATATTGCAAAACCAAATTTCAAATCTTTAAACATTATTGATCATGATCTACTAACTATTGAACTTGCCAAAACTAAAGTGGTCATGAATAAGCCTATCTATTTAGGCCAAGTCATTTTAGATTTTTCAAAATTGCACATGTATAAATTCCATTATGGTTTTGCAATACAGCGATTTGGTACCATTTCCTTGTTATATACAGACACGGATAGTTTTATTTACCATATCCGTGACTGTGATCCGTATGTCGTTATGAAACAAAACCCAAAATGGTTTGACACGTCCTCATTTAGTGAGAAGAACGTGTTCGATATCCCCCGTCTGAACAAAAAAGAAATTGGTTTAATGAAAGATGAATGTTCAGACACCATGATGACTGAGTTTGTAGGTCTCGCTCCGAAAATGTATAGTTTTCGACAGGTGGATCGATGCGAATCTATGCGAGCCAAAGGGATTAGCCAGCATGTGGTTAAAAGACTCTGTGTGGATGATTATTTACATGTCCTTCAGACCCACACAGCCATGGCACATAGTCAGTTTAGGATTCTCTCAAAAAATCATGATTTATTTTTAATGAAGCAGCGAAAACAAACACTCGCTTTGTTAGACGACAAGAGACAGTGGTGTCAGGATATGATGACAAGCGTCCCATTTGGTTACAACCAGTAATGGTTGTAGCTATTGTTGTTGTACAACATGGCAAGTGTTTGGTTTGGTTGCTATCAAATGCGAGATGCCATCTTGAGCCTCGGAATAAAAATAAAAAATTGTAGTGTATCATATAATTTTTGTTTTTTAACCTGTGTGCATGGGTGTATGCATGGATGTGTGAATGCCTGTAAATAGTTGTACATAAACTGTATGTCTAGTGCTATTTGCCTGTCAACGCATAAAGAGAGCCATGCATCAACGTTTGCATGGTTCACTGTGCACAGGCTAGATTAAAAACATGTTGACTTCTTTAGGTTAGGTTAGGTAAAAAACAAACAAGTAGCTACCCTCACTATTGTTGTCGCTTAGTAGGCCTCATGTTTCAACAAAGTGACCATTCACCCTCAGTAGGCATGCGGCTTAATAGGCCACAATAGGGTGTGGCTTAGTAGGTCTCATGCAAGAACAAAAGAATAATAATCTGCTGCTTTTACTGTGGACAAAACTCTCACTTTATGGCTAGAGTTATGAGTGGTGATATATTTGAAAAACAACACCAGTCCAATATCTGAACAGAAATTGTTTTTTAACCTGTTGCATGTTATGTTTGCCGCCTACAGCTAAAGAAGTCACCAGACAGATGGTTATTTATTTGTGTTTTGCTTATTTTTTATTTTATTTTTGCTATTGACTTAGGGGACAGACAGTGTATATAGTACATAGTATTTTTATTTATTCACTTAGTAAACGGCAACGACTACTTTTCAGATTCAATCATGAGCCACGGTGAAGATTGTTTTATCGGCACAAAACACACCACGTTCAATGAATATGCCACGATGATGTCTCATGATCCTCAACGTGTGGCCTATCCTTCAGAATATAGAAACACGAAAGTGCGCATTGATACCACGTTTTATGACAGCTTCATGAATCGTGATAATGATTTGTTTCATGACCCAGGGCATCACTTTTGTAAATCCTGTATGCTAAATTTTGGCTTTGAAAATAATGTATCCACGCAAGTGATTCATAAAGCATGGTACGGTTTAACCATGAATCAAGTGATTGTTAAATTAGCTGACGAGGATCATTTTGCAGATTTCTGGTGTACAATATGTACAAAACCCCTGTTTAATGTTTATTTTCCAATAACCTCTCAAATGTTTTGTTTTCATTTTTATAAATTTCCTGCTGAGGAACCAATCACTTCGTATCGAGAACAAGCATTTCGCCAACTTTGTCTTGGCTTACCTATCAATCAATATTCGCCTCATAGAATGAGATTTGTTAGAAACTAACAACATCATATCATGATTATCGCTTTTTTTTGTTTACATTCGGATTTCAGGTGCATACTTGACGTTTAGAATACATTTGGCTATTTTGTTTGTTTGTTTTAGTTTATCGTGTATTCACGTTGATGAACACATACACACTGGTTTAAATTTGTAGTTTTGAATTTTGTTTTGTTGGATGTAGACATGGTTATTAAATGCATAGCGTGTTAACTTTGCCTTTTATAGGTTACCAAAAGCATTCACATGTTTGCTCTTAGTATTTGTTGATACTATTTATTTAACAGAATGTTGTGTGAATTTGCACAACAACAGAGCAAACGAATACAAGTCATTCGACAAGGGAATGATAGGCTAATTCCCATTCACAACAGAGACATGCATTTACCTCCAAGAGAGAGATCTTGAAAATGATTCACACACTTAATTTTGATAAAACATTTCCTATTAAATAATTTCCAAATGTATGTTTTGACTGAAAAAATGATATAAACATTATTATTATATTTTTATCCAATACTATCTATCTACAACTTCAGGTCATAAACACTCAGGATTTAAAAAAACCAACAACACACTTTAATGTACAAAAGTTATTGTTGTTGTAATATAAGAACGAGAGTGTTAGAAAGTAACACTCTTTTCTTTGGTTATAGACAACCATGGACGCCTTGATCGCCATTGGTCAAGATTGTGGCTTTGCACGCAAGAAAATGAGTGAATTGCCTACGCAAACACCCTTTCGCATACATAAAATTCAAAAACTGAAAACCAAATTTGGTGAACGAGCTCTTTGCATTTGTCAAGACTTTGAGACATTTCTTCCCACACGATTTAATAATCTACCTGATAATGTCATGGAAGATGTCAATTCCAGTATTCACCCTGTCTATTTAATTTATGAGGGTGAAAAAAATAATCGATGCATGGTTCGTTTTGTAAAAATTGAAAACGAATAATCATTGTACGCTAGCCGTGACTTTTATAATAATAATGAAACTATTAGTTAAAATGATGGACATTTGTCCTTTTTTTATTGTTTGTGATTTAAAACAGCATTTATAGCATTTTTAAAGCAATTTTTTATTATAATGATTATAATTTATAATGATCAAATTCTAGTAACATGTTATGTTATTCAATAATAAGCGTTTAACAAAAACAAAAAAACTGGTTCAAGAGTAGATAAAAGATTTCATGCTGTCATTCGTTCTGCTAGACTGGCATTTGAAGCTAATGAATAATGATGGACTTTTGTCCTTTTTTTGATTGTTTGTGATTTAAAAAATAGGATTAGTACAATTACCATGTATATATAATTTTTTATAATAATAATAATGATGAAACTATTAGTTAAAATAATGGACTTTTGTCCTTTTTTATTGTTTGTGATTGAAAAATAGATTTACTACAATTAGTAATTTTTTATAACGATGCACTGCTGTCCCTTTTTTATTGTTTGTCATTTATAACATTTTATTCATTTTATTTATAATTATAATAATGAAACTAAGAGTGAATAATAATAATGAAAAAAAACACAACATGGACTCTTGTCTTTTTATTTATTTTTTGTCATGATAACAGTGATACTATACATTTTTTTAAAATAAATTCATTACGTTAAAGTCCATATCTAGATAAAAGTAATTTGCTCTTCATAGCACCAATCACTATAAATGCTGCCATTCGTTCTGCTAGACTGGCATCTGAAGCTGTTAATCGTTGCTTGGCAATGCTTAACAAGACTTTGTCGGCAATGCGTCTTAGTGTGGGATCACTGTTTTCATAGGCTTTATCGTGATTAAGGCATGCATGATCCAAAGCATTGATTCCCATATCCCCTCTCCTCAAACGATCTTGAAGACGAGTACCAGGGCCGCAAAAACTGTAAGCAGGTAAGTGAGCTTCGAATGGTAAGTTTTTAATAATTTTATCAATAATTCCACGGCCAGTACACCTGGGACATAGAGGTTTCAATCGGTGAAAAACACTTTTTTTGTTGTTCTTCTTGTTCTTCTTGTTCTTGCTGTTGTTGTTGTTGTTGTTTGTCGGCGGCTGCTGACGAGCATGGTAGGTGGTGGTTGTTTTCCGCATGACAGCCATGGAATGATGTAACAATGTCTTTACACTGAGTTTTATGACCATGATATAATTTCATTAATTGGCATGTGGCACACTGTCGAATGGAAGGTATTTTTGCCATGGTTAATTGCTTGTGATGGGAAAAATGACTGCATGGTTGTAGTTCATTCAATACAGAGTCGTTAGTCCACTCGGCAGGCGCCTTTTCCCAAATTTCTTTGACAGCGTTGGCAGCAACATAAAAAAGAAATGATTTAGGTAGTGCTAATAATTCATGTTGTGTAAAGCTAATCAGTTTTTTCTTGCACACAAAGAATTTTCCAATAGCCTTGTCGATTGTAGTGGCGTCCATGTCTATAACGTTGATGTTATCACTTCACGTGTACACGTCTCACTGCTATCATTGGACGATACACTTTCAGTTTTAATTTTATTGAACAACTCCCAACATGCACTCGTGGTGAGCCAATGAAACAATTGCCATGCATGCGCTAAGGCTATATTCTGAATATTGTCGCAAGGACAAGTGTCCATGAGCGTTTGCAGGGATGGACAACCCAGATCTAAAAGGTCAATACATTGACAGTGAGAGGGTGGAAATGGTTGAAGCCACTGGCGTTTTTCACTCCCTTTAACAAATAAGACATTGGCCGAGGACAAATGGGCTTTCATGACAATGTTAAGATACTTGTAAGAAATATCACCCTTGTTCCATGCTAACTGCAAATGATTTTCAATCCATTGGCTCTGTTTATTATCTTTTTCACTAAGCAACTCGAAAGCATAGGGAGGTTTAAACACCAAATGAATAGGGTTAGACACCCAAAACGTACTACAATCGATAAAAGCGACTTCCTTAAATATAAATTTGTTGTCTGCAATTTTAAACCCCTGACAATCCACGATGAGTGTACGCATCATGCTTTTTTTATTTTTACTTGTTACCTCATTGACGTCTAATCAACAACTAACCCATGCCATGATTTAACATGGCAAAAGTCAAAGAACTTTAGGAAAATAAGGAACAAATGAATTGAACAACAGCTAAATATTTTTTGAGGTTTTATTCATAACAATAAAAAACATTTACACTTTTATTAAAAAAAGTTTGTTGGCTTAATTTGGAACAGCATTCAAATGAATAGTTTGCACATACGGTCCACAGGTATCTCCTAGTTTTGCAGGGTCTGGTACAATAACAGGATAATTCAAACTCCATGGAATATTGCCCACATCATAGCGATTGAGGTAAGGGCAGGATGGACTCCATCGCTGATGATCGCTAAAGGCTCGATCCCCTATTTCCCAGTTTCCAATTACAATGTTGCAAAAAATACACTTGACCACATCCCCACGTTTTAAGTAATAAAATCCGCTCGCAGCCAATTCTCCGCAATCCATAAAGGGAACTGTCCATGTTTCAAAAGTTTTCAAACGATTAAATTCACATTTTAAATTCCATGGTTTGTCTGTCACGTTGTTGTTGTTGTTGTTGTTGTTGCTTATTGAGGGACACATGATGTTTGTTGTTGTCGTATGTGTGCAAAGTGCCAGAGCGCAACAGATACTGTGCATGCAGACGCTTATCATCAGTCCTATGAATGATGATCTTTTTCTTTCATTCGACCACAGATGGCTTACATGCTGGTGACATAATTGGACAAAGGATGATATTTCACTTGTCTAGCATGAATAATCAAACAGTAGGCACTGGTATGGTCTGGGACATTTTTGTGTGTTTCAAAATCTACCCTTAAATCAATGGTGGTGATTTTCATAGATTCTTCTAGATACGAACAGTCGAAAACAATCAGTGGTGCTTTTGCTTTAAACCCTTGTGGCGACAACATAGGACAATCCTGTTTTTCATAATAAGACGATTGAAATTTAGCGAACATGTCATAAAGGGGACCAAACTTATTTTTTGAAAAATTGAGTTCCAACCCCTCATAGGGAAAGCAAACATTATTTAAAAATAGTCGTATATTTCTCAAGTGAATGTGATCAAACAAGGTGACATATTTGCTTTGTTGGTATTTTCTATTGGTTTGAAAACCAATAATAACATAGAGGGGTCTCTCGGTAGAGCGAGCCGATTTGACACTCCAACTATGAGTGTCAGTGGTAGGTAGCAAGGGGTATTCATGCAGACACCAACTTCGAAAGGCGATAGGCAAGGCTTTATCTTTTTGCACCAAATTTAACATGCTTAGCTTTTTACGATCCGATAGCGTCACATGGGGCACTTTCCATAGTAATCGAAGCAGTTGAATTTTTGAGTCTATCACTTTGTCAGAGGCTCCTTTCAGTGCATTATAATCACTGCGGTCTCTCACCAGATACAAACTTTGTCTTGCGTTTAAAATAATACGCTTGTGATCTTCGGCAAAGCCAAGGAGTAATTTTAAGGGTAGAAAGCCTGTAAAAGTGCCATCGGTATGAACTAGCCAGTTATTGCTACTGTTGGGACACCATCCTGCCATAGAAAGCGTTTTACTTTCCTCCTCGCTATAGGATGGATATAATTTCATAAGACTAGTCATGCCCACATTTCGAGTCATATCTATGACGATATCATTTATCACATAACGTACTTCAGAAAACAGAAAAGCCAAACCATGATTCGCCAACGCAGACGTTGTGGGTGTGCTGCCATCTGCTTTCATCAATTTACCCTCAATTTGAAGGACACATTCATGAGGTAGAGTAAAAATATCTTGATTGTTAATGATGAATTGAATCTCATCATTGTTATTCAGTCCTGTTGCTTGAGGTTGATAGGAATGCATATCAATGCGCACGACGCCATCTTCCACTTGTATGGGATTTAACACTTGCAACAGCTCTTTGTTCATGATTGGGGTGTAGCGTATAACCAAGGCGTTGTAAGCGTTGTCGGTTTACTCGTGTCAAACGTTTCATACACGGGGGGCAACTAACCGACCTCGTAGACGTTGTTGTTGCTTTATAGATAAATTTCATAGCGTCTTTAAAACCAACTTGTAGGTCACAGGGGTGTTGGCGTCCAAAGCAATCAGTTGTTGGTTTCTATTCACTAAGCGTAAGGTAATATTACTAATATCACTGACACACACAGGATGATATAGAACCACTGAAGGGTTTTCACGAATAATATAGCCGCAAGGAGAGGTGACAATAAAATCATACAGGGAATGGCTTTGTTCTTGATTCTTAAATACGTCTCTAATAATATTGCAAGTTACAGAAATGTGATGGTCCTCGATGAATTTCACCGGATAATCTGATTCATGGGGTTGCTGAGCTGCCAACACTCTTGGTTTAAATCCTAATAAAGGACCAATAGAATGAACTCGTGTTTCAAAGTCAATGTTAAACGTAGAGAAAATACGACAGCGATGAGTTATTGTATTGGATGTAAGTTCAAATTTGTGTGTCCCATCCGCAAATGGTTTGACACCAAATTGTTTTATCATCGACACACTAATGGCCTCATGCACATCGTCTACGGTATAACCTCCAGGGAGTAGTGTCAACATATAATCATCATAATAAAATTTGTCATTAATATCCAGTTGAATATTGTAAATTCTGTTGTAACTTTCCAAAGAAATTAATCCTAGCACATAGGATTGTTCTGGTTGCAATTCAACGGGGGGGAAATCCAGGGACACATCAGGCCCGCGACTGTGCACGGTAAAGGTCTTGGCGTTGACATTCATAATAATGAAACTGTTGGCTTAACGCGACCTCTTATATAAAAAATGTAAACTCAAACGGCCACACTCTTGACTGTCAAAGGTTTGTTGACGATTCACATTATAGAATATCTTTACCCGGTTTCCCAAATAACGTAGCAACTCGATCGGGGGTGGTAAATTTCCATAACTGTCAAAGTACCATACTGTGGAACCTTGTTTCACATAGGCTACAAAATGGGTTCCTGGTCCTGCATCATCATCTAAATTCATCATGACTCGTTCTTCTTTCCACGGTGCTTTGGGTAATTCATTTCGCATAAATACACCTCGAAAATGGGAAATCTTTAGTTGTTTGGCATAGCTTTCCACTTCTTCATGGGTCATGGCATGACGAGGCAGTTGCCTTAAGCGCTTATCGATGATGGACATTTTTTTTCTTAGACGGTAGGCCACTACCTTGTGGATAAAAGACTGGCTTTAAAGGATTGCCATTTCTAGCTCCCATCGCAATGGCTTCTAACGTTTTATTGTGTCGCTCGCTTTCTTTGAGTTGTTGCTTGCCTTGCTCGACGGCTTTTATGGTTTTCGCTACAGCGCTGGCACCACCCAAAAGGGACCCCAAAGCTGCCAACCCTGCAAATAAAGCCGGCAAAAAAAAACCCACGCTTAGCAACAGGAATGACTCGCCCACGATTTTGCTTTCTTCCTTTTCTTTTTATCGATACATGATGCTGCGATTTCGGAGATGTAGACAATCGCACAGCTTGTAAAGCTTTTTCGATAGCCACTCTTTTTAGATTTTTTAAAGTTTTTTTACGTTTTAACACTGGGTGTGAGGCAGATCCACTTGGTTTCCGACCTGGCTTTTTTCTCTTTTTGAGATTTGTTTTTTTCATGTTCATAGCATATCTTTTTTTCACCATGCTGCTACTTGGTGAACCTTTCACAGCAAACATTCGATAACAACTAACGTAGAGAACATTATTTCATAGCAGTATATTCCAATTCTATATAAAGCGGAAAATCATTCACCGTTTTCCCAGCTTCCTTTTCCTCAAACGTAAGCATAAGATGAAAGGATAATTCATCTCCAACATTTACTCTTTGATGTTTGTGGGCCAACACTCGATCACCGTTTAGTTGTATTTTTAAATGTTTCTCATCAGGCATGGCATATTTAATATGAATTACACCATCATAATGCAGTCGATAACGACTTAAACCGGAAGCAAGCACATAGGTAAGATCATCATTCACCAGTGGTAGTGGTGGTGGGGAATGGTTTCTGTCATTGTCCAGTTTTTGATTTGACAGGTACACTAAAAATACAGATGGGACAAATTTATAAAGCCTTTTCATTTGATAGGTCACATAACGTTTCGTGCAGACATCATTTTCGTCTCGAGGCTCTTGCACATCAATAATACGATAATGATTGGCTGAATAGCCCTCAGCGGTTAGTCTCGGGGCCATGTGATAGACACTTTGCACTTTGCGATCGACATAGCTTTTTGTTGCCACCTCTCGTGACTGTTTTGACAAAGAGGCGGCCGTGGCCATGGTTACACGAGCTCTCCCATACACGTCCAGGGTGATAGACGTTAACTAACCTATCCTACTCACCGCTTGCCTATATATATATATAAATCTTATACACACATGAAAAAAACTCAGTCATCGACACAATGGAATTAATGAAACAACCCCATGCTTTGCCCGTCTCTGATTTGGTTTCAGAGCTATCACTGTCCGTGTGCGAACCTAAACGTCATGGCACCCTATTCCCATCTACCGTTCGATGTATTATGGTAGGGCCTTCGGGTTGTGGAAAGACCAATGTTTTGCTGAACATTATTACCGCGCCTCATGGCCTACGATTTCAAAATATTTATATTTTTGCCAAATCCTTGTACCAGCCTCTATACGTGTATCTGGAACAAATTATGTCTTCGTTAAATAAAGAAGCCATGGGCTATTTTACATTCACCTCACCTCAAGATGTCATTCAACCAGACTGCATTCAACCAGATTCCATTAAATTTTTGATGATATTGCCACTCAACGACAGGCCATTATTCAAGAGTATTTTAGTATGGGACGCCATAAACAAGTGGATTGTTTTTATCTGGCTCAGACCTATTCCAAAATCCCCAAACAGTTGATTCGTGACAATGCCAATCTCATCGTTCTCTTCCGCCAAGACTCTAGAAATCTCTATCATATTTTTCAAGATCATGTGAATCCAGATATGTCCTTTACAGCTTTCACGCAATTGTGTGCTTCGTGTTGGAACCATCATCCCCATGCCTGTTTGGTCATGAGTGAACGATGTGAGGGACGTTATCGCTTGGGTTTTGATAATTTTATTTCTGTTTAAAAAGACCTAGGGTTGGACATTTCCTGTTAGTGTGTCTTTACCTTTACCATGGCGAACGCCATAGGGTACAAGAAACATGTTCAAATCATGCAGCGTATTATTGAGGCACGAAATACGATTCGACATAAATTTCGTGAATTGCAACGTTTAAAAAACGTCAATCCTTTACCCATGATAAAACATGCTCCATCATCGGTTGATCCCATGAGATTCAAACCTAATGCTTCTGCTGCTACTGCTGCTGCTGCTACCTCTCAAACCAAACCCATAACAAGTTCAAAATTTACTCAAACAGATTCCACACGACAGGTAAAATCCTCCTCTTCCTCCTCCTCTAATGTTAGTGAACAAGAACATCAAGAACATGAAGAAGAAGAAGAAGAACATGAACAAAGTGAAAGTGAAAGCGTATTTAGTCCTGAAAGAAAAAATAAATCGTCACCCCTTCAACAGTTTCTAAAAACAAAACAAAAATCTTCCGTCATAGCGGCAACACCGTCTTCCTCCACATCGTCTCCGTTTTCACAAGTCTTGGCAACCCCTCAAAATAATGCTCAACTCAAAAACATTTTAATCAAACATTATGGGGCAACCCTGGAACCGTATCTGACCCTTCTATTTATTGGAAAGACAGATACCACGTATGGTGTTCGCTATGAGAATGATAGTTTTAAAATTGGGGATTCATCCATTAAATTTGCTCGTACGAAAGCTGTCATTAAAAAGATCAACTGTAAATTAACACCAGGTCTGTTAAAGCTGCTATTTTCTCGCACCCCCTCGCCACAAGATTTTACGTCCGATGACCTTGCTAAATATAAATCCATTTTATTAGACACCAACGCTCACAAAAGAAACTATAAATCCTCTCAGCAGGTCAATGCCAATATACACCAAAATATAAAACCATCATTGCAAACATCTTTGGTAAGCAAAAACATCACTCTGCCTCTGGTGTAAGGTTTAAGAAATTAAAACCCTACCTAGATATAACCTTTTGGAATAATCCCAATCAGTTAGTAGAGCGCTTATACTTGCTTCATGCATCAAAACAAGCTGGTCACACTGGACATGAGGCGGAAATCGCCCACATTGAACAACAACTCCGAAATGCTAAAATTATTCTATAAGCCATCACCCATCTAAGTGGGCATTGCTCATGAATTGCATAAACCAGCCCGACGCATTTATGAACGTCGTCGTGTCATTTCCAAAGGAATCGATGAACTTTGGCAGGCAGACCTGGATGAAATGATACCTTATTCTAACGTTAACGACGGTGTACGCTATATGTTGACTGTCATTGATGTCTATTCCAAAATGGCTTTTGTTCAACCAGTAAAAAATAAAACTGGTGTCTTAGTCACAAAGGCCTTTCAACATATTATTGAACAATCAAAACGTCAACCTCACTTGTTACAAACCGACCAGGGGAAAGAATTTTTCAACAAGGATTTCTCCAGTTTTCTCAAATCTAAGGATATTTACCATTATACCACCTATAGCAATCTCAAAGCCAGTGTGGTCGAGCGGTTCAATCGAACATTAAAAAGTTATATGTGGAAAGAGTTTACAATACATGGTTCCTATCGATGGATAGACTGGTTACCTCAACTTGTGTCTCGCTACAACAACACCATTCATTCCACCATCGGCATGAAACCTCGCCTCGTCACCAAGAACCTACCCAGACTCAATAGACTGTTTAACCCTATAAAAAGGGTAGACCCAAGGCGACATCGCCTTAAAATTGGAGATTTTGTTCGCATTAGTAAACATAGAAGTGTGTTTTCAAAATCGTATACTCCACAATGGTCGACAGAAATTTTTAAAATTCGCCAAGTCAAGCTAGGTCAACCAGTGACGTATCTCTTAGAAGATCAGAGCGGTCAACCCATTCAGGGACGATTCTATTCTGAAGAAGTGCAAAAAACATTATATCCCAACGATTATCTCATTGAACGAGTAATTAAAGTCAAAGGTGCAAAATATTTTGTAAAGTGGTTAGGTTTTCCTTCCACGTATAATTCATGGGTCAATAAACATAATTTTTTGTAATAAAACCCTATTTAATTATTTTGAATAAAAAACCATTTCCAAAAAATGTATCATATGACCTTTCATTATTCCCACCCTTTTGGTTATTACATGTCCAATAACCGCTTTGTTCAAGCCCTTGCCAATCTGTTATGATGATGTTATACACTCACTCATTGTTTCAAACTTTGCGTTGCATGATGAGTCCATAATGAACCTAGGCTATGACATACACAGTATAAATCCGCACACTGTATAATGACACCTGCCTCTTATCTCTCTCTGCTGCGAGGCACGTACGATGATAAGACCTGTGTCTGTCTGGCTCGCCGTGGGTCAGCTTCAATGCTTTCAATTCTCATTGCATCAAGCAAGTTCTCTCTCTGCGTGTGAGCCCTGACCAGCCAAGACAAATAATAATAATAATAATGCATAAGTGTTTCACCAACATCATAGCGCATAACATAACGTGACTTCAAATCTGGTTTCTTACTTTTTCCCCAGTTTTCCTCAACGATCTCGAAAAAAAAAAAATGACGGAAACCATGATTTGAGCTTTTCCATACCTACTTCCCCTTAAACAGAACATCGACACAAATACATCGACATGCCCATCATAAAAATCGCCTCATTCGTTTTCCAAATAACGCGAAAATGAACAAAAAAAACACCTCTTCCATAAGAAAACCATGTTTCCAGCTTTTTACCTTTTTCATATCTATATCCCCGTAAAGAGGAAAATGAGACGAAATAAATACTATCGCACACGTCATTCTCACGTTTTCGGTTTTCACAATATGAGGGAAAATCACAAAAACCCATTTTTGACTAAAAAACATGTTTCCAGCTTTTTACCTTTTTCATATCTATATCCCCGTAAAGAGGAAAATGAGACGAAAACATACTATCACACACGTCATCCTCACGTTTTCAGTTTTCGCAATATGAGGGAAAATCTCAAAAACCCATTTTTACATCAAAACCGTGTTTCCAGCTTTTTAGCTTTTCCGTACCTACATCTCCGTAAAGAGCACAACGAGACGAAAACATACTATCACGCACGTCATCATCACGTTTTCCGTTTTCCAAAAATCGGCAAAAATGTGAAAAACGCATTTTTGACCCAAAACCCTAAGTTCACCTTTTCGACACCTACATTCCCGTAAAGAGCACGACGAGACGAAAAAAAGGAATCCAAGCACGCCCTCCTAGCATGGCCCGTTTTCCAAAAAATCGGCAAAAATGTGAAAACGCATTTTTAGACCCAAAACCCTAAGTTCACCTTTTCGACACCTACATTCCCGTAAAGAGCACGACGAGACGAAAAAAACGAATCCAAGCACGCCCTCCTAGCATGGCCCGTTTTCCAAAAATCGCCAAAAATGTGAAAAACGCATTTTTAGACCCAAAACCCTAAGTTCACCTTTTCAACACCTACATTCCCGTAAAGAGCACGACGAGACGAAAAAAACGAATCCAAGCACGCCCTCCTAGCATGGCCCGTTTTCCAAAAATCGGCAAAAATGAGAAAAACGCATGTTTAGACCCAAAACCCTATCTTCACCTTTTCGACACCTACATTCCCGTAAAGAGCACGACGAGACGAAAAAAAAACGAATCCAAGCACGCCCTCCTAGCATGGCTCCTTCGATTCCAAGGTCGCGGGGGGGCTCACAACTTGCTTTTGAAAGCAGCTCCCCCCCCCCTTACCACGTTTTTATTTTGGGGTGGGTATACCCCGTCCATGGAAAATGAGAGTTCACCACGAGTCCTACGACACCTCATAGGTTTAAATCCGATTATTGGTTAGCGAGATAGTAGAAAGCCGATGACCTATTAGTTTTTTGGGGTTTATTTCAATACATATTAAAAAAACTTATTTATAAATCATCATTTAAAAAGCCCGCCCTCTTACAAAATCCCCAAGTGCGCAGGCGTACAAAAAACATTCATCGCCATAATGTCAAGAAACAACATGTTTACCCCAAATGGCGTTTCCCAATTCCATCCATTTTAAAAAATAACCTCACCATCACCTAGAGCGGAGAAAATACCATCCAAATGACCCCTCACTCGACCCTACTCCTCCCCCACCACCTAACCCTTTCCCAACATAGCCATACATATTCAAGCACGAGCGCGACTTGAGGAAACCAACACTCCCCCACTACTCGCGAATGACCTTTTAGTTTTGGTCTTTTAATTAAATTAAGAGGCTATAGGAAAGTAGGGGACGTCACTACGAGTGCTAGGACACCCTGTAGGTTCTAATCCCATGATTGGTTAGCGAGATATCAGGTTCGGGGCAAATACGAGGAGGGTTCAAAAAGAAGTGGTGCAGCTCTGTCCCAATCCCACTACTCCTTTTCTCTTAAGATTCCCGCACAGTTTTTGTTAATTGGCTCCCCGTGTATCTAAATTCCCCTTACCGAATTTTTTGCATCTACACTCCATTTTGTAGGTATTTTTAAACTACGTCGCATTTTGTAAGTCTTTTCGATCTAAATTTCATTT
The DNA here is from genome assembly GCA_946902985.2 of Meconema thalassinum. Classification (NCBI taxonomy): domain Eukaryota; kingdom Metazoa; phylum Arthropoda; class Insecta; order Orthoptera; family Tettigoniidae; genus Meconema; species Meconema thalassinum. The sequence continues at coordinate 7,710,219 of OX336396.1, forward strand.
TCAAATCAGACCATCAGGCACATTGTTGAAGACTGCAAAATAAGAGCATACCTAGGTGACCCTATCGACTTTTTCAGGGCCACACCATCGAGCCTGGACTGGATCAATAGACTGGACATAAGGTTATAGGTCGATATCCGTGCTTGTATGTACTTATTATTGTTATTTTTTTTATTATTTGCGAATTGACCACTTCGGATCACGCTACAATTTCATTTTTTCTTTGCCTGAAGTTTCCTCTTCTTCCAGTACTCCTTCATCTGGGCGCTATGCTGTTTCTTCTGCTCATCCCTCCAGGCTCTTCCCTTCATTGTGGTTCTTGTGACGTGAAACCCTTCCAAATTTTGAATTATGTACCGAAATGTTTCCCTGTTTGACATCTGAACGTCCTGGATGTTGGAATTTTCGAGATCTTTTCGAACTTCCTTAATCCATGTCGTTGTTGTCTTCTTGTTCCACAGCTAGTCGAATAACTGTTTGGTTAGTCTAGTTGTGTCCATTCTGTACAAGTGTCCGAGAAACGATAACCTCCTCTTCTTCATGGTCTCTGAGATTCTCTCCACATTTTTATAGACTTCATTGTTGCTCCGAAGTTTCCAGCCGGTTTCAGTCTGGACTGGGCCCATGATTTTCCGTAGTATTCTTCTTTCTAGGTTCTCTAGCTTCTCCAACTTGTAATTCATCGAGAGACATTAGCTGGCATACAGGCATTCTGTTTTTACTACCGTGTTGTAATGTTTTAGTTTGGCATTCCATGAGATGCATTTCTTGTTGTAGATGTTTTTAGTTAGCCCAAAAGCTAATTATTAATATTATTTGTTATTATGATTGTGTTTCATGGGTAATGCCATACGCTAAATAATAATTGCATTTTGCGAGTATTTTCAACACCTCAATTGCATTTTGTAAGGATTGACAATCTACATTGCTTTTTAGTAAGTCTTTCAATATAGGGTCTGGGACTTTTGTGAGTATTTTGAATTTCAATTGCATTATGTAAGTATTTTCAACCTAAACCGCTTTTTGCAAGTATTTTGAATCTAAATTGCATTTTTTATGGTGGGAATTGCATTTTGGGGTATTTTCAATCTAAATTGCATTTTGTAAGTATCGCCCATCCAAATGAGCAGTTTGTAAGCATTTTCAAATTCAATTGCATTTTGTAAGCATTTTGAATTTCAATTGCAATTTGTAAGTATTTTGAACCTCAATTGCATTTTGTACGTATCTTCAATCTCATTTGCATTTTGAATATCAATTGTATTTTGTAAGTATTTCGACTCTACATTGCCCTATGTTACCGATGTTAAAATGCCCCGTTTTCTCAGGATCTGTTGCATATCTGCGGTGCCTTCTTTGGTGTACAACAGAGGAGAGCATAAATGGTTTCTTGCTGGTTTTGCTACTCACGTTTTACTGATTCTATCTCACGTAGAATTAACCCCTCACAAGAGCCCATGAAGAGTCTAGACCTACCAAGCGACCGCTGCCTAGCCATTTGTCCTACAGATTGCGGGTTGATGCATGGTCAGCACGTCGTGTACCCTCGGCCATTAATCTTGGTCTCCATGCCTGAGGCGCTGTCTCACTGTCAGGCAGCTCCTCAATTGGCCACAGGAGACCGAGTGCTCTCACGACAGATTTGGAAATCCATGACGGATATGGGAATCAAACCCGCTGCCACCGGGTGAGACGCATATTGTTTGTTTTTTCTCTCTATACAGATTTCTCCATTACTTCGCAACTATCAGTTCTAACCTTATATAGTACCGGTATCACATCCACGTAAGTATTCTATACTTTTATACAGTATCTCTTTTCTTTCTGATTTCTAGTTTTCGTCTCTCATTTTAATTTCCTCTTTTTAGATCTCTTCTGGGAGCCTCCATGGCTTAGGCAGCAGCACGCTTGGTCCGTGGTTCAAATCTCGGTCACTCCATGTGAGGTTTGTGCTGGACAAAGCGGAGGCAGACAGGGTTTTCTCCGGGTACTCCGGTTTTCCCTGTCACAATTTCATTCCAGCAACACTCTCCCCTGTCATTTTCTTTCATCTGTCATTCGTTTAATCATTGGCGCAGGGGAGTGCGACAAGCCTCGGCAGCCGGCACAGTTCATATCCTCGCCGCTAGATGGGGGCTTCATTCATTTCATTCCCTGACCTGGTCGGCCGACTGGAAGCAGGCTGTGGATTTTCAGATCTCTTCTACTCCACGCTGTTTGTATCAATACTTTGTTTTTTCATATTTTTCTTACTTAATACATTTTGTAACAGATGTGTTTTTTTTAATTTTAATGCGTGTTCTTTAGGACGAAGAATATCTTCAGAATGTTTGATAACATCCTCTGTTATGGCAAAGTATATGTTCTTGCACCTTTTCATGTCTTAATTTGCGCTGAGGAAGATCACAATGTGACTAAAACCGGTACGACATTAAATTACAATATACAGTGAGATTCTTTTGTTGGAGCGGGGCCGGCGGCCGGGCGCGCGCACCTTCCGCCAGCCAACCGAGTTCGGGCCGCAGGGTTGCGCGAGGTGGAGGCAAGCTAATCAGGGTCATTAAAGTCACTAAACTGTCATCAACGAGGGTGTGTAGTGTCAGCGCACAGATAAGGAGGTAACATAAACAACAGCTGCCAGATTTAATTAAAGAGCACAGATGTTTTTTTGTATTTCTTGGGAATCTGGATGACCTCACGTCACCAGTTAAAGATTAGAACTTATCTTATCACGGAAGATACTAAAAATGTTCTCTTTCAGCTGACCGACAGTAACTTGGAAAGTTACAACGTTACATTTTGTAGCTACTCCTGCACCCCCCTGCGCGTTTATTGTAATTAATCGAAGCACGTACCTAAGCTCGTTTGATGTTTAATTGTGGGTTAATTTAAAATACAACGTGTACAGATCAATTACCCGTACCCTAGTGGAGCTGGGGAACAGTATACGGCAGCAGATATCGCTCACAACAGAAGGGAATCACAACGTGTAAACGCTAATTTATTTACACGACACAACGCTTGTCTGTGAGCTGAAGAACATTTTCAGCATCTCCTGTGGATAGGTAAGTTCTTTAATCATGATTTGCTGGTGAATTTACCATTAATTAATGTACTTTGTTACGGTTTCCACCTGCGCGCAATCCGCGGTGCAGCTAGGCTGGCTGGCGGAAGGCGCGCGCGCCCAGCAAAAGAATCACCCTGTAGCCTATATTGACTTGCAGTTTTATAAATCTTATTGTAAATACAAGTATTAAAAGAATGAGAATTCTCAACCACAAACTCAAAAGTCCACTCGTAGTGAATATTGTTCCTTTATTTTTATGGACAAAACATTTACCCGAGAAAAATTAAGGGTGGTTCGTATCCTAATTATGAGTTACCGGGGATAATTAATGGGTGTCGGGAATTCTCGTCACACAATTCAAGGGTCTAGTTGAATATTTTTATTTGAGAATATAATGGCAATAATTATATTTTCCCAGGCAGGATAACTAAAGAGGGGTTCATGATCAAAATTGTTGCACAGGGAATCAATGGGGACATCATACGCTACTAAAAATGGCAGCGATAGGCTTCTAGTTTGCAATAATCCAGTTACAGGCTCCCAAGTGTAGCTCAATGAGTGACCGCATTCTAGCGGGCTCATACATAACTAAATGCCTTTTAATTTTCCCCGCACCGCGTCAAACTTGGTGTTGTGACTTTTGTGAATTCATGAATAGTTTGAAGACCTGCGCATGGGTTATCCCTGTAATTTGAGTTGTAAAGCACAGGGTTTCACCTGGCTCGTTACCAGTTACATTTTAAATTCCAAATACTTGGAGGACAAAGTATATAACAGGGGTTGAGCAACGGCCTACTTAAGGAGGCTGCACTGAAAGGTTGATGCTGATAATTGTTGTTTTAAGGGGCCTAACATCTAGGTTATCGACCCCTAATCGTCTGGGTGATAGCAGAAATGACAATGAAATGAAAACCATAACGAACCTGGTTTGTTGGTTGGTTCGTCAGTTTAGCCCCGTGTACTTGGGTGTGTGTAGAATCTGTCTGATAACCGGTGTTAAATGTGATGACTGTATTAGTGTGTGTTATCTGTTTTTTAATTCAAGTAAGGACTGCAGACTTTGAATTTTTCAAATAGTTCCTACTTTTGCCACCAAACGCCACCGTCAACGACTACTAGTTCAGAACTTAGCTACTAGACGCCATCGCAGTTGGCTCTTGGCAACGAACGTAGAAACCTAAGAGCGCTGTTTACATTCTTAACCTATCCAATTTAGCTTCACACAGGTGTAATTAGTGGAAGGTTCTTTAACATGCCATAAATCTATGACATGGGACCGCCGGCTTTACTTCCCCTCCGAAGGAAGGCATCCTGAGGGATTTTTAACGCTCTTAAAAATCTGACGGCTTCGGCCGGGTTTGAACTCGCTATCTTGGGCACAGAAGCTCAGCATGCTACCCACTACGCCACCGTAGCCGCCAAAAGTTCTTGTCTGTTCGTATCGTACAGGCTTCCACTCCGCTTGCCTTGTTGCCATGTGCACCCAAATCTGTCCACACTAATTGCAGAGGCCTGTTCCACGAATAAACTTTGCAACTTTTCATCTTGGACTTTGCACGTTTCAGTTCAGATTTGTAGCTGTAAATCGTGTTCAACGTTATAAGACAAGGCCTGGAAATGAGGCGCCAGACAACATTGGGAGCGATAATTGCCGACTGCTAACAACCACACCGCTGTCTGGTGTCAACAATCATGCAATGTTGCATACTTTGTGACTTGTGTTTGTCTCTGTGAATGTTGAATATGATTAAAATTGACTGGTGAAGTGTGTCGTATTATAGATGCGCTTTCGTTAAGGACAGTAAACTGCTGTTTGACTGATATTGAGATGGGTGCTCAATGGTCTTTATGAGCAACACGTAGTGAAAAGCAAGTTTTATTCCAGTGAAATAGTGTAAATGTGGCATGCATTGGGGCAAACACCTTCGATATAATTCACGGAATGTTTGTGTATAGTAACTTATGTGTAATTAATAGTATTATGGTTGTGTTTGTGAGTAATGGTGTATTGTAGCGTGCCGTATTGTAAATCTCGTCAAGTTAAAGGCAATGGACTTTCATTTCATAAATTTCCATTGAACGATGACATACGGAGACAATGGGTTCTATCTGTTTCACGTGAGGGGGAAAACCCAGTGTCTTTGTGGACTCCAAAACCGTCTTCTACAATTTGTATGACGCATTCCAAGGATTCTGATTATAGTATAATTTCTGCAAAGAAAACGCTCTTACCGAACGCATTTCCAACAGTTTTTGAGGACTAATCCTAACATACACATGTACAAATAAATAGACATCCACGCAAAACAGCAAGTGTTGATAAAGACAACCATATATACAATAAAAGAAAATGTTCAGGTAATGTATATATTACGGAAGACTTATGATGAACGAATTGAGAAAAACTAAGATCAACCACGTGTTATTGTAGGAACGCAATGTTCAACAATCAAGCCAACTCATGGGAAGTCAAAGAAAAAAAAATCAAGTCGGGCATTAAGAAAATGCAGAACTGCAATTAAGTCATTGAACCGGAAGATAATTTCATTAAAACAAAAATTATATTCACAGCAACGTCAGGACAAATTCGATGTTCAAATATCGAAGCTGAAGAGTGAAGCGGATCGCGGGGGACTTGAAAGCTCTCAAATTTGAACTTTCACGAAATGAAAGTGTAAATACAATGAAACAACAATCAAAATATGTGTATTGCTCCCTAATAAATCACCGCCCACTTACCGCCTACTGAGAGATGTGAATAGTTTACAACTTCCTCATCCACGAACCCTGAAACTTACATTGGGCACACGAACGGTGAGGCGGGTGTCACGCCACTTGCAAATAGCTGGGTAGACAACCGAAAACAGTCGCTCACTCACGATAATGAGAAGGTTGGTTCATTAAACATTGATGAAATGGCCTATAAAGTATGAACTATTGCATTAAAAGAAGTTAGACTCTTTCACGGCATTAGTAATATTGAGAAAATGGAATTCGAATCGAACATAAGCTGGCTGATAAATTATAACGCATACTGTACTGTTCAAGGGCCTGTCATCCTCTTACAGGGTAACAGGATACAGATTCAAAGTTATCCCTATAATAAGAAGAGACTTACGAAGGAAACGTATCAAGCTTTGGTGCTAACATTTCATCACCGAGTCCTGCATACAAGTTCAATTACGTGATTACGCGGAATCTCCCAAGTGTCGATATAGAACTGAGAAATAAGGGAGGTACCAATGACAGGAGGTACGTGCATACCATCGAGTCAACTGGGGCTACATGACCGCGTTGTCGCAGCCCCTGAACTAAGGAACCCATCGAGTCAACACTTCGCACAGGAATTATCGCATCTTTTATAAGTGGTAATGTGAAACTAAAGGAAGATACAATCGCAGCAGGCACTTTGAGCAAGTTTCTGAAGCCTAAAGGGTCGTGGAAGGTTCATAATCCATCCAGTGCTACAGAAACACCCCAGCTTCCGGCACATAGCCTATAAAACATTAACCATATTTTAGCTTTGAAGTCTCTTTGGTTTCAGAAAAGCCGGCGTCTCTATCTTCCATTTCAATTGCAATAGTAGCGGGGTTTCTTGTAGGAGTGGCAGAGGAGTTGCGAAGGTTGCTTAAAAAAAAAATCAGTTCCAGCAAGTTCAAGCCCGTCATTAAGTTTAATACATTTTCAAGACAGAGGGAGATTAATATATCCCAAATGCTCCTTTTATATCTGAATTGGAAACAATTTCTCACTTTGTCACAACAGCCGTAAATTTCAAGTCTCGAAAGTAGATAATGTCAAATTTCATTAATATTTTAACTGGCATATTTTCCGAGTACATCAAAATGTGAAATATGTATTGACAATCCGTAGTTTATTTGCAACATTTAAAATGCCACTTTTAAAGAATATTGGTGTGAACCACAAGAGCAGAAGTGGAACGTTTCTGAATCTAAGTGTTAACCACTTACAGAATGATTCCTAAAGTGATGTGAAATACAGCCAAGCGTGAGCCGTCTTTATCATTTGGGGAAACTAGTGAAAAACAGGCAAGAAGTACTAAGAAAACACGTGTTAAGTGTATTTGAGTTGCATGTAATGCATAGTCAACAACAGACAACTAGGGCGCCGAACCGCGATCCTAGTGGCGTTAAGTGTAACTACCAGTTTGGCGCTCCAAGTGTCGCGTATGGACACTTGGCGAAACCGGAAGAACGGATTTTCAAAAAAACAATTGATAAGGGGCAGCACCAATTCACCTGTAAGCCGCTAGGTAGCGCCACGTATGGACAAACAGCTGGGTGCTGATTGTGTAGGCTATGTTATGTCATTTATTTAACTCGTTTTCAACACACTAGCTCTCTTTTTATTCAGATACTGTATTTTTAGAAAATAAATAACAAGAAAATAGAAAGTGTTAATATCACTGAGTTTTAATTCTAAGAAGTGTGTAAATTTAATGTTTAACACCTCATTCCTTCAGTCCTGTGGCGTCGCATTGTGGTTGCATCGTAACGATGGTTTAAATGATTAAAATAACACGATATATTGAAAAGTCTGGGGGAAATGTGGTTTTTGTTTTGTAAATTATTGGATAGGTGTTTGAGGGACTGATATTTCATGGGTAATAAATCCAGAATCATTCGGTGTAACGTTTGATATTTGTATTTACCGCTCCAATGCCCGAGGAAACCGGATTGCTCGTATGTCCGCTGTGATAAGAACAGCTGAGCAAAAAATTACCGCACAAATGTTGGTTTCCCACATTTCTGCTATTGGTTAAATTTCAAAATTATATTTCTGAGTTGTTTTTAATAATTACAAGGAATGTTATCTTCAGACAAAATCGATAGGCCGCACTCAATAATGAATATGGGTAGACTGCTCTCTCGCGGATATATGATGAACCATCGCCGCCATGCGTGCGTGTGCTGCTTCCGGCGATGGCCGTTTCAAAACCATTACGAAAAAAATACATGGTAAAGGCCTGTTGTGTCCATACTGTATATGATTACTATACTGCGATTAGAGCATAGATGGTTAGGAATTTCTCGGAATATATATGAGTGAGTTGATAACACGGTTAGTGATATTCATGTTCTGTGGTTACTAGTGTTGAGAGGGGCTTTGGCGGAGACTGTTCGTTCGGGCTTGAGTAAAAGCTGCAGCCTATTAAACGTAATATTCTTTTTAAAATATTAACCCAAGTTGTTCAGTTATCCCTGGCTATCCTAACAATTATTGTAAACAAGAGGAACACTACTCTCATCGTTAATTCAGTGGATGTCCTACCTTCGTAATATGATACAGTACGCATAACACGGCGCAAACACAATAGAAAATGCTGTTGTTTATCGACAAGACTAGGTAACATATTAATAATGTTTTACTACCCATGATAGCTCCTATAAAACCGATGACTGCGGTTATGCACATGAACCATATTATAAGGTATGCATTAAATAACTCAAAAGTATACTGTTCTCGGACAAACAAAATGTTACATACAATTGTCACCACTAAGAGGATGATGCCACAAACAAGAAATATGGTAGAGATTGTTGATTAGCAACATGGCAGCCCAAGTATCATACGCATGCTCATTCAAGGGCCAAGCTCCCACTTGCCTGCCCTACGAAGAGATATTATTGCGAAAAACGTGTCACCCTGCACTCAGATGCAGTGGATTGACATTCAGTTGCAAAAGCGGAAAACCTACACAAACAAATATTCTAGAAGCATTCTAAAGACAAAATGTCCTTTTGAATAAATAGATTAATTTGTTTCATAAATAGACAGATATCAGCGAAATTGATTTAATGTAATTATGAAGGACGTTTTCTTTCTCAACCTCGTCGTCCCTGTGAAGCCACGCCTGTGAAACACCAGCACCTATAAGCTCGTCGTTATGTTCCTAATAGGGGCAGATTACCTCGCTGTTCCATCTCTTATAACCGGACTACCCGGAGAAAAACCTGTCTGCCTCCGCTTTGTCCAGCACAAATCTCACATGGAGTGACCGGGATTTGAACCAGGGACCCAGCGATGAGAGGCCGGTGTGCTGCCGCCTAAGCCACGGAGACTTCTCTGTCCACCACTACTACCACTGTGAAAACCCAATACCGAAGATAAACCGCCTGGCACTTGAATTTCCTATAAACACTCTGCCAAGCAGGGTTGTACAAAATACATTGGAATCTAACACAAAACACTGAAACATATGTAGGCCTATTTATTATTTAATTATGACATATTGTACTCTTTGGATATACAGTAACTCTTCCACATGGTTATTACCTGAACGCTAGGTCACATAGGTTATGTGACTTTATTAATGGACACCTCTGGGACGGTCAAAATGAGAAACACTTCCCCTCCAACAGTCTCTATGACGAAAGTTTGGAACACGTGAACATTATGGTATGTGTTGGCTGCAGAGTGGAGGAAGAGGGTTGATTGGATCCTCAGTTTAGGGGCTGCGACAACGCGGTCATGTAGCCCCGTGTACTTTGGGTGTGTGTAGAATTTGTCTGATAACCGGTGTTAATTGTGATGACTGTATTAGTGTGTGCTATCTGTGATTCAGGTAGAAGGACTGCAGACATTATTTTTTCCAAGTAGTTCCTACTTTTGCTACCAAATGCTACCGTCCACGATACCTAGCTGCGGACGTGGCTACTGAATGCCATCGTAGTCAACAACTGGCGGCGAACGTTGGGACTAATATAGCGTTATCAAACTAACCTACACATTTTAGCTTCCACAAGTGTAATTAGTGGAAGGTTCTTTTACATGCCATAAATCTATGGCATGGGACCGCCGGCTTTACTTCCCCTCCGAAGGAAGGCATAGGCTACTGAGGGATTTTTAACACTCTTAAAAAATCTGACCACTTCGGCCGGGTTTGAACCCGCGATCTTGGGCATAGAAGCTCAGCATGCTATCAACTACGCCACCGAAGTCGCTAGTGGAGGAAGAGAGGGGAAGTTGCTAATCGGACTGCGCCCCTATTGGAGAGTGGCCTTTTGCCAGGGGCGAATATTTCCTGACCTCTTCTTCGTGCGTCAACGTTTTATGCAGCAGGCGTACACGCTATATCAAGTGTCTCAAAAATGGTGGGAGCTAAGATAGTTCATGATTTGTAGTTTGTTTAGCAATGAATGGTTTGTCTGTAGTCGTTACCTAACAGAACTTACACCGCAATCAAGCTCCCTCTCCACCATTAACCAAAATACGTTTCCCCTTCAGAACATGGCATTTTTAGGCATTTGACTTTTCAATTAAGTCGCTAAAATCTAATCATGAATGTGCAATGAATTTCTCTTCCCACAAATAGCATTGAAGACTGATTTGTTAAGAGTTTTTAAAGCCGAACTGAACTTTGGTGATTATCCACATTCGTCTTGTATCGTTCTTCTCCAGTGTCCATGCATCGCTGCCATACAGAACATACATTTTGGAAAACTCTGTTCTGTGTATGTTTGAGTTTTCAGTCTTCTGACTGGTTTGATCCAGCTTTCCATGCTTCCCTCATCACTACATCGGTACCACACCTTACATCCGAGGCAATCTGTTTAACATATTCTAACCTTGGTCTACCCCTACAGTCCTCGACCCTTCCTTCCATAACTAAGCTTGCTAAACCTGGGAGTCTTAATACGTGTCCTACCAACCTATCTCTTCTCTCCATAGCAGTCGCCAGAAACATCTCTCCTTTCCCACTCGTCTTAATACCTCTTCATTTGTTACCCTATCTACCATCTGATGTTCTTCATTCCCCTGTAACACCACATTTCAAACGCTTCAATTCTCCTATTTTCTGCTGCACCAATAGTCCAAGTTTCACTTTACCCTGACAAAGGCTTTGAAAAATGACTTCCTAATATTTAAATCCGTATTCGATGTCAACAAATTATTTTCCTGTAGCAATGCCTTCCTTGCCTGAGCCAACCTACTTTTTATATCCTCCTTGCTTCGTCCATCACTGGTTATTTTGCTTCCTAAGACAGTAACATAAGTCTCCTACTTCCGTTAGCTTTTCACCTGCCAATTTGATGTCCAAAGGGGTTTCTGGTTTCTTCCAGCTGCATTCCAATATTCTCTTTCCTAATGTTTGACATTTAGTCTCGGGGTGGAATAAGTGTATCTACAGCTATGGGAATACTTTTGAGACAATGATACGTTTTGCTGACTGACCCCGTTTTTGGAAATGATGGCTTTAGACTTTAAGGGAGCTCATACACAGTCGGCTGTCAAAATTTAAGTTTTTTTTTACGTTTAAATGAAAGACAATACCTTTCTCAATATATCTGTTAAGTTTTATAAGTAAATTCAGCGTTTTGGCAGAGATATAGCGTATTACGTGAGACCATGCGCCTATCTGTCAATGGAGTGTTTCATATTCAAAGCTGTTTACCCGAAAGGTTGCTTTTTTGGTACGAAAAACACAATATCTCGTGAACCATGTGATGAAACTGGATGAAACTCGGCAGATACATTCCAACATATGATTCCTAGAGGATGAACCTCATTTACGAAATTATCTTAAAAATAATTGAGATATACTTGGAAAAATAAAGCAAAAAACTGTTCATTTTTTGAAAGACAAATTTAACATTAAAAAATACATACTATTTACAATATAACATTCATGGTGGTTCATCCTCGCTATTTATGCGTTTACTTTACATGCAAAAAAATTATTCCATTCAGACTGGTATTTCTTATTAAATCGCGTTTTTAGAGATTCACGGAGTTTTAAATATCTCGAATATTATCCTTTCAATATATCACGAAATACTTTATATACTGCTCCTCTCTCTAAATTAGACGAAAGCTCTTTGTATTGACGATACATAACTCTATGTTACATATTAGTGAAGCTATGATATGATTCGTAACTGCAAAAATTCCCACTGACGGTGTATGAGCCCCCTTAAGTCATTAGGTCGTGTAAATTAAAATGATTGACCCCAGCGCAGCGGGACACGAACCCGCGACCTTCAGTGCTCTGACCACTGAGCAATGGGGGCACCTTGCGATGGTACATCCCTCTCTATATCATTACTCTTCATAGAAGTACTCACACAGGCATAGCACGCACCCTGTCCTGTCTCCCCGTGTATTGTAACACATTTCAATCTTTACATTGAACAAGCAATGAAGCGAATGGGAGGAACATTTTAAGTGGGAGTGAAGATTCAAGGAGAAATAATTTCAACTCTAAGATTCGCTGATGACATGGTCATCTTGGCCGACACGCCAGAGGATTTGAACGCGTTTTTAAATGGTATGGATTCTGTCGTGAGGAAATAATTCATGATGAAAATCAATAAATATAAAACAAAAATATTGGAATGCAACCGAAATAAATGGACATCAAATTGCCAGGTGAAAAGCTAAAGGAAGTCGGAGACTTCTGTTACTTAGGAAGCAAAATAACCAGAGATAGACGAAGCAAAGAGGATGTAAAAGTAGGTTGGCTCAGGCAAGGAAAGGAATCTGTTAACATCGAATATAAATGTAGGTATTAGGAAGACATTTTTGAAAGCCTTTGTTTGGAGCGTGGCGCTCTATGGAAGTGAAACTTGGACTATTGGTGGAGCAGGAAAGAGGAGAAATGAAGCGTTCGAAATGTGGTGTTACAGGAGAATGATGAAGATCAGATGGGTAGATAAGGTAACAAATGAAGAGGTATTGAGACTAGTGGGAGAGGAGAGATGTTTCTGGTGACTGATAATGAGGAGAAGAGATAGGTTGGTAGGACACATACTAAGACACCCAGGAATAAAAAGCTTAGTTAGGGAAGGAAGGGTCGAGGACAAGAACTGTAGGAGTAGACCAAAGTTAGAATATGGTAAACAGATTGCCTCGGATGTAGGGTGTGGTAGCTATGTATTGATGAAACGATTAGCTCAGGACAGGGAGGCTTGGAGAGCTGCATCACATCAGTCAAAAGACTGAAGACTCAAACGACAACAACCCACTTTGATGTGTTCTCTCCATGACAGGGTTTCGGAAAAGATGGGACGCAACAAGTAATGTTCTTGAGCGAGTGAGGGAAGCACGCACACGATTCTGTAGAGATGACAGCTTCTCTGCGAGAATAGACGCCGCTATTCAGAGCGGAGAGACGGCGATTTGTGTGTGAGAAGCGCTCTCAAAGCCTGGTCTCTACCACGTAATGTTTGTGAACATTAGTCGAGCCATTCTCTGGGTCATCCTCTTGGAAGATTAGCAGCGGTTGATTCCCAGATTGTAGCCTTCCTAATTAACAAGGGACTAATTGCGTCTCTCCACCTCGTGCCGTAACACTTAACTGAATGTATCGGACGCAGTTTTCTCCTACGCCAGGTGACAATTGCACTGCGAGAACCGTGACACGGTATTGCACTAACATAGAAATGTCTAGAGCAGACATGGGCAATCATTTTAGCGCCAGGGCCGGATGCAATACAAAATAAAACAATACATGTTTGAACAAGATTATGAACATTTTATTTATGAATTTTAAATCAAACAAAACTTATCGGCTACAATGGTAGGAAACCTTCTTCTTCTTGGTTCGTTGAGGCCCCTAGGACCACGTGGTTCCTAACTCTGGCGAGCCCAGTATTCCTACATCTTTGCACTATGATCACACCTTCATTATTTGTTAGAAGAGGAAGGAGTGTGCGACAAGTGGAACTGTGACTGTGCTTCTAAAGGTTTTTCATAATCTGGTTGAAACTGGGATGAGCTGATTCTTAGTAGCGCAGCTAAATGGTGGTCTGTTAATCTATTTCTGACGCTATTTTTGCGAAGGTTCGTTGTAGAAAACACCTGTTCACAGATAGAGTAAGATGCGAACATGGCAGTTATCTTCTGTGTAAGAGATTTCAAGATTGGGAAGCTAGATTTTGGCAGGACCTTGTAGAACTCAGTTTTCGAAACGTTGAGGAATAGTTGCTACAATTCTTTGTTACATTGTAACTCAATCAGTTCCAGCTGAAACTCTGTTACACAAAACGCATAAACACAATGAGATTGAAACAGTTTTTCACTTCTAGATTCACAGAACAGCTAATATGACCTAGCCTATGTGTAATTGTAGGTAGTATAATTGGAAACCATGTCGCGGGCCGGATTAGACTAGTTCAAGGGCCGTACTTTGCCCATGTCTGGTGTAGAGGACAGCACTATTGTCTGTAGGGCCCGGATGTTGATGCCATAAAAAAGTTTAATAAATGCACTTACAATTTTCAAAAATGACTGTAACAAATGAACTAAAAATTCGAAAAATGCACTGTAAAATGGAGAAAATGCTCTTATAATATTAAAAACTCACCAATATTTCAAAAATTCGATAAATGCTCTATAAAATGGAGAAGATGATCTTCTAATAATAAACTCACCAATATTTTGACATCTTGCTCAAAATAGATTTCTAGCACTCAACAAAATGTCTATGTTCACTTTAGTCTGAGTTGCACTGCACTACGAATGTCATTCTGATGTTGTCAAATGTAAATGATCTGCGGTTATCAGCCGACAAGTTTTTATATCTCGAAAAGCTGCGTTCAACATCAACTGATATGATTGGAGCGTACTTGAAGTGAGGAAGGTCGTTTGCTGCTAAATCCTCCTCAATCCCATCCATGCAGTAGTCTTTACCAGAAAGAATGTCTGAGATTTTGCATAATGTTTAATACCCCGTGTTTTAGTCCAGCCCTTTTTTCAGTTTCGATGCCATACCCACAGCAATTTCACCACGATTGTTGCTCAGACTAGTTTCCACCCGGTTGATTAAGGAAATGGAATCAATATTTCATTATTTTAAATTATCTTGTATCAGCTACTAGCTCCTTCTTAACTCTGAGAGACGTAGCTCCTCATATAAAGCTGTGACATGACTAAATTGAAAAAAAAATGACCTTATAAAGCCAATTTCTCTAAAATGAGACCAAAAATCTACCAAATTTAAAAAATGCTCTTAAAATGGAAAAATATCAAATAATGCATAAAGATCCAAAATAAAAATGACATATTTGAAGACGGGGTGGCACGTCAGGAGTTTCTATGTACTTCAGCATTGTTTTAGACCGCTCAGCGAAAAGATGACATGTCATCAACATCTGGGCCCTAATTATCTGTAAGGACATGTCCTATCTTTGTGAGGACATTACAATTTGCTCATGACTGTACTAATGTGTGTACTTGTAATTGAGGTAGGTAGCGACCATGGCCTTCAGTCAGGTACAATCCCAGCATTTGCCTGGAGTAGAATTGAGTGAAACCAAGGAAAAACACTTCCTGGATGGTTGAAGTATGAATCGAACTCACGATGCTGAGTGTAGCCCGTTTCAGCCCACAGATCAGAAATACATTTCTTGGTAGAGTCAGGAATCGAACCCGGGCCTGCACGGAGACAGCTAAGATTGCTAGCCACTACGCAACGAGGCAGACGCTACTTAGTATGGGTTGCTATTTTTGTTACTTCGATTAGAAGCTTTTATCTAATGTTTATCGTACATTGTCGGCTTCGGTGGCGTAGTCGGTAGCATGCTGAACTGCTATGCCCAAAATCGCGGGTTCAAACCCAGCCGAAGTCGTCGGA
Source organism: Meconema thalassinum (assembly GCA_946902985.2). Taxonomy (NCBI): domain Eukaryota; kingdom Metazoa; phylum Arthropoda; class Insecta; order Orthoptera; family Tettigoniidae; genus Meconema; species Meconema thalassinum. Next base: position 7,725,881 of record OX336396.1, read on the forward strand.
TTTTTAAGAGCGTTAAAATCATACAGTATGCCTTCCTTCGTAGAGGAAGTAAAGCCGGCGGTCCCACGTCATAGATTTATGGCATGAAAAAAGAACCTAACACTACAATTGGTATCATGTAGTCACATTTGTAGGATTAGAAACGTTCAATAAGTTCCAACGTACGCCGCTGAGTGACAGTGACAGTGGCATCTAGTAGCCAAAGTTGGAACTAATTGAAATTGAACTTTCATTTCATCACTCATTAATTCCTCTCGTGAGGTTGGTGTCAGGAAGGGCATCCGGCCGTAGAAGCCATCACCAAACGCGTCTCATCTCCGACCCTGTTGGAAACGGGATTAATAAGGGGTAGTCATAGACGGAATGGTCGAACTCCGCTAATTAGGTTAAACCCAAACAGTCCTGTCAGCTCACGCTAATGGGTTTGGGAAGAGAGTGGGGGTAGGCAACCTCCCCTGAAATATTGGTTAAACCAAGAGTAGATTAACAGCTGGACCCCGTGGAGTTTTCGTAGATATAATCAGTGTAGCTAACATGTTATCCATGTACAAAGAGGTGGAGAATTAAGAATTATAGGAAACTATACTTTTCATAAGTGTGAGTTGTCAAAACGGGGCAAAAGTGGAGGTTTCAAACAAGGTATGTTGTGCCCATTGATTTACAAATGGTTTTACAAAGTTTTAACGTTAACTCCACGAACTGTCAGTGGAAGTAGAGCTTTTGTCTGCAGCAGAATACGTATAGGCATTTGGTTCCCACGAAAGCGTTTTAATGCTCATAGTGCAGGTTATAACTTTCATACGATAGCATTTGTACGAAGCTACAACATACAAATTAAAATGTGCATATTGATCTGTATAATAACTCTGAAACACAAAGAAAATTATTGCACTTGAGCTTTAAAAGGCAAATCTGGAATAACGCCTAAATTTTATAATGAGTTGTATGAAATACGTGTTTGACATAACAAGAGTAAATAGTGAAGATCAGCGCAGGTTGACACATTGCGACAATATTTACCACCACGTCCACTTTGTAGTGGGGAGCAGTGAAACACGCCTCAGGCAACTTCCCCTGTTAGGATTTTCCTATTTGACCCCCATGGAGAGAACTCATTAGCGGAGCTCAGTATCACCCGTCATAGATATGTTTATTGTACTGTGACCGATCAGTAGGCTAGGGATCGATAGCATGCCGAGTTATCGGAGACCTCAGGATCGATCGCATACCGAGCACGCATAATTTGCGGTGTTCTCAGTGCCGAAATTGTGGGGGAGCCATACACAAGGAACACGATAGTGTTTGAACCGAAATGAATACGACATCTGAGTTGCCAGTCCAATATGATGTTAAGAACAATAATTACTCTACTGCCCATAGCACTAAGAGAAAACACGGAGGTTTGGAATACGAGCAGGATAACAACGTAGCCTTACTGGGTGAGGCCCGCATTTCCAAGAATCTTGTGGACGAGAGCTCCTATTGTTTAGCCAACACACTTATTGTGCTGCTGAAGTGCTGGATTTACGACACCCTAGTCTCGATAATCCTCCAGCACTGGAGCCCGCGGAATTAGACAATGTAACGTAGCGCCGAGATGCTAATTTGAGATCCGCCTATGAAAATATTGTAATAAAAAGGCCCAATCAGAGAAGAGGCTGAGAAATGCATTTATGAATTTTAATCACAGCCCAAGCCCAAAAACTACCAGAGTTACGGGGATATTACTGAGTCAGCCGCGGAGGAATATTTCCCCCCCTCCACGACACTCAAGGCATGGCGCCAAACGAGGATCTACCCTGTAGCGTCATGATGCAATTTGATTTGAAGAGGTTTCTGCCGATCGATTTCGAATTTAATCCTATGAATGTTGCCGTCCTCATCTTGACCTACAAGTTGAACCAAAAATTATTGCAGTGTGACGATTGCCATGGGAGCGCACGTGACAGAGGTGACAAGTCCATTGTCCCAAAGTTGAGGGTGGATATAGGCACTGAGCGCACACACTACTGTCGACCAAAGTATTATGTGCACTCGAGTTTGAAGGTTGTTTGTGAAGTAACCAATAGACCTACATAAAATCCAATAACATCATCATTTTTGCCGTTCTATTATACGTTAGTTCATGTAGGTTTGTAATTTTTAATTGATATTTTAATATTTTTTATCGCAGTTGGAGCACAAAATGTGCCCGTTTTTAAGCGTGTTTCAACCATGCGTCACATTTAAGAATTATTATCTCAAAACCCCGTCATCAGATCGAATGCAAATTTTAACACAATATACATTGGAATGTTGTATAACTAGTTTATTAATTTCAACATTTCATGAGTCCAAGAAACAAAGTTGTTATCATTTTTATAAGGTAACTTTTTCTCGGCTCGGGGTGGTTGGAAAATATAGCTCTTGTTCGCGTTGTAATCCTTATACATCAAGAAGTTATGCTGTATGACTGTGAAATACGTAAATTAATTCACTTATTTTACATCGGTTTGTATTTGTTCGTGGAAATAAGGCATGATTCACCTGCCAGCCGCTCCGGGGTAGGCTGTACAGCCTTGCTGAGATGGAGCCCATCACTGCCGAGCGAGGCGAGGTCGTATTTCCCCGTTCAAATATAAACCAATATAAAATAAGTGAATTAATTTACGTATTTTAAAGTCATACAACATAACTTTTTGATGTATAAGGAATATAACGCGACCAAGAACTACATATTCCAACCACCCCAAGCCGAGAAAACGTTACCTTAGACAAATGATAGCAACATTGTTTCTTGGACACGAAAAATTTTGAAATTAATAAACCAGTTATACAATATTCCAATGTATCTTGTGTTAAAATTTGGATTCGATACAATGTAGGGTTTGTGCGATAATAATTCTTAAATGTGACGCATGGTTGAAACACGCTCAAAAATGGGCACTTTTTGTGTTCCAACTGCGATAAAAAATATTAAAATATAAACTAAAAATTCCAAACCTACATGAACTCACGTAAAATAGAACGACGAAAATAATGATGTGATTGGATTTTATGTATGTCTATTGGTTACGTCACAAACAACCTTCAAACTCGAGTACACATAATACTTTGGTCGACAGTAGTCAGTCAGTTTTGCGGCCACACCGGGCATAGTCCACGCTGCTCGCGACTTTGATACCGCGTAGCCGAGTGAGAAAACATTTTCTAAGTGATAAAATTTTACCGCCAATCATTCACAGAGGTCATGATAGTTATCGAAGACGAACACTATTTATACAAATCTATCCAGACGGGGTTTGCCGCCCACGTCCATTAAAAAACTTAACGCCACGCCGTGCGGAGCCGAGAACGCGGAGCGGTGACCAGCAGCCCATTCGAGACCCGAGCAGGGAACTTTGTGGAGCTAACGAGTTGCAAGCGAGATCGCTGAACCTACAGGCTTGTACTCATATGTTTCGACGGTCTAGGAAATCGTAGGAAATACCAATCTAGGACTGAACGGGATAGGGGTATGTCGGCCTACTGAGGACCTGCAAGCCCGATTCGCAGTAACGGTACCGCCAGCCACATATCATAACGTTTCGCAGCGAATGAAGCCCGTGGATATAAGTGTAAAAAGTGTCTTATGTGATAGGGTGTGCAAAATAAGTGCATCGATTAGTGTTAACAGTGTATTTATCTGTATGTCATCGCCTTGTAAGATGACCCAGTGGAACGACACCGGATTGATGAGGGGCTAAGGGCCTTACGTCCGGGTGTCGAAGTGGTGACCCAACAGCCGTCATGGGCCTGTCTACTCCAGGGACAAGTGATGAGTATTAAACTTTCTATATTTGGGGACGTAATGTAGAAAAGGGGACGAGATATTTGTACAGTAGTATTAGCTTTGTTTTGACTTTTGATGTCAATATTTCGTTTAAGACAGGGGCTATTAGATTTTTTTTGTCAGCATGCCAGTCCTTTTTTTATTTTGTTTTGTCCGTCAGTCCTTAAAAATAATGCATGTTTGTTGGTGGATGACGGAGGTGTATGTATTTGCCAAAGGCATCATAAGTTGAATTGCCGTGTGTTTTAGGATGGATTTTTTTGTGGCTATAATATTCATGTAAGACTAACTGTAAGTTAAGTGTACGACCTGACAAGTAGATAGGGTAAGAATTTGTTTTTTTTGGTGACATTTAGTAACGCCCAGCTAGGTTAGACTAGTCTTGCCACTTTAGGAAAATAGGTCAGATGGTTAGCGACCCATGACCCACCTTTCTTTTTTTTCCCAGACCGGTTGCGAATTGACCAGTGAATTCCCAGGAGTGTGTGTGTGTGCTTTAATTTTTTTCCCCGGCAAGGAGCCGTGAGGTTGTATTTGTGTGCATACCGGCCGAATTTTGAGCCCATAAGTGTTTCCGGATTGTATTTCCGAGGTAAGTGTTTTTCCGGATTGTATTTCCGATGTAAGTGTTTCCGGATGGTATTCCGAGGTAAGTGTTTCCGGACAGCGTAGTCCGAAGTAATTAGTATGCACACAAAGTACGTTCTGGTTCATCATGTTTGTTTTGTGTACACACACACGCGATGTGGTTTTTTTTTTACAGGTTGGAGGAGTCCTGACGTCTCTGGTTTTTGTTGCGCGGCCCTGGTCTGATATAAAATTTATTTAAAACCCTGTAAATGTCACAAATCGTAGCATCGCCACTAAGGCGTTTTTAATAAGAGACCACATTTTAGAATGTGAAGTCATCTGTCCAGCTGGCTCGTGGAAGCGTGTTCGCTACCCATGGGGAGTGTCACCCCGGCTGGTTGGTCAAGGTCGATTAGTTTATCAACACACGGAAGATTGAGGTTAGATTTTAGACAGGAGAGGGGGTTTGTTTATTAGTAGTTAGGCATGCTGGCATTTTCTCTGTTTAAGTGAGCCATTGTTGCGCTATTTTCTTTATGTAAGTTTCTGGTTCGAACCCAGAATGTTTTGTGTTGCATTTGGTGTAGTTACGCCCCCTGTTAATTTGCGTTATCTCGTTGGCCCCGATATTTTCTATATTATTGTCCACCCGATAGGCTGAACGACCAAATGTCAGATGCCTATCAGAAAGAATACTCTCACACTACGTCCAAGTGTATTTACAGATGTGTGTGCCAGTAAGAGGAATCAGAATATTTTATTTTAGTATCTTAAGGGCAACTGCATTTTGTTTGAGACCCTGAATTTGTCGTAGCAGTTGACATTCACCGTAATATCTTTGCCATCCCTGGCAGTCAGCTGTTAACGTAGTGATGTAATCTTTGTTTGCTCACAGCTGGATCAGAATATTTTATTTTAGTATCTTAAGGGCAACTGCATTTTGTTTGAGACCCTGAATTTGTCGTAGCAGTTGACATTCACCTTAATAACTTTGCCATCCCTGGCAGTCAGCTGTTAACGTAGTGATGTAATCTTTGTTTGCTCACAGCTGAATCAGAATATTTTATTTTAGTATCTTAAGGGCAACTGCATTTTGTTTGAGACCCTGAATTTGTGGTAGCAGTTGACATTCACCGTAATAACTTTGCCACCCCTGGCAGTCAGCTGTTAACGTAGTGATGTAATCTTTGTTTGCTCACAGCTGGATCAGAATATTTTATTTTAGTATCTTAAGGGCAACTGCATTTTGTTTGAGACCCTGAATTTGTCGTAGCAGTTGACATTCACCGTAATAACTTTGCCACCCCTGGCAGTCAGCTGTTAACGTAGTGATGTAATCTTTGTTTGCTCACAGCTGGATCAGAATATTTTATTTTAGTATCTTAAGGGCAACTGCATTTTGTTTGAGACCCTGAATTTGTCGTAGCAGTTGACATTCACCGTAATAATTTTGCCACCCCTGGCAGTCAGCTGTTAACGTAGTGATGTAATCTTTGTTTGCTCACAGCTGGATCAGAATATTTTATTTTAGTATCTTAAGGGCAACTGCATTTTGTTTGAGACCCTGAATTTGTCGTAGCAGTTGACATTCACCGTAATAACTTTGCCACCCCTGGCAGTCAGCTGTTAACGTAGTGATGTAATCTTTGCTTGCTCACAGCTGGATCCAATTAATGTATTTTATTTTCGTTTCATTTAAGCTGTATTTGAGGCCGATGATGAGCTCTGGGAGAGCCGTGTTTTTCTTTTACTATTTTGATTTTGTTATTTTAAACTTATTTTGTTTTCCTCTTCTTATTAGGGTTTAATTTGTAACTTTATTGTAACTTGTTTTGCTGTTGCATTTATATTTTTGTTCTTTTGAGTTAATGTATTTTTTCAAACCGGATTTTTGAGTTCAATAAATTAGATTTTACCTGTTAACTAGTGTACGCCATTTCAGTAGTTTAGCGAACCTGTTTCCTGTTGACCTAGGCCATTAGTGATCATTTAACGAACGTACCGCACCCGAGATTATTATTATTAGTATTATTACTATTATTATTTAATTTTTAGGCCTAGAGATACCCAATCGGGTACATAGCAAATATTTAGGACCCATTTTTCTATTTCAGATCAGGAACAGTGGCGTACACAAGGTTTTGTTCGTGGGAGAGGAGTTGGCAATCGCTCAGTTTAAAGTAGTCTACTTTTTCCCCACATGTTTGCACTGCTGGTACCTAGATCTACCGATGCGGTGATCTATTTCTCCTGGTACCCACCAGTGACGCTGGAAGTAATGATGACAGCTCACAGAGGTGACTGGATGTCCTACCGGGATGATTTAGAGACCCGTAGCATTTCATTGCACCACAGGACCACCCCACATTATAGTATGTATGAAATGGCGCCCATTGTGGAGGCTAGATCCATTGTGGAAGGCGGATCTATTGAAAAAGGCGAAGATCTATGATCTAGGATGAATAATCATGTAATTATCCAAGCCAAGGTAGGAGGAGTGAACCAATAAACGAGATTGCCTATACTGGACAAAAATGTGTTTGTTTCTGGGTGAATAATTAAAATCACGCGTAGACAGCGTTGTTAAATTCACGGGTAAACCCAGAAAAGATTAAATTTTGAAATAAATGTGTTTTGAAAGATAGCAGTCCAGAAAGGGGAAGATTTGGTTAGGTAGCCCACACTTCTGAGAGCTAACTGCGGATTCATTAATCCTCAATTAATGAACTGTGTTGTTGATTTTTGCGAACGGGTTAGGCATTTTATTAAGGCATCCCAGAGGAGTTTAAAATTGTTATATGTTATTGTATTTGGAGACCTGGATACTAGGAGGCCATTGAGGCAGGTTGTGGTTGTTGTTGTTAACGTAAATATTGTAACAGGTCCAAAAATTATTCTGATTCCTACTACTACACAAGACAGGTGCATGATGGTGAATGGGGAACCTAGACACCCGTATTCTCAGTGATTATATTATTGTTGTGTGTGTTGCAATGGCTACTTCCGAGGAGTTGCAAGTTATGTTTGATGTACTTTGTAAAAAAATTGAGGAAAGCGCGGCAGCGAACATTGAGGAGCTCAGAGACACGTTAGAAGCTAGCGACAAAAAGCTTAAAGGCACTTTAGAAGTTAGTGACAGAAAGGCAGAGGAAAGGTCAGAAGCCACCGACAAGAAGCTTAAAGACACTTTAGAGGCTAGTGATAGAAGATGGGAGCAAAGATCGGAAGCCGCGGATAAGGAACTCAAAGATAGTTTAGAGGCGGTTAAGGCAGAAATTAACTTAAAGACCGAGCAGCTAGGGCAAACTTGCATGGCGCAGGGCAAGGAGTTGAGGGCCGCAGTGGAGCAACTTACACGGTCCACTACAGAGCAGATCGATAAACTAACACACAAAACGAGGGAAATAGAGGGCAAAGCGGACAAGAATTATCAAGATTTGCTCACAGAAGTAAATAAGGTGGATAATACCGTCAAAGCTATGGATAAGAATTTGGAAGAAATAACGGGCAATATGGAATTCATGGACATTAGAGTTACTGCCCCCGTAAATTGAATTATATTGAGACCACGATGGCTGTATTGGCATAATTGAATAAAGTTATGGATGTCATAGTTGTGACGTGGATATTCATGACGTAGGCACGGATGACGTAGACTTCATGCAAGTAGGCTGATTGAGCTGAGATTCTTGGTGACGTCATGATTTTGTTCGAGAAAGATCGGAGATTTACGACGCAGTCGCAGGAAACAAGGTATTGTGCTGAGGAAGAAGTTACGCTATTGGAGGAGAGACTCGAACCAATGAACGATAGTTTGGAAGGAAGACGGAGATTGCTGAAACTACGATATTTAATTACTTTTGGCATGCAGATTTGTGGAAATCTATTTTCAGTTATGGCATTGATTTGGAATTTTGAAGAAATTAATTTTGAGTTTTTGAAATTTGAAAATCCGTCAAGTATAGCCAAAGTTAAAACTTCTAGCAATGACGCAGCAACAGGCTATGGAAGGGATGGATACGCCCCTTAAGAAGTTGATAAAAGGTCGTGCACAGAAGAGAGGAGCTCTCAGAACTCAGAACTCAGAACTCAGAACTCATACTCAGAACTCATACGGATCATACCGCTGATACCGCATATATATTTCAGATGTCATATAGTCATTTTCGAGTGAATAAGTGAAGCAAGTTGTCTTTAGCGTGTGGTTAAAGCCCGGCGCATCGAACAAACACGGAGCAGTTCCATTTTACGCTGCTCGAAACTAGGTGAAGTTGAAACGCTCACATTAACGTTTCCACCAGATAAGATATCAAGAGTTAACTTCAGCCTTTATTATAATTCAATTGGGCAGTACAACATTGAGGTGTGTAGAAGATTTGAACAATTTCACAGTTATACTTCGAAAGATATTGGCACTTTAAGGCTGCCAACAAAAGTGATTTTCTCGCCACATGAGAAACACTTTTAAAATTCCACATTATACACTACGGCTGACACGTGGATTGCAACAGTGATATTGGAGAATACGTTTGGTAATACAACGATACAGTCTACTATGGAACATTATAATCTTGCAGTGCTTTCAATGATTATAACGGAAGTTGAGATGGAAGGCTAAGGCTTTAATGCAATTGGGACATATATCGCTGGAGTGAAATAACAGCATGGAACTTCGTTAATCGTCATTCTACAAAAGCGAGCATGTAGTGAACATCCAACTACACTCATGCATCGTGAATCCATCGCTGAATTATATCAAATGGCAGTGGAAATATTTTCATACTCCACGATTATGAATATTTCTGCGGAAATAACTACAATAAACTTCATGAAGAATTACGACCAGAACTTCAGGGAAATTTCAAGAGAGTCTAGGGTGGACCCGGCTCACAAAGAAGAGTTTTGCCAGAAGGATGTTTTCGTATCCACGGAGCAGTGCAATTTCCGGAGAAGGAAGCAGTTCGCTTCTCCGAGGACGCTGATTCCAGGTTCGAGGACGGAGCACATCTTTACGCTGGTGAAATGGAACCAACAGCAGTTTTCTTTGAAAACTTTCCTCTAGAACTTCAATCAACAGATAAGGTAGTCGTGAACGCGTCTTGTATTATTTGAGTCTTGTAGCGATATCTGAGCAACAATTTTCCCATATTTTATGTCCTATCTTTTGCCCCATTTTCTTGATTGATATTTCTGTACTTCGATGATTTATGCCTTTTTCTACGATTTGTTGAGACATTATTATGTCATTGGCATAGTTAAATAATTTTGGATCAGTTGAGACTGATATTAAATTCTTTCAGCAATTTGCATATTTTTGTAGTCACGATTTGACTGTAAAGTTAACGATTTTCTATGGCAGATTTGAATTCAGACAGCGTGTCATTTTATTAAAGTAATTCTATTCAGTTAATTACTTTGACCAATTTTCTGTCATCCTCAAGAAAGAAGAATGATTAAATGATTTTAGAGCGTTAAAATCTATTACGATATCGACGATCTTTGAAATACTAGTCGTCTTATGAACATGATTGCAACATAGACATTTATCATTGCATTATAGACAATTTTATGAAATATGAACTTTGATTACGATTTATTGAATACACTATAGTAATGAACATTTGATAGGAGTTTTTCTCAATTATAGATTGGAACAATAATGTTTGCATTCCACAGTCTAATTGTATTCTATTCGACTATTTATACAGTTTAGATGAACTTTGATTGAAGATAGTATTTTTATACTGCGATACTTTGAAGATATTAATCTCAATTTTGATAGACCAGGGAGGAGTGTCTAATCGTATTTGCTATTAAATTTATTCGTGATTGGCAAATTTTTACTTCATATCGATTCATGAATGAAACCCACGAAGGTTAAATAATAACAGTCATTAATACAATTGATGAATATAAGAATTTTTAAAGAGGAACAATGGATGTATAATCGTTAGTTCAGTGGACATGTAAAAGTCGCTGATGAATAATGCCCTTGAATAATGAAGGAGGTTCCCACAGTAATAAATGAAGTTGATGAATTTATAAGTGGAGGTTTTTGTATGTAGTTTGGAAGATTTTTATGCCATATATATGAAGATATATGATGAATTTTGGGCCAATTGTTGTGCAATTTTGGGCGTTTGAGCGAAGTATTTTCCCGCTGAATGTATTGTTCTGGTTCTTTGAAAGTTATTCATATGAAGATACTGTTAAAATTAACAAGAGTGTTAAATAATTTGAGATAAAGATTTTGAATGGAGGTTACCGTCACAAATAATAATAATAATTATTAAACCTTATTAAACCTGAATTTGACAGTTAAATATAACTAACCTCCATTGGTCGATTATATCACCACGATTTGAGTAATTATCAACCGGATAAATGTGTGGTTTAATGTATTTCTTGTATAAATAATATAAACAATATAATATTGTAAAATAATTTTGTAAATATCTTTGTTAAATAATTTGAAATGAAAAGGATTAATAGAGGCGTGTATAAAATTTTCAATTGTCATTTGACATTGTTATAAACAATTTATTATTGTTATAAATAATTAATGAACTTTTGTTATTAACATTAAGAGTTTTGTTTTTATACTCTAAACAACGCTAATTAAACATGTGCATTGAACAATTAATCATGATTTGGGATTGTTGGAGTAATCCACTGGTGTTTGAATGGAGCATTTAAAATATTTGCGTGATAATATTTCAATTGAGATGTGAACATTTACGTGTTTTGAAAAGGAGAGCCAAGCTCTGAGGTAACACGCTTATGCTAGGGTTGAACGGACGGGGTGAGTCCGCTTTGTCGATGCAGGTGCATTGCAGCTGGCCCGGACAACTGTATGACAGAGGCCAAGGACGTATCCATAATAGCCTTGTGGCTATAAATAAAATGTGAAGTATATAAACACGCAAAACAATTGATATATGTGTCTCGTCCCAAATCCCGTTTCCATTCCAACTGCATTATTATTTTTACGTTGCTATGAGCTTGAGAAAGCTGAACATTGTATGTAGAGTATAAAAGTCCTACAGGAGGACATAGTTATGTGGTCGATGGCTTCTGATTGCCACGTATATTTTGTTGTTTTATTTTTGTTAAAAATCATTCTTTATGTGAAATAAATTATTGTGCAGTTTAAAGTTTCTCGTCTTCGCTCTGGTTCATTTTGAATATCATGGTGGAGGTTATTGTGTGGGCATACTTTAAGTGATCCAGTTGACAACCCAGTCCCCGAGATAAATTTAAGAGGTAAGTAAAAGGTAAGTATGAACCCCCATATATTTTGGTGTGTTCCACAATAATTTCTTGTTAACTATTGTGCTCTAATCTCGATAGTATCTGTCAGTGCCATTTTCATTGATGTAGCTGTGCCGGTGCGTTTGATTATTGGCAATCCGATTGAGGGGGCGGATATCTGACAGCCTACTATCCGGATATCGGCAACAAAATTTGAGACTGGAGTTATATTCCCGGAAGTTCTCAACGCAAAGCCCGACAAAATACGCGGAGAATTTCATTGCACAATTCGCCAAGACGGGACAGATAGAGGAAGTCCAGGGGCAGATTAGCGCCGGAGCTGAACGCGTCATTGCTATAGAAGGCCGAGAACAAAATGTCACCCGACACATTTAGATGATGCAAATTGGGATAAAGGAATTGAAAGAGGAAATCGATGGATTAACAGAGCGAAATGAGGAAGACGCCCACGAGAATAAGAAGGGAATGGAAAAAGAAATGGAGGCCAACCTAGAAAGAGTCCGGAAGTTGGAAATGGAAATGATATCGAGAATTGAACGCCAGGAGGCAAAATTAATTAAAACAGACCTGAGAGGGCAGATTCAGGACGAGGCAATCCTCAAACTGCAAAGAGAAGCTGCACGGACGATGGACGACGCCCGGAGCAATACTAATAATAATAATAATAACCCCCGGAAGACAGGATGTCAGACACAGACGACGCCAGAGCCGCCGTTAAATGGATTACTCGGATTTCCAACAAGCATTACACTCGGGACACCGAAAGCCAGAACTTCGACGCCGAACGACGCCGCGACGCCGACGCAGCTTGTACATGTGATCAGGACCGGAGATGACCGCCCAAAACGATACAACGAAAATAGCGTCATGACCCCTAAACAATTCATTCGCGAACTGGATGCTTAAATCTTGGACAACCGCATACCGGAGGAAAGGCACTTGCGCACGGTGGAAAAACTTTTGGAAGATGCCCCCTTACAATGGTTTCAGAGTTTCCGCCATACTTTTCAGTCACTGGCAGAGTTCAAAGAGGCTTTTCTAAAAACTTACTGGAGTCTCGAGCGGCAACAAAATTTGAGACTGGAGTTATATTCCCGTAAGTTCTCAACGCAAAGCCCAACAAAATACGCGGAGTATTTCATTGCACAATTCGCCAAGATGAGAGAACTCGACGATCCCCCTTCCGAACGCTCTCTGGTAGCCGCAATAGGTAAACAGCTACCTGTTAAAGTCCAAGAGACGCTTATCGCCGCAAACGCCCAGACGGCAATACAAACGGAGGGAATTTTGAGACAGCTGGACCACACTAGCGCGCATTTACAGCGCATGAGGCCCACTGAACAAATTCATGCGACGGAAGTCCAAAGAAGGCCAGCCACACGGGAGCAGGGGACCACTACAGCGAGCGCGCCCCGCGATAACAACTGGAGGAGATATGAGAACCGACCGCCGAGGGGTTATGAACCAAGGTACCAGGCAAGGGGAGAGCGAGGATGGAACAGGCAGTACCATCCTAGAAGATCCCGCGGACGTTGGGACCAAGGACGCCACGACTCAGCGCCGTACCAACCGCAAGAGGGAAGGCATGGAAGCTACAGGCCACGGCCGGCCCAACAGGGAGACAGGATTTCCAACGAACAGGCGCGGACGGACCTCGAACAAAGATACGTGGAGTCTCAACAATATCTAAAAGAAATCCGTAGTACGAACGGAGATGGACAGGCAAGGACCGAAGCCGTCAAATGGAGAGAGGCTATCCAGCATCGCGAGGACCCAGACAGGCACTATCAGGGAGCCCAGAGCTTAGAACTCCAGCGGGAGAGAGAGGAGGCACCGCCCCGGGATAATGGGGCGAGCAACAAAAAAAATCACAGTTCTAGATAGGGAAGACAGCCCCAGATTTGACCAAGATGGCGGGCACCAAGAATGGGTGGTAGCGAAAATCGAGAAATGGGTGGCGCAACCAGAGGACCTCATTGAGGATATGTACAAGGAAGAAAGCCCTACCATTAAGGAGTTACCCGTAATTTATGTACGCGTGGGAGGACTTATGGTCCGAAGTCTGGTCGACACGGGAGCCAGTATTTCGGTAGTGAGTGGTGTGCTAATGAAAGAACTGGAGAGAAAATTTAAAGTACCCGTAATTCCAGTAGCAAATGTCAGAGTGAAAGGCATAATCCCCGACCGTACAGCGGAATGCAAATACCAAGCATATTTGGATTTTTAAATTGGCAATTATACTATATCGCACCCATTCTTAATTATGAATAAAATCAGCTTCAATTTGATCCTCGGAGCGGATTTTATGAGAACCAACGGAGCCATCATAGACATGCGCGCAAACGAGATTAAATTTCGCACGCATGATAAAAGGGAGATTGACCTACGGTTGAATGAAACGGAACCAAGGGATCAAGGTCAAATTTGGAGCATTGACATACAAGATGACGTCACGAGGAAAACTACGGTATTATTACATACATTAGGGGAGGAGTTCATTGAGGAAGAGGTCCTAAATGTCACTACAGAGTTCGGCGCTATACTTGAAGAGAAGGTGGCTGAGGCGAAAATCAAACCCCATGAAAGAGAGGAGCTGCGGACAATTTTAACAAAACACCAGGAAGCTTTCGATAATAAACCGGAGAAGATAAGAAATTTTAGCTACGCATTCCAAGTAAATGACTGGAGTCCATACAAGAATAAGGTGTACCCCATAGCAGAGAGGCATCACGAGGAGGTAAAGAAAACAATTAAAGCCATGGAAGAGGCCGGAATAATTACGAAGAAATCTACCCCATTCGTGAATCCCATTGTCATTGTAGAGAAGGCGGACGGAAGCGTGAGATTGTGTCTCGATGCACGCGAAATCAACTCCAGGTTACTGCCCGAATTCGACCAGGCTCCGCCGATTAGGGAAGTGCTGAAGAAGTTCAGAAACAAGAACTATTTCTCGAGCATCGATTTAACGAGTAGTTTTCACCATGTGGAACTAGAGGAGAAATCCCAACTTCTCACAGGATTCATTTTCGACCAGCAGACGTACACCCATAATCGTTTACCGTTCGGGATTCGAACCGCAAGTTGCGCACTTATCCGAGCCCTGGATCGCAACTTGACGGAAGAAGTTAAGGATTGCACAGTCCGCTATGTAGACGACATCTTACTTGCTTCAGAGACGCTACGAGAGCATGTTGAAAATTTAGAAAAACTTCTTTCCAATCTTCAGTCGGCCAACTTCAAAATTAACTTTAACAAGTCCCACTTCTGTCAAAAGGAAATTTTATATCTTTGACACTTTGTCGACGGGGAAGGAATTCAGCCTAATCCCACTAAAATTGCCGCTATTCGAAATTTTCCCACGCCTAGACGGATTAAACACATCCGCATGTTTCTGGGCATGACTGGTTTTTTTCTCAGAACATTGTCCTAACTATACGGAGACGGTCGCGCCACTGCAAGAACTTTTAAAGAAGAATAACAGATGGTTATGGAGTAAGGAGGCCGAGGAAGCGTTCCAGCGAACCAAAGACCTTCTGTTAGAGAGCGTGAAACTGGGATATCCAAATTTCAATTGGAAATTCGTGCTACAATCGGATGCATCGAAAGTAGGGATCGGAGCAATGTTGTACCAAGAAGACCCCGAAAACCCAGAGAATAGAATATATTTAGGATTTTTGAGCCGAAAATTGAGGAATCACGAAATGAATTATACTGTCACAGAAATTGAAATGCTCTCAGTACTCCACGCATTGCAGCACTGGCGAAAGATTATATATGGTTTCCCGATTCTTTTGAGAACAGACCACAAGGCACTCACCTTCATGTTGAAGACCAGTTTAGCTAGCGAGAGAGTAAATCGTTGGGCTCTCTATGCACAACAGTTTGACATGCAGATCAAACATTGCCCCGGTAAACAGAATGTCATCCCAGACATTTTATCCCGGAACCCGGAGGAAGATGAGGAAGGGGAAATACATCACGCCACGCTTCAGCAGGAAGACCATGATTTTCTCGCAGACTTACCGCGACTAGGGATGGAACAAGAGGCTGACCTTTGGGCTAAGCTGATGAGAGATCATCTCAGAGGATTACTTCCGGAAGATTCACCAGCCAAGGCCGAGATGGAGAAACTCGCGCCAAAATACAATTTCATGAATGGATTTCTACATCAGTTTATCGATGAGGAGCACACAAAGCTTCGCATTTTAATTCCACCGATATTCCAGCGCCGACTAGTCTGGCATGTTCACCGTGTCTATGGACATGCGGGCTGTGATAAGACATTCGCTGTGATTCGGGAGGCATTCACATGGCCACGTCTCCGAATTACGATCCGAGAGGTATTGAGGACATGCGATACTTGCCAACGCATAAAGCACAATACATTTTTGATGAAGCAGCTACCTCGACCGATCTTACCATCGAAGCCGAGAGAGATTTACGCCATTGATTTTTATGGGCCTCTCCCAGCCGCCAGACGAGGCATGAGGCACATACTAGTATGCCTAGATGTGTTTTCAAAAATTGTGAAACTGTGTGCGGTACAAAAGACAACCTCAAAACAGGTGGTAAATAAAATCAGAAACAAAATTGTACCGGAACTGGGGAAACCAGAATTTATATTATCCGACCATGGGTCTTGTTTCACAAGCGGACTCTTCAAGAGAGAGCTAGAAGGAATGGGAATTCGGCATATTCTTAGTTCTATACGCCATCCTGAGAGCAATCCTTCAGAACGCCTGATGCGGGAGATTGCAAAGTTTTGCCGGATATATTGCCCGGACGCGCATTATCGTTGGATAGATGTCCTGGAGACCATAGAGACGTGCATAAACACCACAGTGCACGAATCTACATCGGAGGTGCCAACGGTAGTCCACTTCGATCAATATCCCGAGAGACCATGGAACAGGATCATAAGTTGCCCAGTAGACGTGAGGCCTGCGCTACCGCTAAAAATTGAGCAAACTAAAGCAAGCCTGCGCGAACAAGCCGAGAAGAGAGTGAAGCGGGTGAGAGGGAGAAGATACCACCGACCCCTGAGATTGGGAGAGTACGTTTTAGTGAAGAAACCTGCCGTATCAAACCCTTCAGCGCGATTCTACGCAAAATTTGCCGCCATTTACGAGGGACCTTACGAAATTATTCAATGTTTGGGAAACAACGCTTACAAAATTCGAGAATTGGGAGGACACAACGAGGTCACCCACAACGCGCAAAATTTGAAAGTATACTACCCCAGCAATGTATTAGACGAACCGCCGCCTGCCCAAGTGAACGCCATTACGGACGAAAGAAGCAACACTGAAGAGCGACCCCACAGATGTGAGCTAGTTACGCTGAGGGACGAACTGGGAAGGCTACTCAGTGCAGCCTTGAAGACCAACGGGGATTTGCGAAAAGAACAGCGCGAACTATTACAACTTCGAGAACTAGATAGAGAGAACCCCGCTGAGGAGGAAGAGAGAGCGTTGAACTCGGCATTATAATACCAAATGACCATGGTATTAGGATTGAAAAATGGTACTGATTCCGATCGTACACATTTTTCAAACTGAGCAGGGGGAAATTGTGACCGATCAGGGGGCTAGGGATCGATAGCATGCCGAGTTATCGGAGACCTCAGGATCGATCGCATACCGAGCACGCATAATTTGCGGTGTTCTCAGTGCCGAAATTGTGGGCGAGCCATACACAAGGAACACGATAGTGTTTGAACCGAAATGAATACATCTGAGTTGCCAGTCCAATATGATGTTAAGAACAATAATTACTCTACTGCCCATAGCACTAAGAGAAAACACGGAGGTTTGGAATACGAGCAGGACAACAACGTAGCCTTACTGGGTGAGGCCCGCATTTCCAAGAATCATGTGGACGAGAGCTCCTATTGTTTAGCCAACACACTTATTGTGCTGCTGAAGTGCTGGATTTACGACACCCTAGTCTCGATAATCCTCCAGTACTGGAGCCCGCGGAATTAGACAATGTAACGTAGCGCAGAGATGCTAATTTGAGATCCGCCTATGAAAATATTGTAATAAAAAGGCCCAATCAGAGAAGAGGCTGAGAAATGCATTTATGAATTTTAATCACGGCCCAAGCCCAAAAAATATCAGAGTTACGGGGATATTACTGAGTCAGCCGCGGAGGACTATTTCCCCCCCTCCACGACACTCAAGACATGGCGCCAAACGAGGATCTACCCTGTAGCGTCATGATGCAATTTGATTTGAAGAGGTTTCTGCCGATCGATTTCGAATTTAATCCTATGAATGTTGCCGTCCTCATCTTGACCTACAAGTTGAACCAAAAATTATTGCAGTGTGACGATTGCTATGGGAGCGCACGTGACAGAGGTGACAAGTCCATTGTCCCAAAGTTGAGGGTGGATATAGGCATTGAGCGCACACGCTAGTCAGTCAGTTTTGCGGCCACACCGGGCATAGTCCACGCTGCTCGCGACTTTGATACCGCGTAGCCGAGTGAGAAAACATTTTCTAAGTGATAAACTTTTACCGCCAATCATTCACAGAGGTCATGATAGTTATCGAAGACGAACACTATTTACACAAATCTATCCAGACGGGGTTTGCCGCCCACGTCCATTAAAAAACTTAACGCCACGCCGTGCGGAGCCGAGAACGCGGAGCGGTGACCAGCAGCCCATTCGAGACCCGAGCAGGGAACTTTGTGGAGCTAACGAGTTGCAAGCGAGATCGCTGAACCTACAGGCTTGTACTCATATGTTTCGACGGTCTAGGAAATCGTAGGAAATACCAATCTAGGACTGAACGGGATAGGGGTATGTCGGCCTACTGAGGACCTGCAAGCCCGATTCGCAGTAACGGTACCGCCAGCCACATATCATAACGTTTCGCAGCGAATGAAGCCCGTGGATATAAGTGTAAAAAGTGTCTTATGTGATAGGGTGTGCAAAATAAGTGCATCGATTAGTGTTAACAGTGTATTTATCTGTATGTCATCGCCTTGTAAGATGACCCAGTGGAACGACACCGGATTGATGAGGGGCTAAGGGCCTTACGTCCGGGTGTCGAAGTGGTGACCCAACAGCCGTCATGGGCCTGTCTACTCCAGGGACAAGTGATGAGTATTAAACTTTCTATATTTGGGGACGTAATGTAGAAAAGGGGACGAGATATTTGTACAGTAGTATTAGCTTTGTTTTGACTTTTGATGTCAATATTTCGTTTAAGACAGGGGCTATTAGATTTTTTTGTCAGCATGCCAGTACTTTTTTTATTTTGTTTTGTCCGTCAGTCCTTAAAAATAATGCATGTTTGTTGGTGGATGACGGAGGTGTCTGTAATTTTTTATTTGCCAAAGGCATCATAAGTTAAATTGCCGTGTGTTTTAGGATGGATTTTGTTGTGGCTATAATATTCATGTAAGACTAACTGTAAGTTAAGTGTACGACCTGACAAGTAGATAGGGTAAGAATTTGTTTTTTTTTTGGTGACATTTAGTAACGCCCAGCTAGGTTAGACTAGTCTTGCCACTTTAGGAAAATAGGTCAGATGGTTAGCGACCCATGACCCACCTTTCTTTTTTTTTTCAGACCGGTTGCGAATTGACCAGTGAATTCCCAGGAGTGTGTGTGTGTGCTTTAATTTTTTTCCCCAGCAAGGAGCCGTGAGGTTGTATTTGTGTGCATACCGGCCGAATTTTGAGCCCATAAGTGTTTCCGGATTGTATTTCCGAGGTAAGTGTTTTTCCGGATTGTATTTCCGATGTAAGTGTTTCCGGATGGTATTCCGAGGTAAGTGTTTCCGGACAGCGTAGTCCGAAGTAATTAGTATGCTCACAAAGTACGTTCTGGTTCATCATGTTTGTTTTGTGTACACACACACGCGATGTGGTTTTTTTTTACAGGTTGGAGGAGTGCTGACGTCTCTGGTTTTTGTTGCGCGGCCCTGGTCTGATATAAAATTTATTTAAAACCCTGTAAATGTCACAAATCGTAGCATCGCCACTAAGGCGTTTTTAGTAAGAGACCACATTTTAGAATGTGAAGTCATCTGTCCAGCTGGCTCGTGGAAGCGTGTTCGCTACCCATGGGGAGTGTCACCCCGGCTGGTTGGTCAAGGTCGATTAGTTTATCAACACACGGAAGATTGAGGTTAGATTTTAGACAGGAGAGGGGGTTTGTTTATTAGTAGTTAGGCATGCTGGCATTTTCTCTGTTTAAGTGAGCCATTGTTGGGCTATTTTCTTTATGTAAGTTTCTGGTTCGAACCCAGAATGTTTTGTGTTGCATTTGGTGTAGTTACGCCCCCTGTTAATTTGCGTTATCTCGTTGGCCCCGATATTTTCTATATTATTGTCCACCCGATAGGCTGAACGACCAAATGTCAGATGCCTATCAGAAAGAATACTCTCACACTACGTCCAAGTGTATTTACAGAAGTGTGTGCCAGTAAGAGGAATCAGAATATTTTATTTTAGTATCTTAAGGGCAACTGCATTTTGTTTGAGACCCTGAATTTGTCGTAGCAGTTGACATTCACCGTAATATCTTTGCCACCCCTGGCAGTCAGCTGTTAACGTAGTGATGTAATCTTTGTTTGCTCACAGCTGGATCAGAATATTTTATTTTAGTATCTTAAGGGCAACTGCATTTTGTTTGAGACCCTGAATTTGTCGTAGCAGTTGACATTCACCTTAATATCTTTGCCACCCCTGGCAGTCAGCTGTTAACGTAGTGATGTAATCTTTGTTTGCTCACAGCTGAATCAGAATATTTTATTTTAGTATCTTAAGGGCAACTGCATTTTGTTTGAGACCCTGAATTTGTGGTAGCAGTTGACATTCACCGTAATAACTTTGCCACCCCTGGCAGTCAGCTGTTAACGTAGTGATGTAATCTTTGTTTGCTCACAGCTGGATCAGAATATTTTATTTTAGTATCTTAAGGGCAACTGCATTTTGTTTGAGACCCTGAATTTGTCGTAGCAGTTGACATTCACCGTAATAACTTTGCCACCCCTGGCAGTCAGCTGTTAACGTAGTGATGTAATCTTTGTTTGCTCACAGCTGGATCAGAATATTTTATTTTAGTATCTTAAGGGCAACTGCATTTTGTTTGAGACCCTGAATTTGTCGTAGCAGTTGACATTCACCGTAATAATTTTGCCACCCCTGGCAGTCAGCTGTTAACGTAGTGATGTAATCTTTGTTTGCTCACAGCTGGATCAGAATATTTTATTTTAGTATCTTAAGGGCAACTGCATTTTGTTTGAGACCCTGAATTTGTCGTAGCAGTTGACATTCACCGTAATAACTTTGCCACCCCTGGCAGTCAGCTGTTAACGTAGTGATGTAATCTTTGCTTGCTCACAGCTGGATCCAATTAATGTATTTTATTTTCGTTTCATTTAAGCTGTATTTGAGGCCGATGATGAGCTCTGGGAGAGCCGTGTTTTTCTTTTACTATTTTGATTTTGTTATTTTAAACTTATTTTGTTTTCCTCTTCTTATTTGGGTTTAATTTGTAACGTTATTGTAACTTGTTTTGCTGTTGCATTTATATTTTTGTTCTTTTGAGTTAATGTAATTTTTCAAACCGGATTTTTGAGTTCAATAAATTAGATTTTACCTGTTAACTAGTGTACGCCATTTCAGTAGTTCAGCGAACCTGTTTCCTGTTGACCTAGGCCATTAGTGATCATTTAACGAACGTACCGCACCCGAGATTATTATTATTAGTATTATTATTATTATTTAATTTTTAGGCCTAGAGATACCCAATCGGGTACAGTACATTGTGGTGACTGTAGAAACTGTTAGTCCCTGGTCTTGAAGCAAGGTGCAGTGAGATTGTTCCACCTTTATTACAGGCTGTTCGAGTGCTCCTTATCTTGCGATCACAGTGATTACTACAAGTATAAGATATTGTGTTTACTCGACAGCGGAGGAGGCTGATAACACAGGTCTACAAAATAACATTTTGGAGACTTTTTTGTATATTGAAAGTGTATGAATTACGGTAATGTGTCTATGTTCCTGCATCACATCATGGTTATGTGAAGAACAGCCCAAATTCATACACATAAATGGGAGAACAGCATCAGGCTTAAGGCCTGGACAAAATAACTTCCTTAAGAGACGCTTAGACTGAAAGGATTGGGCTGAGGAAATGCGGCCTGGTTCTTTCAATACCTTACTGAACATTGAGAGTAAATACAATATTTTTATTTATATGGTGAAACTCGCAAACACATTAATAAATAAGATTTAATTTAAAAATTAATTATGTTGGCCCGCCTGGGGCAACTTCAAATGTTCATTAATTTTAATTAGGTTGGCACAGCCATGTGCTATTAGACAAAAGTTCATTCTGCTTGATGCACACACAAATTTAATATATTCTTGCACTTGCTAGAAAAAACACTTAAAACGAAGATTATTAAAACAATAATAAAAAAGGCACAAACTTATCTTTTAGTGGCGATGACTAAAAAGCATACTGACGGAGACTGCCATGGCCAACACTTGATTTTTAGCAGTAATATTTGAGATGTCCAGCATCAGGAAAATAACATCGCCAGGGCGATCTTCTTCTTCACCAGCGTTGTACATTGTTTAACATCGTTGGTTTGATGTTATTTCTTGAATGCCAAATAACATGGCATTTTATAACTGCGATTTGGCGCAGCTTCTTGCGGTTTGGAGTAAAGTGTAGAATGCACTTTCTCAGTGCAGAAGTTCTCTGCTGTTGCGGTGCATGGTAGTTTCAACCATGAAATGTAGCTTAGGCCTGAAGTTTAGAATGCCCCGGAGAAGGGCGGAAGGCATGAATGCCTATCGCAGGTTGAAGAAGGCCGTAGAAAGTTGAAGAAGGAATGCGGATGGGGAGCAAAACGCCGCCACTTAAATAATAGCATCATAGAAGCGTCTGGAAGCCTACAGGCTGGCGGGCGATGATTGGCCAGGGCAAGCTGTGACGTCCGTCAGGCAGGAAGGCAGCAAGCAAGGTGACACCCCTTTCAGTATGCGAGCGTATGCTGGAGGCGCATGACCTTAAACATGCTGAGGTAAGAGTCTTAGATGTATATAGAGAGTGAACACTAGTAATAGACAATATAATATTGACAGAAATGAATAAATACATATTGCTCGTTCGGTGGTCTCAAAAGCATTCGACCGACAAATGCAGCAGGAAAGAAAAACACACTATAAACATCACGAATGTGATCACATCACGTTGTTAAAAAAAGTACATATTAAAGAAATCATTTCAAGATGCGTGGACTTGAAGATCTGCATTGTATTGTTTCTTTATAGCAGGCAGAGTTTAGTACATGAAAATAATAAACACATTAACTTAGGACATATTGTAACAAATACATATCAAAGACAAAAACCAGTTCCTGTTCACTTGTATGATTAAGTCAAAGGAACCGTTGCCGCTCGGATGCAAAGCTTCTCATGCTGCTTGTTCACTCGAGTAGGATCATCACGTTTTATCAACCAACAGTAGAGGTATTGTGAAATTTAGCAATATCTTGTTAATCAAAATTACTGCAATTGTAAAAAAAATTGGTATGTGATAGGACAAAAGTAATGGCACTTCTGGATTCAGATGAACATAACATAAAATAAGAGTCAAAACCAAGAAAGGAAAAATCATGTACACCTGTGTATTTAATGGGCCAGTGCAATGTCCGGGGTCACATTTTTAAAGAGAGGCATAAACAACAGAGCAGCTTGGTCCATGGAATACAAGACAAAACAAACAAATGATTTAGCCACGCTGCTTACCTCTTCAGAATTATGCAATAGGAAAATAATATCCTCACTGACTACACCGCACAAATCACTTCACGATCCTCGCCATTCTCACATGTTGCTGTCTTGTCAACAGGAGAATGACGAAAGGCGTTGCCAACGTAAACTTAGAAACATAAACCCCCTAATCCTTTGTCGGTGTTCTTTGTGGACAAACGGATGCTGTAAGAGGAACTGAGGGCTGACAAGGTGCTTTGTTATTGGAATAGAGCTCTAGCAGTGGCTGATTTTTAGCACACGTCATTGTCCCAAATATACACATCAAAACAGTTTTGCATATACAGTACGTACCACATCGATCGACGGTGGTGCAAAACTTCCTCCGGGAGGCCACCATTGTACGATTGGAATGGCCTGCGATGTCGTCGGACATGAACAGTATAGAACATGTTTGGGATATGCTGAAGCGTGCTATTGCTCAGCGTCCACGCCCTTCCATAACCCGCCAAGAGATCACGGAGGCTGCCGTCGAAGAGTGGGATCGCCTGCCTCAAATGGACCTGGACAATTTGATCCGTGGTATGCTACGGTGAGTGAGAGCCCTGTTGGACGCCCGTGGTGGCCATGTTCCTTATTGAAACGTCACAGGTTGGCGAGATTACGACACATATCAGTCCCTGTTTAACAGGCCAAATGTCTTCCTGTTTGCAATTTTCACTTCACACATGAATTGTCTGCAAGATTTGTCAGAATGCCGTCTCGTTTGTAATAACCTCGCCCATACGCTCTGCATCATGGCAAACAAGTGTTATGCAAAACTTGATTTTATGTGTATAGAAAGCGCGACGTATGAGCGAAGTAGTCAGTGTACCGCTTTGGAATTGGACATAGGCTATTACTGGAGGGAAATTAATACACGCACTACATTTTGAAAGTGGATTATTATTATTCTTATTATTATTATAGCTTGCCACAGTGGGTGAGTGGTTATCGTGTCGGTGAAAGCTTGCAGGTTCGCCCCTGGCCATGGTAAGTGATTTTTTATTTTTGTTGGCATGTTAAAGAACCCACTTGAATTCAGTAGGCCGTGTTCATAATCGCAAAACTTATCTCAGGATTTTCCGCCAACACAAAAGTTCATCCTTTCTCTAATAGAATGCGCTATATAGTCAAGGAGCTTAGATATCCAACCTCCTTGACTTTCATAGTGCTCCAAGGAACAAAGAAATTCGACATGCAAGCTGCCCTGTGGGCGCAAATAACAATGCTTGCACCTGGCACCTGAGGCCATACGATATTATTATTATTATTTGAGCCCGACCTACCGTACCTTATTCTGGATGTGTATCTCAATAATGCAATCCTTCTTTTCCTGCCGCTGTTTCATACAATCCCTTGCTGCTGTGGTTGATTCATTTAGGGGCTTAGCGGCATCATGACATGTATCCCCGTGTACTTTGGTGTGTAGATCTGTCTGATAACCTGTGTCATTGTGATTCACATCCTGGAAATATTTGTTCTCTCTGCGCAATCGATGTGTCAGCATATTTTTTAGATCCAAGGATTGTTTCTTAGGCTCTTTCTTTCTTTCTTTCTTTCTTACTTTCTTTCTTTCTTTCTTTCTTCTCGAAGTCTTTCAATTATTATTATTGTTTTTTTCAATCAATCAATCAATCAATCAATCAATATTTATTGTCATTTAACAACTTATCGTTGTATTAGACTACATCACATAGTTAAAAATACATTTTCAATTTACAATAAAATCACAAAGTTATGTATAATATATTACCAGCTTACTGAATTCTATAAAATAAAATAAGAATAAAATAACACGAATACAGTAAGAAGAAGTTGATCTTCTTAGTCCATCTGGGTAGAGTGTAATTTTCTCTTCAAATTCGACCAAAGTGTAAATACTGCTGTTAATGAGCCATCGCTTAATGGATGCTTTGAAAATGTTTATAGGCTCCTGCTGTAGTTGTGTTGGTAGTTTGTTGAAGATTTTAATTCCATAGTATTTGTAGTGGTCTTGTGTTTTCTTTAACCTGACATGAGGTGTATCTAGCTGGTTTCTCATTCTTGTGGTGTGTGAATGCACATCCCTTCGATTTTTATATACACTTAGATTTTCTTTAATATACACTAAGCTATGGAATATGTATATTGATGTAAGAGTCATAATTCCAAGTTCTTGGAAGTGATTTCTGCAGGATTCTGTACTAGGCTTGCCTTGTAGACATCTTATTGCCTTCTTCTGCCATCTGAAAACATCTTGTGCCCCTGTTGAGTTTCCCCACAATATTATACCATAAGTTAAATGTGAATGGAAAAATGCATAGTATGCAAGAATCATCTGATTAGCACTAACTGATTGTTTGAGTCTTCGCAATAAAAATAAGACTCGTGCTAATTTTGTACATAATTTTTGTGTGTGAATGTCCCAGTTTAATTTAAAGTCTAAATGGATTCCCAACAACATAACAGAGCTGCATTCATGACTACTTGAAGCCAATTTGACTAAGTGAAAATAGATTTCTTCTGTTTTGTTACTGTTTAGAAATAGTTTGTTTACCTTTAGCCAAGAAGTTGATTCACCTAATAATTTGTTTCTTTTCTCTTCAAGGCAAGTTAGGTTTCTATCACTTGTTATTACAGTGATGTCATCAGCACACAGTATTGACTTGGCATTTATATTACTAACAATGTCGTTTATATAGACCAGGAAGAAAAAGGCTCCAATGACTGAAGCTTGGGCTACACCTGTATTTACAATGAGCGGAGCAGATTTTTGGTTGTCTATTACAACTATTTGCCTTCTCTTGTGGAGATAGGAGGTAATTAATGATAATTCACAATCTTTGACTCCATAATAGTGAAGTTTTTGTATTAATATATTATGATCCACAGAATCGAAAGCTTTACTTAGGTCTAAGAGTGTGACAGATGTAATAAGTTGAGATTCAAATCCAGCAATCACTTCATCAACAACAGCTTCAACAGCTTGAACCGTTGACTTACCAGTTCTGAAACCAAATTGGGTACTATTAAACAACTTGTGCTCCTCAAAGAATGCTGATAATTGTTCTTTCATACACTGTTCTATTATTTTGGAAATAATTGGGACAATTGAGATTGGCCTATAGTTACTGGGGTCCATCATATCTCCTTTTTTATGGACTGGAATTGTGATGGTGATTTTCAGACACTCTGGAAAAACTCCCGTAGTAAATATCCAGTTTATTAGATAAGTTAAAGGTAATACTATGATGTCTATTATTTGTTTTAGAATAAAATTCGACATTCCATAATAATCCTCACATTTTGAATTGTTTAGTTCTGAAACTATTTTTAGAACCTTCTCATATGTTATTTGTCTCCATCTGAAGGATGGTGTGGGATTTTCATCTACCTTATGGTTTTCCAATTTCTACATAAACTTTGTATGATAATTTTCATATTCCAAACTTTTGACCATATTTTCAACAGAATTTATAAAATATTCATTTAACACATTTGGCGTTATTGGTGTAGAGTCCTTACTTTTATTTTTACCCAGTTCCTTGTTTATGATTAACCAATCAGCTTTACATTTATTCTTTGCATTATTAATGAACTCATCATTCGCTCTCTTTTTTGCTGCTTTAATTTCCCCCGATATAATTTTTTTATGTGATTATAGTTTTCTACATCCTGTGGGTCTCCTTTCTTTGCTTTAGTGTAATACATGATCTTTAGCTTCCTAATAACATCAAGGTAAGGCGTATACCATTTGGTATTATTTTTACTTTGTTTTTGATCTGGAGTGTTAATTATTTTTTTCTTATTACCGTATTTCATTTTACGGGACTCAGCTACCAAGCGCCCTGCTAGTGGCGTTCCCATTCCACACAGGAAGAGTATGAGGCGGCCTCTAAAGAAAGCGCGATAATTTCGATGGCTTATTGCTGATAACCAAAGGAACATAAATCATACATGTATAGCATTTTAGTGGTCAGGTTTGGTCACGAACAAACCGAAACAGGGTTTACACGATCTCTGCTAAAGACGCGGTCAACAAAAGACTAACAACTTGGAACCGAATTTGCTAGGAATAAATACAGACCTGGTCATTGTTGTTAACTCCTTCCCGTGTTTGACCGCCAGGTTGATTAGCGTTCGGCAAGAATCTAAGCTACCAGCATGACAGAGGACGCGATCCAGCTGGCAGTGATTTCCCAAGTGCTGATAGTAACTTCTTGGGTAACCACTCGTAACCTGGTCATGACCAGAACACACATCATACGGTAGACTATTATCATACCTGCTATAAGAGAAATACACATCTAGGGTTTCAGATGGATGGAGTAATACTATTTTAACATGCAATGCAAGAAATGAATTACGAGGCAAAACGTGTGTAATTAGTACGCGTTTTTGTTTTCGCTTGTTTCCGCTGACCTAATTATGCATGTTAAACAATCCAGCGTCGATAATTGATGCATTGGCTCGATTGACAGAAAAACGACAGTTCTCTGTCAGCAATAAGGTTTCATGACCAATTTATATGCAAAGATTTTATAGTAGGCCTACTATTGCACTTTCATGATCTATCTCCATTTAACACCACTAGCAAAGACCAGTTAAGTGACGCTCCACGACATGATTTCTAATCCGGCGCTGTAGTTCCCATGCCTCAACGAATAAATTAATAAAATAAATAAAAATAAATAAAATAAACAACTATTTTAAATAACTAAATACATAAATAAGGACACGATATGCGACACAAATGTAGAGACAGCAGACACCCTTCATTTAAATTTATTAAGTTAGCAGTAACACCACATAGGAAACATAGAAGTAGCCAAGAGAGGTTGGTTGGTTGGTTTAGGGGCTGTGACAACGCGGTCATGTATCCTCTTGTACTTTGATGTGTTTAGAATCTGTCTGATAACCGGTGTTAATTGTGATGGCTGTATTAGTGTGTGTTATCTGTAATACAGGTAAGGACTGAAAACGACAATTTCAAGTAGTTCCTATATTTGCTACCAAATGCTACCGTCAACGACACCTAGCCATGAACTTGGCTACCGCAACCGGCACCTGGCGTTGAACGTTGGACCTTATAGAGCGTTAATCAAATCTAACCTATAAGCTCCACACAATTGTAGTTATACATGCCATAAATCTATGACATGGGACCGCCGGATTTACTTCCCCTCCGTAGGAAGGCATACTGAGAGATTTTTAACGCTCTTAAAAAATCCGACGACTTCGGCCGTGTTTGAACCCGCGATCTTGCGCATGGCAGAATAATATATCCATATAGTTTTATAGATGGGAATATAAGATTTCTTAGCTAGCACGATATTAGTTGGACCCGAGTCAAGAGAATTCTCGTGAAATTTAAATAGCACGCATTTCTGTAATAGCGCGCCGACTGTAATGCCCTCTGAAGTAGGTCAGGCGAACTTGTGCGCGTTTTCCTTCCAAACCATTTACTTTATCACGTGTGTATATTTCTCAGCCTCTTTCTCTTTGCTCACAAGTGCGCACATAGCTAGGCCATAACAACTTGAGAAGGAATAATGATAATAATCGGATTTCGCCAACTACAGTATGGACCTTACGGCCTTTTGAATAATAGTTCTGCAGCTTCTCGTATGTTCTTTACCTTCAAATATTTCTCTTAATAAGGTACACGATCGTAACATGTAGGTTGGTGGCTAACATGGCGCTTTCTAACCCATCATTAGGCGATACAAATTCTTCAGTGTTTTTAACCTAAATTATGCATGTTATAATATGAGATTTGTGTCTTCAATATTATCAGTATTATTAATAGGAGTATAACATTTCCCAGTCATGAAACTTGATGTTTTTGTTTGTGGAACGTATTGTAGTCTAATAATAAAGTTTAACAATCGTCCTTCTTTACTTCCTCCACTCATTTAGTGGTCACCTTTAATTTAAAATTGTACTTTTGTCCTTCTGTCTGTCTGTCTGTCTGTCTGTGTGTGTGTCTCCCCCCCCATATCATCTCCTAAACGGCTGCAGCAATCGGAACCAAATTTGGTATGAGTAAAGATCTATACCGGGACATCTCAATGTCGTATACTTGAATATGGTGTCAGTGCTACCAACTGCTGAAAAGCGGCAATTGAAATTTGAGCTCCATGTTGGTTATTTTGGGAGATATGCATGAGAACTATTCCAAAATTGGCACACATATTGATAATAATTTGTCAGTTCAATTTCCAGGAGGCCATGCATGACAGTGTTGCCAAACTGATTCTATGCCTGCTGATAGGTCCAACATTTAAAAGCATGTAACTTCTATACTAACAAATGGAGTTCAACCAAATTTCGTATGTACTATGTGTACATAAACAGATATGACTAAACATTATTCTTAAGATCCACCAGGGCTGCCAACTGTTAATAAATGCTATTTCTATTTTTTTTAAATCAAAATACTAATATATCATAAAGTGTGCTAGCCAACAGCTTTAAACATTGCACACGTATAGTACTTGACATTCTAGATTAATTTGGAGTAAATAATGTATGTCAGTGCTACCAACATGATTCTAAACCTGCTGATAGGACCAATTCACAAATACACGTAACTTCTATACTATCAATTGGATTTCAACCAAATTTCTTATGTGCTATATGTACCATAACAGATATGACTATGCGTATTCTTAGGAGCAAACAGGGCTGCCAACTGTTAATAAATGCTGTCTCTATTTTCACCGTAATATCAATATATCAGAATGAATGCAAGCCAACAGCTCTAAACTTTATACACGTATAGTACCTGACATTCTAGATTAATTTAGAGTAACTAACATACGTCAGTGCTGCCAACATGATTCTAAGCCTGCTGATAGGTCCAATTTTATAATGCCAGTAACTTCTATACTAAAAATGGATTTCATCCTGAATTGGAACAACAACACATCATAATAATTCAGATTATTTCTGACCAAAACATGCATGACATTGTTGCCAACGTGATTTTACGCACGCTGCTAGATCCAATGTCTAACTGCATGTAACATCCATGCTATCCATTGGGCTTCACCCAAATTTTGTATTCTTTACCTTAAGAGATGGAACCAGGAATATACTCAGTCATCAGGGCTGCCTACTCTAGTGCTCTATGCCAGGTATATTTGGAACTAATTACAAATGTCGATATTATCAACTTAATTTCGTCATTATTCTAGATGAGTCCACATAGATTAATCATTGTCATGAATCTTAAATTTTAAGAAAAGTAGGCTCTTTAGTTAGTCACGGAACTTCTTGTTCTTGTCTTAAGATACAATCCGTAGGGTTTCAAACCTCATAGTGTCTGTGCACATGCTAGTTGTTCCTCTCCTCGCGAGTTCTTACAGCTCCCATTCCTTATTTGTAATTGATGTTGATTCTTTTAGGGGCTCTGCGACATCGTGGTCATGTGGCCCCGTGTACTTGGATGTATGTACCTGTGTCACTGTGATGACTGTACCAATGTGTGTATTTGTAATAGATGTAGGGTTTGGGCAGGAAGCGGCCGTGGTCTTATGTTAGGTAGCATCCTGGCATTTGCCTGAAATAGAAGTGGGAAACCACTGAAGACCACTTCCAGAATGGCTCAGGTGGAGAACTGACGAGCGTGATTGTACACCAAACCCTGAAATTAATTGCTCGCTGGTTGGCAGTATTGCTGGAACGCTATGAGAGTCGTCCGCCTGACTTGGCCACCATCATTATTGTGCTGCAGACCGACTTGTGTGATTAATGTGCGGCAATCAATTCACCTTGTCCCAACTCCACCGCGACCTTTCATGACGACATCTCATGTTAGTGATCTTAATATTGATTCACAATTTCCTTCTGAGTATTCAAATACTTTGCGCTGTTGGGGGATAGTTAAAGAGTTTCATTCATTCCCTTTATAGGTTAGTGGTCAGTATATTACCCACAATTTATATTGTCCAAGATGCAGATGGTTGAATCTTTCACTCATATTTCAACTAATTCTTGTGGAAGGGTTAATGTTTCTGTGAGCCAAATATTATTAGTTTATCCCCTTGACCTGGGATGATAGATAAACATTTTAATAAAAACAGTCAAAATAAAAACTAAAAGATAAATAAATGGTAATAAAATAATGCATTTTCAATTTTAATTTCTATTATCAAAGTTTTCTTTACTTTTTTTAAATTGTTTAGTAATGCTTAATATGCCTCAAAATTTTGAAAATATATAAGCTTATAAAAATGAAATTTCTAATAATTTTACCAACTTAGTTGTAAAATCATAAAAGTAATTATGAGGATTAAAATGTTAAAGAAAACAAAATTTAAAATGAATGATAATTATAATTAGGCTAAAATAATGAAATGTAAATAAATACAAATAAAATTTCAAGTTTCTAAACGTAACTACTTTTAACTATTTTTCAAATTTGGTCCTGGCTTTGTGGTGACCGTCAACGTTTCCCTCATAACTCTCATGTTTAAAGGAATTCTTGGACTTTCTTTTTCTTAGCGTGGGTGTTAAACCTTCATCTAAAAAAGAAAACTCACTCATTTCCACATTATTAATTAATTAAACGTTATAATTTAATTTTTATTCTGAGCAAACTCAAAAAGTACATTAACGTTTCATAGAAAGACTTGTTGGTTGAATGGTTTGTCAGTTTAGGGGCTGCGACAACGCGATCATGTAGCCCCGTGTACTTTGGGTGTGTGTAGAATCTGTCTGATAACCGGTGTTAATTGTCATGACTGTATTAGTGTGTGATTTGTGTTTTTAATTCAAGTAAGGACTGCGAAGTTTCGATTTTCAAGTAGTTACAACTTTTGCTACCAAACACCACCGTCATCGACCAACTAGTTGCGAACTTTGTTACTAGATGCCACCGCAGTCGGCGTTAGTCAAATCCAACCTATAATTTAGCTTCACACGGGGGATAGGCAACGAACTGAGAGACATGATAAAAGGAATGTGCATGGAGTGCTACAGTAGTGTGAAGACTAGAGTCGGGACATCGGAATGGTTTAAAATTGACACTGGACTAAAGCAAGGGAGTGTGTTGTCACCATTATTGTTCGTAATGGTGATGGATGACATCATGAAGGCAGCAATGAAAGACTATAGCAGGGCAAAGATGAAGATAATGTTTTTTGCAGACGATGTTGTGACCTGGGGCGAGGATGAGATGGAGGTACAAGACCAGTTAGACGTAATAAATGAAAAGATTGAGCAATGGGGATTGAAGATAAATGTGGGGAAGAGTAAAACAGTGGTGATGAGTAGAGATAAGAAGGAAAAGGAGTAATCAAAGTAGGAGATAAGGAATTGGAAGTACGGTAGTGAAACACTTCAAATACTTGGGAAGTGATCTGAAGATGGAAGACTAGATTTGGAAATTAGCAGAAGAATACAACTCAGGAGTGCTTTCTACCAACAGGTACGGGGACTAGTATGGAAAAAGGATATACCAATTAAGGCTAAAGAAGTTATGTACAAAGCATATTAAGTTCCTATAATGACATATGCAGCAGAAACTTGGACAATGACTAAGAGGGATGAGAGCAGAGTACAAGCAGCTGAGATGAGATTCCTGATAAGTATGGTCCAGAAACAGAGGAGAGACAGAGTGAGAAATGAAGATACCGTATACGGAAAGAACTGGGAGTACAGAAACTAAATGACAAACTGGAGCAAAACAGATTGTGATGGTTTGGACATGTAAAACGGATGAATGAAGTAAGGCTACCAAGACGAGCACTGGAACGACGGATGACAGGGAAGAGAGGACGAGACCAAGAATGCGTTGGATGGACTCGGTGAAGTACAGGGTCTTTCACATAAAGTAAGAACGCCAAGCGGCGGGTTTGTTATCCGCTAGTGTGGTGGCCTTGACCGAGCTTGTGGCGAACCGTGGCCCCCTGCTCTAAGCGTGTGTACAATCCTCTATGAAATATTACCTTATAGAAGTTGCTAGAAGTGTCGTCCTCCCTGGGTTATAGAAGCATTGTATCTGGTAACCACATTTTGGCTGACGCGAGTGAGTCATGCCACTGCATTTTTTCTGATTTTTTTATTTTGTGTTTTTTATGGAGCACTGAACCAGTAGTGTCAAAGTTATTTACAATTACGTGAATCTGTGCTAGTGAAGGTGGCACTTCATCAGGAAATTGCTGAACAAATGCATCACTTAGCCGCCGAGCCGAATCGTAATTAAAATAAATTTTACATACAAAAATACTATGTTGCAATGATAACTGTCTCAACATGTTAGCAGCTGTGGTTCAGACTGGCGGCTGACAACACCTGCACGCTTATTGCAAGGTCAAGTTTGTACTATGCGCGCGCTTTCAATACTACAGCAGGGGGCCGTGGCGCGTCACAAGCCTGGCCAAGCCGGCTTCAGCAGCGAAAGACAAAACCGCCGCTCGCCGTTCTTACTTTATATGAAAGACCCTGTATAGCATTAGCAAACGGATCCTGGATTGGAACACTGTGTCGGATGAGGAATGGTGGAACGACAGAAAAAAGTGGAGAGGAACCATATCTGCCCCCACCCAGTGTCAGCTGGAAAAGGGGAAATGAAGATGATGATGATGACAGGTGTACTTAGTGGAAGATTCTTTTACATGCCATAAATCTATGGCATGCGACCACCGGTTTTACTTCCCCTCCGAAGGAAGGCATACTGAGGGATTTTTGACGCTCTTAAAAAATCCGACGACTTCTGCCGGGTTTGAACCCTCACAGAAAGACTAATTAAAGCCAAAAACGGTCGATTGAGTATTAGTTTGTAGCTGAAAGTCTAACACCCACTTTATAAAAAGAAAAGTTGAAACATTCCTACAAACGTCGCAGATACGAGGGAAACGATGAAGATCAGCACGAAGCAAGAACCAAAGTTTGATAAATAGATAAAAATAGTTACGATTTGAATTTTGAACATTTAGAACTTTGCTTTTAACAGCAAGATGTGTGTGTTTCCTTGGAAATTGTTGTGACGAGCACAGTAGTTCCGTGAAGAACTTATGCTAATTGCCACTATCAACATACAAAATTTCAGTTTGATTGCTGTAATAGATTCGTGGATATTGAGAGCCGTCTAAATATTTCGGATCGTCACCATGTTCGTTTTTTGCTTGGCAGGTTTTTGAAAGTTACATAGATGAACTTGTAGTAGTGACCTTTATCTCCGTACACAATATCAGGGTGCGGCTTCGGTGGCGTAGTCGGTAGCATGCTGAGCTTCTATGCCCAAGATAGCAGGTTCAAACCCGGCCGAAGCCGTCGGATTTTTTAAGAGCGTTAAAAATCCCTCAGTATGCCTTCCTTCGGAGGGGAAGTAAAGCCGGCGGTCCCATGTCATAGATTTATGGCATGTTAAAGAACCTTCAATTAATTACACCTGTGTGAAGCCAAATTGGATACGTTAAGAATGTAAACAACGCTCTTAGGTTTCTACGTTCGTTGCCAAGAGCCGACTGCGGAGGCGTCTAGTAGCTAAGTTCTGAACTAAGCCTAGTAGTCGTTGACGGTGGCGTTTGGCAGCAAAAGTAGGAACAATTTGAAAAATTCTAAGTTGCAGTCTGTACTTATATTAAACAAGTAGTTCCGTGAAGAACTATACAGCCTATTTTCATATATCCTACTTATTTTAACTGCCACTGTCAACATACATTTTTTTTGATTGCTGTAAAAGATTTGTATATATTGAGAACCGACTAAATAATCGGATGGTCGCCATGTTGGATTTTATATAAATAGGTCCTAGAGTTATGTACTGTTACATGAAGATTATTGTGTACGTGTAGCATTCAAACTTCAATCGCATGATTAGGACACAAGAAGTAACAAGGAGAAATTAAAATTTCTCACAGCTGCCATCTTGTGGTTATGGAAACAATTGAAATAAATTAGATGCCAGTGGATTAACAGTCGTTTAAGGATTCACCGTACCTACTGTAGTTTCACTACACTCGGATGGTTAAATTGCGAGAAACGTCCGTGTGAATATTTATAATTCGCGTCGCCGCCATGTTGGATTTGTGATCACCACGTTATTTAAAGTCCTATAGGTGAACTTAAGTTCATAGCCCCTATTAACATACAAAAATCAGTTTGATTGCTATAATATATTCGTAGATATTCAGAGCCGTCTAAATATTTCGGATGGTCGCCATGTTGGATTGTTAAATGTATAGGCCATTCAGTCATGTACCAATAAAGGAAAATTATTGCGTAGGTTCTTTATTCAAACTTTCACTTCGATCGCATGATTGCGACACAAGAATTAAAAACTTAATTTTAAAATTCGCACAGCCGCCATCTTGAGGTTATGTAAACAATTGAACTAAATTAGATACCAGTGCATTACAATGTGTATAAACATTTCCTGTACCAGATTTCATTGCGTTTGGAAGCTTAAATCGCGAGAAAGGTCTATTTAAAAATTTCAAATTCGCTTGGCTGCCATGTTCGTTTTGTAGTTAACCGGTTTTTGAAAGTATTATAGATGAACATCCAGTAGTGCCCTTTATCTCCGTACAAAATTTCAGGGTGATACCGCTAATAGTTTCAGAGATATAGAATGCTGGCGAAATATTTCACACGGCCGCCATGTTGGATTGGTGAGACGTAACAACATTTGAAGGGCACGGTCGGGGTCGCCCGGAGTAGTGCTATGAACTTACCGAGTCTCATTGAAATCGCTCCAGCCGTTTAGATTTTATTAGGGGACACACACACACACACACACACACACACACACGGACAAAAGGTGATCTCATAAGCCTATTTTTTTCAAAATTGAAAATAGGCTAAAAAATAGATACACACACTAATACAGTCATCACAATTAACACCGGTTATCAGACAGATTCTACACACTCCCATAGTACACGGGGCTACATTACCGCGTTGTCGCAGCCCCTAAACTGAGGAACCAACCAACAAATTTCAGGGTAATATCAATTATAGTTTCGGAGAATTTAATGGTAATTTTACTTGTGATGGGGGCGTTCTGTTGTGCCAACCGTGTGGGAAAGCAATCAAGGCTGAACAGCGATCTCAAGTTACACAACACCTCAAGGGCAAGAAATTGCCGCAGTTTCGCGCCTTCAGAATAAGTGTTTCGCGTTGATCGTCGGTCATTTGTGATGGACAACCTGAAGATGTATCTCGTTGTGTATTGTAATGCTTCAGCAGTCAGTGAGACATAGCTTAAATTGCATTCGTGAGTTCTGCATATTTTTTATATTCGTATCAATAAACTAAATTATATGAATTTTTTTTACTTTTTTGTAACATATTTCAGGTATTTTCAATACATAAAAAATAAATAGCCCTAGTCATGACTGTATTAGTGTGTATTTTATGTTTTTAATTCATGTAAGGACTGCAAGCTTTCCATTTTCAAGCAGTTCCAACTTTTGCTACCAAACGCCACCGTCATCGACCAAATAGTTGTGAACTTTTTTACTAGATGCCACCGCAGTCGGCTCCTGGTGACGAACGTTGGAATCTAAGAGCGTTAGTCAAATCTGACCTATAATTTAGCTTCACACAGGTGTAATTAGTGGAAGATTCTTTTACATGCCATAAATCTATGACATGGGACCGCCGGTTTTACTTCCCCTCCGAAGGAAGGCATACTGAGAGATTTTTTAACGCTCATGAAAAATCCGACGACTTTGGCCGGGTTTGAACCCTCACAGAAAAACGGCTGAATGAGTGTTAGTTTGTAGCTGAAAGTCTTACACCAACTTCATAAAATGAAATGTAGAAACATTCCTACAAACATCGCAGATACGAGGGAAACGATGAAGATCAGCACGAAGCAAGAACCAAAGTTTGAAAAATAGATAAAAATAGTTACGATTTGAATTATGAACATTTAGAACTTTGCTTCTAACAGCAAGATGTGTGTGTTTCCTTGGAAATTGTTGTGACGAGCACAGTAGTTCCGTGAAGAACTAAAGCCTATTTTCGTTTATCCTACTTATGCTAATTGCCACTATCAACATACACAATTTCAGTTTGATTGCTGTAATAGATTCGTGGATATTGAGAGCCGTCTAAATATTTCGGATCGTCACCAAGTTCGTTTTGTACTTTGCAGGTTTTTGAAAGTTACATGGATGAACGTGTAGTAGTGTCCTTTATCACCGTACAGAATTTCAGGGTCATATCAGTAATAGTTTCGGAGATATAGAATGCCGGTGAAATATTTCGCACAGCTGCCATCTTGAGGTTATGTAAACAATTCAACTAAATTAGATGCCAGTGCATTACAATGTGATTAGATATTTGCTGTACCATGTTTCATTGCGTTTGGATAGTTAAATCGCGAGAAAAGTCTATTTAAAAGTTTCAACTCTGCTTGGCCGCCATGTTCGTTTTGTAGTTAACAGGTTTTTGAAACTCACATTGGTGAACTTCTAGTAGCGCCCTTTATCACCATACATATTTCAGGGTGATATCGGTAATAGTTTCGGAGGTATAGAATGCCGGTGAAATATTTCACACAGCCACCATGTTGGATTGGTGAGACGTAATGGAATTTCTAGGGCACGGTCGGTGTCGACCAAAATGGTGATATGACCTTGCCGAGTTTCATTGAAAACTCTCCAGCCGTTTATAAGTTATTAGATGGGGACACACACATGGACAAATCGTTCTTGTTTTGACTCTTTTAGCTTTATGTGTCCCCTTAACCTGTCGGCAGAAACATGTGCATTTACATCCACTAAGACTACGACCACAGTGGTCCCTTTAATTGATGGAGGCACCATTAAGGGGGTGAAGTCACGGCGCATGAAGTAAATACACTGTTATTAAATAGCGATTCGCTGCTACTAAATCACAACACTGACAGTTATCTGATTGTTCCTTTTTAGAATGCAGTCGTTAATCGTTTTTACCATTCCAGCTTCCTGCGCTGTAAATCACAGTTTTTAACTGGGGTTGATTGCGGCTCTGGAGCGATGAAAAATGTTGCTAGTGGTTTTGTGGTGGCTCCGTCATCTGATTGGGAGAGGTCATCATTACTAAATTGTCTCGTCACTCAAAGAACAAAACCGTTTGGATTTGAATTTCAGATTATCTCCATTTTTAGCTTATCGAAACAAAAGTCGATTAATTGCTACAAATAACGATTTATCGTTTGGTCGAATAATTGATTAATTGTTTTGTCGATTAATCCATATACTTTGCTCCTGATCGAAGCAAAACACACATTAAATCTCTACTGAGTATAAAACCAAGTCCCCGATTCTTGCATGTTACGGGCAAAATCTAGAACCACTGAATAGATTATGATACGGTTTTCACCATTCTGTAAAGGATATCTCGAGGATGATTTCAAGAAAATAATTTATTTATGATAAAAGAAAGCCGAGCAGTAACGATTTCAGTGGAAAAGTCGAAACAAACCTAGCGTCCGAGCGCGTTGTAAGCCTGCGCTGGGCAAAACGTTAACAATATCTAAATACTATGAATGTAAGAATTGTTCAGCTTGAAAAAATCTACAAAAAAGTCCGCGAGAGCATATCTCTATCTTCAATACATCGCCCTCTATAAGTGTTTTACGTTTTTATTTCTTCCAACCATGTCCATTCAACTACTGAGGCGACAATTTACGAGCTAGCTAAGGGCGAGTCTATCATCCCTGTTACAGCCTAGCTAGCGGGCGAACCTATTGCCCCAGATACAGCCAGCAGCAAGCAAACTGTTGAGTCGTGTTGAGTTAAGACGTCTGAGAAGGGTGGTTGTGTTTGTTAACTATAATATATTGTATCATACATTTTCTTTGGGAAAACCAGGCTAAAACAAAGTAAAACAAAAAATTTGCTGTCCTAAATTGAGACGTCCAGTTGCAAAGCACGTTTAATCCACTTGTGAATAAGAATCATTTTCATGAGAAACGTTTCTCTGGACTTTGCTTTTGTGTTTGTTGTTTTATACTTTTTGCTTTGTCTTTTTGGTTTTTGGTCTTGTGTTTGCTTTGTGCTTTTGCTTTTGAATTTTACTGTTTGCTTTCTTTCTTGGTTTTGTGTTTGTTTTTTGCGTTTGCTTTTTTGAATTTTGCATTTTGCTTCGTGTTTCTTGATTTTTGTTTTCTGCTTTTGCATTTGTTTTTGAATTTTGATTTTTTCTTCGTGTTTTTTGTTTTGTGTTTGTTTTCTGGAAAATCGAAATAAAACAAAATAAACAAAACAAAATCAAAATAAAACAAAACAAAATTAATTTTAAAAAATAAATATAAAAATATAAAATAAAACAAAACAAAAACAAAACAAAAGATTAAACAAAACAAAATAAAACAAAATAAAATAAAATTATTAAATAAATAATTTTATGTTCGACCCTGACTATTATATGTCAGAAAACTGTAACATAATGAGGCTCATTATAACACTATTTTTCATTATGAAACAGTTCCTCGCACCAATCAGAGCTAGAGAAACAGTTGTTTGACCAATTAGATAATTAGATGCGCTGAGTTCCACGGCCATCTAATTTACATTTCACTGCCTGGCCTAGTGTCATAGTAGGGTAATCGAAGAGGCCATGGTCAAATACATGGTATTCTCTGCGTCTCATGCGCTCTGTTCAGTACATAAAACTGGCGAAATCTCGACAGATATTTATGAATATTTATGTTCGAACATAAAATAGTTATAATAATTATCGTCGAACATAAACAGTCGTATGCAACGAGCCTATAATGGTAATTAAGACACTCGTATGCAAATTATAAAACTCGCGTACGCTTATAAACATACTCGTGTCTTAATTATTGCCATTATAGGCTCGTTGCATAATGTACGAATACTATATTGTATCATATATTTTTAAACAATGCATCTTCTTTGGGAAAACTGGGCTAAAACAAAGTAAAATAAAAATAATTTTGTCCTAAATTGAGTCGTCAAGTTGCAAAAGTTGTTTAATCCACTTAAGAATAAGAATCATTTTCATGAGAAACATTTCTCTGAACTTTGTCTCACGTATCTTTTGTGTTGTTTTCTAATTTTTGCTTTGTCTTTTTGGTTTTTGGTCTTGTGTTTGCTTTGTGCTTTTGCATTTGTTTTTTAATTTTGCTTTTTGCTTCGTGTTTTTGGTTTTTGTTTGATTTCTGGAAAATCAAAATAAAACAAAACAAAATAAAATAAAACAAAATAAACAAAACAAAATCAAAATAAAACAAATAAATAAAAAAATAAAAAATAAAAATATAAAAAATAAAAAAAACAAAAAACAAAACAAAAGGTTAATCAAAACATTTCAAAAACGAATAAAACTATATAAAATAAAACAAAACAAAATAAACTAATCAAAAACAGAACAAAATAAAATTAAA
This sequence comes from Meconema thalassinum, assembly GCA_946902985.2. Classification (NCBI taxonomy): domain Eukaryota; kingdom Metazoa; phylum Arthropoda; class Insecta; order Orthoptera; family Tettigoniidae; genus Meconema; species Meconema thalassinum. The sequence continues at coordinate 7,766,653 of OX336396.1, forward strand.
CAAAACAAAATTAAACAAAATGAAATAATTAAATAAATAATTTTACGACATGATCCTTATTCAGAAGTGGATTAAACAACTGGACCACTCAATTGTAAACATTGAACAAGAATTCATAATCCTTGTTGAAAACTCTTCCGTTTTCTTTCTTTGAAACCCTTCCCAATTGGATTGTTGTTCGTCCTTTCACTGCCACTGTCTCTTATTTGGTTATTGTCAAGGGCAGAACTATTATTAAAATATTTCAATTGTATTTATGTTATAGTACATTATGCAACGAGCCTATAATGGCTATAATTAAGACACGAGTATTTTTATAAAACGAGCGTATGCGAGTTTTATAATTTCCATTACAGGCGAGTTGCATACGACTGTTTATGTTCGACGATAATTATAACTTTATTATATGTTTTAACATAAATATCTGTTGAGAGTCAGCTACTTGAATGTTGTGATCGCAGAGCGAGCGTTGGGTGTTATATCTCTGTCTTTCAAGATCACTGGACGACCGACGTATGCGCTCTGTGTGCTTGCAATGCCATATGGTGGCCGTATGTTTACATCTGCTGCCCCTCAGTAATATTGTCACTGGAGTTGTTTGAAGACAATGAATGCGCTGTGTAGAAATTATATTAAGGTACAGTGCTATTTCTTGTCTCATATTCGCCAGTTTATTTACGCGAACATATGGATGGTGCGTATTCCATGTCGGTAATTTATTATAGTTCGATGTTGTGTTTATGTCCGACATGTTGGATTTTGAGCACATGCGTGAAGGTATCGTTACCTAATTGGTCAATGAACGAGCTCTGATTGGCTGGAGAAACTGTATCATAATGAAAAAGAGTGTTATAATGACCATCGTTATGATACAGTTTTCTGACACATAATAGTGAGGGTCGAACATAAATTTAATTATTTTAGCCAATTTTTAATTTAATAATTTTAATTTGTGTTATCTTTTTAATTGTCATGTTTAAATGTTTTTATAATTTTATTATTAATATTATTTTTATGACCTTAATACTTTTATAATTATATTTTATAAGTTTTTGTAATTGTAATTTGATACTTTTATTCATTTTTATAATTTATTTATTTTCAATTTTAATTTCTTTCATATTTTATTATTTACGTTTTAATTGTTTTTGTTAAAAATATATCAAGTACGGTATCTAACGTCAAGAAGATAGAAAATATGGTTTCGTGAAATATTAACACTTCTATAGAAAATTCGTTGACATAGCAGGTGCTTCAGATATGGAGCACTAACCTTTAAAGGGTTAACATAAACAAGGATATTTAGGCTAAAAGTAACTTTTATACATTTCTATACAACATAAGCGTAACTGAACTTAAGCGATGACCTCCCATTTAAACCGGTTTCCTTATCTCATGTGTACGAAACAATTTGTCGATTTTTCGGTTAGCCGTTTAATCTATTACTAGCATTACCCGTCGCCGCTTCGCCCGCGAATATTCTGGTTGTAAAGAGTACACTTAGCAAAATCTCAATCATGAATGCTATGACTGATTTATCTTTGGTATGAATAATCAGACTTTATCAATTCAGCTACTGGTGCAGTGGTTAGGGGTTTGTCATTCCTTCATAGGTATATCAGAGCCAAGTTAGTTTTCTGGGAATATCACAGACACTGTTAATTTAAGGGCCTTTATAGTCGGGTGAAAAAGACCTTTCGAACCACACTCACACGTGAAAATTGCGTGAAAAAATTCTAGAGTGCCTCTTGACCCCCTTAAGCGCATTATACTGTATGTATTGATGAATTTTACAGCTTAATTTGGTTCCGTGATGACCTTATAACTGTCTGGAAACTTTCACAGTATTGTCATAATTGGAATTGCATTGTGTCTTACAGAAATAGATTCTGTTACCATGGTTACCGTGTTGCATTCTTTCATTATTTCATTGTAAATATACATGTTTTAAGGTATTTATTTAATTGTGAGGTATTTAAAGAGTAAGTGAGTGCGTTTCGCTTACGCATTGGGTTACCTGTAGGTACCCCATATGTTAAGGTTGGTGTTAATGGGATATTGTTTTTTGTCGTGTAGCCTCCTGAGAGGCCGAGTGCAGGTCTTTCTAGTCGACGCCCGTGGGCGACCTGCGCATCGGGATGAGAGATGGAATGGATGAAGATGAATGCAACTGGGCAAGGATGTGGAAGGAAGCGGCCGTGGCCTGACAGAAGGTACTGTCCCAGCATTTGCCTGGTATTGAAAATGGGAAACCACGGAAAACCATTTCAAGGACAGCCGATGGTGGGGCTCGAACCCACGCGTCTACCGAGTGAGCAGAGAGCTTGGCCCCTTGACCTAACGCAGCGCTTTAGCCCGCGTAGCCACTACTGCCGGTAATGGGACCTTATTTTCGGTACAAAACTGGAATGGGACCTTAGCAGAATAATATAGGGAGGGATTTCGTTAATCGATTAATACTGTAATTATCGATTCATTTCAAATTATTCGCTTAATCCGAACATTAGCAGCCCTACTATACGGCCATCACAATGGGACATGACCACTAAGTTGCCGGGGCTCTGCGGAGCGGAACAAATGGGATGTTGGATCAAGTCGCTGTTCTGTGGCCACAGCGAGTAATCCCAGAGCTTCACGCCCACTCGGGTCATTGCTTGGGGCAATGTGGGCATCAGGTCCATGTGTTCCATAATCTGCTGTGTCTTGGGGAGGTATAGATCGCATCCGGGGATTTGCCTTGAACAGACTACGGATAGTCTCTTACAAAGTGGCTATGATGGAAAGACCTCATCTCATCTCAGTTGTCCCCACGAGGCTGAGTGTAGTACGGTCCAAATTGGACACATGTAGATACGAGAATACAATCCGAGATCTTAGGGATGCTTGTTAGATTTAAAGGCTGGGCATCGTAATTATTCATTGATAATTATTTACAAGTAATTGTGGAACAATATTAAAAGTTTTGTTTTTAATAGCGTGAGTGTGTCCGAGTTAGTTATTGTTTCAGAGGGCTGAACAACGAGGTCATCTGCCCTTCTTAACACAAAATTATACAAATTTAGAATAATTTAAAATTGGCAACTAATATAAAGAAAGCCTAAAAATAGGTTGTGGGTTCAAACCCGTCCGAAGTCGTCGGATTTTTTAGAGCGTTAAACATCCCTCAGTATGCCTTCCTTCGGAGGGAAAGTACAGCCGGGGGGCCCATGTCATAGATTTATGGAATGATAAAGAACCTTCCACTAACTACAATTGTGTAAAGCTAAATTATAGGTTATGGGCTATTTAAGTTGTTCTTACCTGAATTACAGATAACACACACTAATACAGTCATCACAATTAACACCGGTTATCAGACAAATTCTACACACACCCAAAGTACACGGGGCTACATGACCGTGTTGTCGCAGCCCCTAAACTGAGGAACCAACCAGCCTAAAAATAAAATAAAATTGAACAAATAAAACTAAAAAATATAATGGTAAACAAAAATATTAAAAAAAGAAAAATCAGAAATTCAAAATTCAGTATTTAGATTGCTGGCCTTAAACCCTCTCATTTATAAAGCGGATAACGCGATCAGCAGCCACCGCGTCATCGGCTAATATAAGTTTGAGTGTCATCTGAAACCAAGGTTTCTTCGTAAGTCAGCAAGATCCACACACTCGGTGAAAATGTGGGCCACGGTGAAAACGGCTCCACAGGTACAAAGTGGGGGGTCTTCCCTTCTCATTAGGTACGAGTGGGTGGATCTTATATGATCTATCCTTAGCCTACACAAAATGACGGAAAGAGCTCCGCCACACGCGAGTAGTTCCCTTGATCGCTCTCACTTTACTGGGCAGTGGGTCAGCTAGCCACTGACTCTCCCAGAATGCCAGCGAGTCTGACTGCCCAACCCTCTGGTATGAGAACAGTACACCATGAACTTGATGCTTAGAAGAAAAGCCTTGCCTTGAATCGACCAGGCGTATAAAATACCCAAACATCTCGCCGATTTGTATGATTAGGTTAGAAAATAAAGATTCGATTCAACAAATGCTCTACCGCACTACACAACTGGGAAGTTGGTTGGTTCCTCAGTTTAGGGGCTGCGACAACGCCGTCATGTACTTTGGGTGTGTGTAGAATCTGTCTGATAACCGGTGTTAATTGTGATGGCTGTATTAGTGTGTGTTATATTTCTTTAATTCAATAAGGACTGCAGATATTCAATTTTTCTAGTAGTTCTAACTTTTGCTACCAAACGCCACCGTCAACGACCAACTAGTTCTAAACTTGGTTACTAAATGCCACCGCAGTTGGTTCCTGGTGACGAACGTTGAAACATAAGAGCGTTAATCGAATCTAACCTGTTTAGCTTCACACAAGTGTAATTAGTGGAATGTTCTTTATCATGCCATAAATCTATGACATGGGCCCACCTCTTTACTTCACCTCCGAAGGAAGGCATCCTGAGGGATTTTTAACGCTCTTAAAAAATCCGACGACTTCGGCCGGGTTTGTACCCGCGACCTTGAGCTTAGAAGCTCAGCATGCTACCCACTACGCCACCGAAGCCACCAACTGGGAAGTAAATATCTCCCAAAATCTGGTTGATTACCTGAGTAGGCTAACATTCTGATGGACTGTCTATATACAATGAGGAACGAAAACCGTAACCGTGGCAACATCGTGCGTTACGAGGATAGCTAAATACAAGCCCCGTCTATCGGAGAGAAAATGAAACTAAACACACTTCCTAATACCAGATGGCGTTAAGGTGCCGAAAGCAGAGTTTCTTAGACCAGTAACAAATGCATTTTCTCATTGTTTTCATTTGCACTGAGACAATTCCCGAACATGTCTTCTCTGGGAAACGATCTCTCCTTGCTAGTCCGTGTGACGTCACAGAGAGATTGAGGCGCTGCATATTAATACAAGTTAACAACCACTTCCTCCTACTGACTATGGTTACTAGCGGCTAGCGTTCTTGGCTCGATCCCTGGCTCTGAGAACTGGACCGAGATTCATTCAACCAAAACTAAGTACGCCCAGTTCTCCCCTCAGTCACCCTAGAAGTGGTCTTCCGTGGTTTCGCAATTCCACTCCAGGCAAATACCGGGATGGTTCCTAACTTGAGGCCACAGCTGTCTCCTTCCCAATCCTATCCTCAATTTACAAATAAACACACTAGTACAGTCATCACAATAACACAGGTTATTGCACATATTACTCACACAAACAAGCCACGCGGCTACATGACCACGTATGATATTGTACAAGCCCCCAGGGGGTTGCACCCCCTGGAAGCCATCCCCCATCATCTATTTAAACCACCCCTAACTGGCAAATCTCGTAAGTCCAGAACAACATCTTTCATACAGCAAGGGCAGCTAACCAGCCTGGAAAGCTTGCCAAATACTTGCATCACACCACAAACAGCTACACATAATTAACTGGGGCATCTATGCCAGTGGAATGCTGACAGCACAACACCAAAGCCTATAAGAGGAGGGCCTTGAGGAGGACAGCTCTTCTCTCGATTACCAGTCATACAGTGTGTCAGCCGGAGGCCCTAGCTGTTATCATCAGGTGAGTCAGCAGTGTTCAGAGATCCTATATTTTGTAACCTACCCCACAAACTTGTACACTCAAACTTGTAACACTTATTACATTCCCCTAAAAAGGGACATACCATTTCATACATCACTGACCAATAAATACTTGGTCAGTACACTACACTTGTCTTACTATTTACACGCCTCTTTACGTCCTAACTCCTTTCCTGATTCCCGTCACGATTAGCCGTGACATACAGTAGCCAAATAGCTGCTAGCGCAAGCTTCATCGTACTTCCTGCAGCGGCCCGACTGCTAGAGCATCGAGCCGCAACATCGCTGACGCACGCACGTCAGTTATATAACTCTCTCCAACCAGCTGAGAGGCTAGTACATTAACCTGTACGCAGAGGTTCATCCCCCAAGGTACAGTTACGTCTTCGTAGGAGCATCCCCTAGCATCCTAACACTAAACAACACTCTACACTGGTCAGCTTACCCAGCTACGGGAAGCTGCCCCCCCTCTAGGAATCACTCTCCAAATCAACACAATAACACATCCGTTTTAGATCTAACTACCCCCAACTAAGGGATCTAAAACAGATTGGTGGAGGCCGGGTACCACGCACAGTAAAATAGGGCTCATACAACGAGTTCTCGTGGTCAAAACGGCCCGTACCGCATACAGCCAAGCGAGGCTGGGAATTTTTTTTGGTCACATATTACGTCACACATTTTTTCTCTTTCTTTCTATTACATAGGAGTTCGTATTATTACACCCACCCCCATCCGCCCCATAGTGCAAAGTCGGTGGAAATTAAATGTCCACATTTAGAACTACACTAAGAGACTTTGCACACCATTTGTCGGCTAGTACGACTCCACTCCTGCCGAAGCTAAAAATTAAGAACGGTGACTTGATAACTGACCAGACTGCAGTACAACTTCTCAGGGACCTTGAATTCAAGACATCAGAGATCCGCGCTCAACACCCTGCAGCGGCAGCACAAGTTATACATTTTACACGATCCCAGGCCAGTGAACACAGACAAGAGTCACCAATATCCAGCGCTAGTGAAGTAGATTGCCTGCCAACACTCCATCCCCTATTGTTGCAGCAACTGCAAATCACAGAGAAGAAGACTAATAATCTGCTCGAGCGCATTACAGAGCTACTAGAGACAGACACTATCAAGTCAGATAATCACACGACAGAAGCAGTGCTAGACATCCACACTATTCTGGAAACAGTGAAACAGGATTTAGACAGGACTGTACACGTAGTCAAATCCACACAGTACGACAACACACCATCAGTCAGTACCGACATATCAGGTGACGAGCCACCTGGTAACATAACACAAGTTTCGTATACGGGAAGCGAGGCTAATTCCCCTCTGAATAGCCCAAACACCTCGGCACACGATAGCGGTGCGAACAACATAAACAGACCAGAATCACTACACAGCCAACGAGACACAGCCGAACACGAAATGAACAGACAAGCAGAGTACCCCATGATCCACCCCACAAAGTTCACGGGGGAAGGCCAGGATCCCGAGGAATACCTCAAGGCCTTCAATAGAACGGCCCGGATCAATGGTTGGAGCGAGGAAGTTAGGAAACGGCTCCTTCCTGCATACCTCACAAAGGCGGCCATGACATGGTATGAGCTCCATGAGGACACACTAGAAGCTGCCACATGGGAGGAAATCACTTTACTGTTGAAAAGTGAATTCCAGCTCATACCAGATGATGACGACCTGTACGACCAAATCAGACAGAGGTCACAGGGACCTAAGGAAAGCGCCCAAGCATACATCAACGTAAAGTTGATAATGTGCGACAAATATAATGCAGCTATGACGAACAAACAGAAAGTCAAGCTGTTGATGCAGGGCCTCAGACCATCCATAGTGGACAAGTTGTGCATTATGAACAACCCCACGGTCCAACACATGTTGAACAACATAAAGACCATAGAGGAAGGGAGAAAGATCACGGAGAAAGCTACGGAAAAAGCCGTGGATCAACACTTCCAGACACAAAAAGACGACACTAATCATAAAATGGACGAATTAGTGGACAGAATGGAGAAACTGACCATAGCTGCCATCCAAGCAGGCGGGAGACCGCTAAGGGATGAACAAGTGGACACACAAGAGCGCTACTATCCTGAAAGGGATAGGGGGTACACAGAGAGGAGACGCTACGGGAGGGAGGAAAATTACTACCCTCCACAGCGGCCAACAACACCTCACGCACAGGATAGGCCACACTACCCTCCTCGGTATTCACCGGTATCGTACACGGACACAGAGCCGACATACCCCTCTCGGCGACCACCATCCCCGTACACACAGGAGTACTACCCTGAGGAGTACGAGCACACCATCCCCCGACGAAACAGCCCGCCACCAAGTAGACAGTCCTACGCTGCCCCACAATACAGGGCAGACAGGGAGTACCGGGAAAACTCACCCCGAAGCAGGCAAGGCTATGCAGCCCCGCAGTACAGGGGAAGTGGGGAATATCGGGAGAACCCGCCCCCACGCAGGCAAAGCTATGCACCCCCACAATACAGGGGAAATGGGGACCGTCGAGGAAACCCACCCCCGACCAGACAGGGATGTGCAGGCTCCCGGTACAGGGAAAAGGGGAATCGACGGGAAAACCCGCTCCCGCAGCAGCAGACATACACCCCACCCTGGCGGAGACAGGACAACGGACCACCGGGCAATAACCGGCAGGCTAGAAAACCTACAAGAGAACGGGACAATACAGACACATACGCAAAGGGCCCGGAACACTACCCCCTCCCCGATGAACACCCGAGGGAGTTCAGGGATGAGGCACCCCGCAGGACAGACAGGGGGGCAATACTCCCCACACCTAGCCACACACCGCAGGCGGGGAGCTGGCGCAGCCACCCCGAGGGGGGCGCACATACAGTACAGGCAGGCGTACACCTACGTTCCAAAAAAACGCCTAGACGGGGAGGTTCGGCCAGCTGATGAAGCGGTTGAGGTTCCTCCCCCAACACAACACCAGAAAGGCCTTTCCCCCAGGCAAACTCGTAAGAGTAAGGGGAAGAAGCAGCCAGCTAAAGCTAAGGCTGACGATCCGCCCCCGGGCCGTTTCCAGACACACCCCGTACAAGGAGACGGCAACTGCCTGTTTAGGACTATTAGCTTCCTGGTTCGGCATAACGAGGACCATCATAAGGAATACAGGCAGGAAACGGTCAAACATATCCTGGCCAACTGGAAAGAGTACCGAGACTTTGTCTCGGACGAGCGGGAAAACCCATTCCAGACCGGGGCGGATTACAGAAAATACATGGGTAGGGACGGCACCTATGCCAGTGCCGTAGAGGTGACCGCTCTCGGCAAGGTGCTTCAAACCAATATCCACGTATACACTGACATGCACTCGCCCCCGCTATTTTCAACTGCGGGATTTGACAGGGACCTGCATATACTTTTTACAGGGAACCCTAAGGCGGGACATTATACACCCCTCATAATTACGCACAAACAGAGTGAGAATAAGCCCACACCCTCCAAACAGAAAACCATATCCCCTACACCACAATGCAGGATGGGAAGTGACCACACACAGGCGCAGGACGCGAGCTCACTCGGCACTGGGAAGCCAGCAATAGGAGTCGAACTCGCGACCGCCTGGAACAAAAAACGGGGTAACAAGGGCAAGCTCAGGGTCACGTTTGCAAACACACCTTCCCGAGAGGAAGAAAACAACAACAACACAACTACACAAAAGCTGGGAACGGTCAGTGCATTAAACGTTCGCCAGCAGACTTCTATTTTTACAGCGCGAGCGATTAAGAGAGCTGGCAATGCACTTGGTGAGCGCACTTTGCTGACCGGGTCAAAGCACTCGGGACAGGAAGCAAGCCTGGAGGCCAAGCGTGCTAGGTACGATAAGCGGCCCGCGCCATGCCTTCCCAGTACAGATGTTACGCCGGTAGCAACAACAACAACATATACCCTACACAACACATCGGTGCAGGGCAATGGATTTCAGGTATCGACCCTCACGATACACGCCACCATAAATGGCCACAGAGTGCAGGCCCTAATTGACACTGTGGCAGCGGTAAGTTGTGTTAATAGAAGACACGTTACCGAAGGCCAAATACACGATGTCACGGGTGACATCCGGCTGGTAGCGGCCAATGCTCAGACGCTAGAAAACGCGGGGGTGGCAAACATACATCTTAGGCTAGACCATTTTGCCACAATACACCCCATGTTCGTTATAGAACATCTTTCTGCGTCAGCCATAATTGGCATGGATTTCATCGCTAAATATGAGGCTAGCATAAATTTCGCTAGCGGTAGGATGCTTTTAAAGCACGACCAGAGGCTCACCACACATCCCATGATATACACCAGGAACACAGATGGGATTCGAGCGGAGCGAGAAAGTCACGAGCATCAGGCCTCTACGTTGCACTCTATCAGCCAGCACACACACACACAGATAAGGCGGCCGAACACCCCCACAGACAGGACCTGACTCCGGAGCAAAATAGAAGGCTCACGGAGCTCCTGGAGACCAACAGGGATATTTTTGCCCATTCAATGAAGGATCTCGCTGTGACAGACCTCATTGAACACCACGTCACACTCACTAGTGACCGGCCAGTACACCAGCCTCCCTTCAGGGTGAGCCAGAAGGAGAGACACGCCATCGACGCTCAGATCTCAGAGATGCTCGAGGCAGGAGTCATTGTTCCCGTTATTTCAAGTTACAGCTCTCCAGTTCTGCTGACCAAAAGACGGGACGGATCTCACAGATTTTGTACTGATTACCGTAGGCTCAATAAGTTAATCGAAAATGATAGTTATCCACTACCAAGGGCGGACACCTATTTGGATGCCCTTGGCGGAGCTAGCTGGTTCAGTTCGATGGATTGTTATAGTGGATTCTATTCAATCCCCGTCTATGAACCAGATAGGCACAAGCTGGCGTTCGTCACAGAGAACGGTCTATATACCTACACAAGGTTACCAATGGGCCTCCGGAACGCCAGCCAAACCTCCCAAAAGCTAGTGGATAAGACATTTTCAGGTCTTAAGTGGCGTTCCGTATTAGTCTACGTGGACGACATAACGGTTTTCTCCCATACCTTTGACGAACATATCGTACATTTGGAGGAGGCTTTCGCAAGGATCAGAGAGGCCAAGTTAAGGCTTAAACCTGCGAAATGTCAATTTGCCAGACAGCAGATTAACATATTGGGCCATATTGTAAACAGAGAGGGCATTATTCCCGACCCAGCGAAAACTGACGCAATAACGGGCATCCCAATGCCCACAAATTTGAAACAATTGCGCAGTTTTATTGGGCTGGCGTCGTATTACAGGAAGTACATCTACAGGTTTGCACACATCGCCCATCCCCTAACTGAGCTCACACGTGAAAAAACGCCCTTCAGCATCAAACAGGAACACATAAATGCCTTCAACACACTGAAGCAACTATTGACCTCACCACCATTACTGCAACACTTGCATAGTGATAGGCCCACATTTTTACACGTGGATGCCAGCCAGTACGGGCTGGGAGCGGCCCTATTGCAGGAAGACGCAGAAGGGCGCATACGGCCCGTTGCTTTCGCTAGCAGGAAACTAACGGCCGTTGAGAATAGATACTCTACCACAGAACGGGAAATGCTGGCATTTTCATGGGGAGTGAACTACTTTCGGGTATACCTCTATGGTATCCAGTTCACGGTAGTGACTGACCACGCGAGCTTGCTTTTTTGGGACAAATTTAAAAACCCAAATTCGCGGCTCAACAGGTTTATATTTCGTCTGTATGAATATAACTTCGTGGTCAAACACAAGAAAGGCGCTACACACCTAGACGCAGATGGGTTGTCTAGGCTGCCAGTAGCCGATCCCGCGGATGACAGTAAGGACCACGAATGGGACGACATGCCCACTTTTGCCCTGACGGTGATTAACATCAAGTAGGAGCAAGAACGTGATCCGTACTTGAAACAGATTCTAATGGCACTAGAAAACTTGGATAACGTGGACTCCAGGACAGCACGGCTGTCTAGGCGATTTTTCCTAGACAAAGACGGGGTACTGAAATTTAAGCCCACAGCCATGCACGATAACGCACCTATAGCGGTTCCGGAGTCATTGAAAGAGAATATCATGATCGGACACCACAATAGCCCACTGGCAGGGGCACATTTGGGTACGCATAAAACATACCTTAGAATCCGTGGCAAGTATTCTTGGGTAAACATGAAGGCCGACATAGACACCTTCGTAAAGACATGTCACACTTGCCAGCGATTCAAAACAAGGCCTTGCAAGCCTCATGGATTACTCAACCCAATTCCCGTAGGAGAGCTATTTCACAGAGTCGGGATAGATGTTAAAGGCCCTATTACGACATAGACACCTTTGTAAAGACATGTCACACTTGCCAGCGATTCAAAACAAGGCCTTGCAAGCCTCATGGATTACTCAACCCAATTCCCGTAGGAGAGCTATTTCACAGAGTCGGGATAGATGTTAAAGGCCCTATTACGACATAGACACCTTTGTAAAGACATGTCACACTTGCCAGCGATTCAAAACAAGGCCTGGCAAGCCTCATGGATTACTCAACCCAATTCCCGTGGGAGAGCTATTTCACAGAGTCGGGATAGATGTTAAAGGCCCCATTACGACATAGACACCTTCGTAAAGACATGTCACACTTGCCAGCGATTCAAAACAAGGCCTGGCAAGCCTCATGGATTACTCAACCCCATTCCCGTGGGAGAGCTATTTCACAGAGTCGGGATAGATGTTAAAGGCCCTATTACGACATAGACACCTTTGTAAAGACATGTCACACTTGCCAGCGATTCAAAACAAGGCCTGGCAAGCCTCATGGATTACTCAACCCAATTCCCGTAGGAGAGCTATTTCACAGAGTCGGGATGGATGTTAAAGGCCCCATTACGACATCTCAGAGAGGCAACAAATATATACTGGTTGCCACCGAGTATCTCACCCGATACATGATTACGAAGGCTGTTCCCAAAGCAGACACGAACAGCATAGCCGAATTCTTATTTGACATAGTTACACGATATGGCCTATTCCAAACCTTACTATCCGACAGAGGTACTATTTTCACCTCGAGAGTGCTCCAACAGTTTTTGGAGATACTCAAGATTAAGGCATACACTACCACGAGTTTTTCCCCGCAAACCAACGGGCTCACGGAAAGTATGAATAAAATACTCGGAATAGCGCTGGCTAAATTCACAGAGGACGCAGGAACAGACTGGGATGATTACCTGCAGCCCATTACTTTTAGTTATAACACTTCTATATCCACGGCTACAAAACACTCTCCACACTTCCTACTGCACGGATACACGCCCAGAAGTCCCATAGATAATATATGTATCCCACAGGACACTTACACGGACAATGCTGCCCGGCTAGAGCACTTACAGATAGCTCGTATGGACGCTAGAAAGAACAATGCCGCGGCGCAAAAGAAACGAAAAGAACGGTACGATCGGCATAGGAAGACCGTGGAATACACACCCGGGCAATTGGTCATGGTCTCCAATTCTGCCCGTAAGAAAAATGTGTCCGAGTTCCTCCTGCCACGCTGGTCAGGTCCCTTCAAAGTCTGCAGGAAGGTATCTGACCTAAATTACATAGTCAGCGTGCGCCATGGGAGAAAACTCATCAAAGACACTATTCACGCCCGCCGTATGAAGGCATATCATACACGCAAAGCTCCCACACCCACACGTAAAGGCGGAAACACTGTCAAGAGGAAGGGAAGTGATCCCACTGGCAGACGTGGAAAGAAGGCCAAGAAATAGCCTTCGGACCTCGCTGACCGCACCGGGATGCGACCCTAACACTTGACAGAACTGTCCCGGAGACACAGCCTAAAATGGCACCAGAAACAATTACTCTGGTTAAAGACGGTCACAAACCCGCAACCTTCTGAATACCAGGAATGTAAGGTCGGGTAGCTATCCAGTTGCAGGATAGGAAAGTAAGGGACAGTTCCAATAATAGATATTCATAAGCGGAAAACAACAAAATCACCTCCGGCACATAGTCACCAAACACGCGACTAGCGGCCCGGAGACACGCGTGCATAACGACATTTAGTACCATTAATAGGGATATACTCGACCCACGCTTACAATTAACACGAAACTTGGGAACACAAATGTACTTAGCGGAAGGTTCTTTTATATTACGGAAAGCCCTACTCGCAATTACAGAGATAGCACTCTAGTTTACACATACACGTGCCGGAAACATGGGCATTGCCAAACAAGTAACAAGCGAGTGCGCACGCCATTGTAATTCAACACTAATGCAGTCAGCGATAAGACCCTCGTGACTGGGCGACCTTCACACACACAGACAGACTAAGCCCACTCCAAGTTGAACAGGAACAAACGCCATCATTCACGTCAGATCCAAAACCTTGTAACTCCCCAAATTACACTACGAGGAGAATTCAAAAACACACAAACTCTTCACAGGAATGCGTATTCTCATCTGCGCATTTCAAATACACGACACATGTGCCATAGTATATACGGCACAGATATCGTCATACCAAGGCCTTACAGCACGCCGGGTCCGAACTCATAACCACACACCACACTCGTACCAAAAACTAACTAACCAATGGTATTTTTGGTACGAAAAACACAATCAAAATACATACTAAGGGCGCTCAAAGCCAACAGACAACGCAGACGTAGAACACAGAGAATTACATGAGATCACGGGTCTGGATCCCAGCAAACATTGGACGCCATGGGAAACAAAAATCCAGACGCCCAATTACACTGAAGTTGGCCACAGATAAGTAAATAACTGGGTCAGACACATGCCTATAGACACAGGTTTTTTTATCGGTAACCTCCAAGGGGATCACAATAGACTTCCCAGACATGGATTACACATGGTTACACAATACAAAGTCTTGCGAAAGCAGTGTACACCACGTTTTACTATCCCAAGAAGCGGATAGAAAGCAGGCATGGACCAAGGGAGGACGACAGGAGCATAGGTGGACAATCCCAGCGGGATTATCAATATACCACCCACAGGCTACCATCTTACTACACTACTCCCCTGCCATAACCTTCCCACTTCCAACATCAGCCAACACAGACATATAAACACATAAAAACACATAAAACTACATGACAAAATATACATCGGGGTTGACAGACTTCATGCGTTTAAAGAGAGGGCTTACTACGCCCTGGATCTCAATGCTAACACCTGAATATTAGGGGTGTGTCGGAAAACTAAAATTAAGCGTAATGCGCATCTCCAAGTAAGAGATGAGGCCAAAATCATATACTAACCATTTTTTTTAAGTTAAATAATCCCGCATGAAAGGGGCATAGTATTATTACGCCTCACCCTACGCCCATCCTTAAATGAGTTCGGGTACGCCTCATATCCAGATACATGCATGGAACATCACACCCACACACCTGGGTTATCATTAGTATTACTCCTGCATGGAATTTTTATATTTTTGCAATCCCGGGAAATACCTGGCCCCGTCCACTCATTGTAGAAGCATCCCAGCAGCATTACCGGCTCAAGGCCACCATTTATAATGGAGCCCAAAGATGCGCAACCTCTTCCTACCATGCTTTCAGCCTACTCAACGAATAATACACCCGTATCCTAATAACAGGGAACCTAACGCTATAAACCCTACTAACGCCTCCATGAAAGTTAACAGGGCATTATCGCTGGACATCCGACGTAGCAACAGTAGACCTAAAGTAGTCTATGCACTTAGAAGTCTCTACAATCCCAAAACACTTGAAAAAATTTTACATTTTATACACAGCAAATTATTTACAGGTTACACTATATTTTTATATATATTTTACATAAAAAGGAATCTGATAACACTCTGATTGGTGATAACGGCACAAGCAGAAGGCCAAAGGCACCACACTGGAGGAGAGCGGGTAAGGCGATGTTCAGCCTTCCCTAGTTAACTTAACGACTACACCAAAAAGACGAACCACGTAAGGTTGAGGCATTCATGGCCCGGCACGGGCAAGCTTCGGAATCCTAGGGGGCCTAGCCTGTTCCCGGGACGAAGAGATGCTACACCCACTAGGTGCCACGGTCGTCGAAGCCAAGATCTGCAGGGGAGACTTTCTGAGGATGGTGGGAGAAATAGCTAGCTCCACGCCGGACTCAGGAGTTGACCCTAGGGACGACCAAACTAGGACTAGACTTTTAGTTTAGGATATAAGTAAGTAGGACTTCCATGGCGGGAAGTCAGACTCCTATTCGTCAGGAGTGAAGCAGGATCCTAGGATTCAGCAGGACCAATCCTAGATCCGACAAGTCCTTGCCCCGCGAGGCGAAGGTGAAGACTACGAAATCAACAAACAATGAAGAATGAAATATGAATATATATGGAATGTACGCGCTCATTCGGTCTTGCGCCCACGTAAATGGCTGACAACGGGTCGCCAGAGATCTTAAATGAGTAGCATAGCGAGCACTTAAAGGGGTTCAGTGGGCCAACCCAACAATGCCAACACTGGCGAAGAGGACCTGGACGCTCAAATCCCGGATGATTATTATTGCGGCCAACAAAGGCGAAGAGATTATTATTACTGCCAATAAAGGCGAAGAGAACACGATTATTGCCAATAAAGGCGAAGATGATACTATGCCATTGGACGATGTCCAATGCCCACATAAATGGCGACGCAGCGGGCAGCCAAGGGCATTAAATGAGGAGCATGGCGAGCCCTCAAAGGGGTTAAAGTGGGCGACCCAACAAAGACAACAATGCAGATACAACGGCTATGAGCAGGCAGATACAGCGGGCGAGACGGTTTGCTTTGAGGCACCGTAAGCCGCCTGCGACTATATTAGTACTAGTTCGTAAACCCTAGAATAAACGTCGACAACTAGTATTAAGGGGGCGGAATCCGGCGGTTCTAGAGACAACCGGTGTTTCTAGAATACGTACGGGTGGTGATCTGAGGAAATAAATTGCCTCAGGCGATCGCCCTGGTCAAAATTTTAGCTGTAAGACAGTTGCATTTGACACGCAACTTAGGATTAAGCAAATTTACTAACTGCTGTTGCTAAATAATAGCACAGCACATTTCGGCAATAAAGTAAGGCCACCCATTCGGCTTAGAGATAGCAAGCATTTTTATTTACTATAATTAAGGTAGAATATCTCGGCACCCGGTAACCAAAATTCCGCTACCGGGGTAAGTCCGACAACATATTAAGACAACATAGTAAGATAAATGGTATTAAGGTAATACATTAAGTTAGACTAACTAGATTAACTAGGTTATATAAACACCTTGAGAATAAGAAACAACATTACGGCACCGTATAGGGTAAGCCCGGTCATACATCAAGTTAACACTAATCATGCTATTTTTTTTCAGGAGAAAAAGAGCTTCAGCCTGTGGACACACTGACACAGGAAGCGACATAGAGAATATGCCATACTAATATGTTTTTTTAACCTCTCCACTTTTCAGGCGGCGTCACCAGATATATGAAACTGGTGACAGTGATTTCACTGCCATATAGCGGCATCATATTATTTGCGGCATGCCATGATTATGTGCTATTTTTTATACGTCAACTTGCACTAATCCTAACACAATCTCACATACTCACCACATTTTTTACAGCTACACTCCAAAAATCTGCACAGCAGGGCTGATACCTGTGGGGTATCAGGCTCGCTGGCAGATCAACGTAAACAGAAGAAAGTAAAGCGTCAAAATGCGACGCAACTTACGGCAATGAGGGCGCAACCGACTTGTGGCGGCGACTCTCATTGTCAAGTGTGAAGGCATTCGCCCACAGGGAATGCTTCACAGAATAGGGATATATTTCAAGCGGCACGATCACCAAACTATACCAGGAAACGGCCGTACAGGTTTAGCCGTGAGACGGCGAAGTACCATACACACGGCCGTCTAGATATAAGATAATTAATAAGTAAGATAGATAGACATAAGCATACAATGTAATAGAATGTAACACAAAATACAGTTCCAAGGCACTACACACAAAAATATGATGCCACACATTATGAATACTCATGTTTTGTCACACACATGTACACAGTGGTTATGATTATGATTATGATGTGTTTCTTTCATTTTTCTTTCTTTTAACGTCCCAATTTGTAAGGGTGTTCCGTTTTATCCCAACTCAATAAACACATTTTAAATATTTCCCTAACTTATACCCTGGAACACCCATTTTTTTCTATTTCTTCTACCTTTCTCATTGCAGGGAGCAATTTTTTTCCCTAAGATAGAGCGGACGACACAATCATCCGTCCAGCCCTGGGTTTTTTCCTCCCTGCACAGCAATATATTATCATAACCATGTTTTTTTTGGAACTTTTTATATATTACGATGTCATTTTTTTTCTCATGCACTCTTTTAAATTGCCAAATATATATATGTATATCCCAAAACCCACCCCTCTGAACACGAGCTGATCTCACACCTACACGATATCAACATATCTACACGACATCACTACATCTATACGACGAAGAAGACACCAAGAGGAGATACAAGGAAGATTCAAGAATAAACTATTACATCGACACCCCAACTCCACGTTCCGTTCCCGTTCGCGGGGACGCGAACTAAACAGAGGAAGAGGCTTGTACAAGCCCCCAGGGGGCTGCATCCCCTGGAAGCCATCCCCCATCATCTATTTAAACCACCCCTAACTGGCAAATCTCGTAAGTCCAGAACAACATCTTTCATACAGCAAGGGCAGCTAACCAGCCTGGAAAGCTTGCCAAATACTTGCATCACACCACAAACAGCTACACATAATTAACTGGGGCATCTATGCCAGTGGAATGCTGACAGCACAACACCAAAGCCTATAAGAGGAGGGCCTTGAGGAGGACAGCTCTTCTCTCGATTACCAGTCATACAGTGTGTCAGCCGGAGGCCCTAGCTGTTATCATCAGGTGAGTCAGCAGTGTTCAGAGATCCTATATTTTGTAACCTACCCCACAAACTTGTACATTCAAACTTGTAACACTTATTACATTCCCCTAAAAAGGGACATACCATTTCATACATCACTGACCAATAAATACTTGGTCAGTACACTACACTTGTCTTACTATTTACACGCCTCTTTACGTCCTAACTCCTTTCCTGATTCCCGTCACGATTAGCCGTGACATACAGTAGCCAAATAGCTGCTAGCGCAAGCTTCATCGTACTTCCTGCAGCGGCCCGACTGCTAGAGCATCAAGCCGCAACATCGCTGACGCACGCACGTCAGTTATATAACTCTCTCCAACCAGCTGAGAGGCTAGTACATTAACCTGTACGCAGAGGTTCATCCCCCAAGGTAAACTTACGTCTTCGTAGGAGCATCCCCTAGCATCCTAACACTAAACAACACTCTACACTGGTCAGCTTACCCAGCTACGGGAAGCTGCCCCCCCCTCTAGGAATCACTCTCCAAATCAACACAATAACACATCCGTTTTAGATCTAACTACCCCCAACTAAGGGATCTAAAACAATATCGCAAAGATCCTAAAATAAGCAACAACAACATCTGTTACTAGATGTAATTATCTGTATATTTATGGGCTCTGCAACATCGTGGTCATGTAGCCCTGTGAACTTCAGTGTGTGTGGGGGGAATATGTGTGATAACCTGTGTGATTGTGATGGCTGTACCAGAGTGTATATTTGTAAATTGGGGATAGGTTTGGGAAGGACGTGGCCGTGGCATAATGTTAAATACCATCCTTGCATTTGCTTTGAGAAGTGGCAAATACTTCTACGATGATTGATGTAGGGATGGAACCCACCTATTCTCAGTTGTCCTCACGAGGCTGAGTGTACCCCGGTCCAGATCTGAAAACGAAATTAAATTACCTACGTGGTAACAGTCAAGAATACTAGCCACTACGCCACGAAAATCAGGGAGGGATATTGCTTACAACATTCGATTTGAAACAGTTGACCCGTTACCTACTTTGCGAAATTTGCTGTTAATCTTGTTTGAACAGAAACTCGGTCTGTTGTATGTCCAGGTGTTAGTTATTGTAGTAACTGGGTGAGTTAGCCGTGGTCGTTACGGCGTGGCTGCAGGCAGTCGCTCACATCCGGGAGGCGAGGAGGTTCGAATCCCCCCCACCGCACCGACAACCTTGAAGAAGGTCTTCTGTGGTTTCCCATCTTCCTTCCAGGCAAATGCCGGGGTTGGTCCTTAACTATAGGCCACAGCCGCTACCTTCCAATTCCTCGTCATTACATTCGAAAACTTTCCTCCCCAGACAACACTCCACACGCGACGGTACATGTAGCTCACCCCATGAATGTCCACAAAAAAGTAGCTACAAACTCGGACGAGCCGAACCTGTCCTCGGCCACTCCCGGCACTAAAAGCCATACGATAAAAAAGAAAAAGAGTTATTGTTGTTTTAAGGGGTGAAACAGCGAGGTCAACTGCCCCTTATGTCCAGGTGTTTGTTAGGGATTTAAGGCTGATGTTGCTGTGAAGCCGGAACCACCTTCATTACGCTAAAAACCCAACTTGGGGCAACAAGAACCAGCTCTAATTTAAAATGCATTGACGGAAGAACTCGTACTTTGCCGAGCACGTCGCATTAAGCATGGCTTATATAAAAGTTGCCATCCATTTGCCTTTCCTCGCAAGTCTTGAGAGTTCACCAAACTCTCACTGCTACATCTCCAAGAATATACAAAGAAGATTTGAATGCGGTGAGCGGAACTCTTCCTTGCACCGGAAACGATTGCTGTCATTTGAATCGTAAACTTCAAGTCTAGGGACCCGCCCGACTGACCTCGAACAATATACTTCATTATATTCTACCGTGTGAGCTATTGCGTTAGGATATTTGCTACTTATCGACCAATATATTCCGATTATGTGTCCACCTTTGAAGATTATGGACTTATTATCTACCGTTGACAACCTCTTTTAAGAGCTTCAAAATTGTGATTGGCATCAGTAGACTATGAGTAATTTGTTCGGAGATATAGAATGCCGGTGAAATTTTTCGCACAGCCGCCATGTTGGATTGGTGAGACGTAATCATATTTGAAGGGCACGGTCGGGGTCGGCCGAAATGGTACTATGACCTTAACGAGTTTTATTAAATCGCTCCAGCCGTTTAGAAGTTATTATGGGGGACACACACACGGACGCACACACAAACACATACGGACAGAAGGTGATCTCATAAGCCTAGATTTCTCATGAATGAAATTAGGTTAATAAGCTTTTGTAGCATGTTTTGTTGAAATATCATTTAAGCTGGAAGTAATTGTCAAAATTTTGAAATATATTAGAGCTTTTCAAAACACGCATTTTGACACATTTCCGGATCTTCTATTTGGCACAATATTGTCAAAATAACTTAACTTTTTGTTTTTTCTAAACTGAATCCTGACAGTTCTTAGTGGCATTTCTAAATGCTTTCAACATTCAGAAACCCTAGAATTATTGTTTGTTATTCCGCCAAGTGTTCATTATTTAACCCTTTAAGGGATAGTGGTGTCTATATAAGGACAGTTTGTGCTTTCAAAGATGCTCATAGTTGAATCTTTCAGCCAAATTTTCGAGAAGTTTCATACCGAAGTGCTAGTATTTCTAAAAATCAAATATTATATAGGTATCTACTTGACGCAAAGTGTTGGATAACATTAAAAAAAGAACTAAAAAAATTAACAATTAATGTGTAAAAATAAAAAATAAATTTAGAAATAAAAATTAAATTACAATAATAAAAGAAGTATAAAAATTAAAATAATAAACATAACTTTAAAAAAATCAATTCAAAATTAGTTAATTAATTCAATAAAAATATCAAAATTAAATCTATAAGAATATAAATTGAAAATTAAAAATAGATAGATAAAATTGGAGAAACAAAAAATAACATTATTTATATTTATAATAATTAAAATGAATTAAAATGTAGAAACACATACAGTACAGTAAAAGTAAGAAATAGTTTTGCCCTATAAAGGGTTAACCAAACCCATGGACCGTGCACATAGTTATTAAACACGCTCGCACACTTTCTTTTGTTCCACCATTTTGAACATTTTATATTACCATAAGTCAGCGTCCCTAGTAATAACTAAACCAACCCCAATCACTAGTCTCCTTGGTTTCGCTACAACGCAAACCCGTCAACGTCGAGGACGCAGAGCACGTCTGGGATGAATACAAAGAGTAGGAGATACTTTTGCTCGGAGTAGGCTACAAGAAGTGTGAAGAGAGACATATTGGCAGGCACTTCTCGTAATCCAATAAGCCGTGTCTACTCACTCGTCGTCTGTTTGCTGACATTTATAATAATTGTCAAGAGCGAAAATAGCGTCGAGACAACTGACTGGCTCTGTCTGGCACAACATTGTTGTTCCAAGGTGCCAAACATCTAATGATGATAATAATAATAATAATAATAATAATAATAATAATAATAATAATAAATGAAAGAATATGAAGGATGGAAAGAGCGTATGGCATAACTGGGAATACCTACAACAAAAAGAGTTTGTTTATAGATCTTAAAATACAGCACTTCAACACCGTAGTCAAACCGGAATGTCTGAATGTCTCATACTGAACTATAAATTGGATAAATTAGAAGTAATAGAAAGAAGAATTGTACGCAAAATACTCGGTGCTTTAAAAACTGCAGAATTCTGCAAATTAAGAGGTAATGATTAAGTATATCGAAAAAAAGAAAACATATCAGAAACAGTACGGAAGAGGAGATTGCTACATGATGGATGACAGTAGGTTAACCAAGCAGATCGTCACATTCCTGGCGAACAAGAAGTCAAAAATGATTTGGAAAGAAACTATATCAGAGAAGAAGATACACCACAAAGAGGTATTTTTAGGCAAAATGTGCTAAAAATGGAAGGATTCCAAGAGAGAAAGGAAAAGAAAACCGGCTCGAAATGGTCCGAGGAAAGGAAGAGGAATCATAGTGTGATGATGGAGGAAGAATAAGGAACAGCAAACGACAAAGCATTGAAATCGGCTCGTGCTCCCCAGACGACCAAAACGAAAATAATAATAATAATAAAAATAACAATCACTAATTAAAGATAAAAACAAGAAAGAACAAGCAGTTCCCTGAAGAACTATATCTTCTATTTTCATATATCCTATTGGTCCTTCTCCTTTAAAAATTGTTCTGTAGACTATGTGGGCCGTAGAGTTATGTACCATTAGATGAAGATAGTTGGGTAGGTTAATTATTCAAACGTTCACTTCGATCGCATGAATTTGGTACAAGAAATTAAAACTTAATTTTAAAATTTCGCACAGCCACCATCTTGGGGTTATGAGAACAATTGAATTTAATTTGACGCCAGTTGATAAAAAATTTGTATAATCATTTACTGTACCAAGTTCCACTGCGCTCGGATGGTTAAATCACGTGAAAAATTAATTCACATGTTTGAAGATCGCTTAGCCAACATATTCGTTTCGTACTTAACAGAATTATGAATGTAACATAGATGATGTTCTTGTAGTACCCTCTATGTGTTACTGTTGCGGAGATATTGAATGCCAGTGACCGCCATGTTGGACTTATGGAACATATTAACCATTTATAGCGCAAAACGATTTCTTTATTTTTATGTGTTTTTACATTGTAATTTAAATTATTATAATTGTTAAAGTGGGAGTGATGATTCAAGGAGAAATTATTTCAACTCTGAGACTTGCTGAAGACATAGTCATCTTGGCCGACACGCCTGAGGATTTGAAAGAGGTTATAAATGGTATGGACTCCGTCTTACGGAAAGAATTCATGATGAAAATTAATAAATGTAAAACAAAAATACTGGATTGCAGTCGAAATGAATCAGAAACCTCTATGGACATCAAATTGGCAGGTGAAAAGCTGCGGGAAGTAGGAGACTTCTGTTACTTAGGAAGCAAAATAACCAGTGATGGACGAAGCAAAGAGGATATAAAAAGTAGGTTGGCTCAGGCAAGGAAAGCCTTTCTACAAAAAAGGAATCTGTTGACATCGAATATAGATTTAGGTATTAGGAAGTCATTTTTGAAAGCCTTTGTCTGGAGCGTGCACTCTATGGAAGTGAAACTTGGACTGTAGGTACAGCAGAAAAGAGGAGAATTGAAGCATTTGAAATGTGGTGTTACAGGAGAATAATGAAGATCAGATGGGTAGATAGGGTTACAAATGAAGAGGTATTAAGGGAGAGGATGTTTCTGGCGACTGCTAATGAAGAGAAGAGATAGGTTGGTAGGACACATGCTAAGACACCCAGGAATAGCAAGCTTAGTATGGAAGGAAGGACAAGAACTGTAGGGGTAGACCAAGGTTAGAATATGTTAAACTGATTGCCTCGGATGTAGGGTGTGGTAGCTATGTAGGGATGAAACGATTAGCTCAAGACGGGGAGGCATGGATGGCTGCATCAAACCAGTCAAAAGACTGAAGACTCAAACAACAACAATTGTTAATAATGTAATTTTTTGTTTCTCCAATTTTAATGTTTATATATTTTTTTATTTTGAATTTATGTTCTTATAGATTTAATTTTGATATTTTTATTGAATTAATTAATTAATTTCGAATTTTCATAATTTTTTATGGTTATTATTATTATTATTTTAATTTTTAAATTTCTTTTATTATTGTAATTTTATTTTATTTCTATATTTATATTTTATTTTTACACTTTAATTGTTAATGTTTTTTTTAATGTTATCCAGCACATTACGTCAAGTAGATGCGTATATATTATTTGATATTTAGAAATACTAGCTCTTCGGCAAGAACGCATAAACTGTCTTCATGACAGGTGGTTAATATAGACACCTCTATCCCATAGACATTTGAAAGGCCCGGTCGAGGTTGGACGAGGTTGTAGAATCTACTTACCGAGTTTCATTGAAATCGCTTCGGCCGTTTAGATATTATTAGTTGGGGACACACACGAACACACACGGACAAACGGTGATCTCATAAGCCTTTTTTTTTCATAAATGAAAATAAGCTAAATATCTTGAGGGAAATCTTTGCCCCAGTTTGTACTGAGGGGATTTGGAAGAAAATCTCTGACACATTCAGGAAATGACGTTTGGAGTTTAATGGGCATATTCTCAAAATGAACGGTCAAAGAATTGTAAATCTTACTCTGTCAATGGAAGATAAGAACGAGAGCTTTCAGTTTTACGGGACCGTTAATCGTGCGATCATGAGCCACGGTACCTCCTTTTTACGTGGAATCCGAACCACACGACATGGCATTTCACTTCAGAAATCTCACATGCATTGATCCTGAATCGAATCCGGTCCACTTTGGCCAACAGCTTGACCGCTGCGCCACTACGCCTCGAAGCTAACAACAACTGGCTGCTTCAAGTTGAAGATAAGTTTTGTGACTTTTGGCTAATAGTATATAAAAATATTAAAATAACCAATATGTGCTATTTTACTGACTTAAAACGGTATTTATTACACACCCCTCCCCTTAAAATAAGAGCAATGACCTCAAAAATACCTCATGATGTAGTGTTATACAATCGGAGTAGTGTGGTAAGGGGAAAGCTGTCTCACTTTTTATTGAGCCACCCTCGTAGTTGCCCCGAACCTGATATCTCGCTAACAAATCATGGGATTTAAACATACAGGGTGTCCTAGCATTGGTAGAAATGCCCCCTACTTTCCTATAGCCTCTTTATTTAATTAAAAGGCCAAAACTAAAAGGTCATTCGCGAGTAGTGGGGTAGTGTTGGTTTTCTCAAGTCGCGCTCGTGCTTGAATATGTATGGCTATGTTGGGAAAGGGTTAGGTGGTGGGAAAGGAGTAGGGTCGAGTGAGAGGTCGTTTAGATGGTATTTTTTCCGCTCTAGGTGATGGTGAGGTTATTTTTTAAAAATGGATGGAATTGGGAAACGCCATTTGGGGTAAACATGTCTTTTTTTGACATTTTGGCGATGAATGTTTTTTTATACGCATGCGCACTTGAGGAGTTTTGTAAGAGGGCGGGCTTTTTAAATGATGATTTATTAATGAGTGTTTTTTTAATACGTATTGAAATAAACCAAAAAAAACTAGTAGGTCATCGGCTTTTGACTATCTCGCTAACCAATAATCGGATTTAAACGTATGAGGTGTCGTAGGACTCGTGGTGAACTCTCTTTTTCTATCGAAGGGGTATATTCACCCCAAACTAAAAACTACCCTTACCCGGGGGATGAAATAGTAATTTATTTTTGTATACCTACGAACTTGGCGGTTTTTTGTAAAAGAGCGGGCTTTTTAAATGATGATTTATAAATGAGTGTTTTTAATATGTATTGAAATAAACCAAAAAAAACTAATAGGTCATCGGCTTTTTACTATCTCGCTAACCAATAATCGGATTTAAACGTATGAGGTGACGTAGGACTCGTGGTGAAATCCCCTTTTCTATGGACGGGGTATATTCACGCCAAAATAAAAACTACCCTTACCCGGGGGATGAAATGGTAATTTATTTTTGTATGCTTACGAACTTGACGGCTTTTGTAAGAGGGCGGGCATTTTAAATGATGATTTATAAATGAGTGTTTTTTAACATGTATTTAAATAAACCAAAAAAAAACTAATAGGTCATCGGCTTTTGACTATCTCGCTAACCAATAATCGGATTTAAACGTATGAGGTGTCGTAGGACTCGTGGTGAAATCCCCTTTTCTATGGACGGGGTATATTCACGCCAAAATAAAAACTACCCTTACCCGGGGGATGAAATGGTAATTTATTTTTGTATGCTTACGAACTTGACGGCTTTTGTAAGAGGGCGGGCATTTTAAATGATGATTTATAAATGAGTGTTTTTTAACATGTATTTAAATAAACCAAAAAAAACTAGTAGGTCATCGGCTTTTGACTATCTTGCTAACCAATAATCGGATTTAAACGTATGAGGTGTCGTAGGACTCGTGGTGAACTCTCTTTTTCTATCGAAGGGGTATATTCACCCCAAAATAAAAACTACCCTTACCCGGGGGATGAAATAGTAATTTATTTTTGTATACCTACGAACTTGGCGGTTTTTGTAAAAGAGCGGGCTTTTTAAATGATGATTTATAAATGAGTGTTTTTTAATATGTATTTAAATAAACCAAAAAAAAACTAGTAGGTCATCGGCTTTTTACTATCTCGCTAACCAATAATCGGATTTAAACGTATGAGGTGTCGTAGGACTCGTGGTGAACTCTCCTTTTCTATGGACGGGGTATATTCACGCCAAAATAAAAACTACCCTTACCCGGGGGATGAAATGGTAATTTATTTTTGTATGCTTACGAACTTGACGGCTTTTGTAAGAGGGCGGGCATTTTAAATGATGATTTATAAATGAGTGTTTTTTAACATGTATTTAAATAAACCAAAAAAACTAATAGGTCATCGGCTTTTTACTATCTCGCTAACCAATAATCGGATTTAAACCTATGGGGTGTCGTAGGACTCGTGGTGAAATCCCATTTCTATGGACGGGGCATATCCACCCCAAAATAAAAACTACCCTTACCCGGGGGGTAAATAATATTTTTTTATGTCCGCATACGGACGGCTTTTGTCAAAAGGACCTAACTGTACGTTTGTTAATATTTTCTGAACCCCTGATGGGATTTCGCCATAGGCAGTATCCTAACCCTGGGGGTGACGCCCCGTTTTTGAATGTATGATTCGTTTTTGTCGAAAGGGCCTAACTACACTTTTGTTCATATCTCGCTAACCAATCATGCTAGGGACTTGTATGAGGGGTCCTAGCACTTGGGGCAACGTCCCCCGTTTGGGGGTGAAAACAACCCCCCAAATTGAAAAATCCATATCTAGGAAACGAAGAAGCCTAAAATTAGGTGTGATAGCTTAAAAAATAGGGGATGATATAGGCTTTTACCTCGATTGGTCATTTCACCCCTAAAACAGTAAATAGTCATGTTATGGGGGAAAAACGTGTTAAACACCCAAAAATGATAAATGAACCTAAGATCTTTTGTTTTTGATGAAAAATAGCAGGGGGTGACCCCCCCCCCATATTGAAAAATCCATATCTAGGAAACGAAGAAGCCTAAAATTAGGTGTGATAGCTTAAAAAATAGGCCATGACGTGCGCTTTTACCTGAATAGGTCATTTCACCCCTAAAGCAGTAAATAGTCATGTTATGAGGAAAAAATATGTTATACACCTAAAAGCATAAGCGTTTTGAGAAACCATGCTTTAATGGACATGTGTATGGAGGATGATGGTTATTATTATCATTAGGTAATTATGGATTAATGTGTGTATAGATAACTAACCAGTGGGGAGCGTGATGGCGCAGGTGCTTAGCTGCTCGTCTTTACCCGGACGGCTGGGGTTCAAATCCCGGTGACAGCGGGGTTGGAATTTTCACCTGAAAAATCACGTGGCGTCAGGAAGGGCATTCGGCCTTAAATCCCCGGCCAAAATCAAAATGAGCCTGGTTGGCTCCGGCGACTCAAAATAATAGGGAAAAGCCGAAGAAAGAAAAAAAATGGTAACTCACCAGTAATAGTAAACATTGGTTGGAGGTGTTGAAGAAGTCAGGATGGCCAACCCTTGCCATGGTTCACGAATGCACCCCAAAAAGTTTTACCTGTCAAGACACAGTCTACCCTGTTGCAGCCTTTAGAAAAAAAAATCGAACCGGGGCCTCTGTGGTGACAGTGGAGCTATATTCATGATGATTTTTAAACAAATATACGCTTGCCTACTACCGCTGTGTTGAATCTGCACAGAGACACTGGCTATGGTTTGTCTAGTGTGTGCCTTGGCGATAACAGCACAGCGACCTTGTCAGTAAGTTTCATATTACTCATTTGCTTGATAGCGGACGTGCTCTGCACATGACTAGATCGTTGTTAGGTTTGACCAAGGCTTAGTGAAGCTTATGGCAACCTTGAAATGAATGTCATGGTATAGTTGGGGTTGGAAGCCAAGACCTTAGGGTTGACAACCAAGTAGGTTAACCACTACACGGTGAGATGGTCAAATAATAATGTAACAGAACATATAGAAACGTTTTCTATAGTTTAACGAATTGGCATACCATGAGAGGTGTAGGTAATGGAAATTGAATCCTTAGCTGATGATTATACTACTTTCCATGCGCACGTATAAGCTATCATGTTAGAAAAAGAATGGTATGGCTTGTTTTAAACGGAGAATAATCATTGTGTTTACTGTGAAACACAAATCTGAATTTAAAATAATTAATTTAAAATAATTAATTTAAAATTAACTAATTTAAAATTAGTTTAGTACGCTGAAGTTAAAATGAATAATGATCGCGTTACAGACAGCCAGTTTCAAAGCCATGAGAACTAAGTGAACAAAGTATAAAATTCATGAGCCAGTGAGGAATTCAACATGCTGTCCTTTGGACAAGAGAGAAGCGTTCTACAGCGACCCTCAATGGTTTGGGTCATCGTAAAGATGAAAATTAAATCTAAGCTACTACACTCTTATATACTAGAAGAAGAAATGGAAAACAATTGGTCAAATAAAGGACAGACGGAATAAAAAATGGCCCTCAACCCTCAAGCATAAGGATTGAGGGAGTTGGAAGGAAGGAGAGCCATGAAAGGCAGATAAAAAGTATACTAGGAGTGGCTTTGCCCCAGAGATAATGGATAAAGAGGAGGAAAACTGGACTCAGCTCAGAAATCCCTTGGGGTTGCCAACTTCCAAACTGATCAGCCCTTGAGGGTGTAGCCATAGGCAGAGTGCATCGCAAGTCGTGGGGCTAAATACACCCTACCTTCTTGAGGGGGCTTGGGAAAAAGACAGGAAATAACATGAAAATAAAAAAGCAAGGCTGCCTCCTCAGGATATCAGAAAAAATAAATAAACCAGGGCCAATGAAGTTTCAAAAGGAAGAGACTCCCTAGGGCTCGGATACTCTAATCATGTTGGGGTCGGTAGAGAACAAGAGTTGAGCAAGTGTGGTCGACAGGAAATAAGAGAGTGAGGAGCCTAGCACAAGTTAGTGGAAGCAATGACGGTCTCAGCTGGGACTCCGTGATCGTCAACCTACATGACACTAGATATGACGCCCAGGGGTGGAATTAAAGACCTCTTTTTGTTTTTTATCACTGGCTTTTAAGAACGCTAACACATGGCATGCCTTATAATGCAATACTGGTCCTAGGGTATGCAAAATTGTATTAGAAACTCAGCTAATAATAGTGTGCTTGCCCATGATTTACCTTAAATTTTCCTAAAATCCACTACATTTTCCGAAAATTGACCAAATGACACAACATTCCAGCAAAATTCAACAAATGACTACCAGATTTATTGAAATTCCATTGATTTACCTAAGCATGGTTTAAACTACCTCAAATTCATATAAAATTAGACGAATATAGATGAAAATTCACTAAAATTTACCGAATTTAGCCAAGTGGTGTACAAACCATGAAATTTATCCAATTTTTTAAATTAAAATTGACCACATGTACTCGAAAATTTCATAATATTCCCTTTACATGTATGCTTTTTGTTGTTGTTGTTGTTGTTGTTGTTGTTTCGTTTACCATACTCTCTGCAGACAAATACCTCAACATGAATTTCTCTTAGACTAGGAGCTCTACATTCGATATGATAGCTGAGTTTCATTTCCCATAAACTTGTCACTGAGGCGGGTGTCAGGAAAAGGCATTCAGCTGTAAAAACCACACTCTCACATAGACTTTCATAACCTCTTACGTTGAGGTTCCTAACGCTAACGACATTGAATGATTGAACGGTTTCCTTTTCACAATTCCTGTCTATACTTTCCTCTTTAAGGTTGCAAGATGTTTGCAAGATTCCTAAAATGCAATTAAATGTAATAAATACCTTAAGATGGTTTCATTTGTTTAATGATATGGTGTTGATGATGGATATATACGTTAAGACTAATTTTTGTTAGGTCTTGACTGACCTTGCAATTAGAAATTGACAAACCAAACATGGGTTATCTACCAGGGGAACACTTTGACCACTATGTTGGTTATTGACCAGTAAGTACAGTTCTAGTAATGAAACAGAAATCCAACACAAACAATGAGCGCGCAA
Organism: Meconema thalassinum; assembly: GCA_946902985.2. Classification (NCBI taxonomy): domain Eukaryota; kingdom Metazoa; phylum Arthropoda; class Insecta; order Orthoptera; family Tettigoniidae; genus Meconema; species Meconema thalassinum. The sequence goes on from OX336396.1 coordinate 7,797,401, forward strand.
TGCGGCGGAGATTGGTACCACGATGTACTGTTGGTTATGTAGCTATGTGGAATGTACATCACATATGGTTTACTTGAAGGTTTGGAGATTCCATTAAAGATATTTCTACAATAAACCATTTTCAAATGGTCATTCGTTGGTGTGAAAATATTTATTATATGGTATTTTATGAAAACAATTATGATTTATAAAAAATTTATACGTTTACTGTATTCTTATTTAATGTAAGCACTGGAGGCACTATCGACCAAAATACAGCACTATCTGGAATGTATATTGCATACTTGAAGGTTTGGTGATCCCATTAAAGGTATTCCTACAATAAATGATTTTTAAGTTGTCGTTCTATGGCGTGAAAATATTTAATATATGATATTTGCTAAAAGGATTTACCAGTGGAATTATTTTACAAGTAGTTATTTTAATGACCAACAGAGTTCACTGTTAAGAAGGTAGAGCCCTATGTGGAATGTAGGATAACATGTTATACATGATACGTGACAACTGTAAGGCTTGTGATTTTTAAGATGCCTTTAACCCTATATTAAACACTCAGTTTGCAATACTGATAACTGCAATGTTACTGAAAAAAAAATTGAAACAAAACAAAAATCAGCATTGAAAAACCAAAAAGTGGTTGAGCATATATACAGTGGGGAAAAGAAAAGTTTTGTAAACACTAATGTCCAACAAGACTAATTAAATCAGTAACTGTCAGGGTGGCCGAGTGGTTAAGGCGTTTGACTTAAGATCAACTTTCCAAATATATAAGGAAGCAAGGGTTCGAATCCCTTCCCTGACATAACTATTGCTTGAACATGCAAGAAAACAAGAAATATACACAAACTATGTTTATCAATTTAATCATTTTTTTTTTACAAGAGATAGACACACAGAATACAGCTCTTTTGGTTTATCATTTCTTTTAAACATAACACTTGTTGAAAATTATTTTTTAGGGGATGGGGGTGTTGCTATGTAGACCCATCACACGATAATAGCAGCTTTACGAAGTTCATTTTCTATATTTAATAGCTCTTTCTCATAACCAATATGACCAAGCTGTTTACAGGCATGCAAGAGCTGTAGACGTTCGACTAATATATTAGGATCGTTCCATTTACTATTTTTTATGAATGGTTTCAGAATCTCGGGAAGCAGTTCATCATTATCACCATTAATATAATTATCATCATCATTATTATAATCATTTTCATAATGATGATCATTATCATCGTTATCATTACCATGATAATTTCCACCTGTGTCCACAGTCTGTTCAATGGTTTGAGTTGTCTTTGATAGTGTTGAAAGCTTCTTTTTAGATGTGCTAGAATGCTTTAACATTGTTATGTTATTATTACCACTATTACCTTTCCCCACTAACTTTCTGATGGGGTATATTGTCTCTGATAGGGTTGAGGGCTTTTGAGATGTGGGTGCATGTCTGAACATGGGTTTCACAGGAGGTGTTAAAGGTTTCTCATTAAACAACTCGCTAACAGCATGAGTGCGTTGTAGTGTATTAAACTTGAGGTTAATATTATCTTGAGTAGTACTATCTTTCTCTTGGACTTGGTTTCTTGCTTTGGTTTGGGTTTTCCTTACATTTAGACTAGCATGATTATTAAGTTTACATTCATGATTGTTTGAAGAAAGTACGTCCAATTCTTTTGTTTTAAGCATTCCTCGACACTGTTTCGATCGTTGCTTTGAACAGCGCCAAATAACAGTTCCATTTTTATTGCTTCGTTTCACAATATATGAATATCCTTTATAGTATGCATAAGGCTTACCATACCTAGTCACTGATACTTCCATATCAACTGTCAAGCACAAACTAATCTCTAGTAAAGACAACTTGGTAATAACAACAATAGTTTAATGTGGGAGCATATATACATGCAAAAAGTGGGAGCAAAGGTGGGGGGGTAAAAAGTGGGAGCAAAAGTGATAGCAAATGTGGGAGAAAAACATAACTGTGAGCAAAAAGTGGGAGCAAATATGGGATCAAATGTGGGAGCAAAGCAAATATATAAAAAAAAAGTGGGAGCAAATATGCTAACAAATATGTCAACAAATATACCAGCAAAAGTAAATACACAAGTCAATATAGATTCAAGTGCAAAGAAAATATGTAAGCAAATATGAGAGCAAAAATATTGTTTTTCTAAAACAACTAGACATAACAAACTTAGTCATAACCTAACCTAACCTAACCTAACCTCACCTAACCTAACCTCACCTAACCTCACCTAACCTAACCTAACCTAACCTAACCTCACCTCACCTAACCTCACCTCACCTAACTTCACCTAACCTAACCTAACCTAACTTAACTTCACCTAATCTAACTTGACTGAACTTTACCTAACCTAACCCATCATAACTTCACCTAACCTAACCCATCATAACTTCACCTAACCTAACTTTACCTAATCTAACTTCACCTAACCTAACTTTCAACTCACAGATCAAAATTAAATTCTAGGCATAGTTGAGTTGGAACCCAAGACTTCAGGGATAACACACAAGTATACTAGCCACTACACCGCAAAATGGGCAAATTATCATGCAACACAACATAAAGTAAAAGTTTCCTGTAGTGTAACTCATTGGCTGTCAACCATAGTTTGGGAATTCAAACCCAAGACCTCAGGACTTTTGTTTTGAACATTATCAGAAATATTATTCCATTTACATTTTGCTGCTGCTGCTTATAGTTATAAGAGTTGGCATTAATATGGAAAGCAAAAAAAAATGTGGGAGCAAAAAGTGGGTGGAAAACGTGTAAGCAGAAGTGGGAGCAAACAAGTGTGAGCAAATATGGGAGCAGAAAGTGGGAGAAAATGTGAAAGCAAAAGTGGGAGCAAAAAGAGCGAGCAAAAGTGAGTGTACAAAGTAGGAGCAAAATGTGTGAGTAAAAAAGTGGGGGCAAATGTGGTGTTTTACTAAAACAATCTCCCCTAACCTAACCTAAACTAACTTCACCCAACCTAATTTCACCTAACCTAACTTTACTTAACCTAACCTTCCAACTCTCAGATCAAAAATTAAATTCTGGCCATAGTCGAGTTGGAACCCAAAACCTCTGGGATAACACCCAAGTATACTAGCCACTACATCGCGAAATGGGCAAATTATCATGCAACACAACACAAAAATAAAAAGTTTTCTGTAGTGTAACTCATTGGCTGACATTCACAGTTGAGAATTCAACCCCAAGACCTCAGGACTTTTGTTTTGAACATTATCAGAAATATTATTCCATTTACATTTTGCTGTTGCTTATAGTTATAAGAGTTGGCATTAATATGGGAGCAAAAGTGAAAGCAAAAAAGTGGGTACAAGCATGGCTGGTTGTAGAGACTTTCATATCAACAAATACACATAAACTAAATTTTAGTAAAATGACTTGGCTAATAATAATAATAATATTAACAGTTTAAATTTTTTTTCAAGGGGATTGATATTTTTCAGGGTGTAATTTCCAAAGTACTGTCAAGAATAATAATTACATGAACAGATTCCAAGAACTCTAGAGTGCTTTTAAGGTTAATGATTGGCTAGGAGTGAGATAGAGCTAGCTAACCTAAGTTAACCTCAGCTCAGTAAACCTAACCTTGTCACATGGCATGTTCTACAAGTATAGACTTGCTTTGAGACTGGCTATGACGTCACAGATGAATGGCGGTGGGAGGCTGGACATGACGTTTTTATTACCCAAAAACATTTTCCTTTTTGCCAGCCTCCCACCGCCATTCATCTGTGACGTCATAGCCAGTCTCAAAGCAAGTCTATACTTGTAGAACATGCCATGTGACAAGGTTAGGTTTACTGAGCTGAGGTTAACTTAGGTTAGCTAGCTCTATCTCACTCCTAGCCAATCATTAACCTTAAAAGCACTCTAGAGTTCTTGGAATCTGTTCATGTAATTATTATTCTTGACAGTACTTTGGAAATTACACCCTGAAAAATATCAATCCCCTTGAAAAAATTTTTAAACTGTTAATATTATTATTATTATTAGCCAAGTCATTTTACTAAAATTTAGTTTATGTGTATTTGTTGATATGAAAGTCTCTACAACCAGCCATGCTTGTACCCACTTTTTTGCTTTCACTTTTGCTCCCATATTAATGCCAACTCTTATAACTATAAGCAACAGCAAAATGTAAATGGAATAATATTTCTGATAATGTTCAAAACAAAAGTCCTGAGGTCTTGGGGTTGAATTCTCAACTGTGAATGTCAGCCAATGAGTTACACTACAGAAAACTTTTTATTTTTGTGTTGTGTTGCATGATAATTTGCCCATTTCGCGATGTAGTGGCTAGTATACTTGGGTGTTATCCCAGAGGTTTTGGGTTCCAACTCGACTATGGCCAGAATTTAATTTTTGATCTGAGAGTTGGAAGGTTAGGTTAAGTAAAGTTAGGTTAGGTGAAATTAGGTTGGGTGAAGTTAGTTTAGGTTAGGTTAGGGGAGATTGTTTTAGTAAAACACCACATTTGCCCCCACTTTTTTACTCACACATTTTGCTCCTACTTTGTACACTCACTTTTGCTCGCTCTTTTTGCTCCCACTTTTGCTTTCACATTTTCTCCCACTTTCTGCTCCCATATTTGCTCACACTTGTTTGCTCCCACTTCTGCTTACACGTTTTCCACCCACTTTTTGCTCCCACATTTTTTTTTGCTTTCCATATTAATGCCAACTCTTATAACTATAAGCAGCAGCAGCAAAATGTAAATGGAATAATATTTCTGATAATGTTCAAAACAAAAGTCCTGAGGTCTTGGGTTTGAATTCCCAAACTATGGTTGACAGCCAATGAGTTACACTACAGGAAACTTTTACTTTATGTTGTGTTGCATGATAATTTGCCCATTTTGCGGTGTAGTGGCTAGTATACTTGTGTGTTATCCCTGAAGTCTTGGGTTCCAACTCAACTATGCCTAGAATTTAATTTTGATCTGTGAGTTGAAAGTTAGGTTAGGTGAAGTTAGATTAGGTAAAGTTAGGTTAGGTGAAGTTATGATGGGTTAGGTTAGGTGAAGTTATGATGGGTTAGGTTAGGTAAAGTTCAGTCAAGTTAGATTAGGTGAAGTTAAGTTAGGTTAGGTTAGGTTAGGTGAAGTTAGGTGAGGTGAGGTTAGGTGAGGTGAGGTTAGGTTAGGTTAGGTTAGGTTAGGTGAGGTTAGGTGAGGTTAGGTTAGGTGAGGTTAGGTTAGGTTAGGTTAGGTTATGACTAAGTTTGTTATGTCTAGTTGTTTTAGAAAAACAATATTTTTGCTCTCATATTTGCTTACATATTTTCTTTGCACTTGAATCTATATTGACTTGTGTATTTACTTTTGCTGGTATATTTGTTGACATATTTGTTAGCATATTTGCTCCCACTTTTTTTTTATATATTTGCTTTGCTCCCACATTTGATCCCATATTTGCTCCCACTTTTTGCTCACAGTTATGTTTTTCTCCCACATTTGCTATCACTTTTGCTCCCACTTTTTACCCCCCCACCTTTGCTCCCACTTTTTGCATGTATATATGCTCCCACATTAAACTATTGTTGTTATTACCAAGTTGTCTTTACTAGAGATTAGTTTGTGCTTGACAGTTGATATGGAAGTATCAGTGACTAGGTATGGTAAGCCTTATGCATACTATAAAGGATATTCATATATTGTGAAACGAAGCAATAAAAATGGAACTGTTATTTGGCGCTGTTCAAAGCAACGATCGAAACAGTGTCGAGGAATGCTTAAAACAAAAGAATTGGACGTACTTTCTTCAAACAATCATGAATGTAAACTTAATAATCATGCTAGTCTAAATGTAAGGAAAACCCAAACCAAAGCAAGAAACCAAGTCCAAGAGAAAGATAGTACTACTCAAGATAATATTAACCTCAAGTTTAATACACTACAACGCACTCATGCTGTTAGCGAGTTGTTTAATGAGAAACCTTTAACACCTCCTGTGAAACCCATGTTCAGACATGCACCCACATCTCAAAAGCCCTCAACCCTATCAGAGACAATATACCCCATCAGAAAGTTAGTGGGGAAAGGTAATAGTGGTAATAATAACATAACAATGTTAAAGCATTCTAGCACATCTAAAAAGAAGCTTTCAACACTATCAAAGACAACTCAAACCATTGAACAGACTGTGGACACAGGTGGAAATTATCATGGTAATGATAACGATGATAATGATCATCATTATGAAAATGATTATAATAATGATGATGATAATCATATTAATGGTGATAATGATGAACTGCTTCCCGAGATTCTGAAACCATTCATAAAAAATAGTAAATGGAACGATCCTAATATATTAGTCGAACGTCTACAGCTCTTGCATGCCTGTAAACAGCTTGGTCATATTGGTTATGAGAAAGAGCTATTAAATATAGAAAATGAACTTCGTAAAGCTGCTATTATCGTGTGATGGGTCTACATAGCAACACCCCCATCCCCTAAAAAATAATTTTCAACAAGTGTTATGTTTAAAAGAAATGATAAACCAAAAGAGCTGTATTCTGTGTGTCTATCTCTTGTAAAAAAAAATGATTAAATTGATAAACATAGTTTGTGTATATTTCTTGTTTTCTTGCATGTTCAAGCAATAGTTATGTCAGGGAAGGGATTCGAACCCTTGCTTCCTTATATATTTGGAAAGTTGATCTTAAGTCAAACGCCTTAACCACTCGGCCACCCTGACAGTTACTGATTTAATTAGTCTTGTTGGACATTAGTGTTTACAAAACTTTTCTTTTCCCCACTATATATATGCTCAACCACTTTTTGGTTTTTCAATGCTGATTTTTGTTTTGTTTCAATTTTTTTTTCAGTAACATTGCAGTTATCAGTATTGCAAACTGAGTGTTTAATATAGGGTTAAAGGCATCTTAAAAATCACAAGCCTTACAGTTGTCACGTATCATGTATAACATGTTATCCTACATTCCACATAGGGTTCTACCTTCTTAACAGTGAACTCTGTTGGTCATTAAAATAACTACTTGTAAAATAATTCCACTGGTAAATCCTTTTAGCAAATATCATATATTAAATATTTTCACGCCATAGAACGACAACTTAAAAATCATTTATTGTAGGAATACCTTTAATGGGATCACCAAACCTTCAAGTATGCAATATACATTCCAGATAGTGCTGTATTTTGGTCGATAGTGCCTCCAGTGCTTACATTAAATAAGAATACAGTAAACGTATAAATTTTTTATAAATCATAATTGTTTTCATAAAATACCATATAATAAATATTTTCACACCAACGAATGACCATTTGAAAATGGTTTATTGTAGAAATATCTTTAATGGAATCTCCAAACCTTCAAGTAAACCATATGTGATGTACATTCCACATAGCTACATAACCAACAGTACATCGTGGTACCAATCTCCGCCGCATTGCGCGCTCATTGTTTGTGTTGGATTTCTGTTTCATTACTAGAACTGTACTTACTGGTCAATAACCAACATAGTGGTCAAAGTGT